>CM068959.1:120930814-120937092 GCA_035128595.1 Eptatretus atami
GTAGCTGAAGGTGGAGAGAGAGAGAGACGTAGTGAAGGTGGAGAGAAGAGCGCAGATGCTGAAGGTGGAAGAGAGCAGAGAGTAGAGCGAGAAAGTAGTGAGAGGGAGAGCAGAGAGAGGGTGAGAGAGATGAAGAGAGAAGGAGACGTAGCTGAAGGTGGAGAGAGAGAGAGAAGGTGGAGAGAGAGAGGAGAGAAAGGAGAGATAGCTGATGGGGAGGAGAGAGAGAGAAGAGAGAGAGAGAGAGAGAGAGTGAGCGAGATGTTGCTGAAAGGTGGAGAGAGAGAGAAAAAGAGAGAGAGAAGGTAGAGAGCGAGAGAGAAGTGGAGAGAGAGAGAGAGAGCGTAACATGAAAGGTGGAAAGAGAGAGAGAGATCGAGAACGTTAACTGAAGGTGAGAGAGAGAGAGAAGAGAGAGAGAGAGAGAGAACGTAACGAAGGTGGAAAGGAGAGATGAGAGAGAGAGAGAGAGAGAGAGAGAGAGAGAGAGGAGAGAACGCTGAAGGATGGAGAGAGAAGCGAGCGTACTGAAGTGGAGAGAGAGGCGAGACGTAACTGAAGGTGGAGAGAGAGAGAGACGAGACGTAACTAGGTAGAGAGAGAGAGAGAGAGATGTAATGAAGGGACGAGAGAGGATGAGAGAGAGAGAGAGAGAGAGGAGAGAGGAGAGTAGAAGAGAGAGACGTAATGAAGGTGGAGAGAAGCGAGAGCGAGACGTAGTTGAAGGTGGAGAGAGAGACGAGAGCGAGACGTACCTGTAAGGTGGAGAGAGAGCAGAGAGAGAGAGAGAGCGGACCTGATAGTGAAGAGAGATGAGAGAGAAGAGAGAGAGAGAGACGTAGCTTGAAGGTGGAGAGAGAGAGAGAGAGCGAGATGAGCTGAAGGTGAGAGAGAGCGAGAGCGAGACGTAGCTGAAGGTGGAGAGAGAGCAAGAGCGAGACGTAGCTGAACGTGGAGAGAGAGGAGACGTAGCGAAGTGAGAGAGAGCGAGAAGCGAGACGTAGCTGAAGGTGGAGAGAGCGAGAGCAGACGTAGCTGAAGGTGGAGAAGAGCGAGCGAGACGTAGCTGAAGGTGGAGAGAGAGAGAGAGAGGAGAGAGAGAGAGAGAGAGAGAGAGAGAGAGAGAGAGACATACCGATAGGGTGGAGAGAGAGAGAGAGAGAGAGAGAGAGAGAGAGAGAGAGAGAGAGAGAGAGAGATGGTAGCTGAAGGTGGGAGAAGAGAGGAGAGCGAGACGTAGCTGAAGTGGAGGAAGAGCAAGAGCTGAACGTAGCTGAAGGTGGAGAGAGACAAGAGCGAGACGTAGCTGAAGGTGAGAGAGAGCGAGAGCGAGACGTAGCTGAAGGTGGAAGAGCGAAGCGAGACGTATCTGAAGGGAGAGGAGCGAGAGCGAGACGTACCTGAAGGTGGAAGAGAGAAGGAGAGAGAGAGAGAGAGAGAGAGAGAGAGAGAGAGAGAGAAGAGAGGAGAGAGAGAGAGAGAGAGAAGAGAGAGAGAGCGGTGACGTACCCATGAAGTGAAGAGAGGAGAGAGAGAGAGAGCAGAGAGAGAGAGAGAGAGATGTAGCTAAGACGTAACCTGAAGGTGGAGAGAGAGAGAGCTAGATACAGAGCAAGTTGGAACTGAAGGTGGAGAGAGAGAGCAAGACGTAGCTGAAGGTGGAGAGAGAGAGGGAGACGTAGCTGAAGGTGGAGAGAGAGAGGGAGACGTAGCTGAAGGTGGAGAGAGAGAGCGAGATACAGAGCAAGTTGGAACTGAAGGTGGAGAGAGAGGGATGAGGCTGAAGACATGGAAAGAGAGCAGGATGGAGATTAAGGTGGAGAATGCGAGAGAAAATGACACTGGAGACAGAGTAAGATGAGAGATAAACAGGACACTCATTAATAAGTCAGCGGTAATTCTGAATTTTCAACATCGAAGGAATAAAGGAGTCCTTCCCATTTGTTTGGCAACGACATCAGTTCGCAGTCCACCTAGCATTTGGCATGATGATAAATAAGGCTCAAGGTCAAACTTTGCAAAGAATTTAAGTGTAGCAGTGTGATCCAGTTTCCACACAGGCAGGACACATCCAGTTTCCGCAGGACCCAGTGAAATGTCACCAGCATATATTACGTGTGTAATAACAAAGAAGTCAGCGGCAATATTTAACAAAAGACCAAAAACATTACATGTAGAGAAGTGCTTTGAATTTTTTGTAGGAATAAAAAAAAAAAATTTGATATAAAATTCTTTCAACTCTTTTTGCAAGCATCGCTACAACGAGCAGGCTAGTCAGTCCTTAGCTTTGTGATCTATTCCTCTCACTGCTCACTTCCTTCTTAATCACAAATATAAGGGTATGTTCTTTTGAACATATGAGTCCCCTAGGACCATGAAGCTATCGTTCTTGTTGTTAAAGGCCGTTATGGGAACACAGAAATAAGGGTATGTTTAGCAGCGTCATCATGGTTGGCGTCTCGCAATATAATATATTAGCGCGATTAAAAATACCGTTTTTTCCTCGCATCTTCATATCTGTCAAAAAACCAGTGTCAAGGTGCACAACTACAGCTCATAACCTATCCATTGAGGTGTTTTTCGGCCCCCCCTGCTTTCCCATTTTCACGCCACTGTCCACACAAAATTCATCAATCAATTCTATACAGAGTCCGGGGGACTCAATAACTTCCTTCAGCCTTTTCTTTCATCTCAGACACTTCATATGCACATTCCATTTCCCCCTACCATTATAAGAAAGCTTCTGTTATTCCCCACCAATTGTAGTAATGCACCCATTTTAGACAAACAAGTCTCATGCAAATAAGGCATCCACCACAAGAAAAATAAATAAATAAATAAATAAAAATAAATGGAAGACAAATACAATGGAAAGAAGACAGAGCATCTAACAATTCAGATCCTTGGTAGGGTACGCCAAGTATGGTTTCTGTCAAGGTAGCATATCTGGGGGAGGGAGTTCAGGATGGGGGGGGAAGACCCCTATTCTCTTGATGTAAATGTGTATCATATAGCACCACCTGGTGGTAGCCGGTATTACAAATCATCTAATACTTCTTCGTAGTCTTCTTCTGTGACGGCAACCATTATACCATCATTCTTGTGGGGTCAGCCAGAGGAAGCTTGAACCCGAGTCTTCACGATCCGGCTGGCCATGCATGACGTTCGGCGAGTATGGGCAGGAATTTGACGATAGCTCGCCTACTCGTCGCGAAGGACACCGTGGGACCTTTGAAGTCCACCAACGAATGCTGGCAGACAGGACGCCAATTTAACATCCATCCGATAGATGGCACACACATTGGTGAATCACCCTGCCTGTGAAACACCGGACTAACGGTTTATAGCTGAGTCGGAAATCTAACCCAGGCTAGACAGTTTTGAGGCGAGTGTGTGTACCCCTCGGCCATCCTGCCAGTCTATCAGTCATCTTATACACTAAAATATAAATATACAATTCACCGACAAACAAAATTTAAACAACTTGATAATATGCATTGCGGTGATGTTGAAATCTGAGTGAGAATAATTCTAAATTTTTCAACAAATGTTTAATTTCATATATTTTTAAGCAGAGGTTCAAAACAAAGCATCCGACGCTGAGCTTCACAACGAAGAGGAAGTGATTTTTGCAAGCGGCATATATAAGCAGCAAAGATTGATGAAGGTGGTGTCAGCTGACTTCCAAGCAGATGGAAGATGACCTCGGGCAAATGATCGGATGAATAGAGCAGAATGTTTAAAAAGTACAACATGCCGTATTTTGATTAAACCCACCAGTGAAGCGACGGGCAAAAATGCTTTGTATAACATCATCATGTATGCAAAGCTAAAAATCTATCTGCCTGCATTGTATGCACTCCTAAACCGCTGGATGGAATGAGTTCAAACATGGTGGTTGTACTCAGGGTGTACTCAGGAATGTTTGTGGTGGTTAAAAAACAAAATAATTAATCAGCCAGTTTGTTTCGACTTAAGTGGTGACGCATATTCTCTATCTAAATACGTACGAATCATATCATGCCATTGCGAGTGGGAGAGGGGATTACAAGTCATAATGCAATAAAATAAATCACAATTTCTGCATGAAAGCCATTGACATCGGAAATTAATCAGGATCATTTGAGGTGTTTGTTTGTTACACTTATATGCACTCCTGCACCGCTGAACCAAATTAGTTTAAAATTGCAGCTTGTGTTTGGGGGGGGAAAGGGTAGAAAATGTAGTGAGAGAGGGAATAAATAGTGGGAGTGGACGAAGGCGTTGAGAGAAGTGGGTGATAAGGTTGAGCAGAAGTATGTGAGGGTGTAAGGAAGGCCGTGCGATAATATAAGGAGAACAAGTGGGAGTGGATGAAGACTTTGAAGGATTTGTGTAAAGGGGCATGGAATGAGAGAAAGTTGCAAGTTTGCAGGTTTTAACTGCAATTGGTCATCGAGCACGCGCACACGCTTTAAGACCTGGTAGGTCTCCATTCCATCTCCTGAAACCTACCTAAATGTGGAGGTAGCAGTCAACAGCAACTTACACACATATACATATACATATATATATATATAGTAATTTATATATATATATATTGTGCGGGCGGGGTCCGTGGGCGAGAACGACCACTAGGTGGGGGAAGTTACGTCGTCTCCCGGAATTGTAGGCCGTCACTCATGGATAATTCCGTGACGCGGCGAGTCGCTGAACTGACCGTGGAGCCAATACCACAACTGTGTAGTGTAGGGTCTTTTTGTCGAGAATCAATTTACCTAATTAACCACGCAGTTTCGACTACCGGGGAACCACGCCCTCGGTACGCCTTGCCCGAACCGGATCACTCCACCAACTACGGTAGAGTACCAACTACCAACTCCGGATCGGATGCAGCCGAGCGTAACTGCCAAGAACGTACCGGCTAGAATGAACAGATTATCAGGGATAAAGACCCGGCTAAACTCAGATCCGAACCATGCTGGACCAATGAAAGAAAAGACAAAAACGAACTGTGAACATTTCTACAATAATTTATTTACAATCAACTTACAAAAGAAGGACACAGAGCAGACTTATCGTGAGAATACAGGCAAGATTGACAATGATCAAAGCACTTATACAGTACTACTTACCAGACGGCACCACACACTCAGACGCACACTCAGACTAAATAAACCCAGATGAATGGCAAAGAACTTTTGTAGCCAGGGAGGGAGTGAGCTGAGGTCGCAGTTCTTTTGGTACCTGAGTTTTGGGGAAAGGGATGCTCTGTTGGTGCGCACCTGACAATGTCGCGCAGCTCGGCCCACAGCCGCATGTGTGGAGTTCGTGTGTGCGCGGAGGAGCCCGGATGGAGAGCGCAGAGTCCAAGGTACGAATGGGGCTTGAAAGTGTGAAAGAGCAGGTGGAGTTCCCGACGCTTGATGTCGTAGGGTAGACCAGTCACAAACAGTGTGCGAACCTTTCTTGGCTCCGCTATGTGGGATCCAAGGCACCCAGGATCATTGGGTATCTCCCACGATGAGGGTGTCTTTGGGTCTCTCACTCTCTCAACGAACTCTCCGGCTCGCCCACACCCTCGTAAAGACGATTCACTTTCCAGCTCACCCTCTCTGAACGAACGACCCCCGAAAAGAACCCCAGACTGAGAATGGTTCGTAATTTATAGATCCCCAAGGTCGGGCGGGGCCTTGACGAAGCAGACGTCACTGTCCGCCCTGGTTGACCAGGGCTTCCATGGAGTCCGCCCTTTCTGGGCAGGGCGTTCGGCCATGCCGGGAAACACGCCCACTCCACGTGTGTCCGACTCACCAAAAAGGTACTGCACAAAGATTTTGCCTCGGAAGGCGAGAGGAGTACTGTGGTTCAAAATAAAAGGGGAGAAATAATTTATAAACCTAACTAAAAGCCATCGCAACGCACCCCCTTTTTGCTTTCCCACTACACACAAGGAGGGATTCTATCTGCACATATACTTAATGGAATAACTGACTTGGGACACCTGTATGTTGTATGCATACGGTTCGCGAGACCGTAAACAATATATATATATATTATATATATTATATTATCTCACAAGTGAGTACACCCCTCACAAATATGTAAATAATTCAGTGTAACTTTTTAAGCAGCTGTGCTAAAGGCAAAACCTTAGAGTTGATGACAGAGTACACATTCTGCAATATGTATGCAGGCACAAAACTGCCATTCCATAAAAACAATGTGGCATGTTATGAATATTTCTGAAAGAGGAGGCAACAAAAGTGAGTACACCCCCGCTATTGTCTGCACAAGAA
>CM068959.1:120939751-120955750 GCA_035128595.1 Eptatretus atami
GTTGAACTGTTTCTCCGTTCCGCTTCGTCTTTCTCTTGACCCGCCACGTCCTGCTTCACGTAAAGGTTCGAGCTGGGCTGATACGCCCGATAATTAATCAGGAAGCCGTCAGGCCGCGATACACCGCTGCGGTTATCCGATAGCCAAGGAACGACCGCTTACAGATCCGTGTCCCGAAGTGACCTGCGCGGCGAGGTGCGAATCCCCGGTTTACCATCCGCGTGGGTACTAGGAGGTCGAGTTGCGAACAAACCCATCCCACTGCGGTGGCCGATCTGGCGACGGATCGTGGTGAGGCCGAAAGGCCACCCTGTGACTGGATCCGAGCGTTAGCCGGGAGGTCACGACTGAATTGTCCGTCCCGGTGGGCGAGGCGGGTGCGATTCGAGCACCGTCTTTTTGGGCCGAACTCGCACGCCGACGGCGCGAGATTCGCAACACGTGTCAGAGATCGGAAAACAAACCCTCCTGTCTCCAGCTTAACTTCAGGGAATCGGTTCCAGGGCGTGAGAGGAGCGACCCCCATTCCCTCTAAAATACGACCGATTAATTTAACCCCTTACACTGGAAATAAGATGCGTCTCAAGGCGAGCGGGAGCGGTAGAGAGATGTATAGTTATAGTATTTAGAATCCAGTGGCCCAGATATAGACCCCGAGCAGGAAATGTTTGCTGAGGCAACAGTTTCGCTCCCCAAACGAATCCAGGGCCCGGAAAGGCGGCTTGGGCAGAGCCGCGGGTGTGATAAAAACACCTTCCCCTCCCCTCTCACCAAAACCCCCCCGATCCTGGCCGCATCGGTCTCAGCATGAGTGCACCCGACATGGCCCGAGGCTATTCGCCATGCTGCAGAAATGAATACGAAAAAATGGATGGAACGCACCGAAATAAAAGGAGTGAACAAGCAGAGAGTGAAACAAACACAAACGAATGAACGCAAATGGATGAATGAACGAAAAAATGGATGAAACTCACTCGAATGGGAAAAACGAAAATAAAAGGCATAAACGAGATTATGGAAACAAGCATGTACACAAGAATGAAGTAAGAAATTAAAAAGAAATGCGCGGGTGAAATGCAAGCAAATAGGCCAATGCCTGCAGTGCGGCATGAAAGCAAACAGCGAATTGCGTAAATGACGACGGCCACGTCTGGAGCGAACGAGCTGGGGAGGGTCAACGGGTCAGGCCCGCGGGAAAGCGGGTTGAGAAAAAAATAATTCGGGAACGATGTTGGGCGAGAAGTGTGGAGGTGACGCGAAAAATGACGGTAACGAGAGGGAAAAATTAATTGGAGTTGACGGAACGGCACGAAGGAAATAAAAATAGTGATTGTGAGAAAAGACTGCAAGCACATACGAAGAGAGCTGATAAGCTGGGACTGGAGTAAAAACGGAGGACAGAGGAACTGGAAGGACTGATAGACCAAACACGAGGGCAGATGGAAGACAGTTGAAGCCAAACAGGTGAGTGTACGGAGATGAGAAAGGAATGGAAAAGAAAAACTGACGTTACGAAACACCAGAACCAAAAGAACGAAAACTACCAAAAACGAAACTGAGAGTGTAAAAGAGGAACAAGAAGATATGGAAAGAACAGGAAATGAGAAGCGAGAAAGAAATTCTGTCAGTTGAAAGAAATAACAGATTAACAGAAATGAGGAACAAGAAAGACAGTGAATAGGAAAAATACAAAGAAACAAGGAAATGAGACAGGGAAGAAAAGAATCTGTCAGTTGAAAGAAATAATGAGATGCAGAACGAGGAACAAGAAAGACAGTGGAATAAAAAACTGAAAGAGTATGAATTTGAAATTGACGACAAAACGAAAAAAATAGGTTGGAATACCGAGAGAAGTGAGGAGCAAGAATGAACGCAGTGAAGGAGGAAATCAGAGAATGAAGACACAACAGAGATTGCGAGAGCGGAGAACGAGAGGAACAATGAGATAGAAAACAAAAGGAACATGAAGCTGAGGCTTGGACCAAATTGAAAGAAAAGGCAAGGCTGAGTTGCAGAGATACGACAAGTTACAGGCGAGAAGAAACAAAAAGAAAATTAACCACATAGAAGAAAACCATGCAAACTGCAAGAAGGGAAGGACAGGAGAAGAGAAAAGAAGATAATGAACAGCGCACTGAAACCAGGGAGATTAACAAATTGAGCAAACAACGAAACCTGGAGAAGGAAGGGCAGGAGAAGAAACAAGGAAGAGTTGTGAGACAGCAGCAATGACACCAAAAAGGCAGATTAACAAATGAAGCAAACACACGACTGGAGAAGGAAGACACAGAGAAACAAGAGGTAATGAAGAACAGCGAATGAAAACACAGGAAAGGAAATGGAAGCCAATTGAAAGAAACGATGAGATTGAGAAAGTGAGAAGCATGAGGAAGAGTGGGAGAGAAAACCAAAACTATACGAGTTTGAAATTAATGAACTGAAGGAGAGAGTAAAACTTGAAATCCAGAGAGATGGAAAAAACTACAGAAGAAACAGAACTAATGATGTATTACGAGACCAGGGTAGATAGAGAAAAATAGAGGAGAGACTGCGATGGATAATGACGGGTGTTAAAGGAACAGATCACACACCACAGAAGTATGGAGGAAATGGGGGGAGCTCGCGGGACTGGGTAAGAACCCGGTGTGCAGCAGCTGGATGCCGCTCTCCAGGAACCGAGGGAGGGATGTTATGCCCCCTTGAGGCGATCCACGACCAGGTGGGTTCTCGTGCCCAAGCGGAGATGAAGGGACGAGCTGCTGTGGATAGGTGCACGTGTAGCTTGGGGGCGTATAAGAGGCCCCGGAACCTGTCGGGCGACACGAATCCCCAGTGTGGTTGGCAAGGGACGTGTGTGTTTGCGAGTGTATGAGGCAGATGCGTGCTTCGCACGCATGGTGTGAGTGAGACCCCCGGTGGGCAGGTGAAGTGTGGGTGTGAGTGAGAGGTCCGTGTGAGGAGGGACTCGTGTGTGTGAGGTCTCGTATGTTGAGGAGATTGTCGGTCCGGCATGCGTGGAGCATGCAGCCGGTCTCCCGAGTGTCAATGTGAGTGGTGATGGAGTGAGAGATCTGTGCGGTCGTAACACGCAGTGTGCGGGGTGGAACGAGACGCGGCGACAGAGAAGGGACAGAAGCCGGTAGCGCCGTTAGTGTTGTTGGGGGTACGTCGCGGGTTCACCCAGCAGCGACGCGAGTCCGTGCTGTGCAGTCGCAACGAGACCCCCACGTGCTCGCTGCGGGAGTGAAGCCCGCGTCCGGAAACGCCAGCTGTGAATTTGCCGTCCCGCGGACTGGACAAAATCTAGGCAGGTAGACGGATTTACGGACGGTTCTCCACGCGAGCTTGTGTTAAACTCCAACGTGGCAGAGCCACACTGTGTTCGCGTGGCGGAGCCCCGGAGTCGAGTTGCTTTTGGGGGTGCGCAGGTGTGGACAGTGCATGGCTTGCACGTGGGGTTGGAATCGGCAGGAGGGTGGAAATCCCTGCCGGATGGTTACCGTCCATAGAGGGACGAGGTTCGCGTTGCAGCTGCATGACGTCCGGCAAGGTGCAAAGTTGTCGCGGCTGTGAGTATGCCGCGCTGTGTGCTGCGCGTGAATTGAAAAAAAATAATTACAAAGCAAGCCTCAGCTTTCGGTGTGAACAGGATTCCTGGGCAAGGGTGAAGACCCCCTTGACTCAGGCACAGGATGGAACTAGCTAGGGGAAAGAGGTTATCTTAGCTAGACGGCTCCATGGGCAGGGGTAAGTCGCTCATGGGGCCGTGGAATGGATAAGCTTCGAGGGATTGTAGTCAGATTTAGGTGGAAATGTTTTTAGAATTTGGGACAGTGACACGACCTGTGGATGTGTAGAGGGTACGTAGTTTATGCATCTAGTATGTAAAAAGGGACTGGCTATTAGTGTAAGGATGACTGGGAGCACGAGGTAGTTAGGGGAGGTAGGATAGAAGGATGGCAGGATTCAGCGGTGTGTTGTTGAAGAAGTTGGTAAAGTTGTTGAGGTGAGTACATGATGAGTTGAGTCGAGGTCAGGCGCTGTGTGGGTGGCAGCGACATGTGGAATGCATTGTGGCATGAAGTGATTGGGGGGAGGAGTGACTCCCGCCCAAGGGACCCTCGGGTCAGTGTAGAGTGACGTTAGCCTGGGTTAGTCAAATTGATAAAAATGGAGGTCGTTTTGTGTGTTGGTGGGAAGTGTAGGACTCTAGAATCCCATATTGGAGGGTGCAGGAGCCCTGTGACGGTGGAGCGTGGCTCGCGAACAGGTGTGAGTATCGCTGCTAGTGGGTACCCCGGGCACCGGCTAGTCGGCCCGTGGTAGGCAATGGGCCCATGGGGGCCGGGTTAGCGTACGTGGGGCACGGGTGCGCCCGCTTGGTGCGGGGGCCCGGAGCGCCGTTAGCACGCGGGGCAGTGTGTGGGCACGGTGACCCTCGAAAGGGGCCCGGGGCGCCAGCCTGCACGTTGCGTTCAGGCGAGTTTGGCCATGAGGGGCACTCCCCCGGGTTTAGGGAGCTGTAGGCTCGGAGCGCGTGTCAGTGCCCGGGGTGCCATTGTAGGATTTCGGGGCGCCATGAAGGGTCTGTGCCTAGCAAAGGGAGCAACGTTCCCAGCCATGGACCTGTGCAAAGCACGAGGGAAAATTCGACGGGCGAGGCGCCAAACTGTAAGGACACAACAAGGGACGGGAATCTGTGGTTGTTAGAACCAATAGTGTAAGCACGAGGCGCTTGTTGGAAGCACCCGGCGGTAGTTTAAAGGTTTAAATGGATATGCGGTAGATTAGGAAGTGTTACCCTTCCGCACCATTCCATGGCCCTTCGCTCTCAGTTGTGGGCCGCTGGACCACTTTGGTGTTACGATGCGCTGAGATCTGGGGAGGCCATCCTGAGGCTTCGTTGGGCCTCGAACAAGGACGCTAGCTTCCCTATTCCCTCCGTGTAGGGGAACGTAGGGGTTGGGAGTAGGCTAGGAAGACGAGATATGGTTAGCGAACAGAGACATATAAGGGGGTTAGGGGACGAATTATAAGTGGGGAAGTAGAGGAAGTTGAAAATTAAAAACAACAAAAAAATAAGTGGGGCTAATTGGGTTTTACAAATTAAGGGGGTTGTTATGGACAGTGAACAAGCATAGGCGATAGGTGGGAGGGAGAAGAAGAAAGAAGAATAAAAGAAGATGGTAGGGGTCCTGAGTCCAGCCTTCGTGTGGCCAACACCACCGCACTCCTCCACTTGCAAGGCAAGCTGGCCAACTTCATCGTCTCGCTGTGTGCTGCGGGCCTGTGCCGGCCAACTTCATCGGCTGTGTTTTTCTGCAAGGGCAGTGCCGGCCGATCGTCTGCTGTGTTTTGGCTGCAAGGCCTTGTGCCGGCCGGATCGTCCGACGGCTGTTTTACTGCAAGGCCTTGTGCCGGCAGTTCGATCTGCCGGCTGTGTTGCCTGCCAACGGACCCTTTTTCTGCAGGCTTATGTTGCCTTTACCTTTGCCAATGTCCAGCCCACCTGCCCCTGTTCACCACAGCCCACTGTTCAAATTTATGCTTTGCACCCCCTGTTCATTTCCATGCGCCCCAGGATCCGCAGCAACAGTGTGCAAGCTGCAGGAACTGTCTTTGGGCAGCTGCATACACGGGCCTGCCAGTGCGGCCCGGCACCGCGTTTTCTGTTTGACTCTTACCTTTTTCCTGCAGAGTCCAATCTTGATCCTGGCCAGGAGAGTAGTGTAAAGTTATAAGTTAGGTTAAGTGTGATATTGTGTTATTGAAAAAACAGTGCGCCCCCGCAGTCTGTCTAGCGCCGGCAATTTTATTTAAGTCCGTCCGTGTGAGTGAGTTGTCTGATTAGTTAACTCAGTCCCTCAGGGTTATTTTTTTGGGGACACGAATACCATGAATGTTCCACTCAGGGATCCGTAGGTAAAGACGCTACTAAGGGAGAACTACACATGATGGCATCATGTACGATAATTTGACAGACTCGGAACGTAGTCTTGAAAAAGGGGAGGGGGTAGTGTTACGGGCTGTGGAAATTACGCAATTAGCACTCAAAAGGTCCCGAGGTGAGTATATATTTCTTAATACATGTGATAGTTAGCCAAACCCAGTTGCTTTAGAGGTGAATTAATGTGATCATTCGGGCTGGGATCACTTTGAGTTAGGCGTTTTTTGCTTGTCTATCTAACGCTTTGTTTGAAGCCATACGCACTGACACAACAACAAACAACGCAGCAGCCACAACCTACGTTCACACACTCGCTTACCCACAACACTCACATTCACGCCATTTCCAAACAGCGCCATGGCCATCGGACACCTGCTGAAAACACCCTCCAAACCACCCTTCTCCTACGGCCACTCCGCACCACCTGTGGACACCGAGCTCGGCAGCATCTGCAGCGATTACACGCGAGCCCGACGGTGCAGATGGCGGTTTTTTCCGGAGGAGAATTCGGATCAGGAATGCTATAAACACGCCCACATCTCTATCCATCCAATTAAAGGGCGGGGCGGCTTGGCCCGTACCCCCAGACTGCATTTGAGGGAAAGATCGGGCCATATGCCAAATGTTGACGGATCAGCGAAAGAGTCACGCCCCTTTTTCTCCCGTCCAATCGGCAGAGCGTGGCTCCGCCCTGAGCGTCGTTTGGATCCGAGAATTTGCAGTATGGATCGGTTTCCGTGAAGCCGATTAAAAGACGTAGCGCAAGGCGATCGTGGCGAGTATCGGTGGTAGGAGTCGGGAGCGAGCTCGGCAAGGGTATGGTGGGGCAGAGATCCGGGAGGACGGAGCTCGAATGACAGATGCTGATGGGCAGAGTCGGGAGACGGAGCTCGAAGCAGTATCGGTGGCGGCTAGAGTCGGGAGACGGGCTCGAGCGGTATCGGTGGGGCAGAGTCGGGAGCGGTAGCTCGAGCAGAAGTGGGGACAGACGGCTACTGGAAGGGCCAAACGGCTACGGAGGCAACGCGCTGCGGAGGGAGATCGGCTATGAGAGAACACTGAGGCTCGGGTCACGGGACGAGGGAAGTCAGCGACCGAGGTCGCGTTGAATCGCGCACATCCGCGGGACGTCGAGCAAGCCAGCCATACTCCCTCCCAGAGCGATCAACAATTCCCCCTTTCCCCCGCGCTGAGAGAGTCGACAAGGGGCCCCGTTCCACTTTACACCAGCAGGTGCCACGAACCGCCGTGTGCAGCGACATTTTGCCGGCTCGCACACGGAAGGGCGCGGTAGGACCCTCGGTCTCAGTGGACGCTGGCCGTCATCCAGTTCCAGGCATAGAGCCCGACGGGCCCAGTCCTGACTCCGTTGCCCTTGGAAGAGGTCTTTTCTTATGCTATAGGTGTGAAATGACGGTGTTTGTGGCGCCGTGTCTTGTAAGGTAGAACGGTATAAGTTTGCGCGAGTGTTCGCGTTTAGTCGGCGTTAGCTTGCGTTGCTTGCATTATTGTTTTTGTCTTAAATTGTATTATGTGCATGTTTGCTAATACGTGCTGTAAATACTGCTATATGTGTGCTCCGTTTGTGCCCGGAATAAATGTGCATTTGTTGAACGTGTTTTCCCGTGTTGCTTCGGTCTTTTCTCATGGACGCCTCCAGTCCCTGCTTCACGTGGTAAAGGGTTTCGTAGTGGGCTGGAATACGCCGATAAGTTAATCGGAACCGTCGAAGTGTCGACAGATAACAACCGCTTACGGTTATCCCGAATATGCAAGAGACCGGCGCTGCATCCGTGTCCGAAGTCGACCATGCGGCGAGTCGATCCGCACCGGTTGACCGAGTCGCTGACGGGTGACTTAGGTAGGTCGAGTTGGGGCGAACAACCCTATCCCACGCGGGTGGCCGATGATGGTCACGATCGTGGTGAGGCCGAAAGGACCCACCCGTGACTGGTCCCGGCGTTAGCGGGGGCGTCCGTCTTGATTGTCCGCTCCGGGTGGCGAGGCGGTCGCGAATTCCCGAGTCCAGGTGGCCGATCGCACCGCCGCGGGCGCGAAATCGCAACAAATATATATATTGTTACGATTTGGAATTCAATCGCACACACAACATACAGGTTCCCTTAGTCAGCTATGTCGATAAGGCATGTTCCCTAGATAGCGTCACCTCCCATGTTAAATGTTTTGAAATCGATTAGATGCGCTGCGGATCGATTAATAGTAGGGGAAAGAAAATGGACGTCCCTCCCCCTCTTCTGCGAAGAGGAAGAAAACCCTGCGGTGACGTCAACAACTCCCTCCCACCCGTGGTGGTTGAGCGGGGTGGATCACGAGCATGAGTCCGCCGGGTGCGGGGGAGGGGTGCAAAGGATAAAGAGGACATCTTTCTTTGTCAGAGAGGAATCCAAAAAGAGTTCGTGGAAAGAGTTCGCGGTGAAAGTCCCGTGAAGAGAATCCAAAAAGAGTTCGTGAAAGTTCGCGGTGAAGTCCCGTGAGAGAATCCCAAAAGAGTTCGTGAAAGAGAGTTCGTGGAAAGAGTCCGTGGTAGGTGCTGATTTGTGGGCTGAGTTCGTGGGAGTCCGTGGGCAGAGTTCGTGTGCTGAGTCCCGTGGAGGCAGTAAGCTTTTTGCTTCGGCAGTTGGGGGAGTCGCGAGAGCAGAGGCCGGGAGCTGCGTGGAGGTCGGGCGTCGCGAAGGAAGACGCGAGCTGGGGGCAGCCTTGCCTGCTGTGTCGCGCAAAACGCGCGTTCGTGTGGAGAGAGCGGAGAGAGCTCGCCTGCCACACGGGGGGCTCGAGCTCGACGCGCGGCTACGCTAGCTGCCTGGGAAGGAGCATCGCGGGTCGCTCCAAGCGGCGTTCGTGTGGAGAGAGCCGGAGAGAGCTCGCTGCCCACGGAAGGCTCCGAGCGTCGACCTGCGCTACGCTAGCTGCTGTGGGAGGAGCATCATGGTGCCCAGCCCAGACACACCGAGGTGCAGGTAACCTGCAACGGTCTCGTGGACTCGTTCGGTCTGCCAAGTCCCACGCCATAAAGACCCAAGAGTCCAGTCTGACCCATTGCCTTATGAGGGGTCTTTTTCCTGCTATTCTTTCGAGAATAATGTTTGGGCGGCCGAGCCCGTAAGTAAAACTGATGTTGTGACTGTACGATTAATAAATTGCTTATAGACGTTGTAGTTCTTGTTGGCTTGTTATTGCATACGTTTTCATTATAATAAATGTCTTGTGTAAATGTAAACCTGCTCACTTCGTCCATTCCCTCATTGACTGAACATTTGTGTGTTGGGAGTGAGAAAAGCCGTTGTTTGCCGTAATAGGGGGACATTTGGACCGACGTTCCGGCATTCGCGCTCGGAATCGCGCACGGACAAGCTCGCTCGGCGGTTTGTTCCGTAACGAGATCGTCGAGGGTGGAAGAACCCCGGTAGTTGGATCACGTGGGTATTAGTAATTGAAGATTGGCAATCGACCCCTACCACGTGATCTGCCGATTGGCGTATTTCGTTCTTGTACAAGGACCGTCGCTCGGAGTTACCCGAGCGGCGATCTATATTCCGGCGATCGTCGGCCGACTCGACTTGCGGCATTACCGTTCAGAGCGGTCGGTGGCGGCCGAGACCCCCGGCTATTAACATTATATATAATATATATATTACACGCACATAAATATACAAGGTCCGTCTAAAAGTTAACGGGCTGAGCCTGCTGTGTGCTCCACTTACAAAACATATGAAAGGGTTGGTTCACAATCTTTCGCAACATTCCAGCAAATATATGATGGTGATGGTTCACTGCGCTCATTTGTGATTATTTACAGGTCGTGCTTTACACGCTGTCTAGTCTGAGTCATCGCGCTATGAGTCGTGAGCAGACAGCCAATTGATGTTCTTGCCAAGCTTGGCCAAAACAGCCGTTCCGAATCCTTCGCAATGCTGCAGCAAGTCTACGGGGAGAAAGAAACGGTCACATACACGGCATTTGAATGGCACAGAGGTTCAAGAGGTCGGGAGGACGGTGAAGACGATCCATGGTCGTGGAAGCCTTCAACGGAGCAGAACGGCGGACACATCGAGCGTGTGAAGCAGAGGGTGCGCGAGATTGTCGACTCATTGTGCGGATGATTGCTGAGGACTTCCATCAACAAGACACTGTCTGGAGCATCATCACTGAAAATCTTGAATGCGCAAGGTGTGCGCAAGATGGTCCCCAAGCTGTTGTCCGAGGACCACAAACAGCAAAGATACACTGACTGTCAAGACATTATCGAGCGCCTGAACGATCCAAACCTGCACGGGAGTCATTACTGGCGATGATCGTGGATATTCGAATAAGATCCCGAGATCAAACGCATAGTCGTCAGTGGAAAAGTCCGGCGATCACCAAGACCAAAAGAAAGCAAGGATGTCGAGAGTCGAGGTCAAGGTGATGCTCATCACGTTTTTGACATCAGGCATCGTCCACTTCGAGTTTCCTACAGGTCAAAACAGTGAATCAATAACGTGTACAAGGAGATCCTCCGCGCGCCTCATTGAGAATCAAGTCGCAGGAAAGAGGGGGGATCGTGCGGAGAAACAACGCCTGGGTGCTCCATCATGACAACGCCCTGCTCACAGTGCCCTGAGCATACGACAGTTTCTGCGCGAGAGGAACGTGCCAACTCTGGAGCAACCCCGTATTCGCCAGATTGGCACCCTTTAATTTTTTCTGCCAAAGCTCAAGGGTGGGATCAAGGGGACCGATTCCTGATGTGGAGGCATCAAAAGGCCGTGACGACGGAGCTCCGGGGATTCCAGAAGAAGCCTTCTGAGGGTGCATCGGACGTGGAAGAAGGATGGAATGATGTGAGACTGGAGGGAAACTATTTTGAAGGGACCAAGCTTGATTTCAATATTTTTTTGGAATAAAATTTCTGGGTTTTTAGACGGACCTGATATGTATATATATATATAATATATATATATATATATATATATATTATAAATATATATATATTATTTACATGTGTATATTGTTATGTTTGTGGATGAGCAGGAGACATCTCGATGTAATAAAAGTTGGGAAAACCGCCGGCTTAAGAGTGTTACGTGTCACCAACGGGATGGTGCTGTTAACTGAGTAGGGTTAAGGCTAGTTTCTCCCAGTACGTGATTGCCCCTGTGACCTTTTCCTACATTTTGCATTTACAAGGCCGGCTATAGAAAGGAACGATGTTTTAACAACAACCGGCAGGCCACGTCCACGAGGCTTGGGATTGGTCGTGTGATGTCGAAGGGCAAGCGACAAGAAGGGCAAGAGCGACAGAAGGGCAGAGCGACGAAAGAAGGCAAGAGGCAAGAGAGGGCAAGACGAGCAAGAACAAGAGGGCAAAGAGAGCAATAAGGGCAAGAAAGACAAGGGCCAAGAGAGACAAGAAGGGACAAGAGAGGCAGAGAGACAAGAAGGGCAAGAAGCAAGAAGGGCAAGAGAGACAGAGGACAAGAGAGACAGAAGGGCAAGAGAGACAAGAAGGGCCAAGAGAGACAAGAAGGCAAGAGAGACAAGAAGGCAGAGAGACAAGAAGGCAAGAGACAAGAAGGGCCAAGAGAGACAGAGAAGGGACGAAGAGAGGCAAGAGGGGCAAGAGAGAAAAGAGGACAGTTAATGCGGGAGTGCAGTTGAGAGTGGGTCTCGTTTCCTTGCTCTCCTCGACACAAAGAGAAAGCTGGCCGATTCTTGGTGCCGTGTCGGTGTGAATTTGTTCACGTGCTGAAATAGGACGCTGGCTGTTGACTGTTTAGCTGGGTCGTGAAGTTTGGACGTTTCTGAGAAGAGAGAGAGGAAGAAGAGCGCATCTCTTGGCCTTATCGCGGAGCCACAGTAGTTGCCCTTGTTGCATGATCGAGGAGAAGGCGGCGCCTTTTGGTGTGTGTGAACCTGGAGCTTGGAGGGAGCGGTATGGCAATCTCGATCGTGAGAAGAAACTATGGCACTTTGTGGGCCCTGGCGTTGAATACTGCAACATAAATTACCTCACGTACCACACAAATTACCTCGCGGTGGCTACGCGGTTCGATCGCCAGGCTCCTAAAGGTCATCTCTGTCACACAGCTAAGTGCCAGAATAAAGAGAGGATTTTCTTGTATTCTTATCTTTCCTCATCTGTTTTTGTAACTGTGTGGACACGTCTCAAATTAGGCTTTAGTTTACCTCACGTTTCATTACCTCATGCCTGGATATATTTTCATTATCTCACACTTTGATTATTTCCATTATAACTCGTTGATTTATGTTCATTAAACGCTCATTTGTTGAATTCTCTTGTGTTTGTTTGATCATTGTGGGTTCGAGGATAAACCTGTGTGCTCCAGTGTGGTACGGGCCCTCGCCACCCTCCACCCCACGCGCGCCATAATCTCTCCAAGGATTTCGGCTGTTCGCCTCAGAGGTAAACCCTTCGGCTATCCGTCCAGGTCGGTGTTAACCGCCCCACCATGGCAACTGGGTCAGGAGTGGGATATACCCTAATCGGCCTGAACACGACACTATATATATTGTTACGGCTGTGGAAATTCGCAGAGCACCATATAGGTCCTTAGATCAGTTATGCCGATAAGTCCGTGTTCAGATAGATTTCCCCACTGTTGTCTAATGGGATTTATTCGTGTCACTCGGGCTGTGATCTTTGAGTTAGCCGTTTTTCTTTACTATCATTATTTTGGACCAACCACAACGCCAACACCAAACCAGCAACCAAACCACCTTCACACCACACCACCCACCAACGACCTTCTCCACCACGCCAACCACCAACCACCTTCTCCACGCCACCCACCAACCACCACGCCAACCACCAACCACCTTCTCCAGCAAGCCAACCACCAACCACCTCCTCCACAACGCCAACCACCAACCACCCTCTCCACACTGCCTTCATAACAACGACATCTCCACCATCTCCTAAACCGCATCTCCCCCAATAGACCAACCCGAATAACATCGCCTCACCTTCACCCCGAAGCGACGCCATCTTTGCACCAGCCACGGCGAGTCCGCATCGAACGGCATCGCTGAAGGCACACGCGGGGGTTTGCTCGCCGCGCAAATTTGGTGATCTCGCACACGTCCGCTCTCCGCGCAAGTTTGGTGATCTCGCGCACGTCCGCTCTCCGCGCAAGTTGGTGATCTCGCGACGTCCGCTCTCCCGCAAGTTTGGTGATCTCGCGCACGTCCGCTCTCCGCGCAAGTTTGGTGATCTCGCGCACGCCGCTCTGTGGAAGCTTCGCCTCGGAATTCGGATCAAAAGAGAGAAAGGGGCGGGGCCAGTGGGGGTCGAAGGTCGGAGAGCAGAGGTCAGATCTCGTCTCTCGGGCCCTATAAAAGGCCGAGCGGAGCGCCAGTTCGCAGTCTGGAGTCGGTGGAGAGTCAGTCTGGAGAGGTCGGGGAGCCGAGTGAAGCCTGAAGCCTGAGAACACAGTCGGGGGAGAAGTCCAGGAGAGCGGAGGACACGCGGCAGCGGGGCGTGGCCAAACCTGCTGTGCCACGCAGACCCGTCCTGCGCGTTCGTGTGGAGAGAGCCGGAGAGGCTCGCCAGCCAGCGCCAAACTGTCTGAGGTGATCGGGCTTCGCCACAGTTCGAGCATCGCTGAGGGAGGGACGGGTTCTTACAAAGAGCATCAACTTTGGAAGAGCATCAAGACCCGTTCGTTCCTCTCAACGCATTGCCGGCTGAGGCCCGAATCACCCGGCCGCTTGGCAAGGCCTGGGCTCAACCGCGGCTACGCTAGCTGCCGTGGGGACGGGACGTCGCGGTCGCCCCATCGAGGCACCACGAGGTGGAGGTAACCTGCAACGGTCTCGTGAACTCCTTCGGTCCGCCAAGCTCCACGTTATAAAGGCCTACGGGTCTAGTCTGACCCCCTTGTCTTGAGGGGGTCTTTCCTTGTTTATTTGTGTGAAAGTTGTGGCGCCGTGTCCCGTTAAGTAGAACTGTTGTTAAGTGCTTGTGAATAATAAATAATAGACGGTTGTAGTGCTTTGTCTTGCTCGCGTCTTGTCCCGTCCCGCATTCATCACACCAACTGCATGCGTGTTTCACCCATTGATTCCATACCTGCATGACTGCATTACTGTGTACGTGTGTAAATATTAAATGTGCTTGTTTGAATGTGAACCTGTTCGTCGTGTCATTTTCCCCGTTGAAACGCCATATTGCATTTCGGAATGGTAGCGGGCTTTGATAGCCGATAAAAGAATCTGGTCCAGCGAGGTCTCGCGATAATACCCCGCTCGGTTATCCCAGAACGGAACGAACCGCTTAAGGTTCGTGTCCAAGCAGACCTCGCTGAGGTACGGTCTCTCGGTAGGCTGCCCGCGCGAATAATTAGGTATATCGACAATTCGGCGATTGACCCTGTCGCGCACGGGGTAGAATATTGACTAGGCCGTGGTGTGCGCTTTGAGCACACCCGTGACTGGTTTTCGGCGTTGTTCCGGAAAGTCGCGACTGAATTGTTCGTCCGGTGGGCGTACGGCCGCGATTCGGCTAAAAGCGGCTGTCCGCATGCCGGCGGGCGCAGATTCATAACAATATATACACGTGACATTAAATTGATGCGGTTGGGACAGTACATCGTTAAGCCACACAGCACAGCCAACCAATCGGTCGAACAGCGTCCGAGTAAACTCTACTCCACAATTTCTGAACAAACAGGAAAGAGAGACCACCTCAGGCGACGTTTTGCTTACAAGTGCTCCATAAACCTTCTCAAGCCAAGAGGCACAGCTAACCACACGCGGCCATTTATAGCGAACCACTTCCGGTCACATGTGTAAGCATGTGCACATATATTGGTGATCAGAATGTGACAATTTCACTTATCATTGGATTCCCACTGAATCTTAGTCATTCAATTTTTTTTATTTTTTTTTAACATCTGGTATTGCAATTATGCGTATGCACAGCTTACTGTGCATACCCCAGTACCTCCTGGTTATTAAAAGACCGTGTTTTGGTTTTGCATGCGGATCGGGATGGGGGTGTGGGTTGATGCACTTTCTGCATGTCCGGTGAGAGGTAGGTGTGTGTGTGCATGTGCGTGTGCGTGCGTGGTTCCATGACGGCGTGTTAGCAGTGGCGTGATGATTTTTTGTGGCGGTGTATGCATACCAAAGCTATTGTTATACTCTCCTGTATCCTTGCTCTTGCACCATTCCCTTATCGATGCTTTACCCAATGGGTTGTACTGTTTCAGGAGATCAATGGTTTCGTTTATCAGACCACCTCTCCGTTCTTTAACATGCCAGGCTTCGAGCATTGATCGTCGGGTGTGGGTGTGTGTGTGTGTGTGTGTGTGTGTTGTGTGTGTGTGTGTGTGTGTGTGTGTGTGGTGTGTTGTGTTGTGTGTTGTGTTGTGTCCTGGCGCCTGTCCTCGTTTAAGTTAAGAGTGTGCAAGAATTATATCAGGCACACGCACACAAAACCAGGCAAAAGTTTGGACACACCTACTCATTCAAGGGTTTTTCTTTGTTGTTACTATTTTCTACATTGTAGAATAATTGTGAAGACATCAAAACCATGAAATAACACATACAGAATTTTGTCGTAACTGAAAAAGTGTTAAACAAAACAAAATATATTTATATTTTATATTCTTTAAAGTCGCCACCCTTTGCCTTTGATGACAGCTTTGCACACTCTTGGCATTCTCTCAACCAGCTTCATGAGGTAATCACCTGGAATGCTTCTCCAACAGTCTTGAAGGAGTTTCCACATATGCTGAGCACTTGTTGGCTGCCTTTCTTTCACTCTGCGGTCCAACTCTTCCCAAACCATCTCAACTGGGTTTAGGTCGGGTGATTGTGGAGGCCAGGTCATCTGTTGCAGCACTCAATCACTCTCCTTCGTGGTCAAATAGCCCTTACACAGCCTGGAGGTGTGTTTTCGGTCATTGTCCTGTTAAAAACAAATGATGGTCCCACTAAGCGCAAACCAGATGGGATGGCGTATCGCTACAGAATGCTGTGGTAGCCATGCTGGTTAAGTGTGCCTTGAATTCTAAATAAATCGCCGACAG
>CM068959.1:120980095-120991436 GCA_035128595.1 Eptatretus atami
TGCTGCTCATTGGTGGGTTGTTTTTTTTTTTGGAGTTTCAAAAGGTACTTATGTCTCCTCTTTTAATTTTCTTTCCTGAAGGTTTGCAGGCAAGTTTGACACTGAAGTTGGTTTACTAGCTGATAAGCTGTGTGCTGCTGATGCTGTCGTCAACCGAGTTCTCACTCGAGGGCTGCGCGGTACGTGGAAAACTATCTTGCCTTTGATGTCGTTGCCTCATCATCCCTACATCTCTTAGATCCCTTCAGATTTCATCCCTCCATCTTTTCTATGATCCACCTGGTGGCCGCAAACTGGGGTAGCCAACCAAACAAGCTCACCTATGGGAATCTGTGGTTGGGCTTATGGGCCAGATGCCCCAACCACTCCAGGAGGCATGTCCTCACAATTGTATCCTCATCTCTTCAGAGTTGTCTTACTTCCTGTGATAATTAATGTGTGTTGGATCCAATGCACTTGGGTGGAAATTCCAAGTATGATGTGTACGCTTCTGTGGTGGAAGGACTGCAGTCTCCTGAGGTGTATCCTAAGGGGGATCCAACACTCAGACCGATATAGAAGCACTGATAGAAGTTAGAACACATACCAAGTACACTTTAGGTTTGCTTTTTATGCTCAAGTTCTTGTCCATAAGGACTGCTTTGCGTAAGGCTCCATAGACTTCACATGCTTGTGCGATTAGTATATCAATATCAGGATCCATTATTCTTGATGATGAAATCACAGATCCAAGCTACAGAAACACACTCACATGTTCAATGTCATTGCCATTTATGGTCATGGGACCTTTGTCTTCCTTGTTAACGTCTCTCAGAGTTACTATCAGTTTAGTTTTGGGAATGTTGACAAATAAACCAAAATATCCATTAACTTGATGGCATTAATGCATAGCTCTCTCGGCTCCAGGTTATGGTTGTGGCAAGGAGAGCAACATCATCTGCAAAGTGGCATTCATTCTTCCATACCTCACTGGCATTACTCGTGTTCCTTCTGAATAGCTTCCCATCATACTTGTCCTTCAAATCAACTCCCACGTCACCTGCCTCTTTCACACGTGCAGTCCATTGTTCCACAACGAGACAAGCAATAAGTTAAACAACACAGGTGCCATACAGCATCCTTGCCTCAGCCTGTTGTCTATATTTATCTCTTCAAGAAGGGTGCCATCCAGATGGATCAGAGCATGTATGTCCTCCTGAAGGACTGGAGTGTGATGGTTTCGTTCGGGACACCAAGCTTCCTGGGTCCTGTCCACATGGCAGTTTGGGGTATAGTCATAGGCTTTAATCAGGTCGATAAACATGAAGAATTAGGATTAGGAAAATGAAACAGCAACAAATACAGCCCCAGCAACTGCAAAAAAGACGAAAGACCAAAATAAAAATAAAAAAATTGGACAGATTGGGGATAGACAAAGAAGGCTCATTGGAATGGCTACGAAGAGCTCAGCTCAACTGGGACGGAGACCGATTCATAAAATTTC
This sequence comes from Eptatretus atami, assembly GCA_035128595.1. Classification (NCBI taxonomy): domain Eukaryota; kingdom Metazoa; phylum Chordata; class Myxini; order Myxiniformes; family Myxinidae; genus Eptatretus; species Eptatretus atami. The sequence continues at coordinate 120,981,579 of CM068959.1, forward strand.
CCAAGATCGAGGATACTACCTACCCCTATGAATTAAAAAAGATGGTGGGACCGAGCCAGACGAACAAGTGTGGGTTCTGCAAGACAAACAGAAAGTACTAATCACCTGCTTTCGGGATGCACAAAACTTATGAGAACAACTTTACACACAATGGCACAACAAAGTATGCAAAGTGATTCATTGATATATCTGCTAAACTTTCAACATCCCAGTTCCAGAAAACTCATGGAAAAACGAACCAAGGGCAATCATTGAAAATAAGGACGTCATGATCACATACGACCTGATGATCCAATCGAGCGTGATCAGAGAAAACAAAGGCCTGGTGTTGAATTAACGGTTAAGGTGGCTGGCTTAGAATCCTAGGGTCTTGAGTTTAAGCCCCTGCCGGGCCATTGAATTAACACCAGGTAGGGTTGACTCAACCTGTCATCCTTCCGAGGTCGGCAAAATGAGCAGAATGCTGGTAACAGCGGGCATCGCATCAGCGGTACGGCCGCACCCCCAGAAAATTATTCAGCCAAGCAGCCACAGGCTGCATACAAATAAATGAATAAAAGAGAAAACAAAGCATTGCGACCAGACAGACATAATATTAAGGAACAAAAAGGAAAAGACATAATTGCTGATCGAGATATCAGTACCCAGTAATTTTGGCTTCAACGATACAAAAAAAAATCAAGAAAATGACCAAATACCAGGACCTAAAAAATGACATCAAGAGATCTTGGAAGATGAAGAGAGTCAAAATTGTACTACTGATAAATGGGGCAACTGGAATGATAAAGAAGATCGTCACTGAGATTTTAAAACCATCCCTGGGAATATTACCACAAACAAACTACAATTGGGAGTAAGTCCGGGGTTCGGTGACGATCCTGAAAAGAGCAGTCGGAACAAAAAAACTTCAACAGCTTGGTCCATGAACCGTGATCCCTTAGTGAAGCGGAGGTGGATACTTTGAGTCCTGGGAGGACTCCGTTTCACCTCCTGAAACCCGCAAGTGCAGATAACAACCAACGACACACACACACACACACACACACCTAAGGCCATACTGAAACCTACTACAAAACAAGACCAACCTATTATTAAACAAGGCTACACTCAAAAACTGTAAAATGAGAAGAATCATTTGTACACTGCCTGGATAGACCATAAGATGTCTTGATCGTGTTCCACATTCATGGATAAAATGCATGCAAGTATACAAGATCATCCCCCAAATAATCAACTGATTTTGAAAGCAATGGAGCTCTGGAATACCACATTGATACTGAGCTGTACTCGGAAGGAAAGATCAAAATACCAGGAGAGAAAATACGTCACGAGATCTTCCAGGGTGATAGCCTTTCTCCGCTCTCCTTTTGCCTGGCCCTGGACTGACTGAGCAACCTCATTAATGAGCAAGGACATGGATACACCCTCAAATTCAATAAGAGAATGCCCAAAGAAACAGGAAAGGTGACACATCTACTGTACATCGATAATCTAAAGTTTTTCTTTGTACCAAACAACAAAAATTTGGCAGAACAACCGATATTAGTAAAGCGGTACGCTTGACGACATCCAAATTGAATTTGGCCTCGATAAGTGTGCCAAGTACACGTTCGTGCAAGATAGATCAACAAAAATCAACGGAGATACAACAATACAGGAACTAGACAACGAAGCATCATGCAAATACCTTGGAGTAGAAGAGGGCCACAAAATATGTCACCAACAAATGAACAAAACAGTGATTACCAAAGAATATGCGCATACAACGAGGTTTATCATGAAAACAGATTTTTTTTTTTTAAAACGAGGTTGATTCTCACCCCGAGAAACAAAATCAAAGAAACAAAAATATAAAACGAGGTTGATTCTCACCCCGAGAAACAAAATACAACAGTATTCCTTTCCAGCTGTGGAATAATAAACTGGCCACAAGTGGAAATCAACAAGTTAGATATCAAAACAAGAAAACTCCTCACCATCCACAAAAATCAGTGCATCTCGAGGATGTACCTGCCGAGACGAGGAGGAGGTAGCAGTCTGATGGAGCGAAACCAAGTGCACACAACAACAACTGTCGGATTGGCTGAGTACGTGAAAAGTTCAACAGATTACTGAATCCAATTTGGATGCAAACACGACGACAGCAAGCCAAAGAAACAAGAAAGGTGACATCTTAATCTGACATCCCTAATCCATCTTTCAAAAAATTTCAAAAGAAGATGCCACATATCAATCCGAAACAGTGAATACAGCCCCAGCGATTGCAAAAAAAAAAATAAAAAAGACAAGAAACTAGAGAGTTCATCGAACACCTTTCCCCGAGCAATCTTGAGGAAAAGGACATGGGAAGGGTGTTTTAAACTCTTGCTTTATGTTTCCGAGCACAATCTATATTTCCGAGGAACCGCAATGTTGTCCGAATCTCAATATTCCCCAACGCTGAGAGCACGGGTGGCAAATCTCATTGGTTGAGATTGCGTAAAATTTTATCCAAGTACCGCGAAACTGGAGGTTTTTGAAAGTGACAAGAACATTCTTTGTGTTCAATATGTACTTCAATTTAATTAAAAATAAACTTTTTAAAGGCTGCAGAAAAAAATGAATTTGGAAGTTTACCGCCGTTGATACACCGTGTTTTACCCACCCGATCAAACACATTAAATTAGTTATTCATGCCTGTTGTTTGTGTCCTTTATGATGTCCCTAAAAACAGTAAATTCCCTGTTTGGAATGATTTTAAGGACAGGCAGCCAGAGGAAACAAATTACCTTACTCCTCTGAGAGAATGCACATTCCGGGTAATATTCCGGACAATTTGCCAAATTCAGAACCAAAGTACAATTACACTGCAGGTTTACGTTCCGATTCATGTTCTACAGTGTTAAAAATATAAAATTCAATTGAAATCAAGTTCCTTGATCATAGATTGACGTCTGTTGACAGACAGACAAACAGACAGAGTGTGAACCAATTGTTTAGCAATGTTGTTGCGCTTCGCGCACGGGGTAAATATAAAGTGAAATATCAACAGATATACATCGAAAACTGGGAGAATGATAAAAGAGCAGGAAGATATTAGAATAATAAAAATCAAAAAATTAAATTAAATGAATAAAAAGAGTTGGACAGATTGCACATAGACAAAAGCTGAGAGGTCAGCTCAACTGGGATGGAGAATGAATCATAAAAAATACCAAAGACCAGGGACACCACATGAATGGCTTTTAGAAAATGGAGGGACTGATACTGAGTCAATCGGACATGTGTAGGTTCTGCAAGGTAGAAACAGAAAAGTACAAGCCACCTCCTATCGGGATGTAAAAAAGTCATGTCAGAGCAGCTGTACACACAAAGGCTCAACAAAAGTATGTAGAGTAATACACCGGGACATCTGTAGAGATTTCAATATTCCAGTTGCACAAAACTCATGGAAACATGAACCAAAGGAAGTCATTGAAAACAAGGAAGTAATGCTCACGTACGACCTGATGATCCCATCGAGCATGAACACAGAAAACAAAGCATTCTGACCGGATATAGTACTGAGGTACAAAAAGGAAAAGAAGGCATTGCTAATCGAGGTTAAAATACCTAGTGATTTTGGACTAAACAACGCAGATATCAATAAAATGACCAAGTACCAGGTCAGGTCAGGTAGTGAATTGAAAAGATCCTGGAAGCTGAAGAACTCCAAAATTGTAACAGTGATTATGAGAGCAACAGAAATGATTTTTTTTTTTTAAAAAAAAAACGAACTTACGGAGATATTAAAAACCATCCTGGGAATATTACTACAAACGAACTACAATTGGAAGCTGTCCGGGGCTCGGTGACGATCCTCAAAAAAGCCCTTGGAACAAAAAACTTCACAAATTGGTCTTCGAATGGTGACCCCACCCCACCCTTACCGAAACGGAGTTGGACACCTCGACACCTGGGAGGATCTGTTCACCTTCTGAAATCTCCATATGGAGATAACAACTGATAACGCACACCACACACACACACACACACACAACACACACAACACACAACAAGCAAATGAACACGCACAAAAAGCAAACGCACGCACATGCACACACACACAAACGGGGACACAACAACACACACAACGGGGACACACACACAACAAACGGGACACACACAGACACAAACGGGGACACACACACACACAAACGGGGACACACACACACACACAAACGGGGACACAACACACACAAACGGGAACACACACACAAACGGACACACACAGGGACAGCACACAAACACAAACGGGACACACACAAACGGGGACACAACACACACACAGACGGGGACACCACACACACAACAAAAGGGGACACACACACACACAAACGGGGACACACACACACACATACCGCACAGACAGAGACACGCACAAACACAAGCACAACGCATGCCTACACACACACACAACACAACACACACAACACACCAAACGGGGACACACACACACACACACACAAACGGGGACACAACACGGACACACACACACACACACACAAACGACAACACACACACAAAGCACAGACAGACAGGCATACACGCACAGACAGAGACACGCACAAACACACACACACAAACGGGGACAAACACGGACACATACAACGGACAACACATAACAGACACAAACACAAACGGGGACACACACACAAACGGGGACACAGACAGACAGGCATACACGCACAGACAGAGACACGCACAAACACAGAAGCACACACGCACGCCTACACACACCTTGACACACACAATGTCCCATCACACTTTGTCACGGCTTGGACTTGAAATGAAACCGAAATGTAGAATCCCACTCACTATGCGTCCATCACACTTTGTCACACTTCATCTGAGCATCCTTCAATGGCTCCCACCTTCCTTTTCCTGGCTTCCAACGATCCGCAGCACACAAACCACTGATGTATGAGCCGCACGCTTTGCTTCCAATGCGCTTCTTGCTTCAAACTGCTCAGGTGAACGCAGCCCGCAGAGCTCATGCCGCCGAGGCCGAGCCGGGGCCGTACAAGCCCGGGACCCGGCCCGGCCCGATGCTTCCCCAATATTTAATCTCTCCTTCCTTTCCTTCAGCCGGGATTTCAGCCGCTCCTTCTGATGCCGCCACCCCCGGTTCAATTCCTGCGGTCGCTTCTTCTGCTACCGCTTTTCGGGGCGGCGAACGAGCCGAACGGCATGCCGGGAAACGCCGTTGCGCCCCCTCGCGCACGTTCCTCGTGCGCTCATCCTGGGCTTCCCTGTCCTGCCCAATGTTGTTGTTGTTGTTGTTGTTTTCTTATTCCTCTGAAAGCTTCCAGAACTCGCGCGCTCCGTCTTTCCTCCTCCTTTCTGGCGTTACCGTTACCAGATTGCGTTACAAATATGTTACGTTGCTCTTTAAAGCTGTACGAAATGCTTCCTTGTGTTTTGTTCAGCTTTCCGGGCATTAAAATCGCGTCACGAGAGGGAAGTCATGCACCACCCGAGCTAACGCCTTTCGTTGTTATACAGCTCAAATACACTTTCATTTCCCGACTCGATATTTGTGACTAAAATTTATTACACGAAAGTTATATTCACAGTGTTTTTGTTTTGCTTTCAGATAAATTTGTTTCCGTGATTTAAAAAGAACAAAAATATAATAATAAAAAAAATGAGGTGGGAACCTTCCAGGGTCCCCCGGAAACGACATTTTAAAATAATACGTTGCGTTCAAATCAACGTTGAACGACGTCTTCCAAATTCGACTTTAAGCTTCTCTTCAGATTTCGTAAGAAACAGTGACGTAGGTCTCTGACGTCACTTCCTCCTTTTCAGCTGATTGGTCGAAAGATTGTGACGCGATACCGCTCACCAAACGTGCTGTGAAACATGTTTATCTTCACGGAGTTCACGCATCAATCATCGAGTGACAACACAAATCCCCACGAAGTTACGAAGAATTTAATGTATTTTCTAATAATTCAAGATGTGGAGGAAACACAATATGTTGGCACATTAATTAAAACAATGATTTCGGCCATCAACTCGCGCTTTATAAACGATTACCATGCTGCAAATACTGTAAGCTACGAATGGTGTTAAATAACAAGATCACAAGGTCATGTGAAACATATTTATTGCAGTAAATTGGTATATTTTGTTGCAATTTTGTTAATTAAGCAAATTCAGTTTCATGAAAATAAATTGCCATTGTTTGTAAAAGTAAAGAGACGTAATTGCAATGTCTTTAATCACAACATGAACATGCACACACAAACACTCGAGCATAAACACACAGTACACACACAAATACTCGAGCATAAACACACAGTACACAACACACACAACACACACAACACACACACAGCACACACAGAGACATGTCGAGATACACACACACACACACACACACACACACATACACACAAACACTCGAGCATAAAAACACACAGTACACACACACACAACACAAGAGACATTCGAGATACACACACACACACAACACACACATACACACAAACACTCGAGCATAAACACACAGTACACACAACAACACAACACACACAACACACACACACACACATACACACAAACACTCGAGCATGAAACACACAGCACACACACACACACACATAGACATAGACACATGTCGAGATACACACACACACACACACACAACACAAAAAACACTCGAGCAATACACGCAGTACACACACACACAACACACACAAAAAACATCGAGCATACACACATACACACACACACACACACATATCATCACAAACACTCGAGCATAAACACACAGTACACACACACACACATACACATAGAGACATGTCGAGACACACACACACACACACAACACACAAAAACACTCGAGCATACACACCAGTACACACACCCACACCACACACAAAAACACTCGAGCATACACGCAGTAACACACACACACAAACACTCGAGGATACACACAGTACACACACACACATTACACACACATAAAAACACTCGAGCATAACACACGGCACACCACACACAAACACTCGAGCATACACACAGTAAAACACACACACACAAAGACATGTCGAGATACACACAGCACACAACACACTCGAGATAAACAACACAGTACACACATCAAATACTCGAGCATAAACACTCATACACACACACACACATAGAGACATGTCGAGATACACACACAACACACACACACACACACAAAACACTCGAGCATACACACAGTACACACACCCGCACACACACAAAAACACTCGAGCATACACGCAGTCACACACACACAAACAACTCGAGCAATACACACAGTACACACACACACACACATACACACACACACACATAGAAGACAATGAAGATACACACACACATACACACACATAGAGGACATGTCGAGATACACACACACACACACAACACACACACAAACACTCGAGCATACACACGTACACACACACAAAAACACTCGAGCATACACACAGTACACCAACATACACACACACACACATACACACATACACACACAAACACTCGAGCATAACACAGAGTACACCACACAAAACACTCGAGCATAAACACAGTACACACACACACACACACACACACACACACACACACACACGACATGTCGAGATAACACACACACACACACAAAACACTCGGCATACACACAGTACACACACCACCAACACCCAACTCGAGCAAAACAATACACACACAACACTCAGCATAACAGATACACCACACAAAACACTCGAGCATAAACCCACCAGTACACACACACACACACACACACACACAGACATGAAGAGACATACAACACACACACAACAAACACTCGAGCATCCACACAGTACACACAACACACAATACACACACACAACCAAAACGAGCATACACAAGTACACACACACACACACACACACACACACACAACTAAGACAGTCGAGATACACACACACAACACACAACACACTCGAGCATACACACAGTACACACACACACACCACCATACACATACACACACACACAGCAAAACACTCGAGCATACACACACATAACCACACACACACACATACACACAAACACTCGAGCATAAACACACAGTACACACACAACAAACAACACATAGAGAACATGTCGAGATACACACACACACACACACACAACACACACACAACACACACAAAACACTCGAGCATACAACAGTACACGACACACCCAACACCAACACACAAAAACACTCGAGCATACACGCAGTACACACACACACAAACACTCAAGATACACACAGTACACACACCACACACCACACACACATACAACACACAATAAAAACACTCGAGCAATACACACGGCACACACACACACACACACACACAAACACTCGAGCATACACACAGTACACACACATACACACACACACACACACACACACAAAGACATGTCGAGATCACACACACACAAACACTCGAGCATAAACACACAGTACACAACACAAAATCGAGCATAACACTCAGTACACACACACACACATAGAGACATGTCGAGATACACACACACACACACACACACACACAAAAACATCGAGCATCACACAGTACACACACCCGCACACACACTCCACAAAAACACTCGAGCATACCAAGAGTACACAACACACAAACACTCGAGCATAACAAACAGTACACACACACACACATACACACACACACACAAACACACACACGTAGAGACATGTCGAGATACACACACACACACACACACAAAACACTCGAGCATACACACAGTACACACACACACAAAAACACTCGAGCATACACACAGTACACACATAACACACCACACATACACACACAAACACTCGAGCATAAACACAGAGTACACACACAAACACTCGAGCATAAACCCACAGTACACACACACACACACACACACACAGACCATGTCGAGATATACACACACACAACACACACACACACACACCAACAACAACACTCGAGCATACACACAGTAACACACACCACACACACAAACACTCGAGCATAACACACAGTAACACACACACACAACACACACATACACAAGACACACGACATAGAGACATGTCCCGAGATACACACAACACACAAACACTCGAGCATACAACACAGTACAACACACACACACCACATACCACCATACACACACACAAAAACACTCGAGCATAAACCAGAGTACACACACAAACACTCGAGCATAAACCCACAATACAAACACAACACCACAACACACAACAACACAACACACAAACACAACACAGAGACATGTCGAGATACACACACACACACACACCACACAAACACTCGAGCAATAAACACAGAGTACACACACAAACCTCGAGCATAAACCCACAGTACACACACACACACACGAGACATGTCGAGATATACACACACACAAAAACACTCGAGCATACACACAGTACACACACACACACAACACATACACACACACACACACACAAAACACTCGGAGCATACACACAGTACAACACACACACACACATACACTACAACATACAACACACACACACATAGAGACATATCGAGATAACACACACATCAAACATCGAGCATAACACACATACACACACACACACACCATACACACACTACACACACACACACAACACTCGAGCATACACACACACACACACACACACACACAGACACATACAACACAACAACTCGAGCATAAACACACAGTACACACACCACACACACACAACATAGAACATGTCGAGTACACCAACACACACACACCACACACACAAAAAAAAACACTCGAGCATACACACAGTACACA
>CM068959.1:121015547-121026337 GCA_035128595.1 Eptatretus atami
GGCGGCCACAGTATTTCCACGGTCACCACAATGTAGCAGTCACATATGTTTTTATTTTTCGGGTAGACCGCACAGGGTATTTAGAAATTGTGCGAGACCGGAAAATGTGGGGTGCCGTACGGTTTCTTTTGATTGATGGTTCGCACGGTGACCTTAGTGAGTCCTGCCGGCGACCATAGAATTTCAAGGCAGACGCAAGTTAGCCTCAACGGTTCCTGCAAGTGACCGCAGGGCCCTAAGGCGAACGTGGAAAATAGTGCGCTGCCTGCTAATTTTTGGGGGGTTAGGCAAAATTCATTTTTTATTGATATGAGCCTATGGAAAACGCCACGATAACACAAGCCCACTACGGTCGAGCTGGAACACATCTACGTCATGCTTACGGCTGTCGAATTGCTTACGGCCAACCTAGAAGAAAAAAAAGTATAACTCCGCGCTTTAATTTCACGGGAGACCCTACGGCCTGTAAAGATGCCATGCGGCCGTAGGGCCACCCTGAGGCCACCTCAGAAACTCTGCGGCCGCCGCATGTTTCTGTTCAATTTTCAGGGGGGTACGGCCGCCCGTATCCTAGCCATGAGGCAAATGCTGACTCATGCTAGACGCCGTGAGGCCAACTCCATAGCTTTTCAATGTCCAACACATTTCCAAAACCATCACTGAGAAAAGTTCCCCCAACCGGGCACTGCCGGTATCCCCTTCCCGCCCCCGGGTAGATCCCCCCACAAACCCTGTCGGGCAGCATCGGAGTAGGCCACTGCTAGTTAGATATAAAATAACGGACTGAGTAACGAACTCATATCCAGAAAGTGTAAATAGAGGCTAGTAAGAAAATAACTCGGCAAGTCAAATGAGAATTTAAAAAGATATCGCCCAGAAATATTAAACCCCAGCAGGAACCTATTGGGAAATCCGCATCATGTTAAGTGTTAACTTCAACAACATCATTCCAAAGATTAGTTATTTGATTAAATCAATCCTCACCACCCCTCCCCCAACCCCCAATGCTTCGATCCATTCTTCCCTCCAAGTCTTCAAACCAAGTCCACATCTCCCTCCCCATCTCCTAAAGCCTTAAGTCTCCCACCCCCAACTTCTTCTGTCCTCCCCTCCCCCTTATTACCGTCTTTCAAGGTTAAGAGGCATTAGTTCCTCCATAAGCCTCGACTTTGTTAAAAAAAACAACAACAAAAACAAGGTAATAAAAGGTTAAAAATCCCAATTAACAACGAATTTAATTGAAAATTATATAAAATTAAATGAGGATATTAACTTAAGAGAGACCGACAAAACGTTTGATTCACTATCTTGCGATTATTCCGTTATCTCACGATAGTGACGGACACACTGACAAGGGCCATCATTACACAATAACGGCCACAATGTCTTGTCACCCCTTTGTAAAAAATTGTTGACATTGACTTTGTGTGCAGAATGTGAATTTCGTTTATTTTTTTCCCCCCTTTTTTCAGATTGAGTGATATACCATTGATGACCTAAACCACAGCAACGGTACTTGCCTTACTTTTAAATCGTATCACTACACAAATGCTCCGGAAAATGTCCCACAGAACATGGCGCAAAAATTATTCTCTGTAATGACAATGATGGAGCACAAAAGGATCTGCTGGACACTTAAGGCTTGTGTCATTAATGCTATAAATTGTTTTAATAAAGTAGGAGAGTACTGCAAATGTATGTGGTGGTAACTTGTCACCCCGGGTTAAAAATTTAAATTTGCCTTTGTCATATTAAACTGACAACCACTGAAGGGTATCTACAAGACATTGTGGCCCTAACGACGGTGGGCTTGGCGTATTCGTTGCGTTTTTTCGTAGGCTTCTTTATCAAGAAAAATGGAATTTGCCAACCCCAAAAAATTACCAGCGCCGCACTATTCCACGTTCGCTCTTAGGGCCCCCCTGCGGTCGCCACATTTCTTGCACCCTCTTTTCTGCCGTATCAAAATGACCGTAACTTGCCAGCCAAATACACGGTCCCAAGAAGTTCCCAGCTTGTTTGTCATTGTTACAATGCTTGCTGTGACTGCTGGAATTAACCGGGTGAAGCACCGATTAGCGATTGCCGTGGACTGATATAATTTGGCCGAAGCAAACCATTAGGTCACGATAATGTATAAAACAGTTTGAACCACACTCCAACTACATTGCAACCAGCCTAAACCAACAAATCCAGTAGGAGTCATCGGGTCGTATCAAAACAACCACAAACTGCCAGCACAACTTCCACATCTCTCCAAATCTCTTTCTTCCTTCCAGGTCTTCAAAGACACTGTTCCACACCATCTCAGATCATCTTCCATTCCAAAACCATGATTATTTTCTACACCCGTTAAACCACCCCTTCCCCCCCCCCCCCCCCCCCATTGTTTTTGCTTCTTACCCCTCATCATACCTGCATCCCTTGTTTGTCATCTCCGTCTATTTTCTCTGTAGGCCCCTGGCTATTGGCATTTCCCCCTTTTTCTGCTGTTCCTTTTGTTATGTTGTATCCTGATCCATTTCTATGTTCTAGCTCTTCCACCAGCTTGAATGTGTATAAAAAAAGATGAACCTGCCATGAACAAACGGAATTCACCCGAGACCAGGTAATTTTAATAACAAGGAAATGGCTTGCGAGAAGGATTACATGAATCAATCATGAATGAAACAATCACAATTAAAAAAAAATTGATGCAGCAACAATAAAATCACCTTCTTAACCTTTACCCATCCATTGCCTCTCGATTAAAGCCAAGCAAATAAATGGGAGTCTTATTTAATCGTTTATAAGGCCGTTCATGCCACCACAGGATAGAAGAGACATCGTGTTTCAAAGCTGTTCAATCCTTGCAGGACAATCATTCCAGGGGACAAATGGAGAGAGAGAGAGAGAGAGGAGAGAGAACGGAGAGAGCAGAGAGAGAGAGAGAGAGAGACTATATTCGAGTGCAGCCTGTGGCCTGCTGTTGCATTCATTGGTTAGGGACGCGGCTTATGGCCGCTGATGCCAGTGTTGTCTCCCCTTACCAGTGCCTGGTACTTCATTTGCCGACCTCGGAAGGCATGACAGGCTGAGTCAACCCCCTGGATGTATTAATTCAGCGGCCCAACGCGGCTTGAAAACTCATGACCTTAGGGATCCCAAGCTGCCACCTAGGATCCCAAGCCGCACCCGAAAACACTAAGCCAACACCAGAGAGAGACGAGAGAGAGAGAGAGGAAGAGAGAGGAGACGCGGCTGACTGTGTGGCGGACTCAGCAATTGGCTGTTCTATCTCTCGTGCGGGGGCAATCATTCCGTGCCCAGAAAGAGAAGTGAAACTCAACCATTGACAAAAGTCAAAATCAGCCATCTCTCATCAAAGTACAACCTTCTCTCCCAGTATACTCTCGCATCGTGGTCTTTTATTATTCTGGTCATGCATTCTTGCACCCTCTTTGCCATTGGTGGCGATCCGACTGATTGGCTGGGGTGACTCGGCCGGACCATTAATGCTCCGAGGTCAAAGAGTCAAACTAGAGAGTTTCTAGTTCCAACGGGAAACAAAAACCCGCTTCATTAATGGCGGACAAAAACTGTCTGAGGTCATTTATCTGCCGTTTCATGCCCCGTTTATTCTCCCACTGCCTCGCGCTTCAAAGTTTACGAGTGCTTTCAAAAGAGAAACATAAAGAAAGATTTTAGGGAAAAGAACATCAAACAAAGCCAAAGGTTTGGTGGGAGGTAGAAAACAAAGCCAGGATGGCAGGAAAGTGAATATCTAACTACATGTATAGCAACACATATCTAAATCACAAATTAATCACTTCACCACTTTACTTCAACAATACTAAGAAATAACTAATGTATACAAAAATAGTTTTACCCCAACGGAAGGCCATGTTTGGCACAACACTATGCATCCAAGAGTATTGAGGGAGGTGGCAGAGCCAACAAAGCTGCTTATTCTTTAGCAGGTTTGGGGGGTAGAGGGGGGTAAATGGATTTTGCAGAAATTGCATGGGCAGAAGTGAGAAAGGGCTTTTAGAGGAGCATCCAAGTAAAGAGGAGGAAGTGAAGCAGCAGCTAAAGAAAAAACTAAGAATCATTAAACTCTGGCCAGGACAATATATGCATCAAGGAGTATTGGAGGGAAAGTGGCAGAAGGCACTATAATCTGGTTATCTATTAGAAGTAGGGATAGAGGAGTACATGGATATGGCAGAAGCACGGGCATGATGTGTGCCTTGGTGGCCTCCCTTGTGTTTAACTTCCTTTTTTGTACGTCCTTGTATTAAACAATTAGGGGGCCAAATTTACGAAAGGTGCTGAGCCGAGCCATCTTGCTAACCACACGCCTAATCCTTAAAACAGAAAATGACAAAAATATTGTGTAGCGCCACAGCTAATCCACCCGTCTAGTTTACAATTTACGAAGGGAGATAAACAGCCGATTAGTTGTGCAATCCCAAATTATGATTCAAATGCTTTTAAACATTTATTTTGTTCAGTGCGCCATACAAGAGGTTACCGAACCAATCACCTAAAATTACTCCGCATTTAGCCTTGCGTATGTCAATTTTTAGTTTGCGGTTTCCAACGCAGCAAACAAAGTCGGGAAAGAAAAGAGGGGACAATTTTTAATTAGACCAACGAATGGGTTAATCAAAAGTAATCGAGGTTCACCCAGGAATTCATCCCAAGACAGGATATGACGTTGGGAGCAAAATAAAAAGCAGCTCGCAAAGGAAGATATTTCAAACGAATGCGCTCTAATCCAGAGCACCCAAAATCCTCTACTAGGACCTCAAGACTTCTGGAGGAGGATCAAGATGAAGCCAAAGGCATGGTGGGACACGGCACGACGCAGGCAGACATGACGGTGGGACATGCTATGGACACGACGGGACACGACACAGCAATGGACACCATGGTGGGTCATGGCACAGAATGATGGTGCGGACACGGCACGGACACGACCACAGACACAATGAGATCCCGGGAAATTATGAAACAGAATGATCCCGAACATACAAGGACACCTGGTACAGCCTGCGATGGTTGGGACAAAGCATCTTCATTTCATTTTGTGGCGGTGTCCGAGTGTGCTGGCAGTGTCTGTGCTAGCTTGTCGTGCCGTGTTTGTTTCTGCTGGAGTAATAACGATTATCAAAATTAATCCAAATCCATTATAAACCATTCAATTGAATGGAAAAACAACGCCTACCAACTGTTTAGTGAATATGCGACCGGCATTTTTCACTTCACCAAACACCTTTATTGTCACCATCTTCGTCTAATCGCTTCGCATAAGGCCTCAAATCGATGTGGCTTCATAATTCCCCGGAAGCGTTTCCATTCACTAAATTTTGTCTCCAACCGATTTCTCAAAATCCCACTGATCATTTCAACATATTGGAACCTTCAGAGTTGCTTAATGACGGTGGAATCTAGTATCAGAATACAAGACAAAATACACTGTTTCTTTATGTCAGCTGCCATTTTGCGATCAAGGTGGGTTTCTGAGTTGTGACGTCACTGGCGAAATTGAAAATCTTACTTAGGCTTTTTCGGCCTTTGGTTGTTGGCAAAAAAAAATTCATAAAAATGTTTTTCCCGGCAAATTACACCGGTTGATTAAGATTTTTAATATTTCAGAACAAAAAAAATATTTGCATTTGGCGTTCCCTTTAAAGTATTGTTTTTTATTTTTTATTGTTATGATCAATCAGAAATCATATTGTCTTGTCCAGGGGGGTTTAGCCCCCACCTGGATGGATAGCCAAACAGTTCTCCCTTTGGAGGCTTACAGTCCAGGACTCTCGGAGAATCAATGCGCGCGCGGGAAAGAAATGCAGTAAAGGACGGTAGGCACACGGTTTGTACTTGACCCACAAACAGATACAACAGCACAAGCAAATGAGAATAGAACAAATAATAATTGAATAACGTAATCAAAATATGTACAATGGACAATAATTCAAATTTATTAATAATGAAAGAAAAACGTTGAGGGAAACTAAATCTAAATCTAATTGAGGCACCTCCACACACAGACATTCATACAGACAAGGGGAGCACAAAGAAAAGAAAGCAATCCTTCCTATATTCTGGCCTTAGCTTTGTCCAAGATGGCTTTATGGAATGTGGAATTAGGTGCTTCGTCGTGCTTGTGCAAAATGCACCCTCATGAAATGGTGCTTCGGCCGCTCTCTCGCAGCAGGAACGAACGTACTCAGGCAATTCGTAAGTGGGATCAACACCAAGGCTCAGAGACCCCATGCAGCTTTTCTCGTACATCGATCGTTCTCAGACCTGCTGCTTTTCAGAATGGCTGCCGTCTCCCTTCGGTTACATACACGAGGCTTGGGGTCCGTTCCTTCATGACCCAACTAAGAGGCCAAGGGCTTCTTGCGTTACTTGGTTGTTTTGCTTCACACACGAGCCAAAATCGCCTCAGTATGAATACGATAATCGTGCCATCTTTCTTCATGCATCAAAAGAAAAACCCATTTGTCATGCCCTGATCTTACACACCATTCTCATAGCTACGTTCTCGTCTCTTGACCGCGTGCAATCCCTTACTTCTGCACTCACCCCTCTTCACACTGACCTCATGCATTTGCACTCCCAATCTTCTCGCGATTAATGCGCAACCAACCCTTTCTTCGACGTCATGCCGAACCAAACTCCTCCTCCGGGGCGTGGCCTTGCTCGCCACGAAACCCGGGACGGCAGGGCCTCTGCTCCTCGGACGTTTTGCTGTTTGTTACCGTGGTTTTGGTTATTGAAAACGCAACTCCTTCATGGTGGCTAGGAAATTCAAAA
Source organism: Eptatretus atami (assembly GCA_035128595.1). NCBI lineage: Eukaryota > Metazoa > Chordata > Myxini > Myxiniformes > Myxinidae > Eptatretus > Eptatretus atami. The sequence goes on from CM068959.1 coordinate 121,022,358, forward strand.
ACATAGGAATAGTTCACAGGGACAATCACATACTGGGGTACAATTGTCCTTAATCCCTATCCAGATTAACACTGCACCACCCCCCCGTGTGGTGAACACGGTACCACTAAGCTCACAGTTTTCCCTACCTTTTTACATTCTGAATGTCTCTCATGTTCCACGCGGCCAAAGCAACTCTATATTAATCCTATCTTTCCAATGAAATTCCTCCATCTAACCACAAACATAACAATATTTATGAACTAGCAGAGGTACCCACACCTTGTGCGGAAGGAATTTTGAGTTTAGATGTTAGATGATAATTGCATATTCCTACCACCAGGGCGCTTATACATACACACATTTACATACAAAGAATTGGGGTCTTCACCCCCCCCCCCCCCCAACACTGAACCCCTACCTGGTAGTTGGAAAATGTTTTCTTGCATCTCCATTTTGCAAGCTGGATTCTGACAAAATGCAATATGATGGAGCCTACTTACCGGTGGGGCTGATTCTATATGGACAGATAGACAGACAGAAAATACAAATATATATATATATTATATATATATATATATAATTATATATAATATATATATATATATATATATATATATATATATTGTATATAATCGATTTGAAGATGTTCACACGCAAAAACTGATTAAACGCCATTCCTGCCAAAACTAACCGAAAGCATGCTGTGGAGGTATGCGACTTCCCAAACTTGGGTTTTCAAAACTTGATCCAACCCATGCAGTACGTACTGCAATTCAACGCTTCATTCAGAAAAACCGATACACGCCGTGCCTTCGTATTAGCAAAACCCGACATAAACCACTTAATCGATCAGTGCGCGGCATCATAGTCACATGATGCTATATGTCAGGCCACCCAAGTTCTGATCACTTCGCCTCGCTAAAGACCAACCAGCAAAACCCCAAATAAGCAAATTTCCCTCAAATAATGGACAGCTTTTGATAATATCGAAGAGCATGTGTTTCTTCCACCATCGGGATGTGAACAAGAAGCGGCTTTCTAGAAAATCCTGCTTCAAGCGTGGCCAAGAGAGCTCAGCATAGTGGTACGGTAAAAAAAAAAAATCCAGCTATTTCATGTGTGCACCATGCTACGTAAAAGCACGTCGCGCGTCCACCGTCCAACCTGTTTGCTGACGATCTTTCTTACTCAATGGGGCAGCTTTATTCGACAGGAAATAAGGTCAAACGGGACGCTATTTTGCGGTCTTTAACATGGATACTTTCAAACAGTTGTAAGCAAAGGAGACCAGAAGTTAAAAGATGCAAACAAATAGACGAGCTCGGATGTCCAGTGCACGACTTCTTCTGAAGCAAATAAAGAGGAGGATTCCGATATCGAGGATTTCAATGTTCAGCATATTTTGTGAGTATAGTCGGGGAAGGTCTCGTTTTAGTCCTCTTCTTTTTTGTTGCCAAATCAAACATGTAAAAAAGTTAATTTAAGGGTTTAGGGTTTTGATTGGGTGTGGGTATTATCTAGCCCACTACACATCTCAACACAACATAGCGGCTTACTTTCGTTGATAAGGAAAGCGTGTGCGGAGGATAGACACACGCGAGGCATGTTGTTACACACGGCTTATTCCAAAACCAAAAGTCTAGATTGGCCAAGCTCCATCTTCTGTGCAGGGAAGTGTGTCACTGGCATTTGGATTCAAACATAGGCTTAAACATGATACGATTTTCTCATGATTTGTCTTCCTCAAACATTTTCATTCTTTTTTTTCAGGCGTCAAGAAGACGGAGTTTTCCAACATTGTGAAAATACCGGGACTGACCACGGTATTGCAGGACCTTGAAATTGAGGCGGTGCGAGAGCTGTGGAGGAAAAAGCAGGCAAAGAAAACAGCCCTTTTCGGACCACATCAAGTCATTTCGTGTCGTGCCAGCCACTTATATGCGCGTCGTTGGTTGCCCCAGGACTTGAATATCTCCCAACAGATTGTGTGCGAAAAAATGCAATAGCTCTTCCTGGAGCAAAATCACCAAACAATGCTCCATGTTGACTGTACTATTAGCGTGTTTAACTATGGCTTTAACTTAGGATTTGCGTCATCCTCCAAGGACGTCTGCGTGAAGTGTGAAATTCAGGCGGCGTCTTAAGACCCGACGCCTCACCGAGGAGGACAAAACGTGTTGAGGGTCTGCCATGTTCATTCTGCACAGACGGCGCGTGCCAGGAATTATATGACATATTGAATGATTGTGGGATAATTCCTTCACGGTTTGTTTTGATATTATGAAAATCTCGTCCTCAGAAGTCCCTTATGGCGACAAGTCGACTCTTCCTGTTCAGCATCTACCTACATGTGGTTTGGTGTGGTTCATTCATACATGGACGTGACCAGCCTCGAGAAAATGAAAACATCAATCTCTTATGTCTGATGGAACATTTAAAATGGTAAAGACAGTAAATGATGGCTTAGCCCTGTAAGCACTATTTTTACTTCTGTGTCCGCAATAAGTCGAGGCAGTGATTGAACAGTTGTTCCTCTTTTATTACCTCCTACTATGGACAGAATTAAAAACATTAATGTCTGTGATGCTCTTGCCTTGTGAAAGTAGAAATTCCCAAAGTTGACCATTTAATATATAGTAATATATAAATTATATATACCTTCCCTATTTGTGATCATAGTTTCTTACAGCTGACAGAGCTTTTCGCAAATTGAGCAGGACATTCGCAGAAAGGATCAGTTCCTTTGCCAGATGAGTACCGGATACTTCAGGTATTCTGCCGCAAAACATGGCAACGTGCACATCTATGGCTAGGATTGGTTTAGTCACGATTCAAGGTGAGCCGCAGGCCCGCTATTGTCAATCTCAGGCACTAGTTCATCAATGGTGAAGAGTTTGAGACTGGAACAACGGACCATCTGATGGTGCATTCAAAACAAGTCTATGAGCTGACTTTTTGTTACCAAGGAATCCTGAATGGGAAGAAATTTGTGGCCAAGAAATGGGAACAGTTTTAAACCAGCCATCAGCCCAAGCAGTCAACTGTGTGCAAAACCTGCAAAGAAGGCCACGTTCTAAAGTGATTGATGAACTTGCAGATGAGCCTGTGGCATGTTGGCTGCATCTTTATGCGAGTGCAGCGATGCTCTTGTGATGAACAATGCTAACCCATTTACAGGCTAGCTGTACTCATTTTGCCAACCGTGTGGAAGGATGACAGGCTGAATCGACCTGCCTGTTTTTAATTCCAATGGTCCACAGGGCCTGAACTCTTGACCCTAGGATCGTAAAAACTAGCGTAACTTAACTGTTAACCAACAGCAGGCTTGGTGATGTGAGACAGCATGATATTGAGAGACAGGATCTGGAAAACAGTGATGATGAGAGAGTGAAAATAGTAAATGTGGGTTCAAAATAAGAGTCTGGTTTCCAGTAACCCTCACTTAGAAATGACCATTTTGCAGATTCAGAATTTCTGTTTAGCTCCACCAGTTATGCTTTAATGTGGTAGGAAAATAGCTTGCTATGCCATTGTCCAAAGAGTGTGAGTCGAGTTGCCGCAAACAAACGATTATTTTCAAGCCGTGTTATTTAGGAGCCACGATTCCTCTATTCTCTGGATTTATGTTTCTGGATTCTGTGTCGGAAGTGCACCCGCCAGGATTGTGGCCCAATAAGCCAGGAGACAGCTTCGCGCAGCACGACTTCTGTATCAGAGTATTGGTCCCTATGGAGTAATGGATGTAGGTTTAGGATAAAGCCATGATATCGATGTTTTTTTCACCAATTGCAAATCATGAGGAACTCTCTCTTATTGTGGAGACCGAAAATGTGGGGGTGCCGTACGGTCTTTGATTTGATGTCGCACGGTGACCTTAGGACGTCCCTGCGGCGACCATAGAATTTTCAAGGCAGACGCAAGGTAGCCTCAAGGTTCCTGCAAGGTGACCGCAGGGGGGCCCTAAGGCGAACGTGGAAATAGTGCGGCTGCTGTAATTT
>CM068959.1:121026362-121065254 GCA_035128595.1 Eptatretus atami
ATATATTATATATAACATAATACATATATATATATATATATATTATATATATATTAATAATATTATTGATGTTATTTCGCTGTTAGCATTCCTGGGGCAGTCATTGCAACAACGCTGCGAAGCTATTAGAAAATGTGTGGTAACTTTTCAGTGACTCTACATGACCATGCCTGGGGACTCATAAAACACGACTAGAGCTAACCCTGACTCCCATGTCATCTGATATGGAGTTTTGCTGCGTCTAAATATGTACAGTTACACATAGGAGGGACAGTACAATGTTATATTGTGATGTCGGGGATCAGAGTTAGTGCTGCCGCCAGCCCCATCAGGCTAAAAGGTAATCCTAATGCTATCAGTCACATTTGGCCGGCGGCCGTAGGTAGTGGTCTAAAAAATCTATGCCACTAGCAATTATAGGGCGGCCACAGTTTTCCACGGGTCACACAATGTAGCAGTACATATGTTTTATTTTTCGGGTAGCCGCACAGTGGTATTTGCAGAAATTGTGGAGACCGGAAATGTGGAGGTGCGTACGTTCTTGTGATTGATGTTCGCCGGTGACCTTTAGGACGTCCCTGCGGCGACCATAGAATTTTCAAGGCAGTCGAAGTTAGCCTCAAGGTTCTGCAAGTTGACCGCAGGGGCGGCCTTGAAGGCGACGTGGAATATAGTGCGTGCCTTGACTAATTTTTGGGGGGTTGTGCAAAATTTCATTTTTTATTGATAGTGAGCCTATGGAAACGCCACGATAAACACAAAGACCACCGTACGGTCGAGCTGGAACACATCTACGTCATGGCTTACGGCTTGTCGAATTGCTACGGCCAAACCTAGAATGAAAAAAAAGTTATAACTCCGCGCTTTAATTTCACGGGAGACCCTACGGCCTGTAAAGATGCCATGCGCCGGTAGGCCACCCTGAGGCCACCTCAGAAACTCTGCGGCCGCCGCATGTTTCTGTTCAATTCAGGGGGGTACGGCCGCCGTATCCTAGCCATGAGGCAAATGTGACTCATGCTTAACGACCGTGAGGCCAACTCCATAGCTTTTCAATGTCCAACACATTTCCAAAACCATCACTGAGAAAAGTTCCCCCAACCGGGCACTGTCCGCTGGGTATCCCCTTCCCGCCCCCGGGTAGATCCCCCCACAAACCCTGTCGGGCAGCATCGGGTAGCCACTGCTAGTTAGATATAAAATAACGGGACTGGAGTAACGACTCATATCAGAATAGGTGTAAATAGAGGCTAGTTAAGAAAATAACTCGGCAAGTCAAATGAGAATATTAAAAAGATATCGCCAGAAATATTAAACCCCAGCAGGAACCTATGGAAATTCCGCATCATGTAAGTGTAACTTCAACAACATCATCCAAAGATTAGTTATTTGATTAAATCAATCCTCACCACCCCTCCCCCAACCCCAATGCTTCGATCCCATCTTCCCTCCAAGTCTTCAAACCAAGTCCACATCTCCCTCCCCCATCTCCTAAAGCCTTAAGTCTCCCACCCCCAACTCTCTGTCCTCCCCTCCCCCTTTATTACCGTTCTTCAAGGTAAGAGGGCATTAGTTCCTCCATAAGCCTCGACTTTGTAAAAAAACAACAACAAAAAAACAAGGTAATAAAAAGGTTAAAATCCCAATTAACAACGAATTTAATTGAAATTATATAAAATTAAATGAGGATATTAAACTTAGAGAACGACAAAAACGTTTGATTCACTATCTTGCGATATTCCGTTATCTCACGATACGTGACGACGGACACACTGACAAGGGCATCATTACACAATAAGGCCACAATGTCTTGTCACCCCTTGTAAAAATTGTGACATTGACTTTGTGTGCAGAATGTGAATTTGTTTACTTTTTTCCCCCCTTTTTTCAGATTGAGTGAATACCATTGATGACCTCAAAACAAGCAACGGTACTTGCTTTTAAATCGTATCACTACACAAATGCTCCGGAAAAATGTCCCACAGAACATGGCGCAAAATTATTCTCTGTAATGACAATGATGGAGCACAAAAGGATCTGCTGGACACTTAAGGCTTGTGTCATATGCTATAAAATGTGTAATAAAGTAGGAGAGTACTGCAAATGTATGTGGTGTAACTTGTCACCCCATGCTAAAGATTGTAAAATTGCCTTTTGTCATATTAATGACAACCACTGAAGGGTTCTACAAGACATTGTTTTTTTTTTTTATTTTTTTTTTTTATGGGCCACCCTGAACGAAAAAAGGGTCTGTAGATATCGATAAGAGCAAAGGCATACTATAAATATATAATGGGTAAAGAATGTGAAGGAGACGTGTACCTTCCTGGGAATAGCAAAGGAGATTGCCGTTGACGATGAAAAGTGCAGATAGCAGGGCTTATTTAAATCGTTATTTTGCTTTAACATTTGATGCAAGCAACATGGAAACTGGGAAAGAACCAATAGCTAAGAGAATCAGGAAGTGAGAAGGGGCATTTAGAGGTGATCCAAATAAGACAGGAGGAAGTAAGACGCAGCGCGGAAAACTAAGGGAATCATAAAACTCCGAGGCCAGTAATTGTTACAGCCGCGGGTATGTTCTGTTTGCCCGCGATGTCGAGTCCCGTGGGTCGTATCAAAATACCGTAACTGCAGCCAAATCCACGGTCCCAAAGAAGTTCCCAGCCTTGTTTGTCATGTTACAATGCTTGTGTGACTGTGGAATTAACCGGGTGAAGCACCGATAGATTGCCGTGACTGATATAATTTGGCCGAGCAAACCATTAGGTCACGATAATGGTATAAAACAGTTTGAACCACACTCCAACTACATTGCAACCAGCCTAAACCAACAAATCCAGTAGGAGTCATGCGGGTCGTATCAAAACAACCACAACTGCCAGCCACAAACTTCCACATTCTCTCCAATCTCTTTCTTCCCTCCAGGTCTTCAAGACAGCTGTTCACCACCATCTCAGATCATCTTCCATCCAAAACCATGAATTTTCTACACCCGTTAAACCACCCTCCCCCCCCCCCCCCCCCATTGTTTTGACTTCTACCCCTCATCGTTACCTACATCCCTTGTTTGTCATCTCCGTCTATTTTCTCTGTAGGCCCTGCTATTGGCATTTCCCCCTTTTTCTGCTGTTCCTTTTGTTATGTTGTATCCTGATCCATTCTATGTTCTAGCTCTTCCACCAGCCTTGAATGTGTATAAAAAAAGATGAACCTGCCAGAACAAACGGAATTCACCCCGAGACCAGGTATATTTAATAACAAGGAAATGGCTTGCGAGAAGGATTACATGAATCAATATGAATGAAACAATCACAATTAAAAAATAAATGATGCAGCCAACAATAAAATCACCTCTTAACCTTTACCCATCCATGCTCTCGATAAAAGCCAAGCAAATAAATGGGAGATCTTATTTAACTCGTTTATAAGGCCTTCATGCCCACCACAGGATAGAGAGACATCGTGTTTCAAGCTGTTCAATTCCTTTGCAGGACAATCATTCCAGGGACAAATGGAGAGAGAGAGAGAGAGAGAGAAGAAAGAGAGAGGAGAGGAGAGAGAGAAGAGAGAGACTATATCGAGTGCAGCCTGTGGCTGCTGGTTGCATCATTGGTTGGGACGCGGCTATGCCGCTGATGCAGTGTCCCCCTTACCAGTGCACTGGTACTCATTTTGCGACCTCGGAAGGATGACAGGCTGAGTCAACCCCCTGGTGATTTAATTCAGCGGCCCAACGGGCTTGAACTCAGGACCTAGGATCCCAGCTGCCCAGGATCCCAAGCCGCCACCCGAACCACTAAGCCAACACCAGAGAGAGAGAGAGAGAAGAGGAGAGAGAGAGGAGACGCGGCTGACTGTGTGGCGTGACTCAGCCAATTGGCTGTTCTATCTCTGTGGGCAATCATTCCGTGGCCAGAAAGAGAAGTGAAACTCAACCATTGACAAAGTCAAAATCCAGCCATCTCTCATCAAAGTACAACCTTCTCTCCCAGATCTCTCGCATCTGGCTCTTTTATTATTCTGGTCATGCATTCTTGCACCCTCTTTGCCATTGGTGGCGATCCGACTGATGGCTGGGGTGACTCGGCCGGACCATTAATGCTCCGAGGTCAAAGAGTCAAACTAGAAGAGTTCTAGTTCCAACGGGAAACAAAACCCGTTCATAATGGCGAGGACAAAACTGTCTGAGGTCATTTATCTGCCGTTTCATGGCCCCAGTTTATTCTCCCACCTGCCTCGCGCTTCAAAGTTCTACGAGTGCTTTCAAAAGAGAAACATAAAGAACAGATTTAGGGAAAAGAACATCAAACAAAGCCAAAGGTTTGGTGGGAGGTAGAAACAGCCAGGATGGCAGGAAAGTGAATATCTAACTACATGTTATAGCAACACATATCTAACATCACAATTAATCACTTCACACTTATACTCAACAAATACTAAGAAATAACTAATGTTATACAAAAATAGTTTTACCCCACGAAGGCCATTTGCACAACACTATGCATCCAAGAGTATTGAGGGAGGTGGCAGAGCAACAAAGCTGTTATCTTTAGAGGTTTGGGGGTAGAGGGGTAAATGGATTTTGGCAGAAATGCATGGGCAGAAGTGAGAAAGGGCTTTTAGAGGAGATCCAAGTAAGAGAGGAGGAAGTGAAGCAGCAGCTAAGAAAACTAAGGAATCATAAAGCTCTGGGGCCAGACAATATATGCATCCAAGAGTATTGAGGGAAGTGGCAGAGCACATATAATCTGGTATCTATAGAAGTTGGGGATAGAGGAGTACATGGATATTGGCAGAAATGCACGGGCATGATGTGCCTGGTGGCCTCCTGTGTTTAACTTCCTTTTTGTACGTCCTTGTATAAACATTAGGGGGCCAAATTTACGAAAGGTGCTGAGCGAGCATCTTGCTAACACACGCCTAATCCTTAAACAGTGACAAAAATATTGTTGTACGCGCACAGCTAATCACCCGTCTAGTTAGCAATTTACGAAGGGAGATAAACAGCCGATTAGTTGTGCAATCCAAAGTTATGATTCAATGCCTTTTAAACATTTATTTTGTTCAGTGCGCCATACAAGAGGTTACCGAACCAATTCACCTAAATTACTCCGCATTAGCCTTGCGTATGTCAATTTTTAGTTTGCGTGTTCCAACGACGGCAACAAGTCGGGAAAGAAAAGAGGGGACAATTTTTAATTAGACCAACGAATGGGTTTAATCAAAGTAATCGAGGTTCACCCAGGAATCATCCAAGACAGGATAAGTGACGTGGGAGCAAATAAAAAAGCAGCTCGCAAAGGAAGATATTTCAAAACGAATGGCGGCCTATTTCCCAGAGCACCCAAAATCCTCTACTAGGGACCTCCAAGAACTCTGGAGGAGGATGAAGATGAAGGCAAAGGCATGGTGGGACACGGCACGACCGCAGACATGACGGTGGGACATGGCATGGACACGACGGTGGAACACGACACAGCATGGACACCATGGTGGGTCATGGCACAGACATGATGGTGGGACACGGCACGGACACGACCACAGACACAAATGAGATCCCGGGAAATTATGAAACAGAATGATCCCGTAACATACAAGGACACCTGGTCAGCCTGCGATGGTGGGACAAAGCATTCGTCATTCATTTTGTTGGCGGTGTCCGAGTGTGCCTGGGCAGTGTCTGTGCAGTGTCGTGCCGTGTTGTGTTTCTGCTGGAGTAAGATAACCGATTTATCAATTAATACCAAATCCATTATAAACCATCAATTGAATGGAAAAACAAACCCTACCAATCTGTAGTGAATATGCGACCGGCATTTTCATCTTCACCAACACCTTTATTGTCACCATCTTCGTCTGAATCGCTCGCATAAGGCTCAAATCGATGTGGCTTCATAATTCCCCCGGAAGCGTTTCCATCACTAATTTTGTCTCCAACCGTTTCTTCAAAAATCCCACTGATCAGTTTCAACATACTGAGAACCTTCAGAGTTGCTAATGACGGTGGAATCAGTATCAGAATACAAGCACAAAATACACTGTTTCTTTATGTCAGCTGCCATTTGGATCAAGGTGGGTTCTGAGTGTGACGTCACTGGCGAAATTGAAAATCTATACTTTAGGGCTTTTTTCGGCACTTTGTGTTTGGCAAAAAAAAATTCATAAAAATGTTTTCCCGCAAATTACACCGTGATTAATGATTTTTAATATTTTCAGAACAAAAAAAATATTTGCATTTGGGTTCCCCTTTAAAGTATTTTTTTATTTTTTTATTGTTATGATCAATAGAAATCATATTGTCTTGTCCAGGGGGGTTTAGCCCCCACCTGGATGGATAGCCAAACAGTTCTCCCTTGGAGGCTTACAGTCCAGACTCTCGGAGATCAATGCGCGCGCGGGAAAGAAATGGCAGTAAAGGACGTAGGCACACGGGTTGTACTTGACCCACAACAGATACACAGGCACAAGCAAATGAAATAGAACAAATAATAATTGAATAACAGTAATCAAATATGTACAATGACAATAATTCAAATTATAATAATGAAAGAAAAACGTGAGGGAAACTAAATCTAAATCTAATTGAGGCACCTCCACACACAGACATTCATACAGACAAGGGGAGCACCAAAGAAAAGAAAGCAATCCTTCCTATATTCTGGCACTTAGCTTTGTCCAGAGATGGTCTTTATGGAATGTGGAATTGAGGTGCTTCGTCGTGCTTGTGCAAATGCACCCTCATAAATGGTGCTCGGCCGCTCTCTCGCAGCAGGACGAACGTACGTCAGGCAATTCGTAAGTGGGATTCAACACCAAGGCTCAGAGACCCCATGCAGCTTTCTCGTACATCGATCGTTCTCACCGACCTGCTGCTTTTCAGAATGGCTGCCGTCCCCTTCGGTTACATACACGAGGCTTGGGGTCCGTTCCTCATGACCCAACTAAGAGCCAAGGGCTCTTGGTTACTTGGTTGGTTTTGCTTCACCACACGAGCCAAAATCGCCTCAGTATGAATACGATAATCGTGCCATCTTCTTCATGCATCAAAAGAAAACCATTTTGTCATGCCCTGATCTTACACACCATCTCATAGCTACGTTCTCGTCTCTTGACCGCGTGCATCCCTTACTCTGCACTCAACCCCTCTTCACACTGACCTCATGCATGCACTCCCAATCTCTCGCGATTAATGCGCAACCAACCCTTCTTCGACGTCATGCCGAACCAAACTCCTCCTCCGGGGCGTGGCCTGCTCGCACGAAACCCGGGACGGCAGGGCCTCTGCTCCCTCGGGACGTTTTGCTTGTTTGTTACCGTGGTTTTGGTTATGAAAACGCAACTCCTTCATGGTTGGCTAGGAAATTCAAAAACATAGGAATAGTTCACAGGGGGCAATCACATACTGGGGGACATTGTCCTTAATCCCTATCCAATTAACACTGCACCACCCCCCGTGTGGTGACACGTACCACTTAAGCTCACAGTTTCCCTACTTATTTACATCGAGATGTCTCCTTCATGTCCACGGGCCAAGCAACTCTATATAATCCTATCTTTCCAATGAAATTCCTCCATCTAACCCACAAACATAACAATATTATGAACTAGCAGAGGTACCCACACCTTGTGCGGAAGGAATTTTGAGTTTAGATGTTAGATGATAATTGCATATTCCTACCACCAGGTGGCGCTATACAATACACACATTTACATACAAAGAATTGGGGTCTTCACCCCCCCCCCCCAACACTGAACCCCCTACCCTGTAGGTTGGAAAATGTTTTCTTGCATCTCCATTTGCCAAGTGGATTCTGACAAAATGCAATATGATGGGTACTACCGGTGGGGGCTGATTCTATCGATGGACAGATAGACAGACAGAAAATACAAATATATATATATATATATATATATATATATATATATATATATATATATATATATATATATATATATATATATTGTATATAATCGATTTGAAGAGTTCACACGCAAAAACTGATAAACGCCATTCCTGCCAAAACTAACGAAGCATGCTGTGGAGGTATGCGACTTCCCAAACTGGTTTTTCAAAACTTGATCCAACCCATGCAGTACGTACTGCAATTCAACGCTTCATTTCAGAAACCGATACACGCCGTGCCCTCGTATTAGCAAAACCCGACATAAACCACTTAATCGATCAGTGCGCGGCATCATAGTCACATGATGCTATATGTCAGCACCCAAGTTCTGATCACTTCGCCTCGCTAAAGACACCAAGAAAACCCCAAATAAGCAAATTTCCCTCAAAATAATGGACAGTTTTGATAATATCGAAGAGCATGTGTTTCTCTTACCATCGGGATGTGAACAAGAAGCGGCTTCTAGAAAATCCTGCTCAAGCTGTGGCCAAGAGAGCTCAGCATAGTGGTGACGGTAAAAAAAAAAAATCCAGCTATTTCATGTGTGCACCATGTACGTAAAGCACGTGCGGCGTCCACCGTCCACCCTGTCTGCTGACGATCTTTCTTACATCAATGGGGCAGCTTTATTCGACAGGAAATAAAGTCAAACGGGACGCTATTTTGCGGTCTTACATGGATATTCAACAGTTGTAAGCAAAGGAGACCAGAAGTTAAAGATGGAAACAAATAGAGAGCTCGAGATGTCGCAGTGCACGACTTCCTTCTGAAGGCAAATAAAGAGAGGATTCCGATATGCGAGGATTCAATGTCAGCATATTTTGTGAGTATAGTCGGGAATGGTCTCGTTTAGTCTCTTCTTTTTTGTTGCCAAATCAAACATGTAAAAAAAGATTAATTTAAGGGTTAGGGTTTTGATGGGGGTATTATCTAGCCCACTACACATCTCGACACAACATTTAGCGGCTTACTTCGTTGATGAAGGAAAGCGTGTGCGGAGGATAGACACACGCGGGCATGTGTGTACACACGGCTTATTCCAAAACAAAAGTCTAGATTGGCAAAGCTCCATCTCTGTGCAGGAAGTGATGTCACTGGCATTGTGATTCAACAATAGCTTAACAATGATACGATTTTCTCATGAATTTGTCTTCCTCAACATTTTCATTCTTTTTTCAGGCGTCAAGAAAGACGGAGTTTCCAACATTGTGAAATACCGGCTGACCCACGGTATTGCAAGACCTGTGAAATTGAGGCGGTGCGAGAAGTGTGGAGGAAAAGCAGGCAAAGAAAACAGCCCTTTCGGACCACATCAAGTCATTTTCGTGTCGTGCCAGCCACTATATGCGCGTCGTGGTGCCCCAGGACTGAAATATCTCCCAACAGATTTGTGTGCGAAAAAAATGCATCAGCTCTTCCTGGATCAAAATCACCAACAATGCTCATGTTGACTGTACTATAGCGTGTTTAACTATGGCTTTAACTTAGGATTTGGTCATCCTGCCAAGGACGTCTGCCGTGAATGTGTGAAATTCAGGCGGCGTCTTAAGGACCCGACGCTCACCGAGGAGGACAAACGTGTTGAGTCTGCCATGTTCATTCTGCACAGACGCCGTGCCAGGAGATTATATGACATATTGAATGATGTGGATAATTCCTTCACGGTTTGTTTTGATATTATGGAAAATCTCGTCCTCCAGAAGTCCCTTATGGGACAAGTCGACTCTTCCTGTCAGCTCTACCTACATGTGTTTGGTGTGGTTCATCATCATGGACGTGACCAGCCTCGAGAAAATGAAAACATCAATCTCTTTGTCTGGATGGAACATTAAAATGGTAAAGACAGTAATATGATGGCTTCAGCCCTGAAGCACTATTTTTACTTCTGTTGTCCGCAATGAAGTCGAGCAGTTTGAACAGTTGTTCCTCTTTTATTACTCCTACTATGGACAGAATAAAAACATTAATGTCTTGGTGATGCTCTGTGCCTTGTGAAAGTAGGAATTCCCAAAGTTGACCATTATATATATATATATAATATATATACCTTCCCTATTTGTGATCATAGTTTCTTACCAGCTGACAGAGCTTTCGGGCAAATTGAGCAGGACATTCGCAAGAAAGGATCAGTTCCTTTGCCAGAGGAGTACCGGTACTTCAGTATTCTGCGCAAAACATGGCAACGTGCACATCTATGGCTAGGATTGGGTTTGTCACGATTTCAAGGTGGCCGCAGCCCGCTATTGTCAATCTCAGCACTAGTTCATAATGGTGCAAGAGTTCTGAGACTGGACAACGACCATCCTGATACGGTTGCATTCAAACAAGTCTATGAAGGTGACTTTTGTTACCAAGGAATCCTGAATGGGAAGAAATTTGTGGCAAGAAATGGGAACAGTTTAAACCAGCCATCAGCCCAAGAGTCAACTGTGTGCAACCTGCAAAGAAGGCCGACGTTCTAAAGTTGATTGATGAACTTGCAGATGAGCCTGTGGCTGCTTGGCTGCATCATTTTATGCGAGTGCAGCGATGCTGCTGCTGATGCAATGCTCCCATTACAAGCTAGCTGGTACTCATTTTGCCAACCGTGGAAGGATGACAGGCTGAATCGACCTGCCTGTTGTTAATTCAATGGTCCACAGGGGCCTGAACTCTTGACCCTAGGATCGTAAACTAGCTAACTTAACTGTTAAACCAACAGCAGGCTTGGCTGATGTGAGACAGCATGATATTGAGAGACAGGATCTGGAAAACAGTGATGATGAAGAAGAGTGAAAATAGTAAATGTGGTTCAAAATAAGAGTCTGGTTTCAGTAACCCTTCACTTAGAAATGACCATTTGCAAGATTCAGAATTTCTGTTTAGCTCCACCAGTTTGCTTTAATGTGGTAGGAAGTAATAGCTTGCTTGCCATTGTCCAAAGAGTGTGAGTCGAGTTGCCGCAAACAAACGATTATTTCAGCCCGGTGTTATTTGGAGCCCGATTCCTCTATTCTCTGGATTTATGTTTCTGGATTCTGTGTCGGAGTGGCGACCCGTCCAGGATTGTGCCCAATAGCCCAGGAGACAGCTTCGGCAGCACCGACGTTCTGTACAGAGTATGGTCCCTATGGAGTAATGGATGGATGTTTAGGGATAAAGCCATGATATCGATGTTTTTTTTCACCAATGCAATCATTGAGGAGGAAACACTATTTTGGAGTTGAGATTCGAGGTGGTGGTGGTGGTGGTGTTGATTGGATGGGTGTTTTGATCACATTACAATATTGTGATGATTCTGAAGAAGAAAAAAAACCCAAAACATTATTTTTTTTCTCTCTATCCTTCAGTGATAACTTTATTCCACAAGTATGTGTCTAGTGATATTGATGGCAATCATTGACACTTTGATTCCTCCCTCTGCTGGATCTTTGTGGAGTGATATGGTTCAAAAATTAAACTTAAGATTCCTCTGTGGACTGTGAGTCACAACTGGTTGGCATTTGTGGTCTCTGGGGCTATCCATTCAGACATAGGCACCAATTTTGTTTTCACCCCCCCCCCCCCCCCCCCCCCCCCCCCACCTAAAAATACAGTGAAAGGGCTGTGCTAATACTGACCTGCACAGAAATATTTTTTAAAATCCTGGCCCCTTGGTGTTTTACCTGAATGGGTAGCTACAGAGTCCACACTCACAAAGCATAAAGCGAGGGAGTCTCAGATTATTGTGATGGGGCGCTCATTATGGATTTTCACTTTGGCACTGGTTGGTACTACCAACAAAATGTGAATTCCAAATCAGACATTGCAAGGAGGAGGAGGAGATTGGGACCATACTCTGTGCAGAGCGTTGGTGCTGCTTAAGCAGTCTCCTTGGCGATTGGGCACAATCCTGGACGGGTCGCCACTCCGACACAGGATACCAGCATGCTGGCACTCATTTTGCCGACCTCGGAAGGATGACAGGTCGAGTTAACCCCACCTGGTATTAATTCAACAGCTGAGCAGGACATTGCAAGGGTTTACCCTATAAAAAATTAAAGGAATGTTATTTGAATAAAATCCTGCCTTGTTGAATGCCCTGCAAAATCCTAGCACGATTGGCTCTTGTTTCTGCTGGAAAGGTTTTCAAAGTTGACGTGACCTACAAGCCAGTGTTTGATGAAAACGACTGAATGTTTGAACAATCCCTCCTCCCATAACTTTGGATGTTATTGTCTCAGAAACTTTTTATACTATATTTTTTAATATTCAGATTAACACTATATTTCATATTGCATTTGTGATTAAAATCAAATTCCTGGTGATTCTGTGAAGCCTTAATACAAAAGAAAGTTTACCATGGATTTGTCTGCTTTTGCAAAATAAAAAATAAAATAAATCTCACCCGTGTCCGAAGGAAGCAGTGCAGTTTGGCATTTCGGTCTCGTGAGGCTAGGTAGCTAGAGCTCCCCCTTGTGTCAATTCAGTGTCTGCACCGCCTAAAATGTTTTTGTTTTTTTTGACTGACAGATGGACATTCCAAATATTGAAGCGGCTACACCCCTTAAAAAACATAAAATAAAATATAAATAAATCAGGTTGTGCATTTATCTGCTTTTGAAGCAAAACTGCAAAATATCAAATTATACATTTTTTTAATGAATTTGGAATTGTGAAATTCTGAGCTTCTCTTTCTTTACTTATATCAATTTAAGACCATCCTCTTGGAATTTAGATGTTACTAGACGACCCGTGAACCCGTTGGGTTCCCGTTGTGACAGCGGTTGATGAAAAAATTTTCAAAAAAAAAAATAAGATAGCTCCAGCGAAATATACTGTTGAGGTTGTTTGCATTGATCAAATTCTCCCGAAGAGTACTTAACTGAATCGGGAATTAATTTTTTAATAATTTTTTCGTTGCCCGATTTGAACGAAACTTGATACTGCACACCGCAGGAGAATGGTGAGTAAGGTGGGCCAAAAATTTTTGCGCTATCGTGTACCGTTTTGGCTGTATTTCAGGAACATACATACAAAATGAGAGTTTTAGTAATATATGGATAGATACCAAGAAAGCACATTAAAACAATATCTTGACATACTAAAAATGGAAAAAAAAAAAAGAAAAAAAAAGGATTTTTATCTGCTTTTGCATCTGAACTCTTCATTTATAAATCCATGCATATTCTAATTTATTGAAATAATGATATATATTCAAAAATACATTAACTTTTTTTTAATAATTGTGCCGTTGAAGAGGAAGACGGAGTTCAGCTAGAAGAGCTTGAAGAATAAAAAGATGGTGATGGCGATTTAACGCAGAATGCTCATACAAACCAAACGGGAAAGTCCAAAGGGTAAGTAATGATTGGCTTTCTTGTTTATAAATTTTTAGCAGACTGCACTTCACTTTATATGCGATCGGCTCCATAGTGTCCACTCTTACGTAATACGCTGTTATTCCAGGAAAGGCAAGAAATCGTCGATATCTCCAGCTCAGCAGGCAAACCCGGTTCCGCTAAAGACTACCGAAGCATTGTCTTTCCTGAAAGAAGAGCATGAAGTCAAGATGAAACCGATTGCTCTTCAGCAAGAGGCTGCAAAATGTAAACAAAGGCGTTATGAAGCCAAAGTATTACACGGAAAAAGGAAAACTGCTTTGCTTGGATATGTGAAATGACTTGATTATTGAACTCATAAAATATCAACACCTAGTTTAAAGTGTGATTATACTGGATTGTACCTACTGATTGAAGTGTTCCAGAATGAACCTCTGTCGAAATGTGGTCCCGCGTAAATCTGCTTCCACTGTGCTTGGACGCTGGTTTGGTTCCGGCAGGTTTTCAAATGGTACATCATGGTCGGGCTCTGGCAGGGGATCGTTCCTTCGTCTAGCCAAATTATGCAAACAGACTGTTGCAACAATAATGGCCATGTTGTGCTCCAACTGACATAAAAGCAATGATCAAATTAGATGGTTTAAATGCAGCTAAAGGGTTCTCAGATTTAAACGGTTTCTTAACAAATTGATCAAGAATCTTGATTGAAATTTACTTACTGTACACTTTAGATGAGCTACACAAGGAAATCTCTTCTTCCACATACCAAGGGCTCTTTTGATCACTCCCCACGTACTCCGATTCGCCCGGTTGTAGCGTCTCTCCGCTGCTGTCACAGGGATGCGCACTGGAGTCAGCATGAATGTACGGCACGTGTATGCCGGATCCCCCAGCAAAATGCCGTGGTATTCTCCTCTCTGGAATTTCTCAAACAGCCGTGACTCTTCAAAGATTCTCGAGTCATGTGCTGACCCGTACCATCTGGCAACTACATTGGTGAACAGAAGTAAATGGTCACACACAAATTGGCAATTTAGGCTGTAGTAGCCTTTTCTGTTCATATACCTGAGTGCATTTGGACCACCAGGATTTACAATTGCCACGTGAGATCCATCTATCGCTCCGATAACCCCAGGAAATCGAGATATCGCATAGAATCCTTCTGTTGCAGCCCTCCTTTCTTCTGGACTGTCTGGAAAATGTAGAAGGTGCATTTTCTTCGCACAAATGGCTGCAGTGACGCGATGAATCACTTTGCAGCACGTGGCCTGTGAAACACCACACATATCTCCAACATCCAGTTGAAACGATGCACTCGCATAGAATCGCAGCGCCACGGACAATTGTTGGAGGGGATTCAGCGCATTGCTCCTCATCGTAGGTTGATCCAGGTCATCTTGCACTAGATTCAGCAGCCAACGAAATGATTCCTTCGAGAGCCTGTAACTCCGGACAAAGTTGGTATTGTCATACTTCTCCAGAGGATTGCATCTATCCTCGAAGATTCTCAATGCACGTCGACGAACTGCCCGATTCCGACCCTCTTCCGCCTCCTCTTGAGCCAACTCAAGCACTCCTAACGCATCCATATTCACCGTCCCATTTAAACTACCGATTATAAGCCACGCGATGCTTGCTTTAAGGCCTTAACCGCCCTTTTAAACCTGCCCTCGCCGACGTGATTGGGTTTAATAACGCTTGTGATTAGGTTTTGATCGCGAAATTCGATAATCACTCTTCCGTGATTGGCGACGAACTTTGAACGGGTGATCATCGCACGATTAGCGATTCTACACGCGTCTAACTCTTAAACGCCTTTCATAAATTCGGCCCATCGTGTTTGAAATTATGCAAAATTTGACATAGATCTTCAAGGGTTCAAAAATCAAACACAAGCGAAACAATGTCGATTATCGGGTAATTTTAAAAACTTTGGAGTTTCGCGCGAAAAGGATAATTCCGTTGTTCGGAAGTGCTGCTGCTGGTACGCATTATACCGTCAGGGATTACAACACAGCTTAGAGTCTCTGAACTGCTTTTTAAGCTGGCAAAACATCATGTGCGCCTGAGTGTACTTTCTGGGTAATTTGATGCAGCTCTGTGATCCTGTGTATAATACTAATCTTAATTAAAAAAAAAACAGCATTAGAATTACCGCTTCCGCAAGCGGGAATGAATAAGAGATTGAATGAATGATCGAACGAATAACGGGACCTTCACCTACGCGCGCTGAAAGGAATAAGAATCTCCGTTTTCGGTTTGAAGTAAGATTTTTTTTATTTACATTAAAAAAATATATATATATATATTCCGAGTTTGCTTTCGATGCTATGATGTGTTTTAATAGTTCGTGTCAACGCCGGGGACTAAAGTTGAAGTTTACCCTTCGTGAGGTGACATGACATTGTTCGAATCCCGTTTGTGTGATGCGTCCACTGGTGGAATGTACTGTATTTAGCGCGCGCACACAGCACACACACACACGCACGCACACCGCACACGCACACACTCCTACACACTCCTACACACGCGCTCGTACGTAGAGATTAATTAACTGCTTGCTCGTGATTGATCCTATTAACCGTTTCGGCTCGGGAGGCCGAGCAGGCCTCGAAGGCGCACAGGCGAGCAGTCCTCGGGAAGGCCGAGCAGGCCGCACAGGCTGAGCAGGCCTCGGGAAGGCCGCACAGGCTGAGAAGGCCGCATAAGCTGAGCAGGCCGCGCAGGCCGAGCAGGCCTCGGGAGGCCGCACAGGCTGAGAAGGCCGCATAAGCTGGGAAGGCCGCACAGGCTGAGCAGGCCTCGGGAAGGCCGCACAGCGGGAAGGCCGAGCAGGGGCCGGAAGGCGACGCAGGCCGAGAAGCCGCACAGCCGAGAAGGCCGCACAGGCCGAGCAGGCCTCGGGAAGGCCGCACAGGCCGAGCAGGCCTCGAAGGCCGAGTAGGCCTCGGGAAGGCCGCACAGGCTGAGAAGGCCGAGCAGGCCTCGGGAAGGCCGCATAAGCCGAGCAGGCCTCGGGAAGGCCGCACAGGCCTCGGGAAGGCCGCACAGGCCGAGCAGGCCTCGGGAAGGCCGCACAGGCCGAGCAGGCCTTGATGTGAGGTCCCATGAAGCACGGCAATGCCTCCGCAAGGGTAAACGTTATTACCTGTGTTACCGAGGGTGGACAGTCTGTCTGTGAACCCAATATCTCAAAACGTTGTGGACGCATTGTGACGAGAACAAAGTCGATTCGATTTTGCTTTTCGTTGAGGTCCGAGTCCCGACCCGGCCTATCGATCCCCAGTCCCAGCATCCCAAGGGAGAATGGGACTCACAGGAAGGCCGAGTGCTACACTCACTCGCCTCGAAGCTGTCTAGCCTGGGTTAGAATCCTGACCCAGCTATAAAACTGGCATCCTGGTGTTTCACAGGTCGGGTGATTCATCAATCTGTGTGCCATCCCTCCAGACTGACTTTAAACTGGGTGTCCCATCTGCTGGCATTAATTTGTGGGCGTTAAAGATCCCACGGTGTCCTTCGCGAAGAGTAGGTGAGCCATCGCCGGCACCATGAACCAATTACAAAGTCCTGGCCTGTGATCAGCAGGTGGCACTGCATTAGCGACACAGCTGCGCCCTCAGCCAATGATGCTACCCCGCAGCCTTTTGCTGCACACGACTGAAGAAGAAGGGGGAAATACGTGCTGCTGTGTAAGTACGAAGTCCGTCCCAGTTTAAAACCTGCAAGAGGAGAGAGAGAGAGACAGACAGACAGACAGACAGACAGAGACAGAGACAGAGACAGCCTGCTGCGCTGATCTGGGTGGACCTAGAGGAGCTCACCTCAAAACAAAATGAAGCACTACTGTGTTGTGCTTACTCCTTGATTGAGGTAAGACTGGGGGACTTCACGTTAACAGAAAAAGCGGGTAGATGGAACTCCTATACCGTGGTCGGAAACCATCAAGGGATTCTAGGGGAAGGAAACCCCAAATTCAAAACCAAACTTCTGCCTTGAGGTGAGTTGTTGAGTGTTGGTGGTGGTCGTATGGCAGCTTAGCTGCCGGGGTAACTATCATATCTTGAAGCGTGACTATGTCGCTGATGCAGTGCCCCTATACCAGTACACACACTGGAACTGGTACTCATTTCGCCGACCTCGGAAGGATGACAGGCTGAGTCAACCCCCTGGTGTATTAATTCAGCGGCCGACGGGGCTTGAACTCAGGACCCTAGGATCCCAAGCCGCCACCCTAACCACTGAGCCAACACCAGGCTAGTTGTTGGGTCAGTAAAGGCTAGTGAGCAGTGATGATGTCATGGTACGAATACTCATCAGGGACCGTAAGGTGTCCCTGCCTGCTGAGCCTGTCTATACTTTCTTTTCCAGTCTGACATTTCCTTTATTGTGTCCCTGTTTCTATTCGTCTTCTCTTTCCTGCTATGCAGGTTGGTGTCGGGAAGAGCATCTGACCGGAAATTTTTGCTTCACTCATGTCTCCCTTGTTGTTCACATCGGTGTTTTGTGATGTTTGGTGCTTGTTGGCCTCTCTGATGTTGTTGATTGTTGGTCTGCTTTCATTCTTGCTTGCTCATTGTTGGTGCGATGACCTCTCTCGAGGGTTGATGCAGAAGTTTGATAGATTTGGAGCGCAAGATATCGGTTAGGTACCGAGTGAGGCCGCTCTCGCAGCAAGTTCAGTGCCATATAGCGCATGGAGGGTGGCCCTGAAGCTGGATCTGGTGGGGTGCCCCGTGGCCACTATAGTTTCCTTTTGTTGCAGCAAAAGGCTCATCGCATTGCCTCAACCGAGGTGAGTGGGAGTGGAGAAACGTAGCACTACTAGTCGGTAGTTAGGGTCTTGAGGGTTGGTTAATTTAACTTGCATGATGACTATTAGTGCCAAATTATTGATGGTGGAGGGTCGATCGAAGTTTAGACTGTCTTGCCGGTCTAAATGTTGGAACAATGAAGGGTAGATCCTGCGAATTGCTGAGACTCTCTGCGGGAGAAAGGTGGGTGTCTGTTGTCTTCAAAGAGACTGGGTGGAGCGGATGTGGTAACAACTTGATTACTGAGAATGGTGATTGAGGTGCAAGTTATTTTGGGGGAGTCGGAATAATCCTTGCTGAGAACTGGATTAATAATGTCCTTGAGGTGGATAAGAGAAGCGAAAGCATGATGGTCATGAAACTCTTAGTTGGGCAAACTCTCCTGGCAATCGTATCGGCACCTCAAGTAGGACTGGACGATTCTGTGAAGGATAAGTTCAGGGATGATCTTCTGGCAGGTTTAAAAAAAAAATCTTTGTATACATAGTCAAGGCTCATGGAAGAGCTAGAACACAGAACTGATCACAGACGCAACATCGCGAAAGGAACAGCAGTAGAAGGGGAAACGCCGACGGCATGGCGGAGGGAGAAAATAGATGGAGACGGACAAACAAGAAATGTTAACAATGAGGGGTAGGGGAGACCGCAACGGGTGGACAAGATGGATACAGAATCAAAATCTTGGTGGAAGGTGGTTTAACGGGTGTAAAAACTATCATGATTTGAGATGGTGGTGAACAGCTGTCTTCAAGACCTGGAGGGAAGAAGTGAGAATAGAATGTGGAAGTTGGTTCCACGGGTGGGGGAAAAAAGTGGAACAAATGAGTGGAGGTGAACAGTGGTTCTGGAATGTGGCACTTTCACCAGAAGGGGATACCTGAGGGTGGGTAGAGACAAGATTGTTACACCTGTTACATGTAAGATTGGAGAGAAAGAGATTCTTGTTTCGGGTGGTGATTTCAATGGACATGTCGGTGAAACTGCAATGGGCTATTGAAGGTGTACGTATGGAGGTTTTGGATTCGTTCATAGAAACGCTGAAGGGGTCCGTATTCTTGAATTTGGCGATTTATTGGACTTGGTCCTTTGTAATACCTTTATCAAGAAAAGGTCCAGTAGACCTATCACCTATTAGGATGAGGAAAACTGACAGAAACCTTGTTACTGATGCCAAAGTAATTGCAGTCAGAGGGGTGTGTTTCTCAACATTCGCTCCTTGTCTGTGATCTCTCTTTCCGAAGATCTGTTGCAAGAGAAGAAGGTCATTGTGCCTCAAATGAAAATCTGGAAGCTAAGAGGGGAAATTTCTTGAGGATTTCATTGAAGAAATCGAAGGTAAGGAAAGGGGCAGCTTGAAATGTCGATCCAGCAAATGGACGTTATTGAAGGACACAGTTGTCAATGTAGCTGATAAGATCTGTGGTTGGACAAAAGGTCATGAGCAAAGCAAGTAGATTTGTTGGTGGTATATGGAAGTCGGTATTGCCATCATGAAGAAAAGGAAACTAGGAGGTATGCAAGAAGGGTGGAGAGAGGGGCAAAGAAGGCAGTTCATACAGCAAATAAATTAGCACAGAAGGAACTAGAAGGGCACTCAGTCGAGCGCATACCTCCGCCACGCAATGCCTGATCCACGAGAACGTATCGGGCCCAATACATTTTTGAAATATCATGCGATATCATGTCGTTTTTGGTCCTATCTCTCAATGGTGAAGAATCACTTTTAAAATTAAATAACTCTCGGATTCGGATGTTCACCAAAATCGAATCAGTTCGTCCTTCTCACACACCGAACCTGTCCACAAAATTTCATCCGAATCCGTCCACAACTTTTTAGATATCCTATCTATAAACAGACAAACAAAAAAGCTGGTAGGCGACGAGGGATTCGCTAGGATCGAAGCGCTGGATACTATGCTTTTCATTCTGACCGATCCACCGACGAAGATTCATGGCCAAGACGTATTGGTTCACATACAATTGTTCCTCTGCCTGGCAAGATTTTTCCTATTGCGTATTTTGACAACTGGCACTCCTCATAAAAAATGACGTTAAATAGACACCCTATTTTTGAAGGACTATCATTTGAAAAATAATCGGTTTGCTGGTTTGTGCTGTGGAGCCTCGCGTTGCAGACACACACACACACACACACACACACACACACACACACACACACACACACACACACACACACACACGGAAAACCCGATAAACTTCTCTCAATGCTCTTGTTTGACCACACCTCCTGAGCCACACAATATTTTTCATAAGCCACGCCCACTTTCCTACACCACTCCCACTTTTCATCAACCACGTCCACTTTCCCTAAGCTCCGCCCACTTTCCTAAGCCCCTCATAAAAAAATGATGGTGAATAGACACCCGATTTTTGAAGGACTACCATTTGAAAAATAAAACCTCAATCAAAAATCGGCTCGAGTAAAATTTTCTAAATATCTCGAAGTGTTTAATTCCGAAGTCTCGTTTCTCTACGTTCAAAACTGAAGGAGAAGTATTGAAAATACTGTACGCGGTTTTTCGGCTGCTGCACAGCAATGGGTGGTTGCTAGGCAACGAAATTCAAACGCGTACATTCCCAGTATATATTCCACATGTTGGCAAAGTTTATCGGAAATCGGTTCGCTGGTTTGTGCTGTGGAGCTCGCGTTGCAGACACACATACACACAGACAGACAGACCGGAAAACCCGACAATAAGGGATATCTAGCATATATAGCGAATCCAACAGACAGAAAGGGGTGAAAACATAACCTCTTTCACCTTCGGTGGTGGAGGTAACTAGAACGGTGCTCAGTAGAGCGCATACCTCCACCAGGCTGAGCAGATTACGTTTTGTATCCCACTGATAGGCCAGATCTGGATCCGGACCTGAACCAAAATCGAATCTGCTTGTTCTTGTCACCTAACAAACTCATCCACCAAGTTGTCATAATCCGCCCACAAGTTTTTGAGATGTTGTGTTGTGTATATTGTTGCGAATTTCCGCGTCCGTCGGGTGCGATCGGCCACGCGACTCGAACCGCGACCGCCTCGCCCACCGGACGGACATTCATCGTGACCCTCCCGGCTAACGCCGGGATCCAGTCACGGGTGGGCCTTTCGACCTCACCACAATCGTGCCAATCGGCCACCCGCGTAGGATAGGGTTGTTCGCCAAACTCGACCTACCTAAGTACCCACGCGGATGGTAAACCGGGCGATCGTACCTCGCCGCAGGTAGACTCCGGACACGAGCCGCTTGGGCGGGCCGTTCCGTACTATCGGGATAACCGAGCGGTGTTATCGTCGACCTCGACGGTTCAGATTATTTACCGGGCGTTTTGCACCCACTACGAACCCTTTACGTGAAGCAGGATGGAGGTTCAATTAAAGAAAAGACGAAGCGAAACGGGAAAACAGTTCACACAATGCACATTTATTTCGCGGCACACGGAGCACACCTATAGCACGTATTTACAGCCACAATTAGCGAATGCACATATATCACATAGAACAAAAGAAATGCACATATAAAAGGAGTTAAAACGACTACACGACACACGGACCACTTATAACAGTTACTACCTTACAAGACACGGCGCCACAACACGCATTCACACCGAAGCAAAGAAAAGACCCCCTCACAGGCAAGGGAGTCAGACTGAGCCCGTGGGCCTAATGCGCGTGGAACCTGGATGAGCGGCCAGGTCCACGAGACCGAAGGGTCCTACCCGCGCCCTCGTGGCGAGCCGCAGAATGTCGCTGCACGGCGGTGCCCCAGTTCCGTTGGCACCTGCTTGGAGTAAAGTGGGAACGGGGCCCTTGTCGCACTCTCTCAGCGCGGGGGAAAGGGGAATGTTTGATGCTCTGGGGAGGAGTATGGCTGGCTTGCTCGTCGTCCCGGCCCGAGCCTCCAGGTCCTCCTCAGCCGATCGCCCTCCGCTGCCGTTCGCCCCGTAGCCGTCTGCCCCACCTCTGCTTCGAGCTCCGTCTCCCGACTCCGCCCACCGACACTCCTCACCGATCTGCCTCGATCGACTCACTGCGCTCGCCTTTTTATCGGCTTCAGGAAACCACCATATGCAAATTCTCGGATCCAAACGACCTCAGGGCAAGCCACGCTCGCCGATTGGACGGAGAAAAAGGGGGCGTGTATCATTCCTGATCCTCAAATTTGCATATGCCGATTTTCGTCAGGCGCGTCTGGAGGGGCCAAGCCGCCCCGCGCTTCCTGATTGGGTGGATCAGATGTGGGCGTGTAGCATTCCTGATCCAATTCTCCTCAGAAAACCCACCATCTGCACTCACGTCTCGCGTGTATCGCTGAAGACAGCCCGACGCTCGGCGTCCACAGGTGGTGCGGGAATGGCCGTAGAGGAGAGGTGGTGGAGGGTTTTCGGCGGTGTCCGATGGCCATGGCGCTGTTTGGAATGGCGGTGATGTGAGGTTTGCGGTAGCGAGTGGTGAAGGTAGGTTGTTGCTGCTGGCGTTGTTGTTGTTTGTGGTATCAAAACAAAGGTAGAACAGAAAAACGCCTAACTCAAAGGATCGCCAGCCGAATGAATCACATTAATTCCCTCTATACAATGGTTTGGGCTAACTACACATGTACTTAGAAATATATCTCACCTACGGGACCTTTATGGTGTTTGCGAATTTCCAGAGCCGTAACACTACCCCCTCCCCTTTTTACAGACTCGTCCCGAGTCGTCAAATTATCGTGTGCCATCATGTGTAGTTCTCCCCTAGTACGTTTTACCTACGGATCCCTGAGTGCGACATTCATGGTATTCGTGTCCCAAAATAAATAACCTGAGGGCTGAGTAACTAACTAAACAACTCACTCATACAGACGACTTAAATAAATTGCCGGCGCTAACACATACATGCCGGGGGCGCACTCATATTTACAATACAACTTAACACCTTAACTTACAAATTTTACACTAAACCATGGCCCAGGATCAATGGACTCTGCAGGAAAAAGGAAGTCAAAAGGAAACCGGTGCACGGGCCGCCACTGCAGGCCCGTGTTGCAGCTGCCAACAGGACAGTTCCTGCAGCTTGCAAACTGTTGCTTGCGGATCCTGGCGCGCATGGAAATGAACAGGGGGGTGCAAAGCAAAATTGAACGGGCTGGTGAACAGGGGCAGTGGGCATGACATGGCAAGGTAAAGGCAACATAGCCTGCAGAAAAGGCCGTTGCAGGCAAACACAGCCGGCAGAACGAACTGGCCGGCACAGGCCTTGCCAGTAAAAACACAGCAGACGATCCGGCCGGCACAGGCCTTGCAGCAAAACACAGCAGAGACGATCCGGCCGGCACAGGCCTGCAGAAAACAACCAGCCGATGAAGTTGGCCGGCACAGGCCCCGCAGCACACAGCCGCAGACGATCCGACCGGCACAGGCCTTGTAGCAAAACAACAGCTGCCGATGAAGTTGGCCGCCTCTTGCCGTGCCGTGGAGGTTGGTGGAGGGAGTGCGTGGTGCTGGCCACACAGAGGCGGGCTCGGACCTACCTACCCGTCTCCCTCACTATCCCTTTGCCTGTCACTGTCCATACCACCCCCCCTTAATTTGTAAAACCCAATTTAGCCCCCAACTTATGTTTTTGTTGTTTTTATTTTCACTTCCCTACTCCCCACTATAAATCGTCCCCTAACCCCCTTTATCGTCCTTGTTCGGCTAACCTATTCTGTCACCTAGCCTACTCCCAACCCCTACGTTCCCTTCCCGGAGGGGAATAAGGAGAGCTAGCGTCCTGTGCCGAGGCCAACCAAGCCTCAAGATGGCCTCCCCAGATCTCAGCGATCTAACCCAAAGTGGGTCCAGCGGCCCACAACGAGAGCGAAGGGATGGATGGTGCGGAGGGGTACACTTCCTATCTACCCTAACCGTTAACCTTTAAACTACCCGGGGCTTTCAACAAGCGCCTCTCGCTTAATCTATTGGTTCTAAAAACCCAGATTCCCGTCGCCTGTGTTGGTGTCCACTCAAATTTCGGGCCTCGCCCTCTAATTTTCCCTCGTGCCCTTGCACGGTTTCGTGGCTGGGACGCGTGGCTCCCTTTGGCAGGCACGACCCTCTGCCGAATCTCCAACAATGGCACCCCGGGCACTACACTGCCTCCGAGCCTACCAGCTCCCTAAACACCGGGAGTGCCCCCATGGCAACTCCCCTGAAACGCACACGTGGCAGGCTGGCGCCCCGGGCCCCTTTCCGAGGGTCACCGTGCCCACGACACTGCCCACGCGGCCAACGGCGCTCCGGGCCCCCGCACCAAGCGGGCGCACCCGTGCCCACTACGCTAACCCGGCCCCCCATGGGCCCTTGGCCTACCACGGCCGACTAGCCCGGTGCCCGGGGTACCCACTCAGCGATACTCACCGTTCGCAGCCACGCTCCCAGCCCGTCAACAGGGCTCCTGCACCCCTCCAAATAGGTTTCGAGCCAACACTCCCACCAACAGCAAAACGACCTCCATTTTGTCAATTTAACTAACCCAGCTAACTCACTTTACACCGACCGGGGTCCCATGGGTGGGAGTCACTCCTCCCCCCAATCACTCATCGCACCATGCATACCACAATCACTCCATACACACAGACCCGCTGGCCTCACCCACTCATCATGTTCCACACAACTCACCAACTCTTACACACGCCACCGCTGAACTCTGCCATCCTTCTAACTACCTCCCCTAACTACCTCGTGCTCCCACGTCATCCCTTACACTATAGCATGTTCCATTTAACACTACGTAGCTAAGCTACGTCCCCACTACACATCCAAAGTCTGTCACTGTCCCCAAATCTCTAAATTATTTCCCATCCTAAATCTCATCTAAATCCCTCTAACTAATCCATTCCACGGGCCCCATGAGGACTTACCCCTGCCCATGAGACCGGTCTAGCTAAGCTAACCCTTCCCCCTAGCTATTCCATCCTGTGCCCTGGTAAGGGGTCTTCCACCCCTTACCCGGGAATCCTGTTCACCGAAAGCGAGGCTTGCTATTGTTAATTTTGTGTTTCCAATACGCGCAGCACCAGCGCGGCAACTACAAGCTCGCGCACTTTGCACCTTGCCCGTGACGTCATGCAGCTGCACGCGTACCTCGTCCCTCATGGACGGTACCATCTGGCAGGGATTCACCCTCCTGCCGGATTCCAACCCTACGTGCAGCCATGACGTCACCCTGCGCACCCCCAAAAGCAAACATCGCACTCCGAGGGCTCCCCACGCGAACACATGTGCTCTGCCCGTTGGAGCTTAACACACAGCTCGCGTGGAGAACCCATCCGGTCCAAATCCGTAATCCTGCCTAACCTTTGTCCGTCCGCGGATCGGCAAATCCCACGCTGGCGTTTCCGGACCGGGCTTCACTCCCGCAAGCGAGCACGTGGGGTCTCGTGCGTTGCACAGCACGGACCTCGCGCTCGCTGCTGGGTGAACCCGCGCGGGTGCCACAATAGCTACAGCCGCTACCCGCTTGTGTCTCTCTGTCGCCGTCGTCTCCGTTCCACCACGCACACCTGCGTGTCACGACGCACAGACTCCCCTCCAACACACTCACTTCCATACCAGGAGACGCGGCTGCATGCTCGCGCCATGCCCACCGACATCTCCCTTACACACCGCGACCTAACACACACTGTCTCCCTCACATACCGCATTCTCACACACAGTGCTTCGCACACGCGTGCCGTTTCTGGCGCACACGCCGCTCCACCCACCCGTGGTCTTTCACCCGCACCCGTGGCTCCCTCCACACGCGGTGCCTCATCCACCTGCGGTGCCCCTTTCACACACGGCACGCTGGGAAGCACGCACTCCGGCACACATGCCACCCACCACTCACACACGGGGTCGCTTCCACACACGGGGACACACTCACACCTTGCACCCCACACACCGGGACAACCACACTGGGGATTCGTGTCCCCACAAGGGTTCCTGGGCCTCTATTCCCCCCAAGCTGCACGTGCACCCGTCCGCAGCACTCATTCCCTCGACCTCGCAAACGACGACCGAACCCACCTGGTCGTGATTCGCCTCAAGGGGCATACTCCCTCCCCTCGTTCCTGGAGGCGGCCATCCAGCTGCTCACACCGGGTCTCTACCCAGTCCGCGAGCTCACCCCCATTATCCTCCACTACTTCTGTGTGTGTGTGTTCTGTTCCTTTAACCCCGTCTTTACGTGCAGTCTCTCCTCTACTTTCTCTACCTCCCGCGTCTCTGTACATTTGTTAGTTTCTGTTGTCTCCTCGTGTCTATTAGACTCTGCTTCTTTCTGGCGTCTTTCCCTTATCTTTACGTAGGTCAACTTGCTTTCTCCTTAAGTCGCTCCCGTCCTTCCCTCTGTTTCACTCCTTGCTCCTTCAGGATCTCCGCGTACCTCATCCTTGCTTTCCGTCTTAATTGTTCTTTTCTCTCCTCCCAATTCCTTTCACCTCGTGTCTTATACATTTATTAGTTTCTGTTTCTTTCTGGAGTTTTCCATCTCTCTGGATTTCAATTTTACTCTCTCTCAGTTCATTAATTTCAAACTCGTATAGTTTTTGTTTTCTCTCCCACAATTTCTCCTGCTCTTCATTTTCCAATCTCATCGTTTCTTTCAATTGGCCCATTTCCTTCTGTGTTTCATTCGCTGTTCTTTGTCTATCTCCTCACACTCCAGCCTCGCCTTTCTTTCAATTGGTCAACCTCAGCTTCATGTTCTTTTTGTTTTCTATCCCATTGTTCCTCTCGTTCTCCCTCTCCAATCTCGTTGTTCCTTCAATCTCCTGATTTCTCCTTCCTGCTTCATTCCTTGCTCCTTCAACTTCTCCTCGTATTCCAACCTATGTTTTTCGTTTTGTCGTTCAATTTCAAATTCATACTCTTTCAGTTTTTATTCCACTGTCTTTCTTGTTCCTCATTCTGTAATCTCGTTATTTCTTTCAACTGACAGATTTCTTTCTCCTGTCTCATTCCTTGTTCTTCCAGTACTCTTTCTTGTTCCTCATTCTGCAATCTCGTGGTTCCTTCCATTGATCGATTTCCTTCTTCTGTTCATTCGTTCTTCCATCATTACTCTTTCTTGCATCTCATTCTTTAATCTGGCCTTCGCTTCCAGCTGTTCGATCTGTACAACGTGGTTCCTTAACGTTTCATTCTCCGTTCTCGTTCTTTCCTCTCTCAACATCCTCAGCTCGTTTTGTAATTTTGTCTCTTTGTTTTGGTGTTCCTGTAACTCAGTTTTCTTCTCTAATTCTTTTCTCATCTCCGCACAATCCGACCTTGCTTTGGCTTCTAACTGTTCTTCCATCTTGCCCTTGTGTTTGTCTATCAGTCTTCCCAGTTCCTCTGTCTTCCGTTTTTACCTCCCGTCCCAGCTTATCAACTCTCTTCGTCATGTCTTGAAGTCTTTTCTCACACGCCACTATTTTTATTTCCTTCGTGCACGTCTCCGTCACCCCAATTAATTTTCCCTCTCGGTTACCGTCACTTTTTCTCACCTCACACATTCTCGCCAACACGTCTCCCGAATTATTTTTTCTCACCCGCCTTCACCGCGGGCCTGACAACGTTGCACCCCCTCCCAGCTCGTTTGCTCCCACACGTGGCGTCGCCATTACGCACTTCGCTGTTGTTGCCTTCATGCCCGCCTGCAGGCTCCGGCCCATTTGCTGCGTTTCACCCCGCATTTCTTTTATTTCTTCCTTCATTTCGTTTTGTTTGTTTCCATGTTCGTTTTCATTTCGTTCATTTGTTGCGTATTTCCATCCATTTTTTCGTTCAATTCGTTATTCATTCTTCCATTTTGAGTGCGTTTCATCCATTTTTTCGTTCATTCCATCCATTTTGCCGTTCTTTCATTTGCGTTTCTTTGCATCTCTGTTATTGCCTGCAGAATCCTGTCGAGTGTACTCGGTTCGACAAGGCTCGGGGGGTTTTGGTGGAGAGGGGGAGGGGAGGTGTTATACACCGCGGCCGCCGCCGCACCCATTTCGGGCCCTGGTTCAGTTGGGGGGGAAACTGTTCCTGCACACCAATGTCCTGCTCGGCGTCGACATCCTGGGCCATGGATTCTAAACACATACTCATTTCTATTACCCCCGGCACCCGCTCGCCTTGAGACGCCATCTTATTCCACGTAAGGGATTAATTTAGCTCGCTCGTAATTTAGAGGGAATCGGGGGTCGCTCTTCTCACCCTGGACCGATCCCTGTGAATTTAGCTTGGAGACGGAGGGTTAGAATCACACTCCTGTACACCAGTGTTGCGAATTCGCGCCGTCGGCGTGCGATCGGCACGCGACTCGAACCGAGACCGCCTCGCCCACCGGACGGACAATTCAGTCGTGACCCTCCCGGCTAACGCCGGGATCCAGTCACGGGTGGGCCTTTCGACCTCACCACAATCGTGCCAATCGGCCACCCGCGTAGGATAGGGTTGTTCGCCAAACTCGACCTACCTAAGTACCCACGCGGATGGAAACCGGGCGATCTACCTCGCCGCAGGTCGACTCCGGACACGAGCCGCTTGGGCGGGCCGTTCCGTACTATCGGGATAACGAGCGGTGTTATCGTCGACCTCGACGGTTCAGATTATTTACGGGCGTTTTGCACCCACTACGAACCCTTTACGTGAGCAGGATGGAGTTCAATTAAAGAAAAGACGAAGCGAACGGGAAAACAGTTCACACAATGCACATTTATTTCGCGGCACACGGAGCAACACTATAGCACGTATTTACAGCCACAATTAGCGAATGCACATATATCACATAGAACAAAAGAAATGCACATATAAAAGGAGTTAAAACCGACTACACGACACACGGACCACTTATACAGTTACTACCTTACAAGACACGGCGCCACAACACGCATTCACACCGAAGCAAAGAAAAGACCCCCTCACAGGCAAGGGAGTCAGACTGGGCCCGTGGGCCTAATGCGCGTGGAACCTGGATGAGCGGCCAGGTCCACGAGACCGAAGGGTCCTACCGCCCCTCGTGGCGAGCCGCAGAATGTCGCTGCACGGCGGTGCCCCAGTTCCGTTGGCACCTGCTTTGAGTAAAGTGGAACGGGGCCCCTTGTCGCACTCTCTCAGCGCGGGGGAAAGGGGAATTGTTGATGCTCTGGGGAGGGAGTATGGCTGGCTTGCTCGTCGTCCCGGACCCGAGCCTCCGGTCCTCCTCAGCCGATCGCCCTCCGCTGGCGTTCGCCCCGTAGCCGTCTGCCCCACCTCTGCTTCGAGCTCCGTCTCCCGACTCCGCCCCACCGACACTCCTCACCGATCTGCCTCGATCGACTCACTGCGCTCGCCTTTTTATCGGCTTCAGGAAACCACCATATGCAAATTCTCGGATCCAAACGACCTCAGGGGCGGAGCCACGCTCGCCGATTGGACGGAGAAAAAGGGGGCGTGTATCATTCCTGATCCTCAAATTTGCATATGCCGATTTTCGTCAGGCGCGTCTGGGGAGGGGCCAAGCCGCCCCGCGCTTCCTGATTGGGTGGATCAGATGTGGGCGTGTAGCATTCCTGATCCGAATTCTCCTCAGAAAACCGCCATCTGCACTCGCGTCTCGCGTGTATCGCTGAAGACAGCCCGACGCTCGGCGTCCACAGGTGGTGCGGGAATGCCGTAGGAGAAGGTGGTGGAGGGTTTTCGGCGGTGTCCGATGGCCATGGCGCTGTTTGGAATGGCGGTGATGTGAGGTTTGCGGTAGCGAGTGGTGAAGGTAGGTTGTTGCTGCTGGCGTTGTTGTTGTTGTGGTATCAAACAAAGTAGAACAGAAAAACGCCTAACTCAAAGGATCGCAGCCCGAATGAATCACATTAATTCCCTCTATACAATGGGTTTGGGCTAACTACACATGTACTAAGAAATATATCTCACCTACGGGACCTTTATGTGTGTTGCGAATTTCCAGAGCCGTAACAATATAATATATATATATATATATATATATATATATATATATACATTAGTTTTTGTCCCAATCTCTGAATGGTGAAGAATCGCTTCAAAATTAAAAAAAAATAAAAAATTCTCTTATCTGGATCCAGATCCGGATTTTCACCAAAATCCAATCAATTCGTCCTTGCCACACATCCAACCTCTCCACAAAATTTCGTCCAAATCCATGCAACACTTTTTGAGATGACCTCCTCACAGACAGGTGAAAACATAACATCCGTCCACCTCCGGTGGCAGAGGTAAAGATTTGGTAACTCAGACAGAGGCTTGGGGCCAAATTTCCAAAATTTCCAAACAGATGAAATTTGGGATAATGATGGCCTCAGAGGTGTTGAACCACTACCTGGTCCATTTCCTTGGAAAGATTTTGAGACGATCAAGGAAAAAGCTATTGGAAAAATGAAGATGGATGGGAAAGGCTGACGGTTCCTCGGGTATTGCAGCAGAGATGGTGAAAGACTCTGGGGACCTTGGAGTTAGCTCATTCCTGATTTGGTCAATCAAATTGTCAGTGAACTTGGTATTCCAAATGACTGGAATAAGAGTGTAATTGTCAATGCCAATAAATGGAAAGGTGACGTTTTGGAATCTTGGCAATTGCAGAGGTATGAAGATTTTTGGATCGAGTTATGAAAGCCCTTGAGAGAATTATTGAAAAGTTGATCAGGGAAAGAGTCTCAATCGATTAGCATGCAATTTGGTTTCGTGCCAGCTCGTCGGACGACTGATGCAATCTTTGTCGTTAGACAATTGCAAGAAAAGTTTCTAAGCAAGAAAAAGGAAATCTGCTTTGGTTTTGATGACCTGGAGAAAGCTTTTGATCGGGTTCCTCGTGGTGTCGTGATATGGGCTCTTCGAAAACTTCATTTCATTGGATAGTGAAGGTAGTCATGGCAATGTATGAAAACCCTAGAACATCTGACAGGGTAATCGCAGTGGAAAGCCAGGAATTTGAAGTTCAGGTTTGTGTTCATCCAGGGGTCTATACTCAGTCCTTTGTTGTTTATTATGTGCTTGAGGCGTCGTCACGGTAGTTTAGAACTGGATTACCTTGGAAATTGCTTCATGCTGATGACTTGGTCTTGATCGCTGAGTCTGAGGAAGGACTGTTCGAGAAATTTAAGACTTGGAAAGAGGTTATGGAGTCTAAGGGTCTTCGAGTGAATCTGTCCAAAAGCAAGGTCATGGTTTGTGACCAGAGCAAAGGAAATGTTGTCGGCACCGAGATATTCCTTTGTGGTGTTTGCAAATCTGGAGTTGGCAGTAATTCTATCTTCTGCTCCACTTGCAAGAAATGGACAGACAAGAGAGTTGTCGTGGAATTAAGAGCAGACTCAGAGCAAATGTTATTTTTGTCTGCAAGACGTGCAGGGAGGGTGAAAGCTCCCAGGCCCTTACGGAGGCAGAGTTGATTGTGTCAGATGACTTTTTTTCTTCTTCTTTGGGTTGCATTGATGAGTTGTGTTATTTAGATGGCATGATTGGTGCTAGTGGTGGAACAAGATCGAGCTCCATTGCTAGAGTTAGGAGTAAGTAGAAGAAGTCCAGAGAGCTACTGTCCCTTCTGATGAAACATGGCCAATGTTGGAGGAGGATGTCTTAAGACTGGAGCGAACTGAGATGAGAATGGTTAGATGGATGTGTGGGGTTTCCTTGAAAAATAGGAAATCCTCTTTGGAGCTGAGAGAAACACTAGATCGAGATAGCTTACGTGTTGCTTTGAGAATGAACCGACAGAGATGGTTTGGCCACTTTGAAAGGATGGATGACAACTCTTGGGTTAAAAAGTGTACACACCTCGATGTTGCTGGAAAGAGGGACAGAGGCAGACCAAGATTCACCTGGGACTCTGTTGTATCCAAGGATATGGAACTTCTCGGCCTGTCCAGAGCGGATGCTCAGGATTGCGTTGCTTGGAGGCCAAATATTTGGGGGAAGAAGTAGATTGGGTGGTGTATTCGAAATATAGACCAATTGCTCCACCGTAGTCCCAAGAAGGAAGCCAGACATAACAATACACACATACACACACACACGGATATATGATGTACTGGTAAGTACTTACAAAAGCTATTTTATTTGAAGTTATAACCTTAACTTGTAAGCAATTGACTGATTTCCCAACTGCCCGGATCATCGTCTGGGCACCGTTTCAATGGCTATGCATGATGCCGACTGACGCTGTTTAGATGAACCGGCTTACCCATGCTTGCATGGATAGGTCCAAGAAAATATTTATTACTTCTCGATCTAATGGCCGTGAAAATGATCCGAAGCAGGATTCTTGTTCGGTGACATGTACTCCGAAAGTAAGCTGCACAGCTATGTTTTTCTCTTTTCTCCCAGGATCATGATTCGGACGAAAGCAACCGAGTCACAATCGCCGGGTGCGCTGCACCTCCTAGTTGCTGGTGGGTTTGGTTTGTGGATCTTGTTCTGGTTCGTGCGACGTCTACGTTCACGCAGTTATTGTCGTGACAAGGTGGTGGTCATCACTGGCGCAAGCTCCGGTCTCGGCGAAGGTGAACCATCTAGCTTTGAAAAACTCCAATAGAAAACATTTCCTGTCCCCCCGCCCCTCCATTCCATCTGTTTCACCCCTCTCCCCACAACCACCACCACATACTCTCATAACTTCCTTTTTCTCTCTTATCGTCTGCCCTTTCCCTCAAACCACCTTCCCCCTTTTCCACATGTAGTATACATACCAAGATGGTCCTTTACTTGTTTCAACCTTTGTCCGATCTTACTACACTTGATCCTCGACTTGCACTCTTTCTATTTACGTTTTTTTCGACTTGACACCTTCCACAAAGTATTGAACAATTTTCTATTTGCACCTCGTAATTCTCGAGTTCACGTTTTTTTTTGGTTTTTTTTCACACGGAAATTTATTATTATTTTTATTTCATACCGGCGTGCAACGGAAGTGGAAGTACGATGTGCAGGGCACTACTTCTCTCGCCCTCAGTCACGCGGTCTGTCCTGTACTTGTGAGAGGCATCGTCTGACCTTTATTGATAGTATTTTGTGCCAAACTCTCCCGAACCCCTTCATCATGAGTGGTAAACGACCCTCGAGTTCTCCGGCTGAGACTCCCGTGAAGAAGGCTCGTAAAGCGATTAGTTTGGACATTAAAATGGACGAGGTGAAGCGATTCGAGCGTGGGGAGCGCTTGGTGGACATTGTCCGCGTGCTCTGCCTTCCTGTCTCGACTTGTGAGGACAATTACGAGTAACGCCACCGAAATAAAGTCGACGCCACCTAGGGGAGCGGCGAGGGGGTAAGGTTGGGGGTTCGGGGCGTTAGTCTGTCGGGTACTCCAAAAGCATAGAATGCCTCAAGGATGTCGGGTTTCCTCCAAATATTTTTCAGTCCAGTGTAAAACAACAGTAGCGACTGTTTTGAAAAAGTGATCAAACGTTGGATGGAATCGACCGAATAGTTTGTGGTGATGATAATTTTCATTTCTGGTATGTGTGCCGCATGAAACGCCAAGCTATTTATACACCTTAACACGGATTTCACCCAGGGTGGAAAACCCCCTTGGGGAGGGGGGTGGGGGCGAATGAAGTCGCTTCAACCTCCATCGTGTGACCCTTAATCCCCGTGGCAAGTTTGGTTGAGATTGGATAAGTAACGACCGAATGTATCGTGGTCAGACAGACAGACAGACACCAAATTGCGTATTTTATTATGATTAGGCTGATGAGAAAATCCTTTTCTATTGTCGTTTTTTTTCGTTTTACATTCAGTTTTTTAGGAACGCATCCCGAGCGTAAATCGAGGAGACCCTGTACTTGCTTTGATTTCCTCTTCAACCCTTAACCTTAAAAAAAAAGATTACAGAGATTATGTAATGCTCTGATGAGGCATTCATGTAATGATGTCAATATGACAGTTTGGACATTAAGACACATTTTCACTCCGTGTATCAAGAATCCGACTATTAATTTGTAATCGGTCACTGGCTTTGGTACCAATTATAATTTTTTTATTACGGACTAGGCATCAAAGAGCTACATATATCAACCGAACCGTTTCAAATGGAGCACCTCGCTGCCAGTAGAGCATTTAAATTGCATCAGACGTGGCAAAAAATGGGAATTGTTGCTCCCAGCTCGATGACGGAAGCATTTTTTGCATATTTGCCGCCTCCATCCCTACCCCGTTTGGAATCCCATGCAGCGGCACGGGCAACTTGCTGGTTGATTATAAAATTGCACCATCCGCTAAGAATGTGCCCACCGGTCAGCACAATACAACATGCGAGTAATTTAAACGACTGATAGAGGCCATCGTCAATGAGCCATCACTAAGGAGTTGTGCTGTGTTGCTGTCCAAGATGAGGAAGTAGAACATTTCGACCATGAGATACCCTTCATCGAGGACGGTGCACGTCGCGTGTGCATTTCAAATTTTCATTTTACTTCAAGGCTGGTGTTGGCTTATCGGTTGAGGTGGCTGGCTTAAGATCTTAGGATCTCGAGTTTGAGCCCGTGCCGTGCCGTTAAATTACACCGGGTGGGTTTACTCGGCCTGTTATCCTTCCGAGGTCGGCAGAATGAGTACCAGCTTACTGGAAACGGGGGGGGGGGGGGTCTGCATCAGCGGTACAGCCACGATCCCAGCAAGATACAACCAGCAGCCACAAGCTGCATACGAAATGATGATGATTTCTACATCTGGAAGGATGGGGCTTCACTGCCCTGCTGTGGATCGTACGATTCGACACATCATTACATGTGCGTGTGTGACGATGGAGGAGTGGTGTGGGGTAAGAAGAGGGAATTTGAAGTGTAATTAGTTGTTGGGGTTGAGTGAAGGCGTGTGCTACAGTTTAGCAAGTGGAATTCGTTCTGTTTCTTTGTGGTGAAAATAGCTGTTACTTTGTCGACTGTTGCCTCATACCACACAAGGAATGCTGTGTCACCAATGGTTTGTCGAAGCCGTTACCTTTTGTGATGCATTTCTGCCACGCGTGTGACTCTGCCAGAATGTGCACGTGTGTTCCACGCTGCTGGCGCACGTCTTGTGATATGTGGGAGGCACCGTCAGAAGCTTGAGGAGCTCCGGGATAGCTTGGCCAACCCAGCAGAGGACAATGACAAAGTGAGCATCATACGGTGATTTGAACATTCTCGTACAGAACAAGTCACACTTGACATTCAACCTGACCCTCATTATTATTGAGGATGGCATTTGCCTTACTATTTTGTTGAATGCACTCTACAGAGCATCGTTGTTGTTGTTGTTGTTGTTGTTGTTGCTGCTGCTATCATTACAGTCAGTGCACAGATACCTCACGGCCAGTCATTAATCATCATCATCATCAACAATCAATCCTTATACAGGGGCAGATGGGACACCCAATTCAACGTCCATCCGAGGGACGGCACACACATTGATGAATCACACTGCCTGTGAAACGCCAGGATGATGGTTTATAGCTGGGCCGGGATTCAAACCCAGGCGAGACAGCTTAGAGGCGAGTGTGCAATATGAAAGCTAAATGTTCAACGGTATTTTGAAATATCGCGTACTCAAAAGACGTATGATCAGTCGGAGTTCATTTTAATGTCCCCCGTGTCTGACAAAAAGGGTTGTGGGGTGGACTTTTTATGTAACGCTACTCCCTTTGCATGACTAATTGGGGAACTGCACCATTTGCTGTAACTTGTGTTTTACTGTTAACCTCGTGCTCGTGGGTCATGAATATTTAAAAACGGGTTGTGAGATATCGAACTCTGTGAGCTCTCCGCAGGCGCGTGTGCCATGCGTCGTGACGTTTGACCTGGGGGAGCCGGAGGCTGTGGAAGAGGCGGCGCGCACCGTGCTGAAATGCCACAGTCGTGTGGACGTGCTGCTGAATTGTGCGGGACTGAGCGCACGTGGAGATGTCCAAGACACCACGCTTGCCGTTCATCGCCGTCTCATGGATGTCAATTATTTTGGGACGATAGCTTTAACGAAAGGTATGGGCAACAATTTTTATTTATTTAATTTTTTTTAACTGTCTCTACATGGCTCAAGGATTTTTAAAATTGGGTTATTTGGATTGCACGCAAGAAAAAAAAAACAATTGACAAAACATAAAGGGGACAGATTGAAAGTGTACGGAAGAGTTAAAAAAAAAAAAAAGGTAAAAATGTGTTCCAAGGTGAGACTAGGGAGGAATGAAAAAGTGAAAATAACCCGACTTGCTGTGCAGGGTGAAAGGAGAGGGGGTGGGTGGGGTGGGGTTGAGGATGCAGGATATTGAAATTAAGGGCAAAACAAAGGAGCAAAAGGGTTGATTAAGCTGCCTTTTGATTGGTGAATAAACAAACTCTGCACCTCCACTTCATGCTTCATGGGTGTTTTGCCTTGGAGACGACTCTATAAATAGGGACCTTGCAAGGCGGATGGTGAGGCTTCCAAGCCCCAGAGCCTGAGCATTTGTGAACAGTTGTTCACAGGATGAGATGGAAGAGTTGGTCAGGTAATCCTTGTGGAGATGCAGGATGCTGACTTTTGCGTAACCTCCCAGGACTGAAGGTTTATTCCTCTTTTTGAATCGGTGCTCTTCTTTTTTTTCTTTTTTTAATCTTCCAGATTTGGTTGAGTTGCATTGCTGGTCTGTCGAAGCGTTTTGAAACTGTACCGCAAGGAGCGTTGCCATAAAAGTGGTGGAATGTAGTTTCGAGGTTCTTTATGTACACCAGAAAAAGGATGAGCTGTGAGGGACACCAGCTGCCAAAGAGAGGGGATAAGAGGGTACTCCATCAGGGCAGTATAGTAGTTGCAAGCTTGGAGAAGGGTCACCAAGCCATGCTTTGGAATACTAGATCTTTAAAATTGAAGTCATTCGTTTCTAACTATCCTTCGGCAGCAGAACAAATTGCAACTGTCACAGTCCAGAAGCAAACATCGTAGAGCATTTAATAACGACTTTGATGATCTTTGGCCACAGCAACATGATTCGGCTTTAATTCCACAAGCAATTGCAATTAATACTACTACTACTAGTAATAATCATAATTAATAATGCCATTCCTTTTGTGCTTTGAAGGCACATAGGGCTGCTCAGTCAGTTTAATTGGCAAGGAGGTACAGTCCTGGATGGGTCGCAACTCCGACGCAGGTTACCCCTGAATGGTTATTACCCCAGTACACTGGTTCTCGTTTCATTTTGCTGACCTCAGAAGGATGACTGGCTGAGTCAACCCCACCTGGTGTTAAGTCGGCGGTCGATAGG
This sequence comes from Eptatretus atami, assembly GCA_035128595.1. Taxonomy (NCBI): domain Eukaryota; kingdom Metazoa; phylum Chordata; class Myxini; order Myxiniformes; family Myxinidae; genus Eptatretus; species Eptatretus atami. The sequence continues at coordinate 121,063,595 of CM068959.1, forward strand.
AGCTCAAACTCAGGACTCTAAGGTCCCAAGCCAGCCACCTTCACCGCTAAGCCAAGACCAGGCACAAGCAATGACATTTAGCGGTACTTTATTCTGTTTTATTTCCTAAGGAGAGCTGATCTTCGATGTCCCAAAGTAGGTGTTTTGGGTGGCTCCTGATATGGCAGTCAAGCAAATATGAAAGACTTTATACCTGGCGCTTGTTAGTGGACATGGCTTGACGGACATCTTTATGAGCTGATAGGCTTCTATCACCTCCCTTGTGAACTTTGTTGAGACCATTGTGTCCTGTAAATGGTGGCTTAGTGTTGAGAAGACTGGATTGGAATATCAGAAGGGTGTGGGTCAAATCCTTCTGCACACACCCTAAGCTCTTGAAACTCAAGATGTCACTGTTAGATTACCAAACTATCTTGCTTATGGTCTTCAAGAAGATTTTCACCTGCCTGTCTTGGTGTGTTCGGGGGGGGGGGGGGGGCAGCACACCAACAGCAGGGTACAGGGACTAAATGGAGGGAAACTTGGACAAATAAAGAATGTGGGGAGGAATGAGGGGTAAGGGAGGACGCATGGGGTACGTGGGGAAAAAAGAAGCGGAATGAGAAACGCGGTGTAAAAACGGACAGAATTTGTATGCCGGCTATCCGAGGGGTAGGCCTACCATCCTCAATATACCCCCATGCCTCTGATATTAATTTTTAAAACCGCGTTTGGATGTAGTATCCATAAGGAAGTTTGTGCTATATTCAAGTTTGTCTAAAACCATGTTGGGACCTTCAAACATTGGCCCGAAAATCCCCCTGGAGTAGCAGAGATGGAACAATTCCTAGATTTAAGTGGTCAATTGAAAACACGACATCGGTGCAGGATAATTTTTTGCAGCATTAGTCACGTTCATTCGCGCCGCCGAACAGGGAATCGCACAATTTGCCGTTAATCATGACATCCACATGCTATCGAGTCCCTGTATTTTTGTGATGATGCTCAAGAGGATGCAGTGCCTGGATTTGCTCTTCAAACCTTGAGCACACTGTCCTGTCTAGAATTATCCTTCGAACACAGTTAACTAGCTCCATGTGTCAGCCGTCGTGACTGATTTTCAGAAACTTGCGTTATCCTTCAACCGAGGTCGGTACGGAGGAGCTGGTTGTTGTGATGTATGTTCCACGAATTACTGACTTGCATCAATACAAGTCTTGCCTATATATACCTGCACAGACCCATCAATTAACTTTCATTGTAGCATGCTTCAATAGCATGATGACGTCCATCCCAAGCTTCCTCCTTCCTAATACGGACACAGACCTTGGCTCCACACGCGTGCTTCCAGCGTGAAAAGCTTCCGAAATTGACACTTGACACATCCATGTTGTGACGTGCATGACATAATTATAACTGTAGCTCCCCTTTCTATCTGTCAACTTGGTGACCCGGAGCACCATGTGACCTATAACTATTTCAAGGTCCTTAAACTTTTGAAGCCTGAGCTCCTTGGACTTTCGGCTCCCCCACCCTGGAGTCCCTGGAGAAAAATCCGGCCGCTCGGGGACATGGAGGTTTGAATCGCGGCCGGTAAAACGGCCTCTGGGTTCAAAGGGTTAATAGTGCTTGTTGATTACAATGAAATGGATTTTATATATATATATATATATATATATAT
>CM068959.1:121065264-121088537 GCA_035128595.1 Eptatretus atami
TATATATATATATATATATATATATATATACATGAGTGTTCTTTTCATCTCTCTTCTCTTTCCTTTTGGCAGCTCTCCTTCCATCAATGGTGAACCGTGGCAGTGGGCATGTGGTCGTCATCAGCAGCGTCCAAGGCAGAATAGCTATCCCGTTTCGCTCAGCTTGTGAGTGGTTGTAATAAAATGCAAGGAAAGAAAGATGTAAAAGGGAAGAGAGACTCACAAATAAGCAATTCAGCCCATCTAGTCTGTGCCATGTTACCGCCACAACACCATATGCATACATTTCAACCACAACATCGTAATTGATAGTCTGACAGTAATTGGGTCTTTTTGGTTTTGTGTAATGTGGAGGGTGTTGGAAAGGGGAGGATGAGGTGAAGGTATACACATGCCACAGCCCAACACAGAGCCCAGCACGAACACTTTTACTTGCGTACTCACTTGCTTGCCACATCCACCTGTGTCTATCCTGCTCGCTACGTATTGGTGTTTATTTGATTCCTTTTAAAACTCGTGACTCTGCTTTCTTCCCTCCCACGACATATCCCCACAAACTACCTGACACATAAACTTGTACTTTGAGTGAAAATTCCCTGTCTCATCTCGGATCGAGCTCACCTTTTATTTATCTTCAGGCTTTGCCACTATGCCCTTCCCACAGCAATCATCTCCAAAAAACGATTTGTATTTCCTCTTTGAACCCACTTAATCTCTCGAATACCTACATCCAATCCCATATAATCTCCTCCCCATCTCCCCTTTCCCTTCAGCGTCTTTCCTCGTCACCACGTCCTGATCATCTTGGACCCATTTGAATTTCTCCACGTAGAACCCCGTCTATTTAACGTGATCAAAACCGAACACTATTCTAACTGTGGCCTAACCAGGTTTATATACAGCAGTTGAATGGCTTCCTTTGATTTAAACACAATTACCCTTTTCCTAAGATTATCCTGAGTAATCCCGAGATTACGACGTGAATTTGTTTGTGTTTTACGAGTTTGTTGTCTGCAGTTATTCTTCAGCGTTTGTTTTGCCTCCCCTGGGCCATTAGCAGCCTCGCTTCTCAATTCAGGAAACGCTGTCTATCAGCATTGTTCACCCCTCTTCTCTTTTCCTTGCACTCAGACATGAAACTTTGTTTGGCATTTTGTGGCCCGATTGCCCGCAACCCCTGTTTTTCTTCCCCTTCTCGCTATTTGCTTTATTTCCTGGCTTTATGCCATCTACAAATTTAGATAAGCTCACCCTTACTTCTTCATACGGATGATTTAATATTAATTACTTTCCGGGGCTACCCAGCGCTGCCCGGCTGGGTGAGCTTTTCCCGGTAGTGGTTTCGGGAAGAACTCGGAATGGAATGATTGAAGATGAGTGACAGGCCCTGGGGTTGTAAGTGGCGTGTGTGTTGTGGATGTGCGCTGTGGACAGATTCGGCGTCAAAGCATGCTCTGCAGGCATTCTGTGACTGCCTTCGAGCAGAAGTGGCTGAGCACGGGATCGATGTGACTGTGATCAGCCCTGGGTACATCCGCACCAACTTGTCAATCAACGCCGTCTCGGCTGACGGGTCGCCTTACGGACGTAAGCATATTTTGTGCCATTTTGGACTTCAGATGTGATGCCACAGCTTGTAGTTTAAAAAAATATTTCCATTCTGTGTGCGTACAAAAATTTTGGCCCATGGAACAGCGAGGTGACGGGGGGGGGAGGTAAAACCTTCACTGGGTGTCCATCGCGTATAAGCCATTCCCAGTCGGTTTTGGTTGCACATCTTTCATTTGTGGAAGAGGCATGCACAATGGCTGGGATGCAGATATTCTCACCTGATCCGAGGTAGAACGTAGCTTCCGCGGAAAGAAAGAGCCAGGTGGTGTTTTGGAAGGGTCTTGGATAATGTGTTAGTTTGGGAAGTTGTTGTTTGTGGCCTGCCCAGAGCTGCCATCTGTTTTTTTCATGCACCACTCTCAGGACTAGATGCAACGACTGCAAAAGGCCAGGAGCCAGAGGCTGTGGCCAAGGAGGTGCTTCGAGCGGTGGTGAACCGAAAGAAGGACGTCGTGATGGCGGGCCCCGTTCCCAGGGCAGCCATCTGCCTCCGTGCCCTCGCACCGTCGATGTACTTCCTCGTGATGGCGCGACGAGCGAGACGCGAGCGCCGACGACAGGCGTTCGAGCAGTGAGCCGGCGGTGCCGCCCTTCACAATCTGCTCGTTGGATTGCTCGAAGACGCCGAGTCGCCTCTCGGGACTAGAAAATTTAGAGCACGATCGAATTGAGCCGTAGCTACCAAAGCTTCCTCGGGTAACCGTCAAAGCAAGGTTGACATGACGGTGGTGGTGTAAGAATGCCGGCGATAGCGTTTGCTGTGTTTCTCCTGAAATGCCATGATTTGTGTTATTTTGGGATTCTTCATTGAAGCCTCATCAGGGCTCTTGACTCGGTCCAAGCACAGGGTCATGAGAGTGAACACGTATGAATTGCACGGTGCTCACGATGTATTTTTGAACGATTCGTGAACATCCTTGAAATGTCACGCGTCGGCTGCGCTGAATTTGAACAATGATGGGCAAAGCATGCTTTGTACAGTGATTATAAAATATGCCAAATTATTTTTGTTGGTGGTTGTCACTCCATCAGTACGTACAGTACATTTTAAAAGCTCCTGAGTTGATGTAACAGAACCCAAATCCGTTTCATGTCTCAGTGTTCATCGATTTAAGGCTCGGGGGGGGGGGGGTGCTTCCTTGTACTCGGTGTACTCGCTGCTTCCTCGCTTTATTCAGCATTTAAAAAGGAGAAACGAGTAACAACCATAGGTTGGTTACCATTGCGCATGTTTGATGGGCCGAACTTAGGGTTAGAGGCGTCCCTTCCTTTCCGGGTAGTGAGCCATTGGTACTTTAAAGGGGAGAATTTTTTTGAATAATAAAATTGATTTAAGTAAATAATTGGAATTTTGTATTAATTAAATAATGTTCGTTCGGTTTGCACCGGATTTTCTTTATTTAATTAAGGGCAATTATCAAGCGACACCCTCTGAATCAAGTGCCATTTGTTTTCGCCGCTGTACGTCCGCAAACAGTTCGATAAAACGAAGTGATCTACGTCATGACGCACGGTGACGGCATGTGCGCGGCGATAACGGAAATGATTTACGTCATGACGCACGGTGACGGCATGCGCGCGCGTCGATAAACGAGAAAAAGGAAGACCGAGAAGTTAAAAGACGAAGCCGTGCGCACACGTGCTCCCCTTGCGCTGAAACCCCGCCTTCGGAGGGCCACGTGACCCGCGCCTTCAGCATGCTTCGTCACGTGACCTCACAGCTGATCCCTCGTGCTGTTGCTGGCGATTTGTTTTTGTTTGTACTGGACGGATTTTTTTTTCCTCTCTCTCTTCCACCTGGGATGTACCTGCCGCCCTTGTTTTTGGGGAGGTGGTCACCACATGGCCATTTGTGTGTTGGTGCCGTTGTAAGACGGTGTCGATGATTGTTGGACACGACGTGTCTCCTTACTTTTGTTAGTGTTCCTGATCCCGAGCTCTCTGTGGTGTGTGGTGTGTGGTGTGCGTGGTGTGTGCAGCGCTCGTTCCCTTGTGGCGGTGTTTGGGTCTTCACTTGATCGGAGCCATTTCCGCGCTCTGTCCGCCTTTCCCTCGGTGTGTGTGTGTGTGTACACACCTTCCCTTTTTGTACACCACACGTGTCTGCAGTGTCTCTCTGTCCGTGCCCCTTTCCCCGTCCATTTCGTACCATGGCTCTGGCGGAATCGGCTGCCGACGCCGCTGGATTGCCCGTCCCCGGTCCCAGTGCCGTGAGGGTCGAACACGATCGCAAGAAGCGACAATTCTTCGTGCGACTCGTAGGTGAGAGCGGGGTTCTCGGAGTCCACACTGTTCGTAATCAGGAACATAGATGTAAATGTAACGGGTCCGTAAACTCGGCGAGATGTCACCACACCACGTGACTCGATACCGCCCCCCGGGGTGTGGCGTGTTCGATCCGATTCCGGTGAGATCTGGGATGGTGGAGTCTGATCACTACGCAACACATTGGTGTGTGTGTCTGTTTGTATGTGTGTCTGTGTTGTTTGTGTCTGTGTGTGTGTGTCTGTTTGTGTGTCTGTGTGTTCTGTCTGTTTGTGTGTCTGTGTGTCTTGTCTGTGTGTGTCTGTCTGTTTGCTGTGTCTGTGTGGTCTCTCTGTCTGTGTGTGTGTGTCTGTCTGTTTGTGTGTCTGTCTGTGTGTGTGTTTGTCTGTCTCTGTCTGTGGTCTTTTGTCTCTGTGTGTGTGTGTGTGTGTCAGAGTGTCAGTGGTGTCAGTGTGTCAGTCAGCAGAGGACGTTGCAATTTGTCACCACAACCACATCACCCTCACCCCCACGGCCCCCGGGGAGGGAACATTAAACCGCTTTGTGGGTTTAAACCGGGTGTGACTTGCTTCCCGATGATCGACGTGTCTCGCCCCACTCTGATCTATAGTAACCCGATGGTGGAAGTTTTGTGTCCAAGTTGTTTTTGTTGTTATTGTTGCAGGGACGCACGACCGTGCCCTTTTGCTCTACACGTACATCGGTCGGCGAGCGGTGGATCTGCAGCATACGGAGGTTCCTGATGGCTACAGAGGGCAAGGCCTTGCGAGGCTTTTGGCTAAGGTACACACGGTTGGGGTGGGTTGGAGTTGTGGCCCGTCGTGTCGACTTCCTCGTGCTGCCAGGTAGCGGTTGTGCTCGCTCTGACAAATGGTCAACCATCACTCGACTAGAAATCGTACAACGGACCCTCCTCTGTGCCATGGATATCTAAACCATGAGTCCTTGACCTGTTAACAACACGGTGTTTCCTTGCAATCTTTAATCGTGAGCTACCTTGGTGAAAAAAATCGTCACACGGCGGACAAAAAGCACCATTTTGTTTTTCACCTAAGAACCGTATGGACTTGCTTATTAAGAAAAGGTCACGCTCCAAAAAATCGGCCTGCCGGAAGGGTCTTTAAGACGTCATTATGACGTCATACTGACGTCATGTTTAATTGCATAATACAAACAAATTCGGAAAATATGATCACAGAATGCTCTGGTTCGGTTTTATGTTGCTGCAGGTATGTTTTTCCAGGTCAAGGAGTATGTTGTTAATCATCGCTTGTAATCAGACTGGCCATTTCGGTGCTACGATGTCATTATGACGTCATAATCGCTCTAACGAAAAATCTCCATGATACAACGCAATATTCTCGTGAAACGGATGAGACAGACGATGAAAGCGTCCGATTACAATACCTATTACTACTCATGTTGGTAGTCTGGTGTTACCATTGGGATACATTAATACGGGACGGATGTATCGCTGTGTGGTCTGCTCAGGAAGCACTTGATAACGGGGTTGTCTTTTTGGGGTTTTGTTTTTGGGAAGAATTTCGTTGCAGTAGCTTTATTCACTTCATTGCAATGGTGATGTACGAAAAGAAGGTATTTTTGACGGCTGCGATTGCAAAGATCGGTGCAGGGTAAACCGGCTTTCAAACATGTGCAACGATTGACACGTCCACGCTCGGGTTTGCAACTACGTTTGATCAGCTCGGTGCAGGCTTTGGCTGCTTCGGGTATAGTCATCCAAAACGGGCTGCCCGTGGTCATCTTTCATTGTCCATCCCTATCCTTGTGGGGAGGGGACTTCAGGCTGTGCTTGATGGCATGTGGTCCAGATGTCACCCCGGTACGCTACTCTCTTGATATGTTGCAGCAACGCATCCTGAACTAGAAGGGCACTTGGTAGAGCGCATACCTCTGCCACGTAATGCCTGATCCACGAGAACATATCTGGCCCATTACATGTTTGAGATATCATGCAATACAGAACTATATATCGTTTTTGGCCCCTTCTCTCAATGAAGAATCACTTTGAAAATTAAATAATTCTCGTATCCAGATCCGGATTCAGATCTTCACCAAAATCGAATAAATTCTTCCTTGTCACGCACCCAACCTGTACACAAAATTTCATCCGGATCCGTCGACAACTTTTTGAGATATCCTGCACACAGACAGACAGACAGACAAACAGAGAGGGGTGACGACAGAAGCTCCCTTCACCTTCGGTGGTGGAGGATAACAAGTAAAATCTTAAAATTAACACTAAAAAGGAAATTTTGCCACTTTGCAAACAAGAGAGTTTCTGATTCATAGTCGTGCTCCAGAAAACCATCCTTGAGCAATTTTCACGTTCCCTCCGGAAACACAAGGATTATGTTCTTGCCATCGGACTGCTCCCGCACACCTGCATCAGCAAAGTGTTCAAGAAGCCTGTTTTGTTGTTTTTTAAAACGGGTCTTGTTGATGGATATGTCATGCCCAAGCTCTTGAAGACCATGTTGGTATCGAGTGTGAAGTGTTCCGTCCTCGATGGCTTGTTCAACATGAGACACCAGCTCCACAAATGCTCTGGCATCTACTCTTTCTCCTTAAATACGCTTGATGATGTGCAGTACTTTTAATTTGATGAGCCCGAAGTCTGTTTCTATGTTGTGTCAAACGTTCAAGATGGTACCTAACTTCTAGAGCGACTAAATCCCCGCCTGCTATTTTTGCAAGGAGCTGCTCGTCTTGGATGTCAGTTGCCATCTCTCTGAGGGATTGATCAGCACTAAATGTTTCAAATTTGTGTCGTTTGTAAGCGCGAGTGGTTTCACAGAATGTGCACACACATTGAGCAGTGAACACTGACCGCCTCTTTGAACGTCCCATCCCTGACAGCTCGTCTTGTTTTTTCTTGTTTTATTTTTATTTTTTTGCCTTTCAAGTTCTGATTTGTTGAACTTTTGATGGCAAGAGCGATGCCATGAAGCCTTACTTCTTACAAAGTGTTCCTCTGTTCCTTTTTCTCCATAATCTACGTCGACTGGCAATGCGTTGATGTTGCGAAATTCTTCCACATTTTAAAGAAATGCATTGTAGACTGTGGTTGCATCATAATTGTGTCTTGTCTGAGGACACGACAAGTTCTCTGATGTAGCTTGCTGACTGATGATGCAGGCAGTCCAGTCCGTGATGAACTGAAAGTAAATTGCAAATACGAAACAAATAAAACGAGGACATTGAACAAGACTGCTAATTCAAATATCTAAAGAATTACAGTATAATGCGTATTAAATCATTATGACAATACTGTATTAAATATCATTGTTTTCGGTGTAATTAGAAGACGACCATTTGTAATAGCAACACAATATTTATATTTCTGTTCAAACTAGACGGGCACTCGGTAGAGCGCATACCTCCGCCTGATCCACGAGAACATGTCTGGCCCAATACATTTTTGAGATATCGTGCTATATATCGTTTTTGGCCCGATCTCTCGATCTGGTGAAGAATCACTTAAAAAAAATTCTAGTAGTCGGATCCGGATCCGGATCTTCACAAAAATCTCATCAGTTCGTCCTTGTCACACACCGAACCTGTCCACAACTTTTTGAGATATCCTGTACACAAACAAACCGACAAACTAACAGACAGAAAGGGGTGAAAACATAACCTCCTTCACCTTCGGTGGTGGAGGTAATTAAACAAAACTGTGTTATCGTCACAATGCAGGGCCAAAACCTATAGAAATATTCACTTACACATTTAAAATATGAAATTCTACCCCTTTTCTTTGTTTTTACAATGGAATTAAGAAATGATGACGTCATAATGACGTAACACTTAATGGGTAGCCTTCATCTATATAATTACATCGTTATGCAGTTCTTTTAATGACATACATAGTCCAGCTGTCTCAAATATCACACCATAGCATGTTATGGTGTAATTTTGATACTGATTTGGATTTACATGGTAAGTAATAGGTGATGACGTCATTATGATGTCATAAAGCACCCTTCCCATTGTCCATTTCTTTTGAGCATTTTTGACCTTTTTTTTAATCATAATTTCAATGCGCAGTTCTGGTGCAAAAATGGTTGCTTTTGTCCACCGTGTAACGATCCTCGTCGTTTTTGCCGCTAAGGTACTCAATGTACAAGACGTCTCTCTTTACCCACTTAATGCCAAAACTTGTCCCACGTTGTTCGACAAGATGTCGGGTCGAAGTCGATGGCGTGCCACCTAAAGCAAGGTTGAAAGATGATGCAAAAAAGTCCTCCAGGAAACCAATATCAAATTTTTAGTTAAAAAAAAAAAATCTTCTTGTAACCTATGTGACCTGAAGTCCTACCCCTAGGACATGAACCGGGGGGGGGGGGGGGGGGGGAATCCAAAAAAATCATTGCACATTCCATGCGTCCTCCAATGTTGATTGCATTTACAAAGTTTCATTTAAATGTGTGTGTGTAATTGCATTTTTCTTGTATTTGACTTTTGACCTGCCCGGGGGGGGGGGGGGGGTAAAAATTCCTGCTCTCACACTCTCTTTCTTGCTATGTTGTGATCACAACTACCAAGTTTCAATTGCTGAACATCCGTTTAGGGAGCGATAGGTGACGGACGTACATACGTACAGACAGAACGACAGACAGACAAGATTACAATACTCCCCCGTTATTTTATTTATTTATTTAAATGTTGGATAATAATTGTTCTTTAAAAAATTAATTGAAGTGATGCTGTATGCCTCTATTGCTGAGTTATCGTTGTGGGGTATTGGAAGGGTTGAACGCGTGAAGACTCTTGATGCTCTTGGATGAGCTACCAACAGGGTATGGAAGGAAGGCTGCGGAGGGGTGGAAAACTGGCTCTGGCATCATATGCACAGATGAATCCGTTTAACAAGGACGGAGGTTAAGTAAGGGGATGAAATGGGATGATGAAACTTGTCACCTTAACGAGATGGATGGAAGCGTAAAATTAGACGGATGCATGAATTTCTTTTTTTTGCACACGCCGATTTGAATATCCTTCGAGATCGGTTCGTATCTTTCATATGGAATTGATGATTCCCTCAGCCATATTTATCCCCACGCTTCTCGGGAAAGACGGAGAGGGGTTGGGGGGATGGGGCGGATGATGTTGTAATCTGGTCTGTCCGTCCATCCTTCACGTTGTCTATCTATAATTCCAGCAATCTGTGTGTGTCTGTGTCTGTGTCTGTCTGTGACCACTGTTTCTCGCAATCACTGGTCCGATCTCATTGAAACTTGCCAGCTATATTGCTGGGGATCTGAGAATGTGCCTTTTCAAGGTTTGATATTAATCGGAAAGTGCTTCCCAAGTTATGGCCATTTATTTACCAACCAATGACATGACACGTTGCTGTGTAGGCGTGGCTGCATTAGGCCGGTGTGCGGCCGCCGACGATACGTCACGGGCCGTGCCGGTTACATGCAGCGAATGTCATGGCAAGCAAAGACAGGGAGGTAAACTTGATTTTAATTTGGATTTTAATTAACTCTGTGTGTGAAGTGTGGTTGTCGCAAGAACGCGAGAGCGAGAGGAAGGCTTGTGTGGTGTCGTTTTCGGCTCGCGGTTTGAAAGTTTTTTTTTTTGCACGTACGGCCACGCACGTATGCCATGCACATACGGGCACGTGAGAACGAAGGAACGGCCTGTGTGGTTGTTGTTTTGGCACGCGGTTTGACTTATTATTTTTATTTTTTTGCACGTATGGCCACGCACGCACCTACGGGCATGCACTAGTCTCCTAAATAGTTGTGCTGGACGCGTGAGATATATGTAACGATTTTTTGGATTTGTGATGACCCTGCTTCATGCCATGGGGTGGGGAACCTGGCTCAAAGGGGTCAAAACAAAAAAAGTTTCACTGAAATTTTGATATTGGGTATTTCCTGGTGGAATTTTTTTGCCATCTTTCATCTTTTCTCTAGGTGGGAAGCGTGGGGATTTGCGATGGCCTGCCATCGATTTCGCTCGAGTATTTCTTTGGTATGCACTATTTTATCCCGTCTTGCTTGCTTTCCTTTTGCCCATCTTTTTCAGTACAGGTTGAAAAGGCAATTATTAATCAGTGGCACTCACCTACTCAACATGTGTCTGGCCTCACTTGGCTACAGTCGATGTCGTTTCCGCAGGGAAACGTACTCTGCTATCCTTCTCAACAATGCCATGTCTGCACTATGAAGTATGCACTGTGCTTGTTGCAGCTCTTTGTGAGCAGACTCTGTTATGTTTCTCTCGAACACCTTGCCATTCAGCCACCAAACCTCTGCAGATTCTGCATGAAGCAGAGTGGAGTGCCTCTCAACTCTGTGTGCGAAACTCTGAGTCTCTTGTTGTTGTCACACCCGAGTACCAGGATGTATCATCTTACCAGCTGAGAAGGTCAAAGTTTTACACTTTCTTTGATGCTGCTTGATCTGCAATGGGTCCTGGTGTCATTAGTGCAAGCACAGACTCCTCAATCCCTCGTTTGCCAAATTGGTCTCATTTCTCTTCAACAGCTCCCTTTCTATGGACCACTTGCTGTTGCAAAAGTGCTGAACATCACCGCAGTCTGTAAGTGAGGTGCTAATTTGGATTTCTTCGACTCTAATTCTAGGTCGGCTGTGTCTTCTTGTGCAGCACTGAGAATGAGGCTTGGATGATCATGGTGGTCGCACGATTCATCTGCTGTGCTTTTGACTCTCCCAGTCATCCTTGCAGAGCTTGCTACCAAAGTTCTTTAGCTCAAGCTCTGCAAGCTCAAATGTTTTTGTACTGTTTCCCAAGTCATTCAATTGTATGGCACACAATCCCTCATTTTGCAGTGACAACACCCGCAGCAGCTGCATCTCTCTTAGCCAATTTGGAGAAATCGAGAAGTTGGTCCAACAGTCGCAACAAAATATTGAATGCATGTAAAATGTCATATTCTTACTGTCACTCCAGAAGGACCACCAAGTTGCTGTCCTCCAATCTTGTTTGGTGTATTTGTTTTATTTCTTTTTTGTTTGCCCATCATCTTAAATGAGTCTAATTTCATCAGATAATACTGTCGTCAAATTTATTTCTTTTATACATTTTTTTATCCCCAAGCTGACTTGTTGAGATCGCTGCTGCAGTATATTGGGCATACTCTGCCAGTTCACGTCCATCATTTGCACCTCTCCACTTGTGGCATGGCACACGATATTGTTACGGTTTGCCGTGGGTGGATATGAGGTCAAATTTTCCACCCGGATGGTCACCAGTTTGGTGATGAAAGGTCCTTGGGTTCTGCTGGGAAAGCCAAACAGACCTTTACTTTGGTTTCCAATGAGTTCTGGCTCCTGCAGTCGGTTTGTCCATCTAAAATGATGAGGGCCGAGCGATAACCCTGGACAAACCACTGCATTTTAATCCTCCTAAGGCAGTCTTTCATGCCAACTTGATAATGGCTGTGGTCTTATCTATTCTGTTAATTACCATTTTCCAATTTGGACCGCATACTAGACCGACACATCGGGGGTAAAAACGGTTTATTGAAGAAAAGGGTGGGAAGGACAAGAAGCAAATGTACTTATCAGTTATAAATAAGCAATATCCCTCCACCTCCCCCCCCCCACAAACGCCTTCACACCCTTTCCCCCTCCCTCCACGCACACGAGATTTTGACGGCTTGTGCGATAAAACTTTGGGCCCAGTCACTCGCATGCATTAAGACAGGATTAGAGGTCATGAGACAGAGAAGAACCTTCTCCACACGTGATGCGTGCGCGGGGTGGCTGGATTGGTGGTGGTGGTTTTAGTGGATGGGAGATGGCAGGCAAGGTCGTGTCTCGGCTCGTGGCTCCATCCAGCCCAACACACACACACGCATGCTTTTACGATCCGACTCTTGGACTTGGACCGTCGTCCTCAAAGTCTGCTCATCTCATCCTGCCTCTTTTAGACTCCCCAATCCCCGACTCCACGTCGTCCTCAAAGTCTGCTCATCTCATCCTGCCTCTTTTAGACTCCCCAATCTCCGACTCCCCAATTTAAAGTAATATAAAAAAAATTTTTATTAAAAAAAAACTTTTTTCCCAGCAAAAATTGATTTATGTTAAATTTACCTCATTACCTCTACCACCGAAGGTGAAGAAGGTTATGTTTTCACCCCTCTGTCTGTTTCGTTGTTTGTGTGCAGGATATATCAAAAAATTGTGGCCAGGTTGGGTGTGTGACAAGGAAGAATTGATTAGATTTTGGTGAAGATCCGGATCTGACGACACGAAGTTTTTTAAGTGATTCTTCACTATTGAGATGAAGCTATGAAACGATATCTAGCATGATTTCTCAAGTTGTGGACGGGTTGGATGTTTGCCCACGACGAATTCGATTTTGGTGAAGATCTGGATATGAGAATTATTTAATTTTTCAAGTGATTCTTCAGCATTGAGAGAAAGGGCCAAAAACTATATATAGCACGATATCTCAAAAATGTATTGGGCCCCATATGTTCTCGTGGATCAGGCATTGCGTGGCGGAGGTATGCTCTCTACCAAGTGCCTTCTAGTTTACTTGTTATTTATTATGTGTGTTAAAATGAAATGTATTACTTTTCTATCTCTAATTCCAGCAATCTGTGTGTGTGTCTGTGTCTGTGTCTGTGTCTGTGTCTGTGTCTGTGACCGCTGTTTCTCGACAACCACTGGTCCGATCTAATTGAAACTTGCCAGATATATTGCTGGGGGACCTGAGGATGTGCCTTTTCAAGGTTTGATATTAATCGGACAAGTGCTTCCCAAGTTATGGCCATTTATTTACCAAACCGATGACAAGACACGTTGTTGCGTGGGCGTGGCCGATGGGAAGGGAAGCTCAGCCGCGTTCCCATTACGGTTTACAACGTACGGACTTCCGGATAGTGATGACTTCGTGTATTCTAATAATTTCTCGATTTCTTAGCGCATTTATAGATAAACACAATGGCGCAAGTTATGATCGTTTTCATATTAGACGGTGCATAAATTTCGGAACATCAGAGTGCTGGTATGCTCCGAACCAGGAAGTAAATTTTTTTTTCTCTCTCTTCTCTTCTCTTTTTGTTTTTCCTTGCATGACATTGCGAAAAGGTAAAATACGTTGGCGCTAATTGAAATATTGGGTATTAAAACTAAATAGCGAATAATCGTAACTCGAATAAATGGAACTTCCGGGCCACGCACGTACGGGCACGCGAGAGCGAAGAAACGGCCTGTGTGGTTGTTGTTGGTTGCTCGCGGTTTGAAATTTATTTATAATTTTTTTTTTTTTATTTTTTTTTTTTTACGGGCACGTACTAGTTAACTTAAATTGCTGTATTTTAAGAAACCGTACTTTTTTGTTTCTTTTTAAAAGGACAAGTCATGATAAAATTTACAATTATTGATGAAAGTTAAGTAAAGTTAACGCACAATCATATCTTTTTTATATCATCCACAATATTTTTATTGAGTCGAGACGTGCACGTGGTAACCGAGGACGAATGGTAATGATTTGAATAAAGTTTTCAAAAGTAGCCGCATTGGTGAGATTAGTGCTTGCTGCTTCAACTTGTGCTGTCTGAAGAGTGGACACTCAATTTGACCTCAGTGGTGAATGGCATGCAGCTGCGAGCGCTGGTGCGCCGCACTTGTACTCTATACACGTACAAGGTATATGTCGTCATTGAAGGAACCTGGCATGCCCACGATGGAAAATAATTTATCAGTTATTTTAAATCCCATTTAAATTCGATGTTTATTCATTTAAATTTAAATTCAATGTGATTATTTTCTGAACATTGTCAACAAGTCCTTATAAACTCGTCACAAGTCCCCAAACACCCAGTGGATGTCGCAAAATTTTGCACCTCGAGAATGCAGTTTGCCAAAGGAAGATACTGGCTGATTAAGACCCAGGAGTTTGACTGAACCGCATCAAGAGGATTGTGAAGAAAGTAGATAGTCGGATTGCCAGATGGTCCTTTCGGAGAAAGATGGTGAGTAAGATTTGTCAGGATTGAAACATATTCACGTGTTTGATCATCTTGTGATATATATATATATATTTTTTTTATTTTTATTTTCAAGGTCTGAAGACGGGGAACAGGTTGCAGCCTGCCTGTCTGAAAGGATGAAGGATGTCACGGCAGAGGGTTGAGTCGTCAGCAAATCGACAGAAGATTTTCCAGAGAGTCAAAGAGATCATTGAGGAAGATCAGGAATAGGACTGGGTCCAGAACTCTGCCTTAGAACACTCTAGCTTTGACAGTGAGAGCAGATGAAAGGATTTCCTGGAGAGCCCACACGTTGGCTACGAGAGTAGAGAATCAGTGAGCCATGTGTGAAGTTGGCTTTGGATGCCATAGGCAGAGAGTTTGGAGAGAAAGGCAGGATGCCAGACTGTATCAAATGCACGAGATATGTCCAGACAGAAGGCCCTGGTCTCATGCTGACATTGAGGGCCTCCATCCATTGTTGGGAGAGTAGAAGCGGCATGTCCAAGGTGGAGTGACCTGGTTTGAATCCGAATGGGTGATCTGAGATGAGGCTGTTGGAGAAAAGGAAGGATTCCTATCAACTGTGATGATAGATTTTTATGACCTTGCTGATGATTGGAAGTAAGCTAAATTGGTCTTTTGTTGAGGGTATAAGCTCGGTCCAAGTTGAGGGTAAAAATGGTATACATGTCGACTTGTGACGTTCCCTCAATTACTTGTGTTTTATCTTTTACCTTTGTGGTTGAATTGTCAGAAACTTTGTTCTCGATCACGTGAGCTATTCTAAAATTCCACGAGGTAAAATATCATTTAGCTGAAAATATGGCAACTAAATATGCTGTGCGAAAGGTTCCCATCAGGACTCGCATGAGCAGTGTCCATAAAACTGGACAATCATTTCGTTTGATCGTATCGTAACCGATTATGTAATCCCTGAGATTTTTTTATTTGGATCTTTTCAATCACTCTGCTGTGACAAAGCTTCACTGTATGTTTTGGTAATAAAATGGAGGCAGCTGAACTTGCACATAACCCTCAATATTCCATCAAGATTCTGGTGCGTGGGCAAATCGTTTTTGCAGGAGGGTGACGGGTGATGTCGGAGAGAAACATTTAGAGTTTCGCTGAAAATGGATGTCAACCTTTTGGCAATGTTTATTTGGAGACATTAAGGTTTCATGATCTGTTTCCCAGTCTAGTCAGGCAATGCACACCAGTAATAATGATCGAAGTAGGGAAATTAACAATTCTCCACAATGGCAATCTTTATATTATACTTTATTGTACTAATGAGTCTGGTGTTTACCAATTTATTTATCTTTCTTCTGATTTACTTCTCATTTGTCTTCATATATATATATATAATTTTCCATAATAATACATGTCAGTGTGTGTCGGTCTGTCCGTCTCCTCCGTAACTCCAAAACCATGATACCTAGCGGGCCCCAAACTTTGCATGCATACTAAGGGAACTCCAAGGTGGTACATGAATGACAAGTAAAAAAAGACATAAAATATTATAGCTCCCGTTGTTTTAGTAATTTTGCTGTACGGAGTAAGAGCAAGCCCATATTTATGTGCAACTTAAATGGCTGCCAATCTACCGGTCGGCCATCTTTGATCAGATCGCAAAATAAAGTGAAGTGCACATGCGTATGCCATCATGTATGTATTTGTGCCAAGTTTGGACAAAATCAGCTATGCATGTCGGGAAAATGGTTGGGGACGCATTTACATAATAAAATGAACACCAGTTGGCCATCTTGGATCTGATCTCAAAAACAAAATGATGTGCATATGTCAGCCATCATTCATAATCTGCCAAGTTTGAACAAGATCGGTAAATGCATGTCCGAGAAATGGTTGACGATGTGTTTAACATGTTTTTTTGTTTTTTTTAACAACTAAAATGGCCGCCAGTCGGCCATCTTGGATCGCATCGCAAAACAAAATGATCGATCCATCCATCCATTGGGAGCATACTCTGTGCAGAGTGTTGGTGCTACCTAAGCAGTCTCCTTGGCTAATGGGCACAATCCTGGAGGGGTCACCACTCCGACACAGGATACCGGCAAGCTGGCACTCATTTTGCCGGTCGCCTCGGAAGGATAACGGGCAGAGTCACCCCCACCTGGTATTAATTCAACAGCTGGGTGGGATTTGAACTCAGGATCCTATGATCCCAAGCCCACCACTCTAACCATGAAGCCAACACCAGGCATAATTCATTTCCACACATGCCGTAACCTCTAGAATCTCTCAGTCTCAGCAGAATTTCAAAATTTAAACTTCTTTATTGACTTCAGCAGTATTCCTGACTGCTAAAAAAAAAACACAAAAAGGGTGTTCACATGTCCAATTCGGACCGCTTGACATTCCAGGCATCAACGGGTGCATGGTGTTTATATAACCGGTGAGTGCGTAAGCCGCTTGGCGAGTGCTCCATAATATTCACGCTGTCACTGAACATATCGATCGACTTGAACATTGTTCAGGGCCCACCCGCCTGCGTTTGGCCATGCGGTGCCTCGAGCAGTGCTTCAGGCGATGGTTCACTTGCTGAAAATGGGCAATTTTATTTTACATCACGTTTCCCCTGTTTTTGTACAATCTCCTTTCGTTATACGACCTGTCACTTTGGCATAAATATATACATATAAAGGAAATTAAACGTTTAGTTTTTTTTAAGTTTCTACAACCGTTTTGTTTGAGTGGTTAAGGCACTTGGTGAGAGCTCTTCAAGCTTTGATGGCGATACGGCGGCTCGGTTCTCCGTGGATACATTTCCGGAGAAAGGAAAGCAAACTAAATGAGATGATTACAGTGAGAATGAGTAAATAGAAAATGTTTTTAGTTCAAAAGGAATGACTCGCCACATCACGGCAGGATAGCCGAGAGGTACGCACGCTCGCTCTAAGCTGTCTAGCCTGGGTTCGAATCCAGACCCAGCTAAAACTGTCATCCCGGTGTTTCACAGGCAGGGTGATTCATCAATGAATATGTGTGCCGGTCTTTTTGGATGGATGATAAACTGGGCGTAACATCTGCAGAATCCACCCCCCCCCCCCACCCTTCTCTCTCTCTCTCCCTACCCTCCACCCTCCCTACCCTACCCTCTGTTGAGAGTACTGTTAAGGACTGACGGTTTAGTTTTGAATTTAAAACGGCTTCCCCATGGGGTTGCATGTAAGAATCGTATTCGGAGTGAGCCGACCAGAGGGGTGCAAAGGTTGCTGCATGTGCAAGCATTCATGCATGCAGCCAGGCCTTTGCCAGGTAGTATGGCATCAGTTATAAATGCTCCACCAGTTTTTATATAGAACCTGGCAGTGAAAAAGAAAATGTTGCTGTTTTGGCACATTTTATCACCCTTCACTTCCCCTTCCCTCCACCTCTCCTCATGCTTGCCTCTTCCCAAACCCCCTCTCTCTCCACTCCCATGAACATCTCCGACCGGTCTCCCGCGGCTGTTTAATGTACCCCGATTTCGTTCAATCCTGTACTACCCATCCAACCCCCCACCCACTTCTCCACAGGTCCCACTACCAATAAATGCAAGTTGAGAACCCCTCCCTCGCACTTACCTCCCTCCAAACCCCTCCCCTCTACCCCCTCCCACTTCTCCTTCACCTCCTCTTCATTCCACACCCCCTTATCACCCCTCCCAGCTCCCCTTCCTTTTCCTCAACCCCTCCCTTCTCACCCCTCCCTTCCTCACCCTCCCTTCCTCACCCTCCCTTCCTCACCCCTCCCTTCCTCACCCCTCCTTCCTCACCACTCCCTTCCTCACCACTCCCTTCCTCACCACTCCTTCCTCACCACTCCTTCCTCACCACTCCTTCCTCACCACTCCCTCAACACTCCTTCCCTCCCCCCTTCCTAGCTCCCCTCCCTTCCTCCTCCCCTCCTAGCTCCCCTCCCTTCCTCTCCCTTCTTCCCTCCTAGCTCCCCCTCCCTCCTCACCCCTCCTAGCTCCCCCCTCCCTTCCTCACCCTCCTAGCTCCCCCTCCCTTCCTCACCCTCCTAGCTCCCTCCTCCCTTCCTCACCCCTCCTAGCTCCCTCTCCCTTCCTCACCCTCCCAGCTCCCCTCATCCCTTCCTCACTCCTCCTAGCTCCCCCCTCCCTTCCTCACTCCTCCTAGCTCCCCCTCCCTTCCTCACTCTTCCTAGCTCCCCTCCCTTCCTCACCCCTCCTAGCTCCCCCCTCCCTTCGTGTGGGCAAGGTTTAAAGCTCCCTTGCGTCGGCTGTCAAGGCCACGTATTGTAGCTTAAAACCTTGCCCACATTCTGAATTGCCTCCACCCACAATTTTGCGGCCTCTTGATACCACAGTCTGACGGTGAAAGAGTAACGTACAAACACTTGAAAATATTTCTAAGATTTATCTTTTCTTTTGAAAGGGGAGAAAGCTATTTTAATGGAATTAAAAGATTTTTTTCATCCTCATCATTTCTGCCCTCTTTCCTATTTTTTTGGTCCATCTTCCGCACTTCTTTCCCTAACCCACGTTTTCCATTCCTAATCCCTGTCCTTCCCTCGTGAATGCTTAAAAATGCCAGGGGACACGGTATGACCCCAGTGAGCGATTGTAAAACGGATTCTGAAGTACTGTACTCTATAATGGAGCGTCAGTGCTGCCAAAGCAGTTTCTTGGCAAAGGTTATATTGGGTGGTTTGCCATTTTCTTTGCAGCAGCAGTTAGAGCAGGAATTTGAAATTTATTCAGGGTGCCCGCTGACAGCTCACCTACTCTTCGTGAAGGACACCGTGGAATCTTTAACGTCCACCAACTAATGCTGTCAGACGGGTACGCGCAGTTTAACAGCCATCCGAGGGGACAGCGCGCACACACACTGATGAATCGTCTGGGCGACAGTTTATAGCTGGGTCGAGATTCCAACCCAGGCTCGACAGCTTAGAGGGAAGTGTGCATACCTCAAGGCCATCCTGCCAACATTTCTAAACCACAGGAAGATTTTTAAAAAAGAAAGAGGTTTCGCTGAAAATATGGTCATCTCACTCAGGTTTTGGAGATTGTGGTTTTATTTTTACATTTCTCCACTAGAGAGCAGTCGAGTGTGGCGGCACTCGAGGAATCTCTCTAATCATCCAGAGTTCTGTTTACGATTCCTTGTTCATTTTTGGAGAGCTTAAATGGATCTTTTTTTTTCAACCTTTTTGGTAGTTGCACCTTCTGTTGGCTGTGTTGACATTTGGTAGAACATCGACGCGGTCAGTTTGGCTCCTTCTGACTCTTAAGTGTTTTGGTGTGCATTGAACCACTAACAGCTCTCACCTGCATTTCCTTTATGGCTAATGTATGCCCAGTACAGGTGAACACCTTCCTTCAAGTGCTTTTTTTTATAATCCCATTTCCTTTTTATTTATTTTTTTATGTATACTTTACAGTGATCAGGGATTCATTGGGGGAGTTGGTACATATATCATCTGGAGGACAAAGACCGTCGAATGTCTGTGTACTTTAACCTTAAGTACAAGGAACATTGAGCAAATACAAGTTTATAATCTATATACGGGTGTTCCAAAAAGACCTGGACAACTTCGGTTGCAAATGTTGTTGCGGACTCGGGGTTGGAGACTCGCCACGAGGGGAAGTACTCGGGTCTCTCCCGAACACTCACTCCCGAGGCTGCCAAGCACGGATAACTCCACGCACCGGCAGATTGCTGAGCAACCATGAGCGCCAATTGGCACTGCCAATCCCGGTAGGGTTACACTACCTCGCGTGATACCTTACCTGTGGACGGCCGAATCAATTAGGGTCTCGGGCCCTCAGCGCACACCCGGATTACTGCCGAGTGGTACAGTGAGTGCGCGCCGGCTAACGAGAGCAAATTTGGTGGAGCAAAACTTCCCGGCTAAACGAATGTGTAGACCATGCTGGCCGAATGAAGGAAAAGACGAAACGGGCTGGGTTCATTTATAACATCAGCAATTTATTACAAGTGAGGGTGAGGAAAGGTCATGTGGTGCAATAAAAGGTTTTATTACAATACGTACAGCAGGGGGAAGCAAGGATTTGTGGGTGCGGCAAAAGAAAATAGTTATAATTTGCAAAAGAAGACTGTGCAGAGCAAACCCGATTTCAACTTATTCAAACAGTACAGGTGCTATCAGACACACTCCTGAGGAAGCTAGAGATTTCAGAAAGAGGAGAAGCAGTTGAGGTGTAAACGACCTCTCAGTACCTGGCGTGGTCAACGGACCTACGCAACCCAATCGTTTAGATTGGGGGTTGGGGGGGCGGGGGGTAGGGAAGGAAACTGGGGTTGTCTATGGTGCATGAATGGGAGGTGCAACTGAGGGGAAAATGAGGTACAGGTGTGATGTTGCGGAAGTGTAAAGGAGGTGCGTATTGTTGCTCTTTTAGTTTCTGCATCGACATTAGACGGGAGAGATAGATGCGTGAGAGGAAAGCTTTAAAGGGTCATGTAAGAGAGTTTGTAAACGGTAATGAGTATTGGCTGCGAAACGCAGCCGGGTGCCGATGACTCGGCAATGACCCCGGCAATGTCTCGGTAACGCCGATGACTGCTCGCTCCGCCCTGCTTGGTTATGACTCAATCACCCATGATGACTGCTTGATGACTTGAGCTGTTCTCTCAGCTCGGGCTTGGTGAGTGAGTCGATCTTTGATCCGCTCTTGCCGCTATTTTTATCGAGCCTGGGCGAAGGAGGAACCAAAATCGGATCAAAATGCCCTGTCGGAGTAACCGAGCATTCTCATTGGTGTATAGATGCCTCCCTGAGAAGTAGCCCAGCCCCGCCAGACTCAGCAGCTGAAAATGGCGTCAGTTGCTTCCAGGCTCGGCCGTGCGACAGTGCTCCGTGATTTACATGGGGTACGGGTTTTTGGGAGCACTCTCCAGCCATGAATGTGCGCTGGGCTTCATTCGAGCGTTGTTATTTAGCAGAGTGCCAGGGCTACCCAGACATCATTGAATGAGTCCCAGCACATATTTGTGCTTCGAGTTGCACGCCACAGTCCTATGACTCGCAATGTCCTCTGTTCCGCAGCATCTCAAAGTACTGTGCTGAGCGTTCAGGAAACTAATGGTAGTTGCGACGGTTGTAGTGAGGTGGGGGAAGCGCCGTGGTGTTTGTGATCAGGATGTTTGGAGCGGTTGAAGCGTTTGTGGTAATTGTGACAAGGAGGTTGACCTTTTTTTTTTGTGGGGATTTTAGGAGGCGTTGTGATTATCGTGAGGGTTGCAGTGTCATCGTGAGCATAGTGAGGGTCTGAGGTGAAGTGTCCATTGAATAATGGCGAGTGTTTTGAACGGGGAAATGGCGCGCGTCTGCAAATGAGGCTGCTGTGGTATTCGTTCCCGACACTCCTTGGGAAACATCAATGTCTGGCGTGAATGCATGCGTGAAGGGGTTCGTGTGTCAAAAGTAAAAAGTAAATAAAATAAGTGAAAGAATAGGGGATTGAAGACCTAACGAAAAGCCCTGTGCAATGCATCTTGTCCCATATACCCACTAAACGTAATGGAAGGGCGAACTGAACGAATAGTAATGAAATATCCGTCTTGGGACTGTCGCGCTGCCTCCAGCACATGCTCCCATACCTGACCTGACCGCTATATGTTGGGTGCCATTGCCTTGGGGGGGGTGCCGGCTTCGCAGAGCCGCAACAATATATTTAATACGACAAATGATACGACGATACCCTTTGTTTTATGTGATACAGAAACTCATCAAGTTTTATTTATGTTCAGGTCTGGTGGTTTAATGTTAAAGAAAATGGCGACTCCACAGGACAAAGCTCAGTGCGCCGAATGGTTCGTCGAGACGAGATCCGACAAGCAAGTTCAGCGTAATTTCTCGTACAAGGTATGGAAGGAATCCACCATCGCAGATTAGTATCAAGAGTGGTACAAGAGGTTTAAGGAGACTGGAAGATTTCAGGAACAGAAGTACCGGTCGACAAGCACAAGTACAGCAGATGTTGAACGAGTGAATCATTTCAACAAAGTCCGAAAAATCAATTCAATGCACTTCCAGCGAACTGGCTACAACCACCTGTACACAGGATTTGGTATAAAATACTGAAGCTTTATGTCTGTAAGGTGCAGATTCTGCAGGAATTCAAACCAAATGACGGATCCAAACGTTAAGGTGTTTGCCTTGAAAATGCTCAATCACATCGAGGATGATGTAGATTACCTGAAAAAATGACATGTTCACGGACGAAGCTTGCTTTCATGTATCGGGGAAGGTAACCTTGCACAATTGAGGATCTGGGACTGAAACCCCCACGTGGTCATTGAATCACATACACGACAGTCCAAAGGTTAATGTGTGGTGTGGCCTTCTCCATGACTGTTCGTGAGTCTGTTTTTTCATTGCGGAGGATACAGTGGACAACAATTTATCATGAACATGTTGGAAGGATTTGCCTTCCCACAAATTGAAGACCTGCAACCCATATCATTTTTCAACAGACGGCGCTCCCCCTCATTGGGCCTTAAGTCGATCGAGCCGTCCTAATGAAAACTGTCCAGCGCTGGATGCTGAGATGGACCAACCGCCTGGTCCCCATGATCACCAGACATAACCCCCTTGATGTTTTTTCTGTGGGGGTTTGTCAAAGATGTTAACATCAAGCTGGCAAACCTGCAGGATCTTCATTCTTGGATCACAGCTGCATGCGCACCGGTGGACGCTACATGCTGAGCCGAACATGGCAAGAACTCGTGTACAACCTTGATGTCCTGTGCACGACAAACGGATTTCACAATGAAGAGTATTGATGGTGTTCACAAAACTTTATGAGTTTCTGTATCACATTGTTGAGGGCCTGGGCTCTGGGTGAGAAGGCCATGGGGGGGGGGGGGTGATGGGAAACTATCTCGGGTTCCCACCAGACTCCCCGGAATCGCAGTCGTGCACACAGATAACTCCGTGGACGCGGCGCGCGCTAACCGACCGTGAACGCCAAAACTCAATCACATGACTTAGGGTCCTTCGTCTACATTTTATCGGTTACCTAAAAATAATCACGTGAAGTAATTACCGGGGACACGCCCTCGCGTACCCTTGTCCGAACTGGATCAGAGGCCAGCTGAGCGACACTGCCAAGGATGTACCGGCTAAAAGGAACGGATCATTGGGAATAAAGTCCCGGCTAGTCTAGGATACGGACCATGCTGCATCAATGAAAGAAAAGAGATAAACGAGCTGGGAACATTTCTACAAAAGAATTTATTTCAGGCCGGCGATTAAAGATATGTGGAATGGTGAATATAGTTTATTGTTGTGTGCAAGTGAAGATAGCAAGAAATTTGAGGTGCGACAATAAAACAAGCAACTTACAAAAGCAGACACACAGCAGAGTTACCCCGATGTAATTCGTCTGCAATCTTAATTTAAGCAAGGACAGGCGCCATGACGT
>CM068959.1:121091320-121123676 GCA_035128595.1 Eptatretus atami
TGAAAACCAGAAAAAGAACAGGGTCCCAGAATCTAAGCCTGAGGAACTCCAGCCTGGACAGGAAGAGGGGATGAGAGAACTCCATTAGGCCACACGTTGACTGCAGACAGAGAGGAAGTCTGCGAAGCCATGGAGTGGAGATGGCCCTTGTATACCATAGGAAGAGAGTGGGTGAGCAGGGCAGGGTGCCAGACTGCACTGTTCAAAAGCAGTGATATGTCTAGGGATATGGCTCTGATTTCATGTCTGGCATTGAGTTACGTCCATCCCATTGTGAGAGAGCAGAAGCAGCATTATCCAGGGTCGCAGTGATCTGCGTCGAAACCAAATGATGATCGGAAATCAAGCCATTGGAGAAGGGAAGCGACTTAATATCTGAAGCGATTGATGGATTCCATAAACTTGCGAAGATTGGGAGAAGCTGATTGGTCTGTAGTTGCAGGGATCTGTTTTTGGACCATTTTTATGCAGCGGCATTATGTTTGCCTGATTCCAAGCAAGATGCAGATGACTTGCCGCAAATGACTGTGGGTGAATAGAACAAGAGAGGGTTGACAGAGCAGAGGAGCAGGTTTTTAGGACACGTGTGCGTGATGTCGGCCTGGCACCGGCTTACAGAAATTGAGTTCGGGTTGTATAGGCAATGCCTTCTCCACCTTGTAGAAGAAAAGGGATACAGATCAGGGGACAGCTGGGTGTGACTGGTAAGGTGGGTACAGAAAAGCAATGGATTAGACATTTTTCATTGGGGTTTGGCGACACGTAACCGCTTACTCGATTGACAACACAATTTTTCAACATTGTGTGACGACTCGTGTGGAATGTTTATTGATTATTATGATGTCATAGGTCATGTGGAATGGCCTGCCACTTGTAAAAAAAAAAAAAGGAAAGCTTTGGACTCTTTGAAATCGCTTCATGGAAAATAGAACTTGGCACTTGTTGAAGTCCTCTCCACGGGGAAGACAGAGTTTTTTTTGTTCACGAGTCAGTTAAAGTGACCCTATATTCGTTATGGGTGTCTGTTGTCTTCTGTTCCGAAGCAGATTCGATCTCCGTGGGTTTTGATCGCGATCCTGATAAAATTTGGGTGGGAGGTTTATATCATGATCTATTGTTGTGTTCTCCTGAGTAAATGGGCGGTGCTGCGCCCATTATGGGCGGAGCCACCGCCAAAACCACCGCCTGGTTTTTGTAGGGGTAGCGATTTTCAAGTTCACATCTTCTCCGAGGGGGTTTTCGACATCTGGCAGGGGTTTCGGTATTTGCGGTTAGGCGCCAATGGCACCTGCATAGCCCCACGGAGCTTCGATTTTTCATCTTCGGCCCAAAACGGTCAAGGGTCAACAAGGCTCACGAACGTTAGAAAATGTCAAAAAAATCAATTAAATTGGGCCACGAGCCTCCTGGTGTTTTGCAACTGTTTCGATGATAAGTTGGTATGCAAGTTAAGTGCTCTTCGAGTACTAAACTTTCATCATTTACGTTCTTCCGCGATTCCGCCAGTTTGCTCCGTGACGTCCCCTCGAAGGTCAAAAATAAAAAAGCCTAGCGGCAGCCAGAGTTTAGTGTTTTTGTCGGCTGGGTCAGGGATTGAAATCGCACTTGGTTCAAGTATTAATTACCTCCGCCACGAAGCGTGAAGGAGGTTATGCTTTCACCTTTTCTCTCTGTTTGTCTGTTTGTTCTGTCTGTGTGCAGGATATCTCAAAAAGTTGTGGATGGATTACGGATGAAACTTGGTGGACCATGTGCGGTGTGTGACGAGATGAACTGATTCGATTGCCTGAGATCGAATCAGGATCCGAATAATTTTTAAGTGATTCTTTACCATTTGAGAGATAGCGCAAAAAATTATATATAGCAATCCAAAATGTGTTGGACCCGATTATGTTCTCGTGGATCAGGCATTACAAGGGCAGGAGGTATTGCGCTCTTTCGAGTGCCCTTCTAGTAATTAATGATGTAATAATGTGGCAAAGTAAAGGCATATCTGTTCGAGTCACGACGTCGAAGACTTGCCCTTCGTGTTTCTTGATTGTTTATTTTTTTTTAGGTTTTTTTTTTCCAATTTATCCAGCAATAATAGTTTGTATATTTTGGTGTGTGTATTGTATTCTTTCACATCAGCATGTATTCAGTCCACGGGTCCGGACAAACTCGTTTGTCGGTATGGCATAAATCGCCTTAGATATGCCAAAGTGTGGCTTGACTGGAGAATTTGGGTAGGGAATTTTTGATTTGTTCAGGGTTGCCAAAAGCAATAACTTGCCTACTCTTACGACAGACACCCTGGGATCTTTAAACATCCACCAACTAATGCTAGGCAGATGGGACACCGGCCAATGTCCATCCAAGAGACGGCCCCACACCTTTGCACACGGAACACACATACCCACACCCCACACCCTGCCACACGGAACACCAAACCAAATTCGAGTTTTGTATGGGTGGAATCCAGACCAGACCGGTCGAAGGTAAGTCCGCTTCCTCTGCACTATCTGTGTGACATATGACAGGTAGTGAGAAAATTAAAAAAGGGAAACACTGGGTAAATGAGGGTCACCAAGCAACGGCCTTCCACACAGGAGCATAATGCTTCCACTGCATTAACGAAGCAAATAAACATTACCAGCATGCTTAATGGTCATTTATAAATGCTAACACAGGCCCTGGTATCTTTAATCATCGCTAGCCGTGGGGGGGGGGGGACTGCAAGAGGAGCATTCCCCACCCCATGTCCCATCCACGGAGCACTGTGTGGTCACCCCAATGGTTTGATGCAGCATAACCACTGACATTATCCATGTCGTGCCTTCTCGCCGTCACCAATCTGAAACCCAAAATGAGCCATTTAATGGAATATTTTTAAGTAAGCGCAATCTCAAGGCTCGTATAGAGCTAACACAAAGAATGTATAACAAGGGGACCAGAAAACAAGAGGATAGGAGAGGGAAGCCACAAAACAGTTGGAGAATAGACACATTGAGATCTGTGGGGGAAGGGAAGGAGGGATGGGGTGGCGTGCACAGGGTAAAACAAGATGGACATTGCAGGGACTTGCAGAAGGAAAGCCAGCGAATTGAAGGAGGTGGCGTTTGGGGTGGGATTGAGGGGGGTAGAAAAGATCGTGGTTTTGGTGCGGAGGGAAGAATAAGAGATGGTGGTGAAAACAGTGTTTTTGAAGACCTGGAGCGGAAGAGTGTTGATGAAGAGTGTGTGGGAGTTTGTTCAAAGGCGCGAAAAAAGAGGAATGAAAGAGTGAAGCGTGAGCATTATTCGTGATATTGGTAGTTTTACCAGAGGAGTGCTGGCGGAACCTTGAGCGGGGGGGAGGAGAAATATTCTCAGACAGAGGCAAGGGGGTGGGCGCGGAGGCCGGAGAGAGACAGTAGAAGACAGCAGACCACCGACCGCCTGCGGTGAGCAGTTGAGAACCCAAAGACTCAGCATCACTGCGGGAGATACCAATATGAACGATGGACTTTTACATTGTGTTCAATTTTTTTTTTTCGCTCCACTACCTGTACCTGTCTGTGGTACCTGGTATGTTTTATTTTATTATTATTTTCTATAACGTTGAGGCTCAGTAAGGTGGCAGCAGGTATCAACTGACAGTAGCGTTTTGGGGTGTATGTATGCGTGACAGTTAAAATAAATAAATGAATAATCCATGTTCACAAATTGTTTCTGATTTGGATGGAAACGTTTTCTTTAAACTCTTATTGTTGACGATTGGCACGATGGATTTTTCGTGTGACAGAGAAAATGTGGACTAAATTTGTGCTCGACGTGGAAACCTGTACAAACTCAAGGCATTTTTCCTGTGCCCCCCATTCGACCTTGTGCCCCTCCACACGGCAAGCTATGGACTTTGTCGTCGAAGAAAACCTGAAGCCACACCTCACTTGCTGGTACATCAAAAGTTTGTGCGGACAACCCCCTACCACAGTACCTGCGAGCGAGTCTCAATTTGATGCCATCACTTCTGGACTATAATCAGCCAGGTGTATGTGGCCCTGATGGATTCTGAGGGTGAAATCCAGCCTGTGATTACGCTGCTAAAACTGAGCCCGTTGGCTAGTCTCCAGGTCGGGAAAAAAACAAACAAAAAACCCGCCATGTTCTGTGGACCTTATTGGCTGATGCTGGGGGAAAAAAACAAAAAAAACTGCACAGAGCTTAGATTAAAGGGCTTTTGGGTACACGTCATGATGTTTGGACATTTTTTGGTGTGGTAGTAAAAGCTCAGGTCTAGAAACGAAAGTCCACGTCTGTTATTTTACACACCTATACCGATGTCTCCCGCGGTTGGTTTTGTTTGGCCTAAATTCACATTTTATTGATTATGACAATGTTTCCCCAACAACATGTGGATGTGTCCTTTAACACTGAGCGGCACCATTCAGCGTTGAACTTGGTTGTCCCTGCATGCCCCGTAATTAATTTAATCTTCCCCGCTGCCAATTGATACAACGTTTGTTGCTGTTGCTACGGCTCTCATGAACACACGAACGGCCATTGGGTTAGCTTCTGTAAACTGCGTTCAGCATGTGTGATGCCAATTGTAACGGAGCTCTTTTGGTGACCGTTTGCTTTGGAAAGTAGAAACATTCTTCAAGACTCACCACCTGACGATCGTAAAGGTCCATCTATTTATTACCCATTGCAAAATATGGAACTTTGACTTGTACTGTTTTTTGAGACCACACCCTCCTCCCCAACCTACTACATGAATGCATATCTAATTAAATAGTTTTGCGCCCTTTTGGAGCAATTGCAATTTCGAAGCAAAGATTAGTCGGGCGGACAGGAACTTATTTTTCATAATCTTGCAAAGAAAATCAAATTTTTTTTTGCATTGACGCTGAAACCGTCATGTACGATCTGGGAACCGGTCTTAACTTTCTCACACTTTCCTCTTTAAACCTTTGCCTCCTAATTCCCTTTCAGATTCCCCCCCCCCCCATAGTTGCATGTTCAGTGTTATATCGAGGGCTGCGGGATTGAGGGGTTCGCAAGAGCTGCAGTGTTGTTTGGTATCGTTTTAGAAACCAACAGTTTTCAGGAACAGTTATTGTGGACTTTTCGGTTATTTTTCTCACCCCTTTTCCCATTTCACCTCCCTCGAGCCATTTTTATGGCTTTATCGATTTACTTTGGCATTGGAAAAGTGGATTAAGGTTAGAAAAAGGTTTGAAAGCAATCTTTTGCACATTTAATCCGGACCAGCTTTGCCACCCCGGTGCCATTGTGCTGGTTTCTTGCGAGTCTTTCGTTTTGGGGTTGCGGAAACGTTCGGGTCATGCCATAAGGTCGGAGAGGTTGTGAACTATTCGATAGCCAAAAGACCAATCACCGATGCTGACTGTTACAACCCAAGTGCTTTCTTGAGTCTTGTCGTCTTTGATTTTGCATTGTTGGCGATGTGTTGCTTTAACACCTCTTCTGCACACTGTTCATCTCCTCTTTCTCATGCGCCATTTTGAAGGGTGAGCGTTATTGTGGGAGGAGGGGAGAGAAAATGACCCACATCGGTGGATTTGACGATTGATAGCAATTTGGATTTGTAGTTTATAAACGTTTAGTACGGACTTGTCATCAATTTCCAGTGAATGAAGGATTGAGGAAACGCTGCAGTGCACATGGATCTCGATGCCGAGTGCAGCATGCATTATTTGGTCGAGTTTCTAGTTTTTATAAACTCTGGCGACATTGACGGGTGACTGTGTTGAATTTCACAGAGGCCCATGGTTTTCAATTTTTTTGTTTATAAAGTAAAGTCTACTCCTTGTCATTCTGACGTCTTTCCCGGATGTGATGATGATATGAACTCGGTAAACACTGACAACTCCCTTGTTTGCTGCCGACTGGCTTACAGATACAACTGCTTGCACCAGAGACCTTTTTGTCTGAAAATTAAAACATTACCAAAGTGTGTTATTCATTCTTGTCCAAAGCTGCCTTTCTCATTTGTACTTCCATACCTGTAGCCTGTATGATATGATTGTAGGGGTGGGGGGGGGGGGTCTCGTTTTGCATCTACATGTTATTTTGTGAAGATGATTTCAGACAATTTGAGTGATACTTCCATTACTTTTTTATCATAAGTTCCATATCAACGGCTTTACAAGCGCCACGGGCTAGTGGATACGATTAGAGTGCTCAGTCATGTTAAACATGGCCGCCCTAGTCGGATTCAGAATGATGTACTACAAACCGATGAATGTTCATAAGCATACCCTATTGATTATACTCATGATTTGGAAACATGTATTTCATCCTTTAATTGTCACTTCTACTTTTCCATCCTTATTCGTCAAGATCTACGAACGTGCCAAACCCCGGCCCGGCCGTCCCATCCCCAAAAATGAACAATGTAGGTCCATAGATAAAGCCTTGGTAGGAGCGCCTCCTGATCCCCCATTTATTTGTATTTCTTTCCCTCTTCCTCATATCTGTAGCGCTGCTAATACAACAGGCCTGACTACCATTGAATGACCCTTGACGATGAATGAAAGCTGATTACCAAATGATGTTGATACTTTGGGCCAGCGATTACCGAACATAACAGAATGGCGAGACTATGCTCGACCCCCCACCCCTTGTTATGTCATGACGATCGATTTCTTCCATTAAAATAAATTGTAGATACAAATGCCTGTCAGCTTGGAACTCACACAATGTAAGGTGACATTGCAGTTAAAAATGACAGAAACACAAAATCTATCCATATCTTAACCAAGACACGTCCTTTGTGCGTGCGCCGTTAAGTTTAAACGGTGAAGACGGACTGATACGTGCCTGGACGTGGCCTAACTATGAGTGATAGGGAGCTCTGAGCGCTTGAGCTGTGATTGGTCGTCAGACCGTCACGAGGATCAGTAACCATCACAGCAATGACGTTAATGTGAGGAGGATGAGGCAGGAGAAAACAATTTGAAAAACCCCTTCCTATTGACAGAGTTTCAAACGTCCGGGGTAGTAATCTGGGAACTTGTCGATGTGGATCGAATAAACTTTGAAAACGACGGACCTGGGCACCGTTTAACTCGAGTACCACGACAGCATTGTTTCCATGGAGACGCCCTGTTAAGCCCGTACTGAGCCCTGCATTCGTTGCAGTGCTTGCTAGAGTGCTCTGAAGAGATGCTTAGTCACGTTAACGTGCCACGACACGTAGTCGGTGGCCGTGTTGTAGCTGCTTGATAACGTAAACACACCCCCTAGATTCGATCTTGTTCCCTTTTCATCTCCCACTGTGGCAGTTTTTCTTGCCTCCATTTCCCCTTTTACAGCATCCTTTGTATAAGAGTAGACGTGAGTTCCGCAGATTTCATTAACTACATCACATCGTGAATGTCCTTGAATGCGGAACTGCATTCTAAAGATTTGAGCCTTCGCCGATTCCTTTTCATGTCATCTCCATTTACCTTCGCATTTTCCCCACTGTGACGTTCCTAACCAAGGTTTCACACACCATGTCTCTCCACACGTCCATGTTTGTTTAGCAACAACAAAATAACTTTTAGGTAATCTTTTACACCTTCTCCAGATATTGCAGTGATAGCCACTGTTTCAACCTGTTGATGTGGAGGGTGGCCCATGATGTTCTTGTCACCCCTTGTAAAAATTGTGATATTTCCTTTTGTCATTTACAGCTGACAACACGGAAAGGGTTCTACAATTGTAACCACATACATTTTGGTAGTCTGACTTTATTTACACATTTTACCCAATATATGATACAAGCTTTAAGTGTCCTAGTGGATCCATTTGTCCTCCACAATTGTCATTATCGAATAATTTGTGCCACATCTGTGGCGAGCACTAACAACCAGACGCTAACAACAATTTGTTATCAATGGGTATAACAGCTTGTATCACCAATGGTGGGGATTACGTTTACTCAATCTGCAAAAATAAATAAATAAGCACTGCACACAAAGGCAATGACACAATTTTTATTAAGGGTGACAAGATGTTGTGGCCACCTTGTATGTGTGACATCACGTGGTTTTCCTTTGGCATTCGTAAAATTGCCGGGAAAGAACTGACGCGCTCTTCCTTCAATGTTTGATTTCTTGTGAGGAGTTCCCGGATAATCACCAGTTGGCAAAAGTTTATCCGCTCGGGTTACACACGGTTTGAGCACGGTAATGGCCGTCCCGCTTCGCAGGACTGTCGAGGTGTGAATCCCGGGTTAGCTTTGCCGTCTGGCGTACTTTAGCGTATATTGAAGTTGCAATTAACCCTACCCCGCGGTCGAATTATGGCGATTCATGGTTCCTGTAAGGGGACCCGTACTTCGGACTTACGAGGGTCACGCCTTGATCCGGGTGTTCGGTAGAGACGACTCCACTGCTCCACCTGAGCGGTCGTGCTCGCCACGAGACCCGCACTACAACAATATATGTTTTTCTTTGCCCCACTTCTCTGCGATTGTAAGAGAACACCGCCTTCGCCTTGCTGGTCATGCGATGCCACTGAAGAACTTGCAAAGAAAGTTCTACTCTGGGAAGGCTGAAGAAACTACGGAGAAGGTCATTCCCCTTACGACCCTTTTTGAATACATCATCGAGAAGGACCACCAGCTTGAGTTGGCGTTGATTTAGTCACTACATGTCTCATCGAGGAATCCTTTGAAAGATCTCCATCCTGTCACTACATTAAGTGGATGCCAAAAGAAAAGAAAAATAATTAATGTCGACGCTCTTTCATTTGGATATTTATGATACTTGGCGAGCACCCCCACCCTCCAGGCGGAGACCACGTTCAACCACCGAACACGGATGGGCGCTTGGGTTGTCCAGAGAGTCACAACAACATAAGACTGTCAATATAGCACCGCGATCGATATAGTAATCACCAGGAATGAGTCATGAGGTGAGGAAAGCATGGATAAAGACACAGCACCGTAACCCCAATATTGTAATCACTGCTCGGAGAGGTGAGGAAAGCGTGTGATCAAGACGTCGCACCATAATCACCAATATCTATAATGGACGAAAGGGAAAACCATGCCACAACACCCAATTGGTTCAGTGCTGTAACAAATCGCCAATGTCAATAATCGCTGACAGAGCAGCTACACAAGCACTATTTATCAGGATTGTGGAGGAGGGGGGGGCAAGATGCGACAATACCCAATCATTTTTTTTTTTCCAAAAGCGATACATACCAAAACCATCACCCAATCAAACTGAAACAGGTATTAAAACAATTTAATAATATAGTTAGGGCGTGGGGAGGGGAAAGAGTGACCAATAATTCTGAATTAATAACATAGTTGTAGTTTAAACAACCAAAATAAAACACAATATATAAAACATGAAACATTTTTTTAACTTTAAAAAAGATTGCAGAAACAAGAAACAAAAAAAAACATAAAAAAAAGTGTAAAAACAAAGGGATTGAAATCTCTAAAAATAATAACCAAACAAGGTAGGAATGACACCACATTAACAATGCCACAATACGACACCACAATCCTCTATGGTTTAGCATCACGATATGTGCGGACTTTGACGAGGCTCAGTCACAAGGGGAGCGCTCGGTTCCTCCCGAACAACCATCACGAGGCCGCTGGCGCGCAAGATAACTTGCCGCACTGGCCAGGTGCTCGGCAAAACCACGAACACGAATTGCACGGCCAATCCAGGGCAGGGTTACACTACTTCGCTTGATACCTTACCTGTGGACGGCCGGTCACGTTTAGAGGCACGTGCCCTTCGATGCGTGCAAGCCGTGCCAGTGCAGCGAGCCAGAGCAACTAAGTACCGCACCGGCTAATAAACTGAAGAGTGGAATTCCTGGCTGGGCTAATGTGCGGATCGTGCTGCACAAATGGAGGACAGATGAACGAGCTGGGTACATTTATTGACGCAGCAATTTATTACAGCAAGGTGAGGAAAATTATTGTGGCACAGTCATGGGTTATTCATTAAAATGTACAGCAGGGGAAAGCAAGGAATTTGTGGATGCAGCAAAAGAAAGAAAAAATTATTCTGAAAGAGACACAGTGCAGAGTTTCCACTACATTAACTTCTTTCAACCTTACTTTATGTACACATGTTAACAGGCGCCATTTAACACACACACACACACACACACACACACACACACACACACCCAGGAAATTAGAGTAAGGCCCAGAGAGTAGGAGAAAGCAGTTGAGTGTTGGCAACCTCATTGTACCTTGGTGTGTCAATGCGATCTACACAACCCAATCCTTAGGAGGGGGAGGAGGGAGAAAGGGGTATTTATGATGCGTTGAGTGGGAGGTGCAAAAATGTGTGCAATGTGATGAAAGAGTAAGGTTGTGTGAAAGGTGCAAATCGGTGATTGCTCTTTAGTGGACAGGCACAGATGGAGAAAAGATGCGTAAGAGAAAGGCTTTAACGGGAACGTGTGAGAAGTCTGTAAATGGTAAGGAATTATTGGCTGTGGAATGCCAGTCCAAATCCAAGCCGCCAATGACCCAGTAATGACCACGCATGTCTTGGTAACTGCTCGCTCTGCCCTGCTCGCCTCGGCTCGGTTTGCGCTGACCCCTCAGGCTCGTTTGCGCTCGCGCTCGCGTAAATGCCGTTTTTGAGGATTCGCCTGGAGGTTGAACGAAAGAGAGAGATTGATCCTGATTTGCTCTCTTTTATAGAGCCTGGAGTGGAGAGGCCAGGAAATGAAACAAAAGACCCTGTAGGTGTTTCCGAAGCTTCCCCTTGGTTGCATAGCCGTACCCTTGCCCATAAGCCATGCCCTTCAGGCTCCCAGAGCCAAAAAAATTCTCAGTAGCCTCCGAGCCTGGCCACACAACACAGCTCGCAAATTTACATTTGGCCGAGAGGTTTTCGTGAGTGCTTCCATTCCCTGTAATGTGCCGCTGACTGTTTGAGTGTTTTATTTAGCAGAACGTCTCAGCATTGGTTGCGTGAGGTAAGAGAGGAGTCGCCCCGACACCGTTCTGCTTCTTTCTTCCTCAGCTCTTCTTGTCTCCTTTCTTCCGGATTGAATGATGGCCATGTGTCTTTTGTTTAAGTAAGTCTGTCTAAGAGAGCAATATTGGACTGGGGGTAGTCTAGCTCATATTGTGCCTTTTGCCTGCTTATAAACTCGCTTAAATGATTGCCTTGCTTGTTAAATAAAAGATTGTTGTTTGTTCTTTTAAAAATCTGCCCTTGTTCGTTTGTCCTTTCTTTCCATATGATCGCCAAAGCCATGTACGTAATAGAAGGAAGTTTTGCCCTGCTAATGGTTGTGGCGTTAGCGGTACTGCACCCACTGTCCTGCTTGCAGTAATTAAGTACTCGGCGTCATGCTGGGAGTGTGACTCAAGCTCCGCGTAGTGTACGAGTAGGAACGTGGGCTGTGGATGCAAGGACCCCTGCTCGGGTAATTTATTTTGCCGCGTCCACGTTGACAAAACCGTTTGAAGCCCATGGAAGTTATCCGTGCCGGCAGCCTCAGGTTCGTTGTGGCAGCGGGGCGTCAAGTCTGCACCTCGTGAGCCCAGCGCGTGTCCTATACCGTAAACAAATATTATATCTTAAACCAGATGAAGGGGGGCCCTCACACTAGTATCGCTCCGGGCCCATTCTTGAATTTTTTTTAATTTTTAAGTAATTCTTCTCCATTTGATGTTATGGCCAAAACGATATGTAGCATAGACATTTCAAAACGTTATGACGGATTCGACAAAACTTGTGGATGGTTGGTTAGGTGACAAGAAAAGCCGATTAAAATTGGTTTCAGATCGGGCTTCTCAGTGGCCTTAGAAACGTAAACTGTTCAGCCTGGCGAGGTTTGCCGCTCCACCGAGTGCCGCTAGAGGCAGAGATTGGGACCCATACTCTGTGCAGAGCGTGGTGCTGTTTAGCAGTTTCCTTGGCTTTATAGTTCGCCTTTTAAATTTCGTTTTCTCCACAACTTCTTGAGCGATGACACGAAACTTTCACCATAGGCAGCACCTACCATGGGGAAATTTTTACAAAGCGTCCTGATGATTGGATGGAAAATGCACAGGCACTCCACAAAGTCTGTTTTTTGGAAAGCATGGTTGCAGGTTTCACGTACCAGGAAATTACCGTCCTCGCTCACTTGGCCTCGGGACCGAATAACGCACAAACTGTAGTAGTTGGAGGCAGATAGAGAAACAAACAAATTTAATCTACGTTGCAGCAATTAAAAAAATCCCAACGATTCCATTATGTGGCGTGTAGGATGGCTAAGGAAGTGTGCACACTTCGCTGCTTAAAAGCTTGGTTCCAGCCTGGGTTTGAAATCCTACCCAGCTATAATAACTGTAATTCCTTCCTTAACCTGCAGGGGACACTGCATCAGCCTGCAAAGCCATGCCCTCAGCCAATGAGGCTACCCCGCACCCTTATGCCTGCCATATGAAAGAAGATGGCCGAGATTGAGTGCTACTAAGTCCTCTGTCCCCAGTGGAATAAGGGATACATATTGATGCATGGCAGTCGTGAACTGCATTGTACACTCAACGATGAGTTATACTAGTTCCTTCCCTGCAATTAATAATGGGAAATGGGGCTTTTAATTTTTTTTGAGGCCCATTCTTAGATTTAAAATTCCACTCAACCAAAGAAATAGGTTCCACTTTGTCACTATCCATATGTTAACGTTGCAAGTCAACCTCAACATAACACCATTTAATTTGTACTCACAGCTCGGTAGTTTCGTTTCACTTCCATAGTGCTGTGACACGGAAAGGAATGCTCTTTCATCCTGTTTTGAGAGAATCGTTGTTCCTGATCACAAACAGAGCGGGTTTGCTCTGTCCTAGAAAGA
Source organism: Eptatretus atami (assembly GCA_035128595.1). Taxonomy (NCBI): domain Eukaryota; kingdom Metazoa; phylum Chordata; class Myxini; order Myxiniformes; family Myxinidae; genus Eptatretus; species Eptatretus atami. Next base: position 121,104,128 of record CM068959.1, read on the forward strand.
GTTCTATTCATAAATGCATGTGACTTTACTTTGTTCAGCGCAGCTTTCACAGCAACATTGCAGAAGTGGGGCAGGTACACGGTGAGTATTTGGTAACATGGCAGTCGGCTTCATTCGCTCCGTTTTCAAATTGTAACTCGAAAGCATCTGACAATGCAAAGCCCATCCGTGTCCGCTTTGTACTCGAATCTAACTCGACGAAACAACAGTTAAAAAAAAATGTACATTCTATTTCATTTGTGTTCTCCACAATCTCAAAATAAATGTTTGTTGAAGATTTGATTGGACACAAGCTCAAATATTTTTGTTAAAAAATATTACGGCTCGACATACGCAACTGATCTCAATGGTAAACAATGATTTTGATTAAAAACATTTATGCTGCGTCTACCACTTCACCGATGACATCATCCTAAAAATCCTTATTCCCCATTGGGAGTAGAAATGAGAATATGGCCAAGTTTCAAATTTTTCGATCGCAGGAGTTTCGAGATTAATGTTTTAATTTTTATGCGTTAATCCAAGATTGCTGCCACATCACATGACCTATGATGTCACAATTATAATTAGAATATTTTCCAAGGCTGGGAAAGTGGGGGGGGGGTGCCTCCTACCCTGAAAATTTTGTGTCAATCAGACAAGTGGTTGTTGAGAAAAAAAAACAAGACAAAAAAGGGTCGACCATAAATAGTGATACGGAAATGGCCCTAGTAGGCTACTAAATCTAGATAGCCCAGATTCCCCATTTAATGTATGTTTAGCCAGGTTAAATGGACGTTACATGTGTGTCGGAGGTGTCACAGACTGTTATTTTTTGTTTGTGCAGAGGTGGTGGATCGAGAGCTTCCTTTTCTCCTTCCCTCTCCCAACAATAGTTCCCCGCCAGCGCTGAGAGGGGAGTGGCAAAAAGAGGAAGTGAAATGAAGGGAGGGAGCCAGTGCTTGTAAGTGAGCAAACGAAGGAGAGACATGGTGATTCTCGGACGCAGAAAACTGGACCTGGGCGCGCTGGGTCTGCCTTGCGTGTGCCTGAGAAGCGAGCCAGGCGAAGGAAAGGACTGCAGGAGGTCTTGTCTGCCCTCGGGCTGGATGAGAGTGACTGGTGGGAGTCGTTGATCTGCTGTGTAGGGACGGCTGTGTCTGTCTTGCGATCTACTTCGTGAAGGGAGGCCTGTGTGACAGGCCAAGGCCTGCGACTTGTATGCTGACCTTGCGAGAAACCAGCTGACCACCATCGTCATCTGACGGTCTTTGTGCCGTGACCTTACGCGGGGTCAGAGCGCTGGGAGCCGCGTTGCGGTGCTGAAAAAGGAGGGTGAGCGCCATCTTCCACGCGGCAGTGCTCGAGCTTGGGCTCGAATCCGTGGACATCCCTTGTTACGAGCGACATTCGTGCTTTTCACCACTTTCTCTCGTCCATGAAACATCACCAAGTACTCTTGTTCTTGTCTGCATGCTGTCTCTAGTCTTGTCTGCATGTTGTTTAAGGTATATCTCGGTAGGGACCCCCTTGGAACCCTAATCTGTTAGTTCCCTAGTTAAGAACGCGGTTTATAGATTGATAAAAACCATTGTCTGAATTTTGCTTGTGTTGTGTTCCCATGTTCCCAATAAATCTTGGCTGATCCGTATGGAAGTTGCCGCTCTTGGATAAACTAATTGTGTTCGCATCGAGGAACGATCCGTTCAATTGGTATATAAAACCAAATGGTTACAGACTGGCAGAAAATGCTCGATCGTACAAAACCAGTCTGTAACCGGGGTCTATTTCCCCCAACTGGTAAGGTCCAGGGGACGTTTGGTTATCGCGATTTGAAGACGCGTACCGATGGCCTGCTGCCGAAGCCAGCCGGCGTTATAAACCCCGGAGACGGCGTGCGTGAGGGTGACACCGAATTCTGTATACGTTTGGCTATCAAGAGTCCGGCGCGAATCCCTCCGTCGCCGATCGTCAACAATAGTAACTAGACGGACCCATGAAACCCGTTGGGTTCCCATTTGTGACCGATTGATGAAAAAATCATTCAAAAAAAACAACATAGTCCAGCGAACTATACCGCTGAGGTTGTTTGCATTGATCAAATAACCCGAAGAGTACTTGGCTGAATTGGAAATTTATTTTTTTAAATAATTTTTTTCGTTGCCCGATTGAACGAAACTTGATATTGCGGTCAATGGTTGAAAAAAAAAACGGAGAAAAGAAAGTCGAATAAATTTACTGTGCGTAATCTCCCTCTAAACACAATTTTATTTATAATAAACACGGAAGTATTAGATCAAAATTGTGATGCCTTATTTATGCTTAAAAATAATCGTTCTTTGTCTGTTACTAAAATGTTTTGAGATTAAATAAATCATTTCAGAAAAAAAAACAAAAAGATAGCTCAGCGAACTATACCGCTGAGGTTGTTTGCATTATCAAATTCTCCCGAAGAGAACTTGACGAATCGGAATTGATTTTTTTAATAATTTTTTCGTGCCCCGATTTTAACCAAACTGATACTGCCCACACCGCAGGGTAAGGCGAGTTAAGGTAGCACTAAAATTTTTGCGCTATCGGTGTACCGTTTTGGCTGTATTTCCGGAACATACATACAAGATTGAAGCTTTAGTAATATATAGATAGATAATTAATTGAAAACTGCTGCACCGAGAAGCCCCACTCTAGATGAGTGCACGATTATGTACAATTGACAATGGCAGCCTGAATCTGATTATGCAAAGTTTGAACTCAATCGATCAAAAAATGAGATGCATTTTAAGTTTTCATAAAATCCAATATGGCCACCACGTCACGTAACCTATGACGTCATCCGGAGTATATACATCAATTTAAAGTGGCGTACTATAAGTGATCAAGTTCAAACTCAATCGAAAAATGAGGAGATGTTTCAAAGGTTTTCATGAAAATACAATAAGGCCACCACGTTACGTGAAACTTGATGTCTCCTTAGGATATGTATTAAATTCAAGTGTATCTTTAGGTGGGTCAAATTCTCAGGTCTTCCGATCAACAGTTTGACATGTAGGTTGGATACAAATTTCAGGGAATCATAATTAATCCATTTTATAAAGGAGTGTCCGTCATCCGTCCCCCAAACTACTCCCTTCATTTGGGGCCAGGCCCGCCAACGTTCTGTGGAACGTTTGGAGGTCCCAGCCGGTGTCTTAAGGTGGGTGGGCAGGTTCATAAATACCTCAATATAATTATGATTTTGAACTCGATCCGTACAAGCTGCTCCCTGATCCGGAAGTAAACACAATCATGGCGTTCATCAGATAACATATCACTGCTTGACATCTCAGTGCAACGTGATTTTGAGTTCCCATCCGAACGACACCGATTTTATCCATCCTAGGTGGATGGAAGGTTTGATAATTTCTCACACAATTACGATTTCAATTTTTCCATCGGTCCGAAGTGTTTTTTTATCCGCCTTTTCTTGCTGGCAGGATTTGTTGCCATTTGGATGTCACGTGAGAACGGCGTCTATATCCTTTACCTCACGAGTGTTTTGTATTTTGTTATATTAATGGTATAGATTAATTTGTGATTGGAATGATGTGTTTGGAAAGAAAATATAGATAGATCGAGTTTTTAAAGCAGAACGAGGAATTTAGAGAGTTCCACCGCAAATGAGTGGGTGAATAGAACAGAGAGAGGGTGAGCAAGAGCAGAGGAGCAGGTTTTTAGGACACGTGTGCTGATGTCGCCTGGACCGGTTACAGAATCTGAGTCGAGGTTTGATAGCAAGCTCTCCACCTTGTCAGAAGAAAGGGATACAGAGTCCAGGGACAGCTGGGTGTGACTGGGTAAGGTGGGTACAGAAAGCAATGGATTGAGACATTTTTCATTGGGGTTTGCGACACGTAACCGCTTATCCGATTGACACACAATTTTCAACATTGGTGTGACGACTCGTGTGGAATGTTTTATTGATTATTATGATGTCATAGGTCATGTGGAATGGCTGCCATGGTGGAACTCCTCATTAATATTCCTCGTTCTGCTTTAAAACTCATCTATCTATATTTTCTTTCCAAACACATCATTCCAAATCACAAATAATCTATACCATTAATATAACAAAATACAAAACACTCGTGGAGGTAAAAGGATATAGACGCCGTTCTCACGTGACATCAAATGGAACAAATCTGCCAGCAAGAAAGGCGGATAAAAAAACACTTCGGACCGATGGAAAAATTGAAATCGTAATTGTGTGAGAAAATTATTCAAACCTTCCATCCACCTAGGATGGATAAAATCGGTGTTCGTTCGGATGGAAACTCAAAATCACGTTGCACTGAGATGTCAAGCCAGTGAATGTTTCTGATGAACCCATGATTGTGTTTACTTCCGGATCAGGGAGCAGCTTTGTACGGATCGAGTTCAAAATCATAATTATATTGAGGTATTTATGAACCTGCCCACCCACCTTAAGACACCGGGCTGGGACCTCCAAAACGTTCCCAGAAACGTTGGCGGGGCCTGGCCCCAACAAATGAAGGGAGTAGTTTGGGGGACGGATGCACGGACACTCCTTTATAACATGGATTAATTATGTTCCCTGAATTTGTATCCAACCTACATGTCAAATGTTTGATCGGGAAGACCTGAGAATTGACCACCTAAAGATACCACTTGAATTTAATACATATCCTAAGGAGACATCATAGGTTCACGTAACGTGGTGCCATTTTGTATTTTCATGAAAACCTTTGAACACATCTCCTCATTTTTCAGATTGAGTTTGAAACTTGATCACTTATAGTACGCCACTTAAATTGATGTAATATACTCCGGATGACGTCATAGGTTACGTGACGTTGGTGGCCATATTGGATATTTATGAAAACTTAAAATGCATCTTCTTTTTGATCGATTGAGTTCAAACTTTGCATAATTCAGATTCAGGCTGCCATTTGTCAATTGTACATCAATCGGTGCACTCATCTAGAGTGGGGCTTCTCGGTGCCAGCATTTTTCAATTAATTATCTATCTATATATTACTAAAGCTCTCAATCTGTATGTATGTTCCGGAAATACAGCCAAAACGGTACACCGATAGCGGCAAAAATTTTAGTGTACCTTTACTCGCCATTTACCCTCGGTGTGGGCAGTATCAGTTTGGTTAAAATCGGGGCACGAAAAAATTATTAAAAAAATCAATTCCCATTCAGTCAAGTATCTCTTCGGGAGAAATTGATCATGCAAACAACCTCAGCGGTATAGTTCGCTGGAGCTATCTTTTTGTTTTTTTTTCTGAAATGATTTATTTAAATCTAAACATTTAGTAACAGACAAAGAACGATTATTTTTAAAGCATAAATAAGGCATCACCCAATTTTGATCTAATACTTCCGTGTTTATTATAAATAAAATTGTGTTAGAGGGAGATTACGCAACAGTAATTTATTCGACTTTCTTTTCTCCGTTTTTTTTTTCAACCATTGACCGCAATCAAGTTTCGTTCAAATCGGGGCAACGAAAAAAATTATTTAAAAAAATAAATTCTCCAATTCAGCCAAGTACTCTTCGGATTATTTGATCAATGCAAACAACCCTCAGCGGTATAGTTCGCTGGAGCTTGTTGTTTTTTTTGATAATGATTTTTTCATCAATCGTCACAATGGGAACCCAACGGTTCATGGGTCCGTCTTAGTTACTATTGTTGACGATCGGCGACGGAGGGATTCGCGCCGACTCTTGATAGCCAAACGTTACAATTCGGTGGTCACCCTCACGCACTGCCGTCTCCGGCGGTTTATAACGCCGGCTGGCTTCGGCACAGGCCATCGGTACGCGTCTTTCAAATCGCGATACCAAACGCTACCCCTGGACCTTACATTGGGGGAAATAGACCCGGTTACAGACTGGTTTTGTAGATCCGAGCATTTTCTGCCAGTCTGTAACCATTTTGGTTTTTATACAATTGAACGGATCGTTCCTCGATGCGACACAAATTATTTATCCAAAGCGGCAACTTCCATACGGATCGCCAGATTTATGGGAACATCGGGAACACAACACAAGCAAATATTCACGACAATGTTTTTATCAATCTATAAACCGCGTTCTTAACTAGGGAACTAACAGATTCAGGGTTCCAAGGGGGTCCCTACCGAGATATACCTTAAACAACATGCAGACAAGACTAGAGACAGCATTGCAGACAAGACAAGAGTACTTGGTGATGTTTCATGACGAGAGAAAGTGTGGAAAAGCACTGAATGTCGCTCTGTAACAAAGCGGATGTCCACGGATTCGAGCCCCAAGCTCGAGCAGCGCCGCGTGGACAGATGGCGCTCACCCCTCCTTTTTCAGCACCGCACGCGGCTCCCAGCGCTCTACCCCGCGTAGGTCACGCACAAGACCGTAGATGACGATGGGTGTCAGCTGTTTCTCGCAAGGTCAGCATACAAGTCCAGGCCTTGCCTGTCACCAGGCCTCCCTTCACGAAGTAGATCGCAAGACAGACACAGCCGTCCCCTACACAGCAGATCACGACTCCCACAGTCATCTCTCATCCAGCCGAGGGCAGACAGACCTCCTGCAGTCCTTTCCTTCGCCTGGCTCGCTTCTCAGGCACACAGAAGGCCAGACCGCGCGCCCAGGTCCAGTTTCTCTCTCCGGAGAATCACCATGTCTCTCCTTTCGTTTGCTCACTTACAAGCCACTGGCTCCTCTCCCTTCATTTTCACTCCTCTTTTTGGCCACTCCCCTCTTCAGCGCGTGGCGGGGACTATTGTTGGGAGAGGGAAGGAAAAAGGAAGCTCTCGATCCACCACCTCTGCACAAACAAATAACAGTCTGTTGACACCTTCCGACACACATGTAACGTCCATTTAACCTGGCAAACATACATTAAATGGGGAATCTTGGGCTAATCCTAGATTTAGTAGCCTACTAGGGCCATTTCCGTTATCACTATTTTGGTCGACCCTTTTTGTCCTTGTTTTATTTTTCTCAACAACCACTTGTCTGATTGACACAAAAAATTTTCAGGGTAGGAAGGCACCCCCCCCCACTTTTCCCAGCCTTGGAAAATATTTCTATTATAATTGTGACATCATAGGTCATGTGATGTGGCAGCAATCTTGGATTAAACGCATAAAATTAAAACATTAATCTCGAAACTCTGTCGAGAAAAATTTGAAACTTGGCATATCTTTCATTCTACTCCAATGGGGAATAAGGGATTTTTAGGATGATGTCTTATCGGTGAAGTGGTAGACCAGCATAAATGTTTTTAATCAAAATCATTGTTTACCATTGAGATCAAGTTGCGTATGTCGACGGCCGTAATATTTTTTACAAATATTGAGCTTGTGTCCAATCAAATCTTTCAACAAACATTTATTTTGAGATTGTGGAGAACACAAATGAAATAGAATGTACAATTTTTTTTTAACTGTTGTTTCGTCGAGGTTTAGTTCGATACAAAGCGGACACGGATGGGCTTGCATTAGTCAGATGCTTTCGAGTTACAATTTGAAACGCAGCGAATGAAAGCGAACTGCCATGTTACCAATACCACCGTGTCACGTCTGCCCACTTCTGCAATGTTGCTGTGAAAGCTGCGGTGAACAAAAGTAAAGTCACATGACATTTATGCAAATGAACTCTTTCTGGACAGAGCAAACCCGCTCTGTTGTGATCAGGAACAACGATTCTCTCAAAAACAGGATGAAAGAGCATTCTTCCGTGTCACAGCACTATGGAAGTGAACGTAACACCGAGCTGTTGAGTACAATTAAATGGTGTTATGTTAGAGGTTGACTTGCAACGTTAAACATATGGATAGTGACAAAGTGGAACTCTATTTCTTTGGTTGAGTGGAATTTTAAATCTAAGAATGGGCCTCAAAAAAAATTAAAAGCCCCATTTCCCCATATTAATTGCAGGGAAGGACTAAAGTATAAAATCATCTTGAGTGTACCCATGCAGTTCACGACTGCCATGCATCAAATATGTATCCCTTTATTCCACTGGGGACAGAGGACTTGGTAGCACTCATCATCGGCCATCTTCTTTCATATGCAGAGCATAAGGGTGCGGGGTAGCCTATGGCTGAGGGCATGGCTTTGCAGGCTGATGGCAGTGTCCCCTGCCAGGTTAAGGAAGGAATTACAGTTTATTATAGCTGGGTAGGATTCCAAAACCAGGCTGCGAACCAGCTTTTAAGCAGCGAAGTGTGCACACTTCCTAGCCATCCTACCACGCCACATAAAGGAATCGTTGGGATTTTTTTAATTGCTGCCAACGTAGATTAAAGTTTGTTGTTTCTCTATCTGCTCCAACTACTACAGTTTGTGCGTATATTCGGCCGAGGCCAAGTGAAGCGAGGACGGTTAATTTCCTGTACGTGAAACCCTGCAACCATGCTTTCCAAAAAACAGACTTTGTGGAAGTGCCTGTGCATTTTCCATCAATCATCATGGACGCTTTGTAAAATTTTCCCATGGGTAGGTGCTGCCTATGGTGAAAGTTTCGTGTCAATCGCTCAAGAAGTTGTGGAGAAAACGAATTAAAAGGCGAAACTATAAGCCAAGGAGCTGCTAAAGCAGCACCACGCTCTGCACAGATTGGTCCCAATCTCTGCCTCTAGCGGCACTCGGTGGAGCGGCAAACTCGCCAGGCGAAACAGTTTTACGTTTCTATAGCCACTATGAAGCCGCGATTCTGAACCAAATTTTAATCGGCTTTTCTTGTCACCTTAACCAACCCATTCCACAAGTTTTGTCCGAATCCGTCATAACGTTTTGAAATGTCATGCTACATATCGTTTTGGCCATAACTCAAATGGAGAAGAATTACTTAAAATTAAAAAAAATTCAAGAATGGGCCCGGAGCGATACTAATGTAGGGCCCCCCTTCATCGGTTTAAGATATTAATATTGTTTACGGTATAGGACACGCGCTGGGCTCACGACGTGCAGACTTGGAGCCCGCTGCCACAACGAACCTGAGGCTGCGGCACGGATAACTCCAGGCTTCAACGGTTGTCAACGTTGGACGCCGGCAAAATAAATTACCGAGCAGGGGTCCTTGCATCCACAGCCAGTTCCTACTCGTACACTACGCGGAGGCTTGAGTTCCACACCCCAGCATGACCCGAGTACTTAATTACTGCCAAGCAGGACAGTGGGTTGCAGTACGGCTACACCCACAGAGCCATGTAGCAGGGCAAAACTTCCTTCTATTACGTACATGCTTTGGGCGGATCATATGGAAAGAAAGGACAAACGGAACAAGGCAGATTTTTAAAAGAAAAACAACAATCTTTATTTTAACAAGCAAGGCAATCATTAAAGCGAGTATTTATAAGCAGGCAAAAGGGCACAGAATGAGCAGACTTACCCCCAGTCAATATTCTCTCTTAGGACAGACTTACTTAAACAAAAGACAATGGCCATCATTCATCCGGGAAGAAAGAGACAAGAAGAGCTGAGGAGAAAGAAGCAAGAAACGGTGTCGGGGCGACTCCTCTCTTACCTCACGCAACCAATGCGTGGACGCTGCTAAAATAAAACACTTCAAACAGTTCAGCGCACATACAGGAATGGAGAGCCACTCACGAAAACCTCTCGCGCCAAATGTAAATTTGCCGAGCTGTGTTGTGTGGCCAGGCTCCGGAGGCTACTGAGAATTTTTTTGGCTCTGGGGCCTGAAGGGCATGGCTATGGGCAAGGGACGGCTATGGCAACCAAGGGTGAAGCTTCGGAACACCTACAGGGTCTTTTGTTCCATTTCTGGCCTCTCACTCCAGGCTCTATAAAAGAGAGCAAATCCAGGATCAATCTCTCTTCTTTCTTTCAACCTCCCAAGCCGAATCCTCAAAACGCATTTACCGAGCCGGCGCACACGAGCCTGAGGGGTCAGCGCAACGAGCCGAGGCGAGCAGGGCAGAGCGAGCAGTTACCAAGACATGCGTGAGCATTACTGGGTCATTGGCGGCTTGGATTTGGACTGCATTCCACAGCCAATAATTCCTTTACCACTTTACAGACTTCTCACACGCTCCCGTTAAAGCCTATTCTCTTCCCATCTTTTCTCCATCTGTGCCTCGTCCACTAAAGAGCAATCACCGATTTTGCACCTTTCACACACCTTCTCTTTCTCACATTGCACACATTTTTGCACCTCCCACTCACGCATCATAAATACCCCATTTTCTCCCTCCCCCCCTTCCTAAGGATCTGGGTTGTGTAGATCCATTTGACACACCAAGGTACAATGAGGTTGGCAACACTCAACTGCTTCTCCTACTCTCGGGCCTTACTCTAATTTCCTCGGGTGTGTTGTGTGTGTGTGTGTGTGTGTGTGTGTGTGTGTGTAATGGGCCTGTTAACATTGTACATAAAGTAAGGTCGAAAGAAGTTAATGTATGAAACTCTGCACTGTGTCTCTTTCAGAATAATTTTTTTTCTTTGCTGCATCCACAAATTCCTTGCTTTCCCCTGCTGTACATTTTATGAATAAACCCATGACTGTGCCACAATAATTTTCCTACCTTGCTGTAATAAATGCTGCGTCAATAAATGTACCCAAGCTCGTTTCATCTGTCCTCCATTTGTGCATGCACGATCCGCACAATTAGGCCCAGCCAGGAATTCCCACCTCTTCAGTTTATTAGCCGAAGTGCGGTACTTAGTTGCTCTGCTCGCTGCACGGCACGGCTGCACGCATCGAGGGCACGTGCCTCTAATTGACCGGCCGTCCACAGGTAAGGTATCAAGCGAAGTAGTGTAACCTGCCTGGATTGGCCGTGCAATTCGTGTTCGTGGTTGCCGAGCAACCTGGCCAGTGCGCGAAGTTATCTGCGCGCCAGCGGCCTCGTGACTGGTTGTTCGGAGGAACCGAGCGCTCCCCTTGTGACTGAGCCTCGAATCCAAGTTCCGCACAATATCGGTGATGCTAAAACCATAAAAGGATTGTTGTGTCGTATGTGGCATGTTAATGTGGGTGTCATTCCTAACCTTGTTTGGTTATTATTTTAGAGATTTCAATCCTTTGTTTTTACACTTTTTTTAATATGTTTTTTTGTTTCTTGTTTCTGCAATCTTTTTTAAAGTTAAAAAAATGTTTCATGTTTTATATTATTGTGTTTATTTTGGTTGGTTTAAAATACAACTATGTTATTAATTCAGAATTATGGTCACTCTTTCCCCTCCCCCCAAAACCCCTAACTATATTATTAAATTGTTTTTAATACTGTTTCAGTTTGATTGGGTGATGGTTTGATATTGTATCGCTTTTGGAAAATGGTGGTATTGTCCATCTTCCCCCCCCCCTCCTCCCACAATCTGATAATAGTGCTTGTGTAGCTGCATCTGTCAGCGATTATTGACTTGGCGATTTGTTACAGCCTGGACCATTGGGTGTGTGGCATGGTTTTCCCTTGCGTCCATTATTAATTATTGGTGATTATGGTGCGACGTCTTGATCACACGCTTTCCTCACCTCTCCGAGCATGTGATTACCAATATTGGTGGTTACGGCTGCTGTGTCTTTATCCATGCTTTCCTCACCTCATGACTCATTCCTAGGTGATTACTATATCGATTCGCGGTGCTAATCATTGACAGTCTTATGTTTTGTGACTCTCTGGACAACCACAAGCGCCCATCCGAGTGTCGGTGGTTGAACGTGTACTCCCGCCTGGAGGGTGGGGTGCTCGCCAGTATCATAAATATCCAAAATGAAGAGCGTCGACATTTAATTTATTTTTCTTTCTTTTGGCATCCAACTTAATGTAGTGACAGGAATGAGATCTTTCAAAGGATTCCTCGATGAGGACCCATTTGTAGTGACTAATCAACGCAACTCAAGCTGGTGGTCCTTCTCGATGACTGTATCAAAGGGTCGTAAGGGGAATGATCCTTTCTCCGTAGTTTCTTCAGCCTTCCAGAGATAGAACTTTCTTTGCAAGTTCTTCATGTGGCATCGCATGACCAGCAAGGCGAAGGCGTGTGTTCTCTTACAATCGCAGAAGAAGTGGGGCAAAGAAAAATAATTGTTGTAGTGCGGGTCTCGTGGCAGCACGACCGCTTAGGTGGAGCAGTGGAGTCGTCTCTACCGAACACCCGGAATCAAGGTCGTGACCCTCGATAAGTCCGAGGTACGGGTCCCCTTACAGGACCATGAATCGCCATTAATTCGACCGCGTGGGTAGGGTTAATTGCCAACTTCAATATAACGCTAAAGTACCCAGACGGCAAAGCTACCGGGGAATTCACACCTCGACAGTCCTCGAAGCGGGACGAGCCAATTACCGTGCTCAAACCGTGTGTAACCGAGCGGATAAACTTTTTGCTACTCGGTGATTATCCGGTGAACTCCTCACAAGAAATCAAACATTGAAGGAAGAGCGCGTCAGTTCTTGCCCGGCAATTTTACGAATGCAAAGGAAACCATCGTATGTCACACATACAAGGTGGCCACAACATCTTGTCACCCTTATAAAAATTTGTGCATGCCTATTGTGTGCAGTGCTTATTTATTTATTTTTGCAGATTGAGAAACGTAATCACCATTGTGATACAAGCTGTTATACCATGATAACAAATTGTTGTTAGCGTCTGGTTGTTAGTGCTCCCACAGATGTGGCCACAAAATTATTCGATAATTGACAATGTGGAGACAAATGGATCACTAGGAAACTTAAAGCTTGTATCATATAATTGTAAATGTGTAATAAAGTCAGACTACCACAATTATGTGGTTACAACTTGTAGAACCCTTTCCGTGTTGTCAGTGGTAATGACAAAAGGAAATATCACAATTTTTACAAGGGGTGACAAGAACATCAATGGGCCACCCTCCACATCAACAGGTTGAAACAGTGGCATCACTGCAATATCTGGAGAAGGTGTAAAAGATTTACCTAAAAGTTATTTTGTTGTTGCTAAACAAAACATGGACGTGTGGAGAGATCATGGTGTGTGAAACCTTGGTTAGAACTCACAGTGCGGGGAAAATGCGAAGGTAAATGGAGATGACATGAAAAGGAATCGGCGAAGGCTCCAAATCTTGAGAATTGCAGTTCCGCATTCAAGGGACATTCACGATGTGATGTAGTTAATGAAATCTGCGGAACTCACGTCTACTCTTATACAAAGGATGCTGTAAAAGGGAGAAATGGAGGCAAGAAAAACTGCCACAGTGGGAGATGAAAAGGAACACAGATCGAATCTAGGGGTGTGTTTTACGTTATCAGCAGCTACTTACACGGCCACCGACTACAGTGTCGGGCCACGTTAACGTGACTAAGCATCTCTTCAGAGCACCTCTAGCAAGCACTGCAACGGAAGCAGGGCTCAGTACGGGCTTAACAGGGCGTCTCCATGGAAACATGCTGTCGTGGTACCGAGTAAACGGTGCCCAGGTCCGTCGTTTTCAAAGTTTTATTTCGATCCACATGCGACAAGTTCCCAGATTACTACCCCGGACGTTTGCAAACTCTGTCAATAGGATAGGGTTTTCAAATTGTTTTCTCCTCCTCATCCTCCTCACATTTACGTCATTGCTGTGATTGGTTACTGATCCTCGTGACGGATCTGACGACCAATCACAGCTCAAGCCGCTCAGGCTCCCTATCACTCATAGTTAGGCCACGTCCAGGCACGTATTCAGTCCGGTTCTTCAACCGTTTAAACTTAACGGCCACGCACAAAGGACGTGTCTTCGGTTAAGAATGGATAGATTTTGTGTTTCTGTCATTTTTACTGCAATGTCACCTTACATTGTTGTGGTTCAAGCTGACAGGCATTTGTATCTACAATTTATTTTATTGGAGAAATCGCGTCATGACATACAAGGGGTGGGGGGTCGCGCATAGCTCGCATTTGTTATGTTCGGCTAATCGGCTGGCCCAAGTATCAACATCATTTGGTAATCAGCTTTCATTCAATCGTCAAGGGTCATTCATGTAGTCAGGCCTGTTGTATTACAGCGGCTACAGAATATGAGGAAGAGGAAAAGAAATACAAATAAATGGGGGATCAGGAGGCGCCTCCTACCAAGCTTATCTATGGACCTACATTGTTCATTTTTGGGGATGGGACGGCCGGGCCGGGGGTTTGCACGTTCGTAGATCTTGACGAATAAGGATGAAAGTAGAAGTGACAATTAAAGGATGAATACATGTTTCCAAATCATGAGTATACATTCTATAGGGTACTTGCCTTATGAACATTCATCGGTTGTAGTACATCATTCTGATCGACTAGGGCGGGCCATGTTAACATGACTGAGCACTCCTAATCGTATCCACTAGGGGCCCGTGGCGCTTTGTAAAGCCGTTGATATGGAACTTATGATAAAAAAGTAATGGAAGTATCACTCAAATTGTCTGAAATCATCTTCACAAATAACATGTAGATGCAAACGAGACCCCCCCCCCCCAACCCCTACAATCATATCATACAGGCTACAGGTATGGAAGTACAAATGAGAAAGGCAGCTTTGGACAAAGAATGAATAACACACTTTGTAATGTTTTATTTTCAGACAAAAAGGTCTCTGGTGCAAGCAGTTGTTTTTATCTGTAACCAGTCAGGCAGCAAACAATGGGAGTTGTCAGTGTTACCGAGTTCATATCATCATCCACACCGGGGAAGACGTCAGAATGACAGTAGTAGACTTTACCTTTATAAACAAAAAAAATTGAACATGGGCCTCTGTGAAATTCAACACAGTCACCCGTAATGTCGCCAGAGTTTAATAAAAACTAGAAAACTCGACCAAATAATCATGCTGCACTCGGCATCGAGATCCATGTGCAATCTGCAGCGTTCCTCAATCCTTCATTCACGGAAATTGATGACAAGTCCGTACAAACGTGTGGTATAAACTACAAATCCAAATTGCTTATCAATCGTCAAATCCACCGATGTGGTCATTTCTCTCCCCTCCTCCCACAATAACGGCTCACCCTTCAAAATGGCCATGGAAGAAAGAGGAGATGACAGTGTGCAGAAGAGGTGTTAAGCAACACGATCGCCAACAATGCAAAACAAAGACCGACCAGACTCAAGAAAAGCACTTGGGTTGTAACAGTCAGCATCGGTGATTGGTCTTTTGGCTATCGAATAGTTCACAACCTCTCCGACCATTATGGCATGACCGAACGTTTCCGCAACCCAAACGAAAGACTCGCAAGAAACCAGCACCATGGCAACCGGGGTGGCAAGCTGGTCGGATTAAATGTGCAAAAGATTGCTTTCACCTTTTCTAACCTTAATTCCACTTTTCCAATGCCAAAGTAAATCGATAAAGCCATAAAAATGGCTCGAGGGAGGTGAATGCGGAAAAGGCGGTGAGAAAAAATAACCGAAAAGTCCACAATAACTGTTCCTGAAAACTGTTTGGTTTCTAAAACGATAACAACACCAACCAACATCATGTAGCCAGCTCTTGCGAACCCCTCAATCCCGAGCCCTCGATAAACACTGAACATGCAAACTATGGGGGGGGGGGGGAATCTGAAAGGGAATTAGGAGGCAAAGGCTTTAAAGAGGAAAGGCTGAGAAAGTTAAGGACCGAGTTCCCGATCTACATACGGTTTCAGCGTCAAATGCAAAAAAAATTTGATTTTCTTTTACAGGATTATGAAAAATAAAGTTCCTGTCCGCCCGACTGGAATCTTTGCTTCGAAATTGCAATTGCTCCAAAAGGGCGCAAAACTATTTAATTAGATATGCATTCACTGTAGTAGGTTGGGGGAGGAGGGTGTGGTCTTCAAAAACAGTACAAAGTCAAAAGTTCCATATTTTGCATATGGTAATAAATAGATGGACTTTACGATCGTCAGGTGGTGAGTCTTGAAGAATGTTTCTACTTTCCAAACAAACGGTCACCAAAAAGAGCTCCGTTACAATGGCATCACACATGCTGAAACGCAAGTTTACAGAAGCTAACCCAATGGCCGTTCGGTGTGTTTCATGAGAGCGTAGCAACAGCAACAAACGTTGTATCAATTGGCAGGCCGGGGAAGATTAAATTAATTACTGGGGCATGCAGGACAACCACGTTCAACCTGAATGAGTGCCGGCTACAGTGAAAGACAAACAATACCCACATGTTGTTGGGAGAAACATTGTCATAATCAAATAAAATGTGATATTTAGCCAAACCAAAACCAACCGCGGGAGCACATCGTTTATAGAGGTGTGTAAATAACAGACGTGGACTTTCGTTTTAGACCTGGAAGCTTTTACTACCACACCAAAAAATGTCCAAACATCAGACGTGTACCCAAAAGCCCTTTAATCTAAGCTCTGTGCAGTTTTTTTTTGTTTTTTTCCCCCAGCATCAGCCAATAAGGTCCACAGAACATTGCGGGTTTTTGTTTTGTTTTTTTCCCGACTGGAGACTAGCCAACGGGCTCAGTTTTAGCAGCGTAATCACAGGCTGGATTTCACCTCAGAATCCATCAGGCACACACCTGGCTGATTATAGTCCAGAGTTGATGGCATCAATTGAGAACTCGCTCCAGGTACTTGGTAGGGGGTTGTCCCGCACAAACTTTTGATGTACCAGCAAGTGAGGTGTTGCTTCAGGTTTTCTTCGACGACAAAGTCCATAGCTGACCGTGTGGAGGGGCACAAGCGTCGAATGGGGCACAGGAAAAAATGCCTGATTGTACAGGTTTCACGTCGAGCACAAATTTAGTCCACATTTTCTCTGTCACACGAAAAATCCATCGTGCCAATTCGTCAACAATAAGAGTTTAAAGAAAACGTTTCCATCCAATCGACAATTTGTGAACATGCCGAATTATTCATTTATTTATTTTAACTGCACGCATACATACACCCAAACGCTACTGTTCAGTTGATACCTGCTGCCACCTTACTGAGCCTCAACGTTATAGAAAATAATAATAAAATAAAAACATACCAGGTACACAGACAGGTACAGGTAGTGGACGAAAAAAAAAAATTGAACACAATGGTAAAAGTCCATCGTTCATCATTGGTATCTCCCGCAGTGATGCTGAGTCTTTGGTTCTCAACTGCTCACCGCAGGCGGTCGGGGTCTTGCTGCTTCTACTGTTCTCTCTCGGCCTCCGCGCCCACCCCTTGCCTCTGTCTGAGAATGTTTCTCCTCCCCCCCGCTCAAGGTCCCCAGCAACTCCTTCTGGTAAAAACTACCAATATCACGAATAATGCTCACCTTCACTCTTTCATTCCTCTTTTTTCGCGCCTTTGAACAAATACCCACACACTCTTCATCTAACACTCTTCCGCTCCAGTCTTCAAAAACAACTGTTTCTCACCACCATTCTTATCTTCCCCCGCATCCAAAACCACGATCTTTCTACCCCGCCTCAATCCCACCCCAAACCCACCTCCTTCAATTCGCTGCTTTCCTTCTGCAAGTCCCTGCAATGTCCATCTTGTTTTACCCTGTGCACCCACCCCATCCCTCCTCCCTTCCCCAAGAATCTCAATGTGTCTATTCTCCACTGTTTTGTGTGCTTCCCTCTCCTATCTCTCTTGTTTTTCTGGTCCCCTTGTTATACATTCTTTGGTGTTAGCTCTATACGAGCCTTGAGATTGCCGCTACTTAAAAATATTCCATAAATGCTCATTTGGGTTTCAGACTTGGTGACGCGAGAAGGCCACGACATGGAATAATGTCAGTGGTTATGCTGCATCAAACCATTTGGGGTGACCACACGTGCTCCGTGGATGGGACTTGGGTGTGGGGATCTCTCTTGCAGTCCCCCCACGCTAGCGATGATTAAAGAATAACCAGGCCTGTGTTAGCATTTATAAATGACCATAAAGCTGCTGGTAATGTTATTTGCTCGTTAATGCAGTGAAGCATTATGCTCCTGTGTGGAAAGGCCGTTGCTTGGTGACCCTCATTTACCAGTGTTTCCTTTTTTATTTTCTCACTACCTGTCATATGTCACACAAGATAGTGCAGAGGAAGCGGACTTACCTTCGACCGGTCTGGTCTGGATTCCCACCCCACTACAAACTCGAATTTGGTTTGGTGTTCCGTGTGCAGGGTGTGGGGTGTGGGTATTGTGTTCCGTGTGCAAAGGTGTGCCTCTCTTGGATGGACATTGTGCCGGTTGTCCCATCTGCTCTAGCATTAGTTGGTGGATGTTAAAGATCCCATAGGGTATCTGTCGTAAAGAGTAGGCAAGTTATTGCTTGGCAACCCTGAACAAATCAAAAATTCCTACCCCAAATTCTCCAGTCAAGCCACACTTGGCATACTCTAAGCGATTTTGCCAATTACCGACAAACGAGTTTGTTCCTGGACCGTGGACTGAATACATGCTGATGTTGAAAGAATACATACACACACCAAAAATATACAAATATTATATGCTGGATAAATGGAAAAAAAAAAACCTAAAAAAATAAACAATCAAGGAACACGGAAGGGCAAGTCTTCGACGTCGTGACGTCGAACAGATATGCCTTTACTTGCCACATTATTACATCATTAATTACCTAGAAGGGCACTCGAAAGAGCGCAATACCTCCGCCCTGTGTAATGCCTGGATCACGAGAACATAATCGGTCCAACACAATTTTGGTATTGCTATATATAATTTTTGGCGCTATCTCTCAAATGGTAAAGAATCACTTTAAAAATTATCGGATCCTGATTTCAGATCTTCAGGCAATCGAATCAGTTCATCCTTCGTTCACACACCCAACATGTCCACCAAGTTTCATCCGTAATCCATCCACAACTTTTGAGATATTCCTGCACACAGGACAGACAAACGACAAACAGAGAGAAAAGGTGAAAGCATAACCTCCTTCACGCTTCGGTGGCGGAGGTAATTAATACTTGAACCAATGCCGATTTACAATCCCTGAACCCAGCCGACAAAAACACTAAACTCTGGCTGCCGCTAGGCTTTTTTATTTTTGACCTTCGAGGGGACGTCACGGGCCAAACTGTGCGGAATCGGGAAGAACGTAAATGATGAAAGTTGTAGTACTCGAAGAAGCACTACTTGCATACCAACTTTCATTCGAAACAGTTGAAAAACCCTAGGAGCTCGATGCCCAATTATTGATTTTTTTGACATTTTCTAAGTTCGTGGACCTTGTTGACCTTGACCGTTGGCCGAAAATGAAAAAATCGAGCTTCCGTGGGGCTATGCAGGTGCCATTCGGCTAACCAAATACCAAACCCCTGCCAGATTCGACAAACCCCCTCGGAGAAAGATGTAACTTGAAATCGGCTACCCCCTAAAACACACTTTTTGGGCGTGGCTCCGCCCATAATGGGCGCAGCACCGCCCATTCTCAGGAAAACACAACTAGATCATGAATAAACCTCCCACCCAAATTTTATCAGGATCGGATCAAAACCACGGAGATCGGATCTGTCGCGGACAGACAGACAGACAGACACCCATAACGAATATAGTGGTCACTTACTGACTCGTGAACCAAAAACAACTCGTTTCCCCGTGGAGAGGACTTCACAAGTGCCAATTTCTATTTTTCCATGAAGCGATTTCAGATAGAGTCCAAAGCTTTCCTTTTTTTTTTTTTTACAACA
>CM068959.1:121123864-121136214 GCA_035128595.1 Eptatretus atami
TAGCGCCAAAAATTATATATAGCATATCTCAAAAATGTGTTGGACCCGATATGTTCTCGTGGATCAGGCATTACAGGGCGGAGGTATGCGCTCTTCCGAGTGCCCTTCTAGTAATTAAATGATGTAATAATGTGGGCAAAGTAAAGGCATATCTGTCGACGTCACGACGTCGAAGACTGCCCTTCGTGTTCTTGATTGTTTATTTTTTTTAGGTTTTTTTTTTCCAATTTATCCAGCAAGTAATATTTGTCATTATTTTTGGTGTGTGTATGTATTCTTTCACATCAGCATGTATTCAATCCACGGCAGGACAAACTCTCGTTTGTGGTATTGGCAAAATCGTTAGGTATGCCAAGTGTGGCTTGACTGGAGAATTGGGGTAGGAATTTTTGATTTGTTCAGGGTGCCAGCAATAACTTGCCTACTCTTTACGACAGACACCATGGGATCTTTAACATCCACCAACTAATGCTAGCAGATGGGACAACCGGCACAATGTCCATCCAAGAGACGGCACACCTTGCACACGGAACACAATACCCACACCCCACACCCTGCACACGGAACACAAACCAAATTCGAGTTTGTAGTGGGGTGGGAATCCAGACCAGACCGGTCGAAGGTAAGTCCGCTTCCTCTGCACTATCTTGTGTGACATATGCAGGTAGTGAGAAATAAAAAAAGGGAAACACCTGGGTAAATGAGGGTCACCAAGCAACGGCTTCCACACAGGAGCATAATGCTTCCATGCATTAACGAAGCAAATAACATCCCAGCATGCTTATGGTCATTTATAAAATGCTACACAGGCCTGGTTATCTTTAATCATCGCTAGCGTGGCTGCAAGAGAGATCCCCACCCCATGTTCCCATCCACGGAGCACGTGTGGTCACCCAATGGTTTGATGAGCATAACACTGACATTATCGCATGTCGTGGCCTTCTCGGTCACCAAGATCTAACCCAATTGAGCATTTATGGAATATTTTTAAGTAGGCAATCTCAAGGCTCGTATAAGAGCTAACACAAAGAATGTATAACAAGGGGACCAGAAAACAAGAGGGATAGGAGAGGGAAGCACAAAACAGTGGAGAATAGACACATGAGATCTGTGGAAGGGAGAGGGATGGGGTGGGGTGCACAGGGTAAACAAGATGGACATTGCAGGGACTTGCAGGAAGGAAAGCAGGGAATTTGAAGGAGGTGGGTTTGGGGTGGATGAGCGGGGTAGAAAGATCGTGGTTTGGATGGGGGAAGATAAGAGATGGTGGTGAAACAGCTGTTTTGAAGACTGGAGGGAAGAGTGAGATTGAAGAGTGTGTGGGTATTTGTTCCAAAGGCGGAAAAAAGAGGAATGAAAGAGTGAAGGTGAGCATTGATTCGTGATATTGGTAGTTTTACCAGAAGGAGTTGCTGGCGACCTTGAGCGGGGGGGAGGAGAAACATATCTCAGACAGAGCAGGGGTGGGGCGGAGGCCGGAGAGGAGACAGTAGAAGACAGCAAGACCACCGACCTGCCTGCGGTGAGAGTGAGAGACCAAAGACTCAGCATACTGCGGGAGATACCAATGATGAACCGATGACTTTACATTGTGTTTCAATTTTTTTTTTCGTCCACTACCTGTACCTGTCTGTGTACCTGTATGTTTATTATTATTATTATTTTCTATAACGTTGAGGCTCAGTAAGGTGGCAGCAGGTATCAACTGACAGTAGGTTTGTGGGGTGTATGTATGCGTGTACAGTTAAAATAAATAAATGAATAATTTCCATGTTCACAAATCTGTTCTGATTGGATGAAACGTTTTCTTTAAACTCTTATTGTTGACGATTGGCACGATGGATTTTCGTGTGACAGAGAAAATGTGGACTAAATTGTGCTCGACGTGAAACCTGTACAACTCAGCATTTTTTCCTGTGCCCCCATTCGACCTTGTGCCCCTCCACAGGCAGCTATGGACTTTGTCGTCGAAGAAAACCTGAAGGCACACCTCACTTGCTGGTACATCCAAAAGTTTGTGCGGGACAACCCCCTACCACAGTACCTGGAGCGAGTTCTCAATTGATGCCATCACTCTGGACTATAATCAGCCAGGTGTGTGCCTGATGGATTCTGAGGGTGAAATCCAGCCTGTGATACGCTGCTAAAACTGAGCCCGTTGGCTAGTCTCCAGTCCGGAAAAAAACAAAACAAAAAACCCGCATGTTCTGTGGACCTTATTGGCTGGATGCTGGGGGAAAAAAACAAAAAAAACTGCACGAGCTTAGATTAAAGGGCTTTTGGGTACACGTCTGATGTTTGGACATTTTGGTGTTGGGTAGTAAAAGCTCAGGTCTAAAACGAAAGTCCACGTCTGTTATTTACACACCTATAACCGATGTGCTCCCGCGGTTGGTTTGGTTTGGCCTAAATTCACATTTTATTGATTATGACAATGTTTCCCCAACAACATGTGGGATGTTGTCTTTCACTGATGCCGGCATCCATTCAGGTTGAACTGGTTGTCCCTGCATGCCCCGTAATTTAATTTAATCTCCCCGGCTGCCAATTGATACAACGTCTGTTGCTGTTGCTATCGGCTCATGAACACACCGAACGCCATGTGGGTTAGCTTCTGTAAACTTGCGTTCAGCATGTGTGATGCAATGTGTAACGGAGCTCTTTTGGTGACCGGTTCTGTTTGGAAAGTAGAACATTCTTCAAGACTCACCACCTGACGATCGTAAAGGTCCATCTATTTATTACATATGCAAATATGGAACTTTTGACTTGTATGTTTTTGAGACCACACCCTCCTCCCCCAACCTACTACATGAATGCATATCTAATAAATAGTTGGCCCTTTTGGGCCAATTGCAATTTCGAAGCAAAGATTCAGTCGGGCGGACAGGGAACTTATTTTTCATAATCTGCAAAGAAAATCAAAATTTTTTTTTGCATTTGACGCTGAAACCGCATGTACGATCGGGAACCGGTCTTATCTTTCTCACCTTCCTCTTTAAACCTTTGCCTTCCTAATTCCCTTTCAGATTCCCCCCCCCCCCCCATAGTTGCATGTTCAGGTGTTTATCGAGGGCTCGGGGATGAGGGGTTCGCAAGAGCTGGCAGTGTTGTTGGTTATCGTTTTAGAAACCAACAGTTTTCAGTGAACAGTTATTGTGGACTTTTCGGTTATTTTTCTCACCCCTTTTCCCATTCACCTCCCTCGAGCCATTTTTATGGCTTTATCGATTTACTTTGGCATTGGAAAAGCTGGATTAGGTTAGAAAAAGGTGAAAGCAATCTTTTGCACATTTAATCCGGACCAGCTTGCCACCCCGGTGCCATCGTGCTGGTTTCTTGCGAGTCGTTCGTTTTGGGGTTGCGGAAACGTTCGGGTCATGCCATAATGGTCGGAGAGGTTGTGAACTATTCGATGCCAAAAGGACCAATCACCGATGTGACTGTTACAACCCAAGTGCTTTCTTGAGTCTGTCGGTTTTGATTTTGCATTGTTGGCGATGTGTTGCTTTAACACCTCTTCTGCACACTGTCATCTCCTCTTCTCATGGCCATTTTGAAGGGTGAGGCGTATTGTGGGAGGAGGGGAGAGAAATGACCCACATCGGTGGATTTGACGATTGATAGCAATTTGGATTTGTAGTTTATACAACGTTTGTACGACTTGTCATCAATTTCCAGTGAATGAGGATTGAGGAACGCTGCAGATGCACATGGATCTCGATGCCGAGTGCAGCATGATTATTTGGTCGAGTTTCTAGTTTTATAAACTCTGGCGACATTGACGGGTGACTGTGTTGAATTTCACAGAGGCCCATGTCAATTTTTTTTGTTTATAAAGGGTAAAGGTCTACTCCTGTCATCTGACGTCTTCCCGGTGTGATGATGATATGAACTCGGTAAACTGACAACTCCCTTGTTTGCTGCCGACTGGTTACAGATACAACTGCTTGCACCAGAGACCCTTTTTGTCTGAAAATAAACATTACCAAAGTGTGTTATTCATTCTTTGTCCAAAGCTGCCTTTCTCATTTGTACTTCCATACCTGTAGCCTGTATGATATGATTGTAGGGGTGGGGGGGGGGGGTCTCGTTTGCCATCTACATGTTATTTGTGAAGATGATTTCAGACAATTTGAGTGATACTTCCATTACTTTTTATCATAAGTTCCATATCAACGGCTTTACAAGCCGCACGGCTAGTGGAGTACGATTAGGAGGTGCTCAGTCATGTTAACATGGCCGCCCTAGTCGGATTCAGAATGATGTACTACAACCGATGAAATGTTCATAAGCATACCCCTATGATGTATACTCATGATTGAAACATGTATTTCATCCTTTAATTGTCACTTCTACTTTCCATCCTAATTCGTCAAGATCTACGAACGTGCAAACCCCCCGGCCCGGCCCGTCCCATCCCCAAAATGAACAATGGTAGGGTCCATAGATAAGCTTGGTAGGAGGCGCCTCCTGATCCCCCATTTATTTGTATTTCTTTCCCTCTTCCTCATATTCTGTAGCCGCTGCTAATACAACAGGCTGACTACCATGAATGACCCTGACGTTGAATGAAAGCTGATTACCAAATGATGTTGATACTTGGGCAGCCGGTTACCGAACATAACAAGATGGCGACTATGCGCGACCCCCCCACCCCTTGTATGTCATGACGTCGATTTCTTCCATAAAATAAATGTAGATACAAATGCCTGTCAGCTTGACCACACAATGTAAGGTGACATTGCAGTTAAAAATGACAGAAACACAAATCTATCCATATCTTAACGAAGACACGTCCTTTGTGCGTGGCCGTTTAAAGTTTAAACGGTGAAGACGGACTGATGACGTGCCTGGACGTGGCCTAACTATGAGTGATAGGAGCTCTGAAGCGCTTGAGCTGTGATTGGTCGTCAGACCGTCCACGAGATCAGTAACCAATCACAGCAATGACGTAAATGTGAGGAGGATGAGGAGGAGAAAACAATTTGAAAACCCCTCCTATTGACAGAGTCAAACGTCCGGGGTAGTAAATCTGGGGAAGTTGTCGCATGTGGATCGAATAAAACTGAAAACGACGACCTGGGCACCGTTTACTCGAGTACCACGACAGCATTGTTTCCATGGAGACGCCCTGTTAAGCCGTACTGAGCCCTGCATTCCGTTGCAGTGCTTGCTAGAGTGCTCTGAAGAGATGCTTAGTCACGTTAACGTGGCCACCGACACTGTAGTCGGTGGCCGTGTAGTAGCTGCTTGATAACGTAACACACCCCTAGATTCGACTCGTGTTCCCTTTTCATCTCCCACTGTGGGCAGTTTTTCTTGCCTCCATTTCCCCTTTTACAGCATCCTTTGTATAAGAGTAGACGTGAGTTCCGCATGATCATTAACTACATCACATCGTGAATGTCCTTGAATGGGAACTGCATTCTCAAGATTTGAGCCCTTTCGCCGATTCCTTTCATGTCATCTCCATTACCTTCGCATTTTCCCCACTGTGAGTTCCTAACCCAAGGTTTCACAGCACCATTGATTCTCTCCACACGTCCATGTTTTGTTTTAGCAACAACAAAATAACTTTTAGGTAATCTTTACACCTTCTCCAGATATTGCAGTGATGCCATCTTGTTTCAACCTGTTGATGTGGAGGGTGGCCATGATGTCTTGTCACCCCTTGTAAAAATTGTGATATTTCCTTTTGTCATACCAGCTGACAACACGGAAGGGTTCTACAAGTTGTAACCACATACATTTGTGGTAGTCTGACTTTATTACACATTTTACAATATATGATACAAGCTTTAAGTGTCTAGTGGATCCATTTGTCCTCCATCATTGTCATTATCGAGAATAATTTTGTGCCACATTCTGTGGGAGCACTAACAACCCAGACGCTAACAACAATTTGTTATTCAATGGTATAACAGCTTGTATCACCAATGGTTACGTTTACTCAATCTGCAAAAATAAATAAATAAGCACTGCACACAAAGGCAATGTCACAATTTTTATAAGGGGTGACAAGATGTTGTGGCCACCTTGTATGTGTGACATCACGATGGTTTCCTTGGCATTCGTAAAATTGCCGGAAGAACTGACGCGCTCTTCCTTCAATGTTTGATTTCTTGTGAGGAGTTCACCGGATAATCACCGAGTGGCAAAAAGTTTTAATCCGCTCGGGTTACACACGGTTTGAGCACGGTAATGGCTCGTCCCGCTCGAGGACTGTCGAGGGTGTGAATTCCCCGGTAGCTTTGCCGTCTGGGTACTTAGGTATATTGAAGTTGGCAATTAACCCTACCCACGCGGTCGAATTATGGCGATTCATGGTCCTGTAAGGGACCCGTACCTTCGGACTTATCCGAGGGTCACGACCTAGATTCCGGGTGTTCGGTAGAGACGACTCCACTGCTCCACCTAGCGGTCGTGCTCGCCACCGAGACCCGCACTACAACAATATATGTTCTTTGCCCCACTTCTCTGCGATTGTAAGAGAACACCGCCTTCGCCTTGCTGGTCATGCGATGCCACATGAAGAACTTGCAAAGAAAGTTCTACTCTGGAAGGCTGAAGAACTACGGAGAAGGTCATCCCTTACGACCCTTTGATACATCATCGAGAAGGACACCAGCTTGAGTGGCGTTGATTTAGTCACTACATGTCTCATCGAGAATCCTTGAAAGATCTCATCCTGTCACTACATTAAGTGGATGCCAAAAGAAAAGAAAAATAATTAATGTCGACGCTCTTTCATTTGGGATATTTATGATACTGGCGAGCACCCCCACCCTCCAGGCGGGAGTACACGTTTCAACCACCGAACACGGATGGGCGCTTGGTGTCCAGAGAGTCACAACAACATAAGACTGTCAATGATAGCACCGCGATCGATATAGTAATCACCAGAATGAGTCATGAGGTGAGGAAAGCATGGGATAAAGACACAGCACCGTAACCACCAATATTGTAATCACTGCTCGGAGAGGTGAGGAAAGCGTGTGATCAAGACGTCGCACCATAATCACCAATATTATAATGACCGAAGGGAAAACCATGCACACACCCAATTGGTCAGTGCTGTAACAAATCGCCAAGTCAATATCGCTGACAGATGCAGCTACACAAGCACTATTTATCAGGATTGTGGGAGGAGGGGGGGGGGGAAGATGGACAATACCATTCCAAAAGCGATACATATCCAAACCATCACCCAAATCAACTGAAACAGGTATTAAAACAATTTAATAATATAGTTAGGGGTGGGGGAGGGAAAGAGTGTACCATAATCTGAATTTAATAACATAGTTGTATTTAAACCATACCAAAATAACACAATATATAAAACATGAAACATTTTTTTAACTTTAAAAAAGATTGCAGAAACAAGAAACAAAAAAACATTTAAAAAAAATGTAAAAACAAAGGGATGAAATCTCTAAAAAATAATAACCAAACAAGGTAGGAATGACACCACATTACAATGCCACAATACGACACCACAATCCTCTTATGGTTTAGCATCACGATATTGTTGCGGACTTGGGATTCGAGGCTCATCACAAGGGGAAGCGCTCGGGTTCCTCCCGAACAACCGATCACGAGGCCGCTGGGCGCAGATAACTTCGCGCACTGGCAGGTTGCTCGGCAACCACGAACACCGATTGGCACGGCCAATCCAGGCAGGGTTACACTACTTCGCTTGATACCTTACCTGTGGACGGCCGGTCAGTTAGAGGCACGTGCCCTCGATGCGTGCAGCCGTGCAGTGCAGCCGAGCAGAGCAACTAAGTACGCACCGGCTAATAAACTGATAGGGTGGAACTTCCTGGCTGGGCTAATGTGCGGATCGTGCTGCACAAATGGAGGACAAGATGAAACGAGCTGGGTACATTTATGACGAGCAATTTATTACAGCAAGGTGAGGAAAATTATGTGGCACAGTCATGGGTTTATTCATAAAATGTACAGCAGGGGAAAGCAAGGAATTTGTGGATGCAGCAAAAGAAAAGAAAATTATTCATGAAAGAGACACAGTGCAGAGTTTCACTGACATTAACTTCTTCAACCTTACTTATGTTACACATGTTACAGGCGCCATTACACACACACACACACACACACACACACACACACACACACACCCGAGGAAATTAGAGTAAGCCCAGAGAGAGGAGAAGCAGTTGAGGTGTTGGCAACCTCATTGTACCTGGTGTGGTCAATGGATCTACACAACCCAATCACTTAGGAAGGGGGAGGAGGGAAGAAAATGGGGGGTATTTATGATGCGTGAGTGGGAGGTGCAAAAATGTGGTGCAATGTGATGAAAGAGGAAGGTGTGAAAGGTGCAAATCGGTGATGCTCTTTTAGTGGACGAGGCACAGATGGAGAAAAGATGCGGAAGAGAAAGCTTAACGGGGACGTGTGAGAAAGTCTGTAAGTGGTAAGGAATATTGGCTGTGGAATGCAGTCAAATCCAAGCGCCAATGACCCAGTAATGACCACGGCATGTCTTGGTAACTGCTCGCTCTGCCCTGCTCGCCTCGCTCGGTTGCGCTGACCCCTCAGCTCGGTTGCGCTCGGCTCGGTAAAGGCTTTGAAGAGATTCGGCTTGGAGGTTGAACGAAAGAGAGAGATTGATCCTGATTTGCTCTCTTTTATAGAGCCTGGAGTGGAGGAGGCCAGAAAATGGAACAAAAGACCCTGTAGGTGTTTCCGAGCTCCCCCTTTGGTGCATAGCCGTCACCTTGCACCATAGCCATGCCCTGTCAGGCTCCAGAGCCAAAAAAATTCTCAGTAGCCTCCGAGCCTGGCCACACAACACAGCTCCGCAATTTACATTGGCCGAGGGTTTTCGTGAGTGCTCTCCAGCCCTGAATGTGCGCTGAACTGTTTGAGTGTTGTTATTTAGCAGAACGTCTCACGCATGGTTGCGTGAGGTAAGAGAGGAGTCGCCCCGACACCGTTCTGCTTCTTTCTCCTCAGCTCTTCTTGTCTCCTTTCTTCCCGGATTGAATGATGGCCATGTGTCTTTTGTTTAAGTAAGTCTGTCTAAGAGGAATATGTACTGGGGTAAGTCTGCTCTTCTGTGCCTTTTGCCTGCTTATAAATACTCGCTTTAATGATTGCCTTGCTTGTTAAATAAAAGATTGTTGTTTGTTCTTTTAAAATCTGCCTTGTTCGTGTCCTTTCTTCCATTGATCCGCCAAAGCATGTACGTAATAGAAGGGAAGGTTTTGCCCTGCTAATTGGCTCTGTGGGTTAGCCGGTACTGCACCCACTGTCCTGCTTGGCAGTAATAAGTACTCGGGTGCATGCTGGGGGTGTGGACTCAAGCTCCGGTAGTCGTACGGAGTAGGTAACGTGGCTGTGGATGCAAGGACCCTGCTCGGTGTAATTTATTTTGCCGGCGTCCACGTTGACAACCCGTTGAGCCATGGAGTTATCCGTGGCCGGCAGCCTCAGGTTCGGTTGTGGCAGCGGGTCCAAGTCTGCACCTCGTGAGCCCAGCGCGTGTGCCTATACCGTAACAATATTATATCTTAAACCAGATGAAGGGGGCCCTACACTTAGTATCGCTCCGGGCCCATTCTTGAATTTTTTTTAATTTTTAAGTAATTCTTCTCCATTGATGTTATGGCCAAAAACGATATGTAGCATGACATTTCAAAACGTTATGGACGGATTCGGACAAAACTTGGTGGATGGGTTGGTTAGGTGACAAGAACAAGCCGATTAAATTTTGGTTCAGATCCGGCTTATCAGTGGCATAGAAAACGTAAACTGTTCAGCCTGGCCGAGGTTTGCGCTCCACCGAGTGCCGCTAGAGGAGGAGATTGGGACCATACTCTGTGCAGAGCGTTGGTGCTGCTTTAGCAGTCTCCTTGGCTATAGTTCGCTTTTAAATTCGTTTTCTCCACAACTTCTTGAGCGATTGACACGAAACTTTCACCATAGGAGCACCTACCCATGGGAAATTTTTACAAAGGTCCATGATGATTGGATGGAAAATGCACCAGGCACTCCACAAAGTCTGTTTTTTGGAAGCATGGGTTGCAGGGTTTCACGTACCAGAAATTACCGTCCTCGCTTCACTTGGCCTCGGCCGAATAACGCACAACTGTAGTAGTTGGAGCAGATAGAGAAACAACAAACTTTAATCTAACGTTGCAGCAATAAAAAAATCCCAACGATATCCATGTTATGTGGCTGGTAGGATGGCCTAGAAGTGTGCACACTCGCTGCTAAGCTGTCCAGCCTGGGTTTGAATCCCTACCCAGCTATAATAAACTGTAATTCCTTCCTTAACCTGCAGGGGACACTGCATCAGCTGCAAAGCCATGCCCTCAGCCAATGAGGCTACCCCGCACCCTTATGCTGCATATGAAAGAAGATGGCCGAGATGAGTGTACCAAGTCCTCTGTCCCCAGTGAATAAGGGATACTATTGATGCATGGAGTCGTGACTGCATTGTACACTCAAGATGAGTTATACTTTAGTTCCTTCCCTGCAATTAATAATGGGGAAATGGGGCTTTTAATTTTTTTGAGGCCATTCTTAGATTTAAAATTCCACTCAACCAAAGAAATAGAGTTCCACTTTGTCACTATCCATATGTTAACGTTGCAAGTCAACCCTCAAATAACACCATTTAATTGTACTCACAGCTCGGTAGTCGTTTCACTTCCATAGTGCTGTGACACGGAATTGCTCTTTCCATCCTGTTTTTGAGAGAATCGTTGTTCCTGATCACACAGGCGGGTTTGCTCTGTCCCAGAACAGAGTTCTATCATAAATGTCATGTGACTTTACTTTGTTCAGCCGCAGCTTGTCACAGCAACATTGCAGAAGTGGGCAGTGTACAGGTGAGTATTGGTAAACATGGCAGTCGCTTCATTCGCTGCGTTTCAAATTGTAACTCGAAAGCATCTGACAATGCAAAGCCCATCCGTGTCCGCTTTGTACTCGAACTAAACTCGACGAAAACAACAGTTAAAAAAAAATTGTACATTCTATTCATTTGTGTTCTCCACAATCTCAAAATAAATGTTTGTTGAAGATTTGATGACACAAGCTCAATATTGGTAAAAATATTACGGCCTCGACATACGCACTGAATCTCAATGGTAAACAATGATTTTGATTAAAACATTTATGGCTGGTCTACCACTTCACCGATGACATCATCCTTAAAATCCCTTATTCCCCCATTGGGAGTAGAATGAGATATGCCAAGTTTCAAATTTTTCCGATCAGCAGTTTCAGAGATGTAATGTTTTAATTTTATGCGTTTAATCCAAGATTGCTGCCACATCACATGACCTATGATGTCACAATTATAATTAGAATATTTTCCAAGGCTGGGAAAGTTTGGGGGGGTGCTCCTACCCTGAAAATTTGTGTCAATGAACAAGTGGTTGTTGAGAAAAAAAAACAAGGACAAAAAAGGGTCGACCAATAATAGTGACGGAAATGGCCCTTAGTAGGCTACTAAAATTAGGATTAGCCCAGATCCCCATTAATATGTTTAGCCAGGTAAATGGACGTTACATGTGTGTTCGGAAGGTGTCACAGGCTGTTATTTGTTTGTGCAGAGGTGGTGGATCGAGAGCTTCCTCTTCTTCCTTCCTCTCTCCCAACATAGTCCCCGCCAGCGCTAGAGGGGAGTGGCCAAAAAGAGGAAGTGAAATAAGGGAGGAGCCAGTGGCTTGAATGAGCAAACGAAGGAGAGACAGTGGTGATTCTGCCGGGAGAGAAACTGGACCTGGCGCGCTGGGTCTGCCTTCTGTGGCCTGGAGAAGCGAGCCAGGGCCGAAGGAAAGGACTGCAGGAGGTCTGTCTGCCCTCGGCTGGATGAGAATGACTGTGGGAGTCGTGATCTGCTGTGTAGGGGACGGCTGTGTCTGTCTGCGATCTACTTCGTGAAGGAGGCCTGGTGAACAGGCCAGGCCTGGACTTGTATGCTGACCTTGCGAGAAACCAGCTGACACCCATCGTCGATCTGACGGTCTTGTGCCGTCGACCTTACGCGGGTCAGAGCGCGCGGAGGCCGCGTGCGGTGCGAAAAAGGAGGGTGAGCGCCATCTTGCCACGCGGCGTGCTCGAGCTTGGGGGCTCGAATCCAGTGGACATCCGCTTGTACGTAGCACATTCGGCTTTTCACACTTTCCTCTCGTCCATGAAACATCACCAAGTACTCTGTCTTGTCTGCATGCTGTCTCTGTCTTGTCTGCATGTTGTTTAAGGTATATCTCGGTAGGGACCCCCTTGAAACCCGTAATCTGTAGTTCCCTAGTTAAGAACGGGTTATAGATTGATAAAAACATTGTCGTGAATATTTTGCTTGTGTTGTG
>CM068959.1:121136239-121147393 GCA_035128595.1 Eptatretus atami
TATTTCTACTCTTTGAAGTATTACTTAACTAGGCCTGCAGCGCAAAACACTTGTATCTTCTGTGCTATCCCACTAGATCTTGCATAGGCAATCGGAGATGTTATACGTTGAGTTGTGGTGTTTTTGCCAATGGAAGCATATAACAATTTAAGTATTGTGCTTGTTAAAAAATATGACTATGTATGAGAAACAACAAACAAGCCAAATACCTGTGTGAATTCTGATCGAGCAATACAAACCTGTAATGCACATACTTGCCAAGGTGAATGGAACTGCTTGTATTTGCTGAGACTCAGCATATTTTGCTCCCAACTGTTTTTTTTTTTTTTTCATGACGCTTTTACCTATCTGTTTTCAAGTGTCGGCATGGAAGTCACCTGTTCGGGTGTGAGTCGTCTGAGCAGAGTGCTGTGCTGGGAACGCACTGTGTATGAGTTTCTTCATGGATTATTGGCTACCAACTCATTTGCTTAATATTCTGGATGATCTTCAACTTGACACCTTCTAATCGAATGGGTCTTGCACCACTGTCATCAAGGTACTTCAGAATGAGTAACTTTGAATTATTACAGGTTGTGTGGTGTGTGTGTGTGTGTGTTGTGGGTGGTGTGTTGTGTGTGTGGTTTGTGGTGTGTCTGTGTGTGTTGTGTGTGTCTGTGTCTGCTGTGTGTGTCTGTGTGTGTTGTGTGTGTTGTGGTTTGTATACTTTGAGTTTGTTGACTTATTGCTTTGCTGGTAGTAAAAATCTAATTGGTTGCTCATACATTTGAAGGAAATTGGGCAAGCCGCAGTCATTTTGTAGCTTTTCGCTGTCATTGCCTCTTATTGAGAGGTTGAGTATTCTTAATGTTTCTGTTCGGTTCGTTTTGTTTTAGCCGTAGTCTGTTCATGTTCCCTATATTTACTTTTTGCTCTTTTGAAATCTTTTATCTTGATGTTATTTTTTCACTTTGTTATCATCTGTTACTCTTCTGTCGGATTTATCCAGCCACCAATGGAAAGCCTCGAGGGTACTCGCTTCGAATCTATATTTGAGATTTATGTAAGTCTACCGTGTATTCTATAAATATGGTGTTGTCATGAATGTATGCTGGGCTGAAAGTTTGATGATAATGATTCGTTTGTCCACGAGTGAATACATGATTAAAAATTCAGACGCTTGATAGAAAGTGTAGAATGTTTGAAGAATTCTGATCATGAAATGTCAAGAGATAGTTGTGTCACCTGACTTGATCGGAGCTGGATCTCATCAATCCTCCACGTCAGTGGATTGCTCATTACATGCAATATACAGTGCGATCATAAGCTGTGGTTCAGCACGCTATTCGGTATCGGTAGCTGTCGAGAATGCGTGAAATGAGACCTTCTCTCATTCAGCCTTTAAACGTCTCAAAAGAATCATATCTACAGCACAACACATCCGAGTGTTTGCTTCGGTACATGCTCCTTCCAGCTCTCCCTACCATTGCACCACTTCATATTTATTGCACCGATTCACACAGTCTGCCTCACCATACAAGCCCATGCCTTTCATCACGATTCTGAAAACCGGTCTCTAGCTTACCCCTATGCACTACTACCTCATAATGCTTTCTACAGCATAACCTATTTCTTAATTCACACATTTGATTTACCTATCCTTCATGTCAAACATCCATCCACCTCCACCCTTCATTTCATTTTGTTCACATCCTCCTTTCATGCCTGCTTTTTAATGCACCAGTATTCGGACTGACTATACCAACACATCTCTCATCAGCAAGTCCTGCATCAAGTTTTTTCCTTTAATTGGAATGAGAGGCTCTGTTCCATGTCAACGCGGGTACAACTCCTGACTTCCTCCAGCCATCTAATTCTTCGCATTCACTATGTCCACTCACCACCACTCACTAGACATATACCAAGGAACAGATATTTATCTTACACACTTCTCATGAGATATATCCCTCATAAACTCAACGCTTTCCCACTCTAACTGGAGTCACTTGTTAATCCTGTGCAAACCCACATTTGAAGTCCTGGTCCACCCTGCAGTCCACTGATGCGACTACACCTCTAGGCCACGCTGCAGTTGCTGGATTTATACAATTGAATTGCCACCTACACCATTTTTCTCCAGACTATCACACGCGGCAACTTCCCTTTTTTCTTCCCCCCCCCCACTAAACTCTATTCCCATACCAAATACATTCGTGTTAACTGACTACTACTTTCCGTCTCTTAGCCATCCATACGCTCCTTTCCTTAATAAATGCCAATAATATCTCGTCGATCATTTAATTCTCTCCACAAGCGACACTAATCTAACACTAGGTAGGTTCTCACATACAGGAGTTCTGACAAGTGGCCTCCGTCTAAATTCCTCTGATATAAGCTCTCAAGAGAGAGATGAACAGGATTGGGCTGACTCAAGAGTGACCCATGAATGACATCCCGTGTTCACTTCAACTCACTCTGCACTCCATTTACACCAACAATTCAACAGAGGTTTTTCAGGGGCCCGGAAGTATAACCATACAGGGTAAGGATCTGCATGAACGATCAATCACAGTTGCAACTCACACGCTCACACGGTACTACACAAATGGCCTTACCAACAGTACACGTATTACTATGGACATTGGTAAGAAGAATTCTTAGCGTCCACTGCTTTCACTCAGGCCCTTTGGCCCTTATTCCATATCATAAACTAACTGATCGGAGTGACTACCATCCGCATCAGCAAACTCAAATTTAAGAAGTAGGCTCGTTAGTCGTATTTTCTTCTCCAATACTTCTTCTTTCCGTGAGTCAATTGCCAACTATTTAGAACAGTATTTAAATCTGCCTCTATCAGCCTCTGCCTAATCTACCTGGAAAAAGTACAACTAATAATAAATGCTATAAAAGAACACTTTGCATTGGAGGGTTAACAGTTGGCAGGAAATTGGCCTCTAACGTAGGGGCTTAATAGCCCAAACACCTCCCAACATTCGTGGTATGAGATTTTAGCCGTACTACAAATTTCGCCTCGGGCCAACAAAATAAGTATTTTGTAACCCACTCTTCCCCCTTCTTAACAGACTGCTGACTCTGGTAGAGAAATGAACGTAAATTGGTTAAAGAGAAAGACTTCGTAGATCCCGAGATATATGGCCGTCAAGCGGGTCTGGGTCAATATCACAGACGTACCACCAATAAACTGCTGAAGCCATGGGTGGTCGTGAAACCAATGACTGGAGAATCCAATACGTAGGCCACCACGCCAAAGAGAGTACTACTCATATGTATAACAATATTAGTATGTCTCTGAGGTGATAGCTAATAAGTGCTAATTAATATATAATCATACGGATCTATACATTGCCACAACATATAACCCTCACCATGCGAAGGGCCTAGAATAATAATTGGTGAGCTGAAAACAATATATATTGAGATACATCAATCATTCGTAAAGCCTCATTTAAGCCACCTATTATGCACGACATATAAGATCATTTTGAGGCGCGTTTCCCACTGTCGAGGCAGCTTCAATCCATTATTAAGGAGGAAAGGAATATTTATGTTCTTCCCCCCATGGAAATCGGAAGCGAATATGCCACCAGATGCAAACAAGGGATGTTCGCGTATTTTCGTCCCGAGTAAATCTTTTCAGTTATGATTGAATTGCTAATCCCATGACCTCAGGTGCCAGGAATGATGCACCAGGGTAGAGACGTTGATGGGCGGGCGGGTGCTGTCGCTTCAGATTTGCGGGTATTGAACCGACTCGAAGAAGCAAGTGCTCATCTGACAAATCCTCTAAGCAATTGTTTTGTGGTTCTACAAAAACGCATGCCCTAAGGCAACTGCGCACCATTCACACCATACACAGTGACAACAGCAAGTTAATTTAGCGTATTACTTCGAGTCGAGCAGTTATAGACCACTCACGCCACGCATCTCACTCGTTACGTGGGTTAACGGGATGAAGTGCATTGCGTGGGTCCAAGGTAGGTCTATTTAACTTGTATTCTGATTTCTACTCCACACCCTTTCCTTTTCGCCCTGGAATCAAAATGCAAGAAAGGCACACACATCAATTGCGATCTGAATAATTAATCAACCACGAATGCCCCCTTGCGATGAGAGTAACCACCACAAAAGCCATCTACAAACCCTACTGAACACACAGACAGGACATATTAAATCGAACAACATTTCATAATTAATTATGTTTATGGATGGTTGGGCTAATAGTGTGCAGGCCAAAATATTCCAAAGTCGTGAGCCATCCTTACCTATAACCTCCTTGAATTACTTTTCTAAAACTATAACCATAGTCTGGTCTATCGAAAACAAATATCTCAACCACTATGAACTAAACTCCCCACACGGAAAAAAATCACTACACCTATCCATCACAGTATATACTTTTATTGGCATCGCTTAAAAACCAATGTCTGTCATCTAATTATAATTCGAGGAGATGCTGCATTATAACGATTCTGGATAGCTCTTCGGACGTTCGCACAAAGCAAGACTCAAGAAACAGAACGTGATAGAGTCAGCACCAACGAGCTCTCAGGAAGTTGTCAATGGTGAGAGCCACTTGGAAATTAGAAATAAACGAACCTCTCTTAAAAAATACCAGATCCATGTCAGACCAAAATAACAGGACAAACGAACGGGTGGTGGGAGGGGTGCGCGGGAAGGGCAAAATGATACAAGGCTGTTCTTGGTACGGGGCATCAAAGGGCGTAAAGATTTATAGGACTCAATGGAAGGAAGTCCCTCGCGGTGACGGGGAAAAGTCGTGCGAAATTACGCAGGCCATTTAGAGTTGCACCGGAGCGACGTTCAGCCAGGGTGTTGTCAAAGGAACCATTAAACCACATATTGTGTGAGATCCACAGGCGAGCCTCCGAAGACGTGTTCAAAACCGATGGCCAACTGAAAGAATAGTTTCTGGCCCTGATCCTAGCAGCAGGGCTCGGCCAGGGCACGGTGGGCCCATATCAAAGAGCAAGGAGCAAGGAGATTACAGGTAACCAGCGTGTCGCTTTGGGGTCTATTTTGGCCTTCGCCCCAGGCTTATACAACAAAGGCGGAGCGTGGAGCCGTTCCCATTTCCTTCTGCTTCCGCTTGGTCGATCGTCTGGCTTCTCTTTGTATTGCACCATGCTCGTTGCATAACCTCCCCTTCGCTGGCCTCTTGCTTGCGTTTTAGCGATTGCCCAAGGACGTCTTTTCTTGAGAGCTGATCCCGAGGCGACTGCCAAGACTCCTTGCCGTGCTGTATGTCATTTCGCACCTGCGTGCAGCCAGACGGCCAGTTCTGAGCGCCTTGCCATGAGCACCCAGCAAGTGATAATCCAAATACGAGCCACATCTCGAAGGCTGAGAACGCTCAGCAGGGAGCTGTTCTATAGGAGGTTTTACGTTACACAACAGACCTAGTGCACGGCTAGCGTTAGAATCTCGCCTCAATAGAATGCTACTTCTCTCCCTCTCTCTTCCTCATCCTGTTTAGACCATCTCCTCGATCCCCAGTCTTTTCCTGATAGCAGATACAAAAGAGTTCATCGATTGTGTACTGCGGACTGGGATTCGCGAGGACTCACACTAGCCAAATCGTCCGAGGTAATGCTGCCTCTGGCATGATACGCATACCGGGCACGTTCCCCTTCCCCACCGAACCACACCCCTCGATCCCCACATTGCACTAACATTCACCCAACAGAGGCCGCTGGGCCAGATAAACTTACCTCCGCCACCCCGCACCCCAATGGACAGGTTGCTCGGCAACACCGAACACCGATTGGCACGGCCAATCCAGGGCAGGGTTACACATACTTCGCTTGATACTTACCTGTGGACGGCCGGTCAGTTAGAGGCACGTGCCCATGCTGAATGCGTGAGGCCGAGCAGAGCAACTAAGTACGCACCGGCTAATAAACTGATAGGTGAACTTCCTGGCTGGGCTAATGTGCGATCGTGCTGCACAAATGGAGACAATGATGAACGAGCTGGGGGGTACATTTATGACGAAGCAATTTATTACAACAGGTGAGGAAATTATGTGGCACAGTCATGGGTTTATTCATAAATGTACAGCAGGGGAAAGCAAGGAATTTGTGGATGCAGCAAAAGAAAGAAAATTATCTCATAAGAGACACAGTGCAGAGTTTCACACTTGACATTAACTTCTTCAAACCTTACTTATGTACACATGTTACAGGCACCATTACAACACACACACACACACACCACCACCACGAGGAAATTAGAGTAAGCCCAGAGAGAGGAGAAGCAGTTGAGGTGTGGCAACCTCATTGTACCTGGTGTGGTCAATGGATCTACACAACCCAATCACTTAGGAAGGGGAGGAGGGAAGAAAATGGGGTATTTATGATGCGTTGAGTGGGAGGTGCAAAAATGTGTGCAATGTGATGAAAGAGAGAAGGTGCAAAATCGGTGATGCTCTTTAGTGGACGAGGCACAGATGGAGAAAGATGCGGAAGAGAAAGCTTAACGGGACGTGTGAGAAAGTCTGTAATGGTAAGGAATATTGGCTGTGGAATGCAGTCAAACCAAGCGCCAAATGACCCGTAATGACCACGCATGTCTTGGTAACTGCTCGCTCTGCCCTGCTCGCCTCGCTCGGTTGCGCTGACCCCTCAGCTCGTTGCGCTCGGCCTGCGGTAAAGGCTTTGAGAGATTCGGCTTGGAGGTTGAACGAAAGAGAGAGATTGACCTGATTTGCTCTCTTTTATAGAGCCTGGAGTGGAGGAGGCCAAAATGGAACAAAAGACCCTGTAGGCGTTCCGAAGCTCCCCTTGGTGCATAGCCGTCACCTTGCACCATAGCCATGCCCTGTCAGGCTCCAGAGCCAAAAAATTTCTCAGTAGCCTCCCGAGCCTGCCCACACAACACAGCTCCGCAAATTTACATTGGCCGAGGGTTTCGTGAGTGCTCTCCGCCTGAATGTGCGCTGAACTGTTTGAGTGTTGTTATTTAGCAGAACGTCTCACGCATGGTTGCGTGAGGTAAGAGAGAGTCGCCCCGACACTGCTTCTGCTTCTTTCTCCTCAGCTCTTCTTGTCTCCTTTCTTCCCGGATTGAATGATGGCCATGTGTCTTTGTTTAAGTAAGTCTGTCTAAGAGGAATATGTACTGGGGTAATGTCTGCTCTTCTGTGCCTTTTGCCTGCTATAAATACTCGCTTTAATGATTGCCTTGCTTGTTAAATAAAAGATTGTTGTTTGTTCTTTTAAAATCTGCCTTGTTCGTGTCCTTTCTTCCATATGATCCGCCAAAGCATGTACGTAATAGAAGGAAGGTTGCCCTGCTAATTGGCTCTGTGGGTTAGCCGGTACTGCACCCACTGTCCTGCTTGGCAGTAATAAGTACTCGGTCATGCTGGGGTGTGGACTCTAGCTCCGGTAGTCGTACGGAGTAGGTAACGTGGCTGTGGATGCAAGGACCCTGCTCGTGTAATTTATTTGCCGGCGTCCACGTTGACAACGCCTTTGAGCCATGGAGTTATCCGTGCCGCAGCCTCAGGTTCGGTTGTGGCAGCGGGTCCGAAGTCTGCACCTCTGAGCCAGCGCGTGTGCCTATACCGTAAACAATATTATATCTAAACCAGATGAAGGGGCCCTACACTAGTATCGCTCCGGGCCCATTCGGAATTTTTTTTAATTTTAAGTAATCTTCTCCATGATGTTATGGCCAAAAACGATAGTAGCATGACATTTCAAAACGTATGGACGGATTCGACAAAACTTGGTGGATGGTTGGTTGGTGACATAGAACAAGCCGATTAAATTTTGGTTCAGATGCCGGCTTATCAGTGGCAATAGAAAACGTAAACCTGTTCAGCCTGGCCGAGGTTTGCGCTCCACCGAGTGCCGCTAGAGGAGGAGATTGGGACCATACTCTTGTGCAGAGCGTTGTGCTGCTTTAGCAGTCTCCTTGGCTATAGTTCGCTTTTAATTCGTTTTCTCCACAACTTCTTGAGCGATTGACACGAAACTTTCACCATAGGAGCACCTACCCATGGGAAATTTTACAAAGGTCCATATGATTGATGGAAAATGCACCAGGCACTCCACAAAGTCTGTTTTTTGGAAGCATGGGTTGCAGGTTTCACGTACCAGAAATTACCGTCCTCGCTTCACTTGGCCTCGGCCGAATAACGCACAACTGTAGTAGTTGGAGCAGATAGAGAAACAACAAACTTTAATCTAACGTTGCAGCAATAAAAAAATCCCAACGATATCCATGTTATGTGGCTGGTAGGATGGCCTAGAAGTGTGCACACTCGCTGCTAAGCTGTCCAGCCTGGGTTTGAATCCTACCCAGCTATAATAAACTGTAATTCCTTCCTTAACCTGCAGGGGACACTGCATCAGCTGCAAAGCCATGCCCTCAGCCAATGAGGCTACCCCGCACCCTTATGCTGCATATGAAAGAAGATGGCCGAGATGAGTGTACCAAGTCTCTGTCCCCAGTGAATAAGGGATACTATTGATGCAGTGAGTCGTGACTGCATTGTACACTCAAGATGATTATACTTAGTTCCTTCCCTGCAATTAATAATGGGGAAATGGGGCTTTATTTTTTTGAGGCCATTCTAGATTTAAAATTCCACTCAACCAAAGAAATAGAGTTCCACTTTGTCACTATCCATATGTTAACGTTGCAAAGTCAACCCTCAAATAACACCATTTAATTGTACTCACAGCTCGGTAGTTCGTTTCACTTCCAGATGCTGTGACACGGAATTGCTCTTTCCATCCTGTTTTTGAGAGAATCGTTGTTCCTGATCACACAGGCGGGTTTGCTCTGTCCCAGAACAGAGTTCTATCATAAATGTCATGTGACTTTACTTTGTTCAGCCGCAGCTTGTCACAGCAACATTGCAGAAGTGGGCAGTGTACAGGTGAGTATTGGTAACATGGCAGTCGCTTCATTCGCTGCGTTTCAAATGTAACTCGAAAGCATCTGACAATGCAAAGCCCATCCGTGTCCGCTTTGTACTCGAACTAAACTCGACGAAAACAACAGTTAAAAAAAAATTGTACATTCATTTCATTTGTGTTTCTCCACAATCTCAAAATAAATGTTTGTTGAAGATTTGATGACACAACGCTCAATATTGGTAAAAATATTACGGCCTCGACATAGCACTGAATCTCAATGGTAAACAATGATTTTGATTAAAACATTTATGCTGGTCTACCACTTCACCGATGACATCATCCTTAAAATCCCTATTCCCCCATTGGGAGTAGAATGAGAATATGCCAAGTTTCAAATTTTTCGATCAGCGTGTTCAAGATGTAATGTTTTAATTTTAGCGTTTAATCCAAGATTGCTGCCACATCACATGACCTATGATGTCACAATTATAATTAGAATATTTTCCAAGGCTGGGAAAGGTGGGGGGGGGTGCTCCTACCCTGAAAATTTTGTGTCAATCAGAAAAGTGGTTGTTTGAGAAAAAAAAACAAGACAAAAAAGGGTCGACCAATAATAGTGTTACGGAAATGGCCCTTAGTAGGCTACTAAATTAGGATTAGCCCAGACCCCCATTAAATGATGTTTAGCCAGGTTAAAAGGACGTTACATGTGTGTCGGAGGTGTCACAGCTGTTATTTGTTTGTGCAGAGGTGGTGGATCGAGAGCTTCCTCTTCTTCCTTCCTCTCTCCACAATAGTCCCCGCCCAGCGCTGAGAGGGGGAGTGGCCAAAAAGAGGAAGTGAAATTAAGGGGAGGAGCCAGTGGCTTGTAAGCGAGCAACGAAGGAGAGACAGTGGTGATTCTGCCGGGAGAAAACTGGACCTGGGCGCGCGGGTCTGCCTTCTGTGGCCTGGAGAAGCGAGCCAGGGCCAAGAAAGGCAAAGGACTGCAGGAGGTCTGTCTGCCCTCTGCTGGATGAGAGATGACTGGTGGGAGTCGTGATCTGCTGTGTAGGGGACGGCTGTGTCTGTCTGCGATCTACTTCGTGAAGGAGGCCTGGTGAACAGGCCAGGCCTGGACTTGTATGCTGACCTTGCGAGAAACCAGCTGACACCCATCGTCGATCTGACGGTCTTGTCGTCGACCTTACGCGGGGTCAGAGCGCGCGGAGGCCGCGTGCGGTGCGAAAAAGGAGGGTGAGCGCCATCTTGCCACGCGGCGTGCTCGAGCTTGGGGGCTCGAATCCATGGACATCCGCTTGTTACGAGCGACATTCGTGCTTTTCACACTTTCCTCTCGTCCATGAAACATCACCAAGTACTCTGTCTTGTCTGCATGCTGTCTCTGTCTTGTCTGCATGTTGTTTAAGGTATATCTCGTAGGGACCCCCTTGAAACCCGTAATCTGTAGTTCCCTAGTTAAGAACGGGTTATAGATTGATAAAAACATTGTCGTGAATATTTGCTTGTGTTTGTTCCCCGATGTTCCCCAATAAATCTGGCTGATCCGTATGAAGTTGCCGCTTTGGATTAATTTGTGTCGCATCGAGGAACGATCCGTTCAATTGGTATATAAAACCAAAATGGTTACAGACTGGCAGAAAATGCTCGGCATCTGACAAAACCAGTCTGTAACCGGGGTCTATTTCCCCAACAATTGGTAAGGTCCAGGGGTACGTTGGTATCGCGATTGAAGACGCGTGAGCCGAGGCCTGTGCCGAGCCAGCCGGCGTTATAAACCCCGGAACGGCAGTGGTGAGGGTGCACCGAATCTGTAACGTTTGGCTATCAAGAGTCGGGCGCGAATCCCTCCGTCGCCGATCGTCAACAATAGTAACTAGACGACCCGTGAACCCGTTGGGTTCCCATTGTGACCGATTGATGAAAAAATCATTTCAAAAAAAACAACATAGCTCCAGCGAACTATACCGCTGAGGTTGTTTGCATTGATCAAATAATCCGAAGAGTACTTGGCTGAATTGGAAATTATTTTTAAATAATTTTTTTTGTTGCCCGATTTGAACGAAACTTGATATTGCGCGTCAATGTGAAAAAAAAAACGGAGAAAAGAAAGTCGAATAAATTACTGTGCGTAATCTTCTAAACACAATTTTATTTATTAATAAACACGGAAGTATTAGATCAAAATGGTGATGCTTATTTTATGCTTAAAAATAAATCGTTCTTTGTCTGTACTAAATGTTTGAGATTTTTAAATAAATCATTT
>CM068959.1:121147418-121167888 GCA_035128595.1 Eptatretus atami
GTGGTGGATCGAGAGCTCCTCTTCTTCCTTCCTCTCTCCGACAATAGTCCCCGCCAGCGCTGAGAGGGGAGTGGCAAAAAGAGGAAGTGAAATTAAGGGGAGGAGCCAGTGGCTTGGAAGCGAGCAAAGAAGGAGAGACAGTGGTGATTCTGCCGGGGAGAAAACTGGACCTGGGCGCGCGGGTCTGCCTTCTGTGCCTGGAGAAGCGAGCC
This sequence comes from Eptatretus atami, assembly GCA_035128595.1. Lineage (NCBI taxonomy): Eukaryota > Metazoa > Chordata > Myxini > Myxiniformes > Myxinidae > Eptatretus > Eptatretus atami. The sequence continues at coordinate 121,147,631 of CM068959.1, forward strand.
AGGGCCAAGGAAAGGAAAGACTGCAGGAGGCTTGTCTGCCCTCTCTGGATGAGAGATGACTGGTGGAGTCGTGATCTGCTGTGTAGGGGACGGCTGTGTCTGTCTGCGATCTACTTCGTGAAGGGGCTGGTGAACAGGCCAGGCCTGGACTTGTATGCTGACCTTGCGAGAAACCAGCTGACACCCATCGTCGATCTGACGGTCTTGTGCCGTCGACCTTACGCGGGGTCAGAGCGCGCGGAGGCCGCGTGCGGTGCGAAAAAGGAGGGTGAGCGCCATCTTTCCACGCGGCGTGCTCGAGCTTGGGGGCTCGGATCCATGGACATCCGCTTGTTACGAGCGACATTCGTGCTTTTCACACTTTCCTCTCGTCCATGAAACATCACCAAGTACTCTGTCTTGTCTGCATGCTGTCTCTGTCTTGTCTGCATGTTGTTTAAGGTATATCTCGGTAGGGACCCCCTTGAAACCCGTAATCTGTAGTTCCCTAGTTAAGAACGGGTTATAGATTGATAAAAACATTGTCGTGAATATTTGCTTGTGTTGTGTTCCCCGATGTTCCCCAATAAATCTGGCTGATCCGTATGAAGTTGCCGCTTGGATTAATTGTGTCGCATCGAGGAACGATCCGTTCAATTGGTATATAAAACCAAAATGGTTACAGACTGGCAGAAAATGCTCGGCATCTGACAAAACCAGTCTGTAACCGGGGTCTATTTCCCCAATTGGTAAGGTCCAGGGGTACGTTGGTATCGCGATTGAAGACGCGTGAGCCGAGGCCTGTGCCGAGCCAGCCGGCGTTATAAAACCCGGAGACGGCAGTGGTGAGGGTGGCACCGAATCTGTAACGTTTGGCTATCAAGAGTCGGGCGCGAATCCCTCCGTCGCCGATCGTCAACAATAGTAACTAGACGACCCGTGAACCCGTTGGTTCCCATTGTGACCGATTGATGAAAAAATCATTTCAAAAAAAACAACATAGCTCCAGCGAACTATACCGCTGAGGTTGTTTGCATTGATCAAATAATCCCGAAGAGTACTTGGCTGAATTGGGAATTTATTTTTTAAATAATTTTTTTTGTTGCCCGATTTGAACGAAACTTGATATTGCGCGTCAATGGGAAAAAAAAAACGGAGAAAAGAAAGTCGAATAAATTACTGTGCGTAATCTTCTAAACACAATTTTATTTATTAATAAACACGGAAGTATTAGATCAAAATGGTGATGCTTATTTTATGCTTAAAAATAAATCGTTCTTTGTCTGTACTAAATGTTTGAGATTTTTAAATAAATCATTTCAAGAAAAAAAAAAAAGATAGCTCCAGCGAACTATACCGCTGAGGTTGTTTGCATTGATCAAATTCTCCCGAAGAGTACTTGACTGAATCGGGAATTGATTTTTTAATAATTTTTTCGTTGCCCGATTTTAACCAAACTTGATACTGCACACCGCAGGGTAATGGAGTAAGGTAGCACTAAAATTTTTGCGCTATCGTGTACCGTTTTGGCTGTAATTTCGGAACATACATACATACAAGATGAGAGCTTTAGTAATATATAGATAGATAATAATTGAAACTGCTGGCACCGAGAAGCCCCACTCTAGATGAGTGCACGATGATGTACAATTGACAATGGCAGCCTGAATCTGATTATGCAAAGTTTGAACTCAATCGATCAAAAAATGAAGATGCATTTTAAGTTTTCATAAAATCCAATATGGCCACCACGTCACGTAACCTATGACGTCATCCGGAGTATATACATCAATTTAAGTGGCGTACTATAAGTGATCCAAGTTTCAACTCAATCGAAAAATGAAGGAGATGTTTCAAAGGTTTTCATGAAATACAATATGGCCACCACGTTACGTGACCTATGATGTCATCCTTAGGATATGTATAAATTCAAGTGGTATCCTTTAGGTGGTCAAATTCTCAGGTTCTTCCGATCAACAGTTTGACATGTAGGTTGGATACAAATTTCAGGGAATCATAATAATCCATGTTATAAAGGAGTGTCCGTCCATCCGTCCCCCAAACTACTCCCTCATTTTTGGGGCCAGCCCCGCCAAACGTTCTGTGGAACGTTTGGAGGTCCCAGCCGGTGTCTTAAGGTGGGTGGGAGGTTTCATAAATACCTCAATATAATTATGATTTTGACTCGATCCGTACAAAGCTGCTCCTGATCCGGAAGTAAACACAATCATGGGTTCAGCAGAAACATTCACTGGCTTGACATCTCAGTGCAACTGTGATTTTGAGTTTCCATCCGAACGACACCGATTTTATCCATCCTAAGGTGGATGGAAGGTTTGATAAATTTCTCAACACAATTACGATTTCAATTTTCCATCGGTCCGAAGTGTTTTTTATCCGCCTTTTCTTGCTGGCAGATTTGTTTGCATTGGATGTCACGTGAGAACGGCGTCTATATTCCTTTACCTCACGAGTGTTTGTATTTTGTTATATTAATGGTATAGGATTAATTTGTGATTGGAATGATGTTGTTTGGAAAGAAAATATAGAGAGATCGAGTTTAAAGCAGAACGAGGAAATTATGAGGAGTTCCACCCGTGACATTCGCCGTTTCCACATCTGTTTGCTTTTGAATGCTCGAAGCTGCAACACATGTATATACCACAAGAGTACAAAATGCAGAGAAAATGCAAAAGAAAAAGCCTTATCGAGCGGAAACTCTGACGATCAAAAGAAACAAAGGCAGACGGGATGATGCCGATAGGACACAAGAGCAGACAAGAAACACTGAAGCTCACAGAGAGGCCAGACAAAGTTCAAGCTTCAGTGAGGAAGAGCAGGCAAGGGAAACTGAAGCTCACAGAAAGACCAGACGCAAAGTTCAAGCTTCAAAGAGGAAGAACAGGCAAGGAACACTGAAGCTCACAGAGAGGCCAGATAAATTTCAAGCTTCAGAGAGGAAGAACAGGAAGAGAAAACTGAAGCTCACAGAGAGGCCAGACAAAGTTCAAGCTTCAAAGAGGAAGAACAGGCAAGGGAAACTGAGCTTCAGAAGAGGCCAGCCAAAGTTCAAGCTTCAGAGAGGAAGAACAGGCAAGGGAAACTAGCTCACAGAGAGCCAGACAAAGTTCAAGCTTCAGAGAGAAGAACAGGCAAGGAACACTGAAGCTCACAGAGAGGCCAGACAAAGTTCAAGCTTCAGAGAGGAAGAACAGGCAAGGAACACTGAAGCTCACAGAGAGGCCAGATAAATTTTCAAGCTTCAGAGAGGAAGAACAGGCAAGGGAAACTGTGAGCTTCAGAGAGGCCAGACAAACTTCAAGCTTCAGAGAGGAAGAACAGGCAAGGGAAACTGTGAGCTTCAGAGAGCCAGACAAACTTCAAGCTTCAGAGAGGAAGAACAGGCAAGGAAAACTGAAGCTCACAGAGGAGCCAGACAAAGTTCAAGCTTCAGAGAGGAAGAACAGGCAAGGAACACTGAAGCTTACAGAGAGGCCAGACAAAATTCAAGCTTCAGAGAGGAAGAACAGGCAAGGAACACTGAAGCTCACAGAGAGGCCAGACAAAGTTCAAGCTTCAAGAGAAGAGCAGGCAAGGGAAACTGAAGCTCACAGAGAGGGCCAGACAAAGTTCAAGCTTCAAAGAGGAAGAACAGGCAAGGAACACTGAAGCTCACAGAGAGGCCAGATAAATTTCAAGCTTCAGAGAGGAAGAACAGAAGGAAAACTGAAGCTCACAGAGAGGCCAGACAAAGTTCAAGCTTCAAAGAGGAAGAACAGGCAAGGGAAACTGTGAGCTTCAGAGAGGCCAGCCAAAGTTCAAGCTTCAGAGAGGAAGAACAGGCAGGGAAACTGAAGCTCACAGAGAGGCCAGACAAAGTTCAAGCTTCAGAGAGAAGAACAGGCAAGGAACACTGAACTACAGAGAGGCCAGACAAAGTTCAAGCTTCAGAGAGGAAGAACAGGCAAACACTGAAGCTCACAGAGAGGCCAGATAAATTTCAAGCTTCAGAGAGAAGAACAGGCAAGGGAAACTGTGAGCTTCAGAGAGGCCAGACAAACTTCAAGCTTCAGAGAGGAAGAACAGGCAAGGAAACTGTGAGCTTCAGAGAGGCCAGACAAACTTCAAGCTTCAGAGAGGAAGAACAGGCAAGGAAAACTGAAGCTCACAGAGAGGCCAGACAAAGTTCAAGCTTCAGAGAGGAAGAACAGGCAAGGAACACTGAAGCTTACAGAGAGGCCAGACAAAATTCAAGCTTCAGAGAGGAAGAACAGGCAAGGAACACTGAAGCTCACAGAGAGGCCAGACAAAGTTCAAGCTTCAGAGAGGAAGAGCAGGCAAGGAAACTGAAGCTCACAGAGAGGCCAGACAAAGTTCAAGCTTCAGAGAGGAAGAACAGGCAAGGAACACTGAGCTTCAGAGAGGGCAGACAAAGTTCAAGCTTCAGAGAGGAAGAACAGGCAAAGGAAACTGAAGCTCACAGAGAACCAGACAAAGTTCAAGCTTCATTGAGGAAGAGCAGGCAAGGGAAACTGAACTCACAGAAAGACCAGACAAAGTTCAAGCTTCAAAGAGGAAGAACGAGCAAGGAACACTGAAGCTCACAGAGAGGCCAGATAAATTTCAAGCTTCAGAGAGGAAGAACAGGCAAGGGAAACTGTGAGTTCAGAGAGGCCAGACAAACTTCAAGCTTCAGAGAGGAAGAACAGGCAAGGGAAACTGAAGCTCACAGAGAGGCCAGACAAGTTCAAGCTTCAGAGAGGAAGAACAGGCAAGGAACACTGAAGCTCACAGAGAGGCCAGACAAAAGTTCAAGCTTCAGAGAGGAAGAACAGGCAAGGAACACTGAAGCTTACAGAGAGGCCAGACAAAGTTCAAGCTTCAGAGAGGAAGAACAGGCAAGGGACACTGAAACTCACAGAGAGGCCAGACAAAGTTCAAGCTTCAGAGAAGAAGAACAGGCAAGGGACACTGAAGCTCATTGAGAGGCCAGACAAAGTTCAAGCTTCAGAGAAGAAGAACAGGCAAGGGACACTGAATCTCACAGAGAGGCCAGACAAAGTTCAAGCTTCAGAGAGGAAGAACAGGCAAGAAACACTGAAGCTCACAGAGAGGCCAGACAAAGTTCAAGCTTCAGAGAGGAAGAGCAGGCAAGGGAAACTGAAGCTCACAGAGAGGCCAGACAAAGTTCAAGCTTCAGAGAGGAAGAACAGGCAAGGAACACTGAGCTTCAGAGAGGCCAGACAAAGTTCAAGCTTCAGAGAGGAAGAACAGGCAAAGGAAACTGAAGCTCACAGAGAGACCAGACAAAGTTCAAGCTTCAGGAGGAGGAACAGGCAAGAAACAGTGAAACTCACAGAGAGGCCAGACAAAGTTCAAGCTTCAGAGAGGAAGAACAGGCAAGAAACACTGAGGCTCACAGACAGCCAGACAAAGTTCAAGCTTCAGAGAGAAGAACAGGCAAAGGAAACTGAAGCTCACAGAGAGACCAGACAAAGTTCAAGCTTCAGAGAGGAAGAACAGGCAAGAAACAGTGAAACTCACAGAGAGGCCAGACAAAATTCAAGCTTCAGAGAGGAAGAACAGGCAAGAAACACTGAAGCTCACAGAGAGGCCAGACAAAGTTCAAGCTTCAGAGAGGAAGAACAGGCAAGGGACACTGAAACTCACAGAGAGGCCAGACAAAGTTCAAGCTTCAGAGAAGAAGAACAGGCAAGGGACACTGAAGCTCATTGAGAGGCCAGACAAAGTTCAAGCTTCAGAGAGGAAGAACAGGCAAGGAACACTGAGCCTCAGAGAGGAAGAACAGGCAAGAAACACTGAAGCTCACAGAGAGGCCAGACAAAGTTCAAGCTTCAGAGAGGAAGAGCAGGCAAGGTACACTGAGCTTCAGAGAGCCAGACAAAGTTCAAGCTTCAGAGAGGAAGAACAGGCAAGGAACACTGAGCTTCAGAGAGGAAGAAACAGGCAAGGAACACTGAAGCTCACAGAGAGGCCAGACAAAGTTCAAGCTTCAGAGAGGAAGAGCAGGCAAGGGAACTGAAGCTCACAGAGAGGCCAGACAAAGTTCAAGCTTCAGAGAGGAAGAACAGGCAAGGAACACTGAGCTTCAGAGAGGCCAGACAAAGTTCAAGCTTCAGAGAGGAAGAACAGCAAAGGAAACTGAAGCTCACAGAGAGACCAGACAAAGTTCAAGCTTCAGAGAGAAGAACAGGCAAGAAACAGTGAAACTCACAGAGAGGCCAGACAAAGTTCAAGCTTCAGAGAGGAAGAACAGGCAAGAAACACTGAGGCTCACAGACAGGCCAGACAAAGTTCAAGCTTCAGAGAGGAAGAACAGGCAAGGAAACTGAAGCTCACAGAGAGACCAGACAAAGTTCAAGCTTCAGAGAGGAAGAACAGGCAAGAAACAGGGAACTCACAGAGAGGCCAGACAAAGTTCAAGCTTCAGAGAGGAAGAACAGGCAAGAAACACTGAAGCTCACAGAGAGGCCAGACAAAGTTCAAGCTTCAGAGAGGAAGAGCAGGCAAGGAAACTGAAGCTCACAGAGAGGCCAGACAAAGTTCAAGCTTCAGAGAGGAAGAACAGGCAAGGGACACTGAAACTCACAGAGAGACCAGACAAAGTTCAAGCTTCAGAGAAGAAGAACAGGCAAGGGACACTGAAGCTCATTGAGAGCCAGACAAAGTTCAAGCTTCAGAGAGGAAGAACAGGCAAGGAACACTGAGCTTCAGAGAGGAAGAACAGGCAAGAACACTGAAGCTCACAGAGAGACCAGACAAAGTTCAAGCTCAGAGAGGAAGAACAGGCAAGAAACAGTGAAACTCACAGAGAGGCCAGACAAAGTTCAAGCTTCAGAGAAGAAGAACAGGCAAGAAACACTGAATCTCACAGAGAGGCCAGACAAAGTTCAAGCTTCAGAGAGGAAGAACAGGCAAGGGAAACTGAAGCTCATAGAGAGGCCAGACAAAGTTCAAGCTTCAGAGAAGAAGAACAGGCAAGGGACACTGAAGTTCATTGAGAGGTGAGAAACAGAAGATGTGATGCTGCTACAAATCTAAGGTGTGCTTTTAATAATTCTGCTGAAGAGTTTGTCTGCAGAGCCAGTGTGGGAAGCATGACTGATGAGTCTGAATACTGTGGTGCTCTCAAGTTTCCTGCTGAAACACCAACTCAATGTTGCAGTAAAGTTCAAGTTTATATTTCCACAATTATTTATAAAATACAAAATGAGTAATTAAGACAATATGAAGTGATGTGGAGGAGTCTTTGATAAAAGCCAGGCTTGTATTATATAGACCTCCATTTCATGCATATTAGATAATAACATACATGTACTGTATTACATACACTTGGATTTATTTGAACAACACAGATTGAGAGTGAAAGAAGAAGCAGAAATAAAGGAAAGAGGGAGAAAAAATATGGAATGGGGAGATGGCTCCAGTAAATACTACTGTAACATAAATTTCACTATTACAGATAAGCTTGAAAGCTTGAAAGGATAAGCTTGAAATTATTCTACTTGGAATACTGGTGAACAGAATAAGATTATCAATGTGTCAGCTCTATATTTATGCAATAGTCCTAATTTCAATTCACGTTTAAATGAATAAAGGCTGGGAGTTGATTTCAGGTTCAAGTCTAATGGATTCCAAAATTTGGGTCCCACAAAAACGAACGTTTTCTTTGCAGAAATTTGTTCTAACGTGCGGGAGATGGGGCATCCTGGTTTATCTTGTAGCGTAACCGTGGACTTGATAATTTATGGTGAACAATTGCACAAAGTTATTTGCTAATTATTGCCCATCTAGCTGGAACATAAGGGTTCCCAACTGATATAAGTACAACTTGTTTATATTTAAAATTTTGTTTTCAAGAAACAAATCCTTTGTATGAGATTGTCAGGCAGGCAGATTAGATCTGTGACTTGCTGCAGGTACCATGTAAACCTGTACTAACCTGTTTCATGGTCGGGTTGGCGGTGACTAAACCATCTCCCCTACCAGCTTTCCTGGTGAGGAGGGTGTTTGGATATGGACACCCAGCAGGATTAAAAACAAAACCTGTCAAAGGGCGCAGGAGCTCCTCGTGAACCAACGGCCATCCATAGCGAGTGCCCAACTGTGTCTGCGGACGTCCTCCTGCAGTTGGGTTACTTTTTTTTGAGGAGTTTGGTGGCAGGATTTGCATTCCGGCCACCGTAAAACCCTTCATTCCGCAAAACACAAGAAAAACGCAAAGAAAATTGAAAACCCACTTTGTGGGAGTACCTCCTGTGCAGCTGCCCTCCGCAGAGCAGCTCACCGGATGACGAGATTGGGGCAAAACCTTTTGGAACCCCGCTCTTTGATGACAGGAGGAAAACCACGGGGTAACCTTCACGGGTCAGATTCTGGTTCTGTGTGTTGGGGTGATGCTGAGGTGTCGTCCACCAGACGGCGGTCTCCTTGGGTTAACCTGAGACGGTCCCGTGCCTGGAATGTCCTGTCCCTAAGAGAGGATGATCACCTGTCTCTGTTATCATCTGAGCTCAAGCGTTTGGACATTGGTATTGCAGCAAGCTCTGAGGTTCGGAGACCAGAGCGGGGCGAGATCATGGCGGGTGGTTACACCTACTACTGGTCTGGTCGCTCTGATGGTTACCATGCCCAATGAGTTGCTGCAGCTGTGCCCAACAAGCTGACTCCAATGATAATTGAGGTAACACCGGTCAATGAGCGTATTATGAGACGAAGGATTCGTCACTCCTTGGGTGTCATTTCCCTTGTCTCTGAAGATGCTCCGACTGAGGCGAGTGATCTCACCATGAAGGACGCATTCTATGCCACGCTCAAGTCTGTGGTTGATACACTGCTCCAGGCGTGTTACTCTTCTCGTCTTAGGGGATTTCAATACATCTGTCCAGCTTGGCTCAGAGAGTCCAATTTGGCAGGATCCCTGTGGATCAAACTATAGAAGAAACAGTGAAGAAAGACAGCCAAACCCAAGGAGGAACCAAAGGCTTCAGTCTGAAGCCTGGAGTGATCAGCAGACATTATCTTACTGCGGAATAGAGGAGCTCATTCCTCTGATTACTGTGGGACGCAATGGGAACTGGAAGCTCACCTTTCAGGCACCCTGATCTAAGCCAATCAAGGATCAACAGAGATGAGAAAGATGTGGCGGCATTGGTGGAACTACTAAGCTGGGAGTGATTACTACCACTAAGCTGTGAGTCCTGGATTTCTTTCAAAGATTTTTTTCATCGATGGATATAGGACTTTCAAAAAGGCAGAGTGAGAATTTGCCACCCCAGGTGGTACCAATTTCTGGTCTAGTTCATGGACTATAAGGAGGAATGGAAAGCTTGTGGTCGAAAAAAACATGACAACCAATGGACAGTACCATATAATCCCAAACCTGATCTGACAATTAAACTGTCATATCAATGTCGAAAATTGCATGAGCATCAAGGCCATAAAATACGTACTCAAGTATGTCCACAATGGGTGCGACCAAGCAGTCTACCAGCTACAGAGAACAGAAGGGAGAAAGAACATCAATGAGAATGAAAATTATGAGACAGCCACATACGTGGGGAGTACCGTATTTTCCGGTGTAGAACCGCACCACTGTTTTTCACCTTCAAAGTTTTTTGTTTTTTTTAACTTTTCCGGTTCATTAACTGCACCCATGTTTTTCATCCTCTAAAGAAATGAATATATTGATCATTTTATTCTCTGATCTAGATCTAAATACGTTTGTACATTAACTTTGTACGGAACAAAGTGAGGGAGGTATCAGCATGTTTACTCCCATGTCGACTTCATTTTGTCTCAGTCTTATTCTCATTTTGAAGAAGTTGAAGAGAGAGGAGAGGATACCAAGAAGTTTTTATTTTTCTTTCTTATTTTTTAATACAATAATGAGGATTTTTTTTGTTACTAGAAAAAGGAAAAAGGTATTCATACCGGTATCGTACATATTTGTTGTGTATTTTTGTCCCTGAAAAGGGCCGTTTGGGTTTGATGAAGTTTTTCAGCTAAACCCGAGGAAATCCTCGTCAATGAGTTCCTCATCGAAGACGGCACGTAACAACTCCTCTGAATCAGGGTAGAGAAAGTCCACGTCGCTGTCACTGTCATTTGCAGCCTCCTCTTCCCAAATGATGTCGTCCTCTGTGCTGTCCATGTTGTTTCAGATGCAGCATTTCAGAAATGCTCGATTGATTATGTCCAACGGTATCCCCTCCCACACCTTGACAATCCAACCACAGATCATTGGAAGGTCGACCTTTCTCATCCTCCCACTTTTGGTGTAGGTCTTCTCCCCACTCATTATCCAGTTGGACCAGCAGCGACATAGTCCGTCCTTGAACGGCTTGTTGATGGACACATCGAGGGGCTTGCAAGAGTGATGTCATCCCGCCTGGGATGATGACGAGATCGGTGTTGGTCCGACGGAGCAGCGCTTTGGTGTCGTCGGCCTTGTGACAACTGAACGCATCCAGGACTAGCATGCTCCATTGTCGGGAGAGACCGCCATCCAGCCTACTACTCCAGACCGTGCGCACCCAGTCCTGGACCAGTCCCTCGTTTATCCATCCCTTTTGCTGCGCACAAACAATGACACTGGCTAGAAACGTCTTTGGGCATTGTGTGTGTGTGTATATATATATATATATACTAGCCAAACTCGCGCTCTGCGCGAAGTTTCGAAAGTGAGGGTTCGTTAGGACGTCAATATGTCCAGTGTTCACAATGTGATTTATAAAATTTCTTTATATACAATGTTTCTTGTTACATTTTTTTGTGTCAAATTCACCTTCTGAGGTAGTCAGCATGTGCAGAAGAGGGTTTTACATTGCAGACGCTGTTTTCGAGGAGTGGCATTACGCCTCTCAGCGGTGACGGTCTGTCGACGACAGACGTAGTGACGTCAGCGAATGACTGATGATGTCATGACGTCATTACGCCTCTCAGCGGTGACGTCATACGTCGCCATGCAAACGAATGTAAAAATTGGAAAACCGCCAAAAATTCCCAAACCTGTCCGTGTGGCATGATCTCACATAGCCCATGCTGTTCATTAGACCACAGACCACCCACATGCCGAAAGTGGCGACAATCCGTCCGGCAGTTTCGGAGGAGAAACGTCAAATTACGCGCAGACGTTAATAGAAATAATATATAGGATATATAGGATATATATATATATATATGTATGTATATATGTATGTATATGTATAGATGGATAGCTGGCATGGGAAAATGCACTCTGCCATTCACTTCTTGAACAGTGTTTTTGGAGTAAGAATGGAGTTCTCCGCTTGTATTATGTAATCGTTTCCCAGAAGGAAAAGTTTATTGACAAACCAAATAATTAAACCATGAGGTCTAAACATTCTCAACCAAAATGCAACACAAGACGTGTGATCCATCCTGGGGGCATCTCTGGTTACATTTGAATGAATAAAAAAGACTGCTATCCAAGGATGGCCAATAATTTTTATAAACTAAACGTGTAGAACATCCAAACTCTTCAACTAGTGTGGAAGATCAACTTTTCTCAAAACCTATAGAATGGTGGTAATACACTAACTGATGGGACGTGGAACCTACTTCACTCGTTCAAAATCAAATTGAGAACTTTACAAAAGGAATGCATTCAATGCCTGCTTTTGAAAAGCACATCTCATCCACAATGTCCACAGGTATCTGATTGGTTTATCATATTGTACCTGGGTAGAGGGAAGAGGGCAGCTCTATCTTGTTGAACACATAGTAATAAGATGTCCAGTGGAATCTGCATTTTTGTTTATCCCTCAAATTTCGTAATATTCTCGCACCTTCATCAGGTGCGGCGTAGCACAAACACGGCATCATCAAGAGTGAAATATGTGCTGTAGAGGTCACCTTCACATAGGTACGGTACACGCGTGAAAGCCTCAATTTCGAGGCCAGCTGGAGAAAATACATCTCGTGCCAGGCTGTTGACCTGCTCTTCCCAGACATGACCACTAACAGGAAGGTGCTGCGATGGATGCTGCCAAGAGTGACCTGTTTGAGAGAGGGTAAGGCAGCCAACAGTAGTTTCAGTTCCTGTCATTACCAAAGGATGGTATGGAAAACGTGCAGTCATATGAGCAGTTAAACACCTGAGTAGAAACTAAATGTATTTGTGAAGGCAAAGTTTATTATAGAACTCCTTGTAGTTAGTTGAGTGGTGACTAGCAGTTAAGTGGAATCGAACGACAGTCCTGTGGGTTGGACCCAAAAGCACCCAAAGTCTCACACTACATGGGTATGTGGCATGGCCCTTTTGAAAATGCATTTGGTGAAATGTTGCTAACTGACCCACAGCTAAAAGAGCTGTTCCAATTCACTTTGATGGTCAACAAAACTCAATTAGGTATTTCAACTGAGTGGTAGACTAGGATTGCCGATGATGGAATGTGGCACCCTCTTGTTTCAATAGCGACTACAAAACTTTTGTCGAAGCATATCACCCTGCACGTGAAACACCAGCGGTGAGATTCTAATCCAGGCAAGACAGCTCAGAGACGAGTGTGCACACTTCTCGGCTATTGTGCCAGAGCATTTGGTTTAGAAATGACAAAACGCTTTCCCATGCTTGTGCAAGAACAGAGCAATGAACTGGAGTTGCAAAATATTTGAGAAGTCTGCTACTCTAAACATGTTTGCCTTCTGGGCACACTTCCCCAAAACATTTGACAAACAAATGAAACATGTATATTCAAACCACTTGTCCGTGGAAGAAAAACAAATCACCAGAAAATAAATAAATAATCATGAAGGTCGAACACTATAATTTCAGCTTTTACAATTGGATCACAAAAAGGTCAAACAGACAGGCTTTGAGCTTGCTTCCTTTCAGACTTTGATACATTGCTGCTCAACAGCATGTGACTACTTCAGCTGATCATGCATAATTCATGAATCTCGGTCTGACTAAGTTGCGGTTAAACCACGGGCATCATCAACTGAAAGTTGAATTTGAATGGAACAGCATTCCGGAAAGTGAGGTGCGGCTGCGTTTTGAGCATTAGCCCTTCAGAGCCAAATGGAATGAAGTCCATGGGCTAACTTTTTACAATGACATACAAGGAACTTTGATGCAGGAGGAAGCCGTTTGGCCTGCACCAACTCCAGAAACCATCACCCATTCACACTCAAGCTACCAACAAGTCCTACCAATATCCCTGTACCTCCTATCTCGACTCGAAACGTCAGGCGCACCTCAACATCTACTATAAATGGACGAAGAGGTGTGTGTGTATGTGTGTGAGGCATGTTTTTTGTGGAGTTCTGCTGGAGCTTTCTGATGCGGGGTGTGACACACCGAAATGATTGTCATGATCTGAGTTGATGAGGCTAATTAACTTCAAAGAATCTGGAAATCCGGAAGAATTCCGAAATTTTAAACACACGCCATGTTAAAGTGTATAGAGCAGCTTAATGCATCCTTCCACGACATGGCATTCTTATTACAAAATCCCCCAAAAAATAAGATAACTGGAACAAGTCATATATTAATTAATACTAATAATATTAACAACAATAATAATATTAGTATAAAATATAGCAAGAATAAGAACTAACGTATGTTACGAATTCTGGCCGCCAGGCGTGCGAGCGATTGCGTAACTCCAATCGCAACCGCGTCGCCCCCGGACGGACAATTCAGTCGTGACCCTCCTGGAACTACCGCCAGGAGCCAGTACGGGTGGGGGTTTAACCTCACCACGATCGTGCCAATGCACCCGCGCAGGATAGGTTGCTCGCCAAATTCGACCTTCCTAAGTCCTGCGCGAGTAGTCGACCGGCGATCGTACCTCGCCGCAGTGCGGCCTAGGACACGAACCGCTTAAGCGTCGCGTTCCGTGCTACAGTGATAACCGAGCGTGTTTATCGCCGACCTCGACGATCAGATTCTCTTCTTTACCCGGGTGTTCAAAACCCACTACTCATTTATTCCGCGATTCAAGATGGCACTTTCAATGGGGAAGAAGAGCGACGAACGGATACATTTCACACAAGGACATTTATTACAAAGCACATATTGCACACACAACACAAGCAAGGAATCATGCAATATACAAGAAAGCGTTACCACCGAATACGAGCAATGTACAGTCACTTACACAGGTCTAACTTATAGGGACACTGCGCCCAGCAGTGCTACAAAAGCAAAAGAAATGGAAAGAAAAGACCCCCTCACAGACAAGGGGGTCAGGGACCACTTGGGTCTTTATGACACGGGACCTGGGAGACGAGGTCGCGAGACCGTGCAGTACCTGCCCCCTCGAGGGGCGACGGTCGGCGAGCCCTCTCCGGCACTCTCTCTCGTGCGCGCCTCGACCGGGACCACTGCTCGCAACCTCACGACTTGCGCCCAGAGGGAGAGACGAGCCTGACGATCCAGAGCCCACTTCGACGATCCAGAGCCCGACGAGTCCAAACACGACGATCCAGAGCCGAAGAGTCCAACACGACGATCCAGAGCCCGAAGAGTCCAAACACGACGTCCCAGGCAGGAGAGAGGAAGAATCCAACGCGATGATCCAGGCAGGAGAGAGGAGGAATCCAACGCGATGATCCAGGCAGGAGAGAGAGAGCTCAAACACGACGTCCCAAGAGAGCGAGCCCACGCGCGGTCGCCCTATATAGCGCGGGGCTCCGCCCTTCGCTCCCCCCCCTTTTTGGCTCCGCTCTCTCTCTAGCCCTTTCAAGAAGCTCCTCGAAAAGGGGCGTACCCTCCTCACGGCCGCCTCACACCCCGTATCCACCAATCGCAGCGAGCTCTCCAGCCTTCCCGTCACCCCGGCGCCGCAAAAAAAGGCGGGAAAACTCGCGCGCCGTTGTAGCCTTTCACGGGGCCTTCGTTTGAAGTCTTCGGAGGTCCAAAATAACGATAGAACAGAAAAACGGCTATCTCAAAGAGTCGCAGCCCGATGAATCACACGAATTCCCTTTAAACAACGGTGGGGAACTATCTGCCATAAACTTAGCGTCATAACTGATCTAAGACCCTTTATGGTGTATTGCGAATTTCCACAGCCGTAACAGTATAATCCCTGTCCTGGCACCAGAGCACATCCGGGCGTTGGTGAAAAGGCAAGCTAATGCTCAAGCAGCAGAGCAAGCAGGTATGCTGCAAGTCCATGAAGACCAATGAACCCATTTGGTCCAATGGACCAACGGGCCCACTAGTTCTCTTAAAATTTCGGTTGATAAAATACACTACCTTGTCTGCCAATGCACGCCAACACCAGCCTTCTCAAAGGCTTGTCTCATTTCAAGCTGTTAAGTTAACCTTTCAGTGGCCAACCCCTAAACAAAATTATGTTTCGGTGGATATGATAAGGTGCCCTTATAATTGTACCCCACCCAAAAAAAATGAAAACGGTTGAATATAATTTAGGAGAGAGGTAAATCTGAGTTGATACAAATAATTTCAAACCCTTCATCATGGAGGAAATGTGGGGGGGGTGCGGGGGGGGGTCAAAGTACTTTAAAAAAAAATCCACTATGGCTTTATTATTTCATATGCAGCCTGGTGCTGCTGGTTGCATCATTGCTGGTAGCACAGCTAGACGAACAGCGTCGTCAAGCATGAACATATAGATATCAAGCAGTTCCGAAAACCACATTGGGCCAATGTTAAAATTACACTCAGTGACTTAACATGCGGCATAACACACAACTAGGAAAAGAAAACGACAACGCCTTGAAATGCGCCGGCAGACAACGAACGCAATAATTTTTTTTATGAATTGCGTGAATAAATTATTCTCCAAGAAAAAAGCAGAACAAACTTAAATCCCAACCTCAGAGCGTGTTGTAAGGAAGATAGCTGCGGGGTGAACAGACTTCCTTGAGTGCTGGCACTCAGCTATGGGTTCCGTAGGCCGTCGGTGGCATGGTCTCCTCTGGTGTTGCTGCTTGGGTAAAGTATTTGCTATTCGTCTCGTCATCGGAAATTAAAGAGCAAGGGATAAGTGAAGCGATGCCATGATTTTGTACAAATTGGAAAATCAGAAAAGTCCAGACAAGGCTCAGCAACTTTTATTTATTTTTTTATTCCTTCAATAACATGAGCCTATATTAGTAAGACAAAAAGAGATTGTTACTCAACTGCTATCTATTATCACTGGTCTGCATCATTTCAGAGGTCTAGGTTTTCTCAACGTCCCCTATATGTTTTTTGCATGCTGAATTTAGAAATGTATCTCATTTCGCTCAATCAGGTCAAGTTTTTATGCTATTCAATTTTAAGAAAAAAATAATCAAAATTTTTGTTTTTTAATTAGCATTTTTAAAATTCAAAATCACACTTACATTGACAGAAAATGTACAACTTATATAAAATAACGCACAAGTACCGTTAATGTAAAATTCAACATTAAAAGGACGAAGGAAAACAGCGACTGCTGGAGCGACTGAAGTTGGGTGTTGCCAGAAACGACGATTTATCTATATTTTTCTGAAATTGAAATGAAAGTAATTGAGAAGGCACTTTCTTCCACATCAAGTGTACTTGTGTGTCATTATATGTATAGTTTGTACATTTTCTGTCAATGTAAGTCTGATTTTGAATTTAAAAAATGCTAATTAAAAAAACAAAAATTTTGATTATTTTTTTTTTCCTTAAAATTGAGACAGCTTTTTTTTTTAGAGATAAAATAGAGATAGAAAAAACTTGACCTGATTGAGCGAAATTAGATACATTTCTGAATTCAGCATGCAAAAAACATATTACAACCGTTGAGAAAACCTCGACCTCTGAAAAAAATATTTCAAATGCAGCGCAGTGTTATCGATATTTCAATTTAATGAAGTATGATATCTTTTTCTTTTTTTAAACTTTTTGATCAGATTTACAAAATTGGAGATTACAAAAAATAATTTAGAACTTGGATTATTATTTGTATTGTTCTCCACTATTGTATGAAGAGGCTGACAGGATGGCCGAGTGGTACACATACTCGCCTCTAAGCAGTCTAGTCTGCGTTTGAATCCCGAGCCAGCTATAAACTGTCATCCCAGTGTTTCACAGGCAGGGCGATTAATCAATGTGTGTGCTGTCCCTCAAATGGACGTTAAACGGGAATCCTGCCTGCCAGCATTCGTTGGTGGACGTTAAAGATTACACGGTGTCCTTCACGAAGATTAGGCGAGCTATCGCTGGCACCATGAACAAATTCCTGCCCCAACAACTGTTGGGAAGGCAATGGCAAACAATCCAGTATTAGCCTTGCCAATAAACAGCTTCGGCAGTACTGAACCTGCCTTCAGGCAGAACACCAGAATATAATTGGACGAGGTTCATTATTTTAATTTACGCTGAAAAAGTGAAATGAAGTTTAAGTTGTTGGTTTGTGGATGTGGAATGACCAAGTTCCCCAATGATGCGCTGTCATGGGTTGTGTACGTTTCATTCCGAGCATGTTCTCAAATGGCGGTATCAATGTCGATTGGCTAGGCTGGTGTTTTTGTAAGCCAATGGTTCAAAGTTAATGGTTTTGTGCTGCCTCACAGTGTGACGGTATTTTTTGACATTTACACCTGGTGTGGTTCTCGGTCACTGGTTATGTCTTTTCAATCATCCCTTTTTCATTTGATTAGTCTTTTGACTGTTCACGGAATTTTTTTCTGTTTTTTCGGCTGCCTTTTCACACTTGGTGACTTTCCCACAATTGCGTTTCTCGATAACTGACTTTCTTGGAGTTAAATACGATGCTCGATTTCACTACAAATATACCAAAATCTACACCATACTGTAGATGTAATAAGTCGACGTCTCAAACACTGAAGATCCAGGATGTCTAAGTATCATTTACTGTCAATCATGAAAATTTCATGATCAACGTATTATTTTACACTGTAGATCATAATATAGTTTTGATTTTCAACGTGTGACAAACTGTACTATACATTCAAGAAAGAAAATACGAAGAAATATACACAAACACTTTTATGAGGGGCTTTGTTTCAATTGAATTTGACACCAAAAGCAATCACGGCTAAATATACGAGGAAACTTTATTTCAAATCTGATGATGTCGTAAATCAATGTAATCTACTTCTTTTGAACATACAAATTTATTGAAAAATTTTGCAGCAAAATTGATAAATTTTAACATATAATTGGTACAAACACTTAGGTAGAGAAAACACACACACACACTGAAACAACAGGATGGTAGTTTATAGTTGGGCTGACATTCAAACCCAGACTATACACCTTAGAGGTTAGTGTGCATACCTCCAGGCCATCCTGCCATGCATAGCTTCATTGGACATAATTTTGAAGTATATACATTATATATATCCACACCCAGTACTGTGCAAATGTTTGTATTATTCCAATGATATTCATACTTACGGTTAAGGTCATCAAATCATCAATGATAACAGTCGTGTGCTTATTATTGTAAATTAACAGCCTTATAAATGGGCATGAAACAAACTGCTAAAGTAAATAACAAGAAGTGTCATTTTATAGCAGCAGTCAATACTTTGTGTATCCACTCTTTGCCTTCTTGAGTGCCATTACTCCTTTATCCATACTTTCTGTATTCGACTGAAGCACTTACGGGAATATTGTGCCAAATATCCTGTCGTACATTCCACAGTTCTGTAAGGTTAGTTGCGTTCCTCTTGTTCTTCTTCTCAGTTTCGAGGGAATCGCCATATGGCCTTGGTGCGGCTCATGTCCAGACTCTGGGGTGGCCATTCTAACACTTGGAGCACACCAGCTGTAACCTTATTGTCCAAATAATGTACTGTATTGGAAGTGTGTTTTGGATCATTATATTGTTGGAAAATGAATTATCTTCCGATTAAGTGATTTCCACTAGGAATTGCCTGGTGCTGCAGTATCTGCTTGTATTTCTCTTTTGTTAGCGTCCCATTGATTTTGACAAGTTTTCCTAGACCAAAAGCTGAGATGCAACCCCATATAGTCACAGAGCCTTCTCCGTGCTCAAAAGTAGGCTGCAAACATTGTGCGTCATAACGTTCTCCAGGTCTTCTGCATAAAAACTGGCATCTCTGATCAAATTTCAGTCTTTTCACCTTATTATGTAGTCTCAGCAGTGGTTTCTTTGCTGCAACTCTGCCATGGAGACCTGCTGTAATCAGCCTTCTGCACACAGTGCTGGATGAGATGTTGATGTTCAGGCCTGCTCTCATTTCATTTGGTAGCTGCTGACTTGATTTTCTTCTCTCATGTCAGCCGATCAACTTCAAGTGCTTCTCTTGCCTTGGGCATGTTCTTCTGGGTTCCTGTCCTTTTGTTGTCTTGTCCAAAACCAGGTTCTTTCAGGAGTTACAAAGTATACCTCACACCATTGTCGGAGATCTTCAGCTTTTCTGCTATTTTGTTAGTGTGTCGTTCTTCTCACAGAGTTTGGATCGTCACATGCTGTTCTGTTTAAAGTTGCTTCCTTGGCACCATTTTGAACCTGCTCATATACTTTCAAGCAAGGAAACAAGCTGATTAAAACTAATTTCACATCTTTACTAATAAATGTCAATGTGTGTGTGTGTGTGTGTGTGTGTGTGTGTTTGTAAGTGTGTGTGTCCTCCATAACTCCAAGATCATGAAACATAGCAGCCTAAACTTTGTGTCCATCCTAAGGAATCCAAGGAAAGTGCAAGAGTGAAAATTGGGTGCTTTGATTAATTAAATCACCCCTTTGAAGATAATTAACGGCCCTATTTAATAATATCCTTTATCAGACGCATCCTCGGACACCTCGCTCTCGATGGGATCTTGAGGCACGTCCTCGGTTACCTTGCTGGGGTATTTGCCATTTTTTGGCCTGCTCAACAATGCTTTGACTTGGAACAGGCCACACGGTTTATTCATGATAAAGTGCTCAAAATGTCCCCCCCCCCCACTGTCCTCACTCATATTATTGAATATGCCTGGTGCTGGCTTAATGGTGAGGGTGGTGGGCTTGGGATCATAGGATCCTGAGTTCAAATCCCAGTTGGCTGTTGAATTCATACCAGGTGGGGTTGACTCTGCCTGTCATCCTTCTGAGGTTAGCAAAAGGAGTGCCAGCTTGCTGGTATCCTGTGTCAGAGTGGTGACCTGTCCATGATTGTGCCCAATAGCCAAGGAGACTGCTTCGGCAGCACAAATGCTCTGCACAGAGTATGGTCCTAATAGATGGATGGATGGATTATCGAATGCCTCATCTACATATCTACGAATTGCCATATACAGTACATTGCTTTTGTAAGTGCTATAGTTTTCAAATTAG
>CM068959.1:121171498-121182562 GCA_035128595.1 Eptatretus atami
CCTCGAGAAGAAAAGCAAAAAAAGGGGTGAGACTCATCCCCCTTCTAAACCCAATTACCGGTCTACTTCACGGGGACAAAGAAAGACAAAAGTCACACACACAACGTGAGGGCACCAAAAAACGAGGCCGGGACCGATATGGCACGAACGGAAGGACAAAAAAGTGGCACCCAGCGGGGAGTAACTTGAGCGACACAAATAATTACTCTGAACGAAACAAAAGAGAAAAGGCGAGGGAAGGGGGAGGAAGGGGGCAGGCCAGTCGCCAAATAGCTAAACCTAATGTAGTTATCCCACCGGTGAACGGACCAAAACATGAGGGAAACACGCCCGAGCTTAGACCCAGCAAATACGGCGACATTTCGTAATAAAATACGACGACACGATAAACGCGATTGGACGCGAAGGGACTCCTGAAAGCCAAAGGTGCTGGAGCGCGGTATCGGACCACGAACAAACAAAGTCAAAGCGGCCAGAAACGAACGATAAGAAGGACCGAGAAGGGAAGAGCTAAAAGCGAATAATCCAGAAACAACTACGAAAGAAATGAGAAGGAGGGGAAGGACAACCGTCAGACGGAAAGAAAACACAGAAGGAATGATGCCGGGGGAACAAACGCGAGAAAGAAGTAAGCATGCAGATGCATGGGCAACTATGAACGCAGTGTACGAAAACAAAGAAGCCTAACGGGAAACAGGGGAAGTAAAGAGAGCAGGATGTCTAATGCGGGCGGGGGAAACCCCAACCTCTAGCGGTCAAAGCTAAGCAAAAAGACCACCTAACCCTAAAAATAGGAAATACGCGAGGAGAAACAGGCAAACACATACGAAAGAAACAACACCCCTAACAATAACCCCACATATACCTCTGAGAATGGGAACAAAA
This sequence comes from Eptatretus atami, assembly GCA_035128595.1. Classification (NCBI taxonomy): domain Eukaryota; kingdom Metazoa; phylum Chordata; class Myxini; order Myxiniformes; family Myxinidae; genus Eptatretus; species Eptatretus atami. The sequence goes on from CM068959.1 coordinate 121,172,384, forward strand.
GAACAAAGGGGGTCAAACACCAGAGGGACAATAAGGACCAAGGGCCGAGAGTCTAGTCTCTGCGAAGGGAACAAGAAAAGCACAGGAAGGCACTAACCCGAAAGAAGGAGAAGAGCCCGCAAAAACCTCTACCATCAAACACACCCAGCAGAAAGTCGGACGCGGGAAAACTAAGCTCGACAATCCAAAACAGGTAGAACAGGGAAGAGGTCACAAGCAGACAACCAGAGGCACTTTGGTTAACACACCAACATAAAAGGCGAGAGACGAAACCGCATCTAAGAAGCCAAAGTCCTGGGACACACAAAACGAAAACAAAGGGCAAGAACAACGGAAGATTGACGAAATAACGCGCCGATTGTCAAACTCACACATAAACAGAATGAGACTCAACCCCATACGTATACCCAGAAAAAAGAAGACGCTCGGACTCACAATAACAGCGATCAGGCGCACAACCATAAACGCCACAAGATACGAGTGCATTAACAAACACACTAGAACAAAGAAACACCACAGTCACAAACGCGGGAATAAATGCCAGAAAGAAGCTACAAACAAAAAAATCGACAAAAAAAGCGCCTCAAAAACACCACGGAAAAGAGGTAGGAACAAGGACACCAACGAAACGAAGAGCAACTCTGAGTCGCCCGCTGGAAAGCGCGAGAGAAGGAATGGGCGGGAGGCAACGACAGTTACGACCGGAAAAAGGCGAAGTACGTAAAGCACGAAGGATCAGACAGGAACGAAGGAAAAAGCAACGAAGCGTAATCACAAGATCACCCACTAAACCCCTGAGGGAAGAGTGAAGGGAGAGAAAAAAGGGGGAGAAAAACCAAAAGTACGCCAACTCACACAAACAACGCGCACGCTGCGGGAAGCCCGAAACAATACTGGACATTGGACGGGAAGTCAACAAGAGGAAGGAGGAGGATAAACATCACACCGAACGGAAACCCGAATAAGAAGCCTCTATAACAACAAACACAGAATCCGCCGTCGGGGACACCACAGATAGACAGCACGTCTTAGCAAGCACAGAGGAGAAAGACACGCGCGAAGATCAACCGAAATTCCTTCACTATCAAAAACACACACCGCACAACCGCCGAGAAGAAGACGGTCACAAACTCATCAAGAAAGTAAACACACCCCGCTGAGCAAAGAGCCAATCGTGGGAAACGAACACAGAGAAGCAGAAAAACACCCACCAACCTGGACACCTAAGTAAGCAAGACTGACAACAAAAAGGTAAACACAACCCCGCAAACCCCAAAAGGGCCTCGACCAACAGAGGAGCTAAAGGGCCGCACACAACGGAGAGACCAGAACCCAAACCTACCACAAAAACACATAGCTCGGCCTGAAACACCAGCCAATAATAACAAGATACGGATACCACATAAATAGGAAGAACCCAGCGTAACCACACAGAATTATCCGAACGACAAACAAACAAAAAACAAAAGGGGGAGAAAGGCAAGAGCGGCGAACGCGAGAAAAGCTAGCACAAAATGAGCGCTAACACACAAAAAAGCGAAAAAGGGCAACACCGCCCCTGAAACCCCTAAATGCCCGTCACATGAACAAACGGGAAAAGCACAAGAAACAACACAACCTGAAACCCCAATAAGGGCCGGAGCAGAGCACACAACGAGCAAACAAGGCAACACCCCCAACCCGCATAACATCCCACTCACACAAAACAACGCAAGCGCGGAATCGGGCTAGAACCCGAAAATGGAAAAGGTTCCAAGGAAGAGGAACACACAAAAAGGCAATGACAGCGCCGAGGCCAACGAAAGCACGCGGCGGAAAAAAAAGCCTGAAACTTCAAGCACAGCAAAGGACCACAAGCGCACAGGCGAAGCGAGAAACCAGAACAGAGAGAATGACCCACGCACAAACAAACGACACCACCTACCTAGAAGCCAAACCCTGACTCACCAAACCAGCACCAACCCAAATTACCAACCACAAAAGCACTACCCCCTGGCAACCCCGAAATATCCCACCAGCATAAACACACCCCAAAAACCCAAGCCCTAACCACACAAACAGCACACCACTACCCCAAACCAACACATAAACACCCCCCTAAAGGAATGGGCACAAAAAGAAGAGGCGCCGAAACAGTAGCCAAGGAGAAACAACAAAGCAAGCAGGACACACCAGAGAAACCGGACACGAATAAATAAACATACAAAGGCACAATAACAGGAAGTGCACAGGGGAAAAGAGAAAAGAAGGAGAGAGGGGACGGGAGAACGGGAGAAGTCCACGACGCACAACAACACAAGGAAAAACACACCCCCCAAACCAAACCACACACTAAACACAATCCACGCACACACCCAATCCATGAACTACAGCAAAACGAAGGCGAGAGCCACACAGCAGCGAAGCCGAAGGAGATAAAGGTGGCCGAACCACCACTAAAGCAGAAGGGAAAGGAAAAGGAAACACCCCCTAAACCCAAAATCCCTCCCATCCATAAACAAATGCCCAACATTTAACCCCAAAACCACGGAAAAATCACAAAAAAGCAAGACAAACCCGCACGAAACCCAAGGCACCCCCAACCACACAACCATCCCCCGAACCCCACCTCACTACCACAAACAACTATCCTCCAACCCCAAATAACCACCAGCAAAAAAGAAAGGCAGCAAAGAAGGAACACGCCCCGAACCAGGAAGACCCAATACATGCGGAGTGCCAGACAAACATAAAAGCCACCCACCCTAACGGCAAATGATGGCACAACTCACAAAACAAAGCGCCACTCGAACCCAGACAGGAGGAAAGATGACATCGACGGGCAAACGTAAAAACGCTGATACACGCCCCGAGACAACCAAAAAAGGGTGCCACGAAATCACGAGTCAACTTAGAACATAACCCTCGTAACCCCAGCAAGAATTATCTCATACTACACACGAAACATTCGTAAGACCACCAACACCCATGAAAAACCCAAACTAAAACCCCCCAACCACCAATAACCAACGAACAACACAGTAAAACAACATCAACACCTCACCAAACCCACGATATGAAAGATCCAAAATCACAGCACGAATGAAAACCCCTCAAGCAAAGGTTGTGGTAGAAAAAAACTCCCAACCTCCTTCACAATAAAATGAAACCGTCAACACCCAGCAAACCCAAACCCCCCACAGTCAATCAAACAAATAACGGAGCAGTACCCACAAAACGAGGACCACTAACGCAAACGACCAACAACAATCCATCATTTGCAAAACCCCAGCAGCGAACAACCTAAAAGTAAAAGATCTACGAAGACGAAATATATCAAAAAAACAACCCCACTCAGACAAGCATCGCCATAATTAGAAAACCAATGCCTAACCACTAAGTAACGAAAAATAAGCACGATCCACCTCAACCCAAACCCCCAAAACAAACCACCCCCCCCAACCTCCAATAAACCAACAACACAGCAGAAAAAGACCTCACACCTGCCCCTAACCCCTCGAGGATGCCGGTCAACACAGATCAATCACCCCCTCAACCCCTAGAGTAAAACCCACCACACAAAACACACCCCCTAACCCAACCCCTACTTCACACAAAACACAACCCTAACAAAAGATCGCATCCAAAATTCCCACAAATCTCTCAACTAAACACAAACCACCACCCCACCCACAAAACCACAAAACACAACCACCCCCACCAACGCACATTCCCACCAGGCAGAAATAACGCGCAAAAGACCCCCAAACACAAGAGGCATGGTCCACAACCCACTCAAACAAGACACAACCCCCCCACCGCCCACTACCTCTACCACACAACCAACCGCTCCCCACCTCATGCCCAGCCTGCATACCACAGAAAAACAACCAAACAACACAATGACGCACGATTAAAAAAAGATTCCATTTCTTAGAGATGGTAGTCGCGAGATGGCACCAAATAAAAACACCCCACTCCCCACCGAAAAACAGATCACCAGTATGGTACGCTATCACAAAAAACCATACGCATCCCCGCCTGACCGAACACATAATGAACAGACAGGTCTACACATATCGCAAACCCCCTCACCAATGAAATGAGAATGTGTGCTTTATGAAGAGCCCGCAGACCATTGAACCTACCAGTAACATCGACAAAGAAAACGTACACAATCCCACCCAACACAAAAAACTCACCACATAGAAAAGCAGTAGACAAACACCACCAGCACATGAGAGCAGCCATGAACCGAACCACACACTCATCCCAACCCACCAGACCTACGACAAAACACAACCACCCCAACCCAAAAAGCCTCTGCAACCAAGCAACAACAAGCGCACACACCCAAAACACTTGAAAAACACAAATCACGTCCACGCCAAACACAATCAACACCCCCTCTAACTCAAAGAATGCAACCATGAGTAAACACAAACCCCCGCGCCTGAGACCCAATATAAACCGCACTAACATCGAGATTGCACAATCCGCGCAAACTTCCAACTCTCGATCACACACAACGAGACAAACAGATACTCACCCCAAAAACCCATAAAGTCCCACCACAACTAAAACATTGATCGACCCCAGAAAATCACAACACAATATCTCGTCAAATCACACTAAAGAAATCACGACACTGATCACTAAAAGCCAGTCCGTAATTACTTAATGTTGTCCCCTCGGTAGTAACACATCAGGGATACTAAAGACAAAGTAAAACCACGAGTCAGACACCCTACGCAATCTCAAACCGAGATAGAGAAGTGTGCAACATACAGTTGAAGCGAACACTAAAATATATCATGAGTCATGTACAATCCTCATCTAAACCCCAACAAAACCCAACACAACTTAATATCAAATTACTCCGCACAATTCCAAAAAACATCAATTTAACTAAAAAAACAATCACCGCCACGACCCCTAATAAAATCCCAGTACCTCAACAAAGTAAAAATCCAACCACTCCCCAAACCCTAATTTAAATGCAACGTTCAGACTTCACAACAAATCATTCAAATCCACCGCAAACTCCTAATGAATCCCTACACACACAAAAGACAAACACACTCAACCTCTGATGAAAATGTGGACTCCACCGAATATATCATTTCAATTCACACTCAATCATCGAAAATCAATACAACCCCACCCCAAACCATCACACACAACACATCCCTAACCAAACCCAACAAACCTCACACCCGGAATACATGGGTAATTTTTAAGAGAAGGGTTTAAGGAAGAGAGAAATTTTAAAATAAAATAATCGCAAATTTTTCTAAGCACAATAATGCGCTAATCTATTTGAAAAATAACGAATTTACCACTGGTAAAAAAACCTTAAATCGATTTTACACATTTCCATTATATCTTAATCAGTCCACATACAAATGACATAAGAGCCATATAGCCATTTCGCTAAAAGAGAATGGCGGCCATTTTGGAATGGTCGCCGAAGCTGACCAGGCACAATCTCGGGTGGCTCCATATCTAGAATTGTTCGGAATAAATTCTTCTAACCATGTGTAACCAATTTTGGTGCTTTTATGCAAATTTGAACAATTGATCTGAAATATCAGACTACGCTGCTGGACTAGGTAGAGATTAGAGAATGTAAAAAGAGAAAGTTACTGGAGGGATGCTTTTATATGGCTCCTGGTGTGAGGGAAGAGGAGGAAGGAGGAGTACATGAATAATTCAGAAGGGCATGTGGTAAGGGAAGAGTATTGATTATGGAGGATTTTAACTTGCCAGAGATAGATTTGGTCCAAGAAGAGGGAAAGGGCAGAGCAGATGAGGATTTTTGAGACTTAATGCAGGATTGCTTTTTAACCAAGTATGTTGGTCAGCCCATGAGGGTACCTTTTGAGTTACACCCCAATACGGTGGAGGAGGTGGAGGGAGGGGAGCATTTAGTTCTGTGTCCTAGCTTTTATGAGCAGAGACCATGTAAAAAAAAAATGTATATGTATGGCTAAAAATCTAAAAGAAGTGGTGACAATTTCAACCTCGGCATCATGAATAACCAAGTGTTGAGTGGGAGTTTTGTTTTTTTCAAAAGTCAATAATTTCCTTTGTCTTTGCGACGTTGGGTGTGAGATCATTTAAAGAACACCATTCGACAAGTTTTCTGACTTGATTACAGTAATCACTTTCATCACTGTTGAGAGTCAGGCAAAGGTCACGTCTGGAAATTTCACCACCAGTGAGCTATCAGATAAGGCAACACAATCATGAGTAAACAATGAATATAAAATAGGGGATAAAAAACAGCCCTGAGGTGCTCTGAGAATTTTTCGAATGTTCAGAGTAATCGTCTGAGATGTATTCATAATGCACATTGTTCGAAATCGATTCTTCTTGGAATCAAATTGCATCAGTATACAAAATGTCAGCTTTCTCATCCAACTAGAAAGTACTAAACATTTATATGAGTGAGTGAGTCAGTCAGTGGTTAGAAAGCTTTGGTATATATTGGTGGGACATGCTTGCAGACTGCAAGCAGATGCTGGTGTGCATCCTACATGCAGACACGAGTGATCAGAATGAGCTCGTTATTTAACGCCTTACAAGGAGTAATATTTAATAGAAGCAATGTCAAAAGTTATGAAACAAAACTGTTGTTTACATTCTCGTGAGTTAATACGATTTCAAGTAAAAGACAAACGTTAACGGGTGGTACTTAAAAACCAAAGAGGAAAACAAACTGTAGTCATCGTATTCTTGTAGATGTTGCCACGTTGCACACCGTTAACAACAGAGGCAATTTGAGTTATCATCATGTTAAGGAAGCATCTTTCCTTTTTGATATGTTGATTGAATTTAGATGAGTAATGATTTCCATAATAGGCTGTAAGGGAGGCGGTGATTCTATGTATGATCTGGTTTCAATTCCTGACCTGGCGTTAAGCAATACAGTAGAGTATAAAATCATTTTGCACGCTTTTAATATATACTAGACGACCCGTGAACCCGTTGGGTTCCCGTTGTGACAGCGGTTGATGAAAAAATCATTTCAAAAAAAAAAAAAGATAGCTCCAGCGAACTATACCGCTGAGGTTGTTCTGCAATGATCAAATAATCCTGAAGAGTACTTGACTGAATAGGGAATTGATTTTTTAAATAATTTTTGCGTTGCGCTGATTTGAACGAAACTTGATATTGCACTTCAATGTGCAAAAAAAAAAAACGGAGAAAAAGAAAGTCGAAGAAATTATTGTGCGTAATCTTCTAAACACAACTTTTATTTATTAATGAACACGGAGTATTAGATCAAAATGGCGATGTTTATTTTATGCTTAAAATAAATCGTTCTTTGTCTATATAAATGTTTGAGATTTTAAAATAAATTATTTCAAGAAAAAAAAATAGATAGCTCCAGCGAACTATACGCCTGAGGTTGTTTGCAATGATCAAATATCCAGAAGAGTGCTGACTGAATCGGGATTGATTTTTTAATAATTTTTTCGTTGCCCGATTTTAACCAAACTTGATACTGCACACCACGAGAGAATGGTGAGTAGTTGGCACTAACTTTTTGCGCTATCATGTTACGTTTTGGCTTGTTTATTTCGGGAACTACATACATTATAACATATACATTCATACAAAGATGAGAGTTTTAGTAATATATAGATAGCATCAGATGAAGAAGAGGGCATGCTTCACTGAGTAGATAAAACACTGCGACCGTGACGCAAAAAGATAGGAAATAATAAAATGCTTCTTTTGGGTAATTGATTTTGGCAATCTCATCGGTTTTGAGGATTTTCAGACGTATGACCTTCTCTTTGTGGTCATTTTGCCGGGCCAAAGCTATCTCTTTTTATTTGGGTTAATTTACATTTTTACAACAACGTGGATCGTGAATACAGCATAAATACTAGAACGGAACTCGGAGAGCACATACCTCTGCCAGGCTGAACAGTTTTTTGGGGAACCTCTGTCACTTAATGTGGACGGGGGTTATGGTTTCACCTCTGTCTGTCTGTCTGTCTGTTTATCTTAAGAACTTAAGTGTTCAGAACTTAAAGGTATTAGATACCCCTTGTAAATCATTTTTTTCATTTGGATTCTGTCAGCAGATCACCAAAGAACATTTTTCTGTTTTTGACTCTTGCGGAGCTATTGAAGTAAATCCCAGAGACATAAAGCTGTGTGTTTAAAAAAAAAAAAGTCTCCAAAATGTTTACAAAACAAATCGTTGTTGATAAAATGATAAGACATTTAACTTCTCATCACCCCCCTCTCTTACTGAGCCCCAGCACCGAGACTTGGACTCACCAATTGCGCTAACGGAATTAACCCAAGCCCTCGCTGAAATGGACACAGGAAGAGCCCCCGGAATTGATGGCCTGCCGGCTGAATTTTAAGTGGCATTTTGGGACCTGTTAGGGCCAGAACTGATGCATATCCTGGAATCATCTCCAATACATGGAAAATTGCCTCTCAGCTTGAGAAGAATGGTGATGTCCCTTCTTCCAAAGGCTGGTGACTGAAGAATTGGAGGCCTGTTTCTTTGCTATGCACTGACTAAAAAACAAAAATCTCAAAAGTTTTGGCAAATAGACTTTAAAAAGTAATTAGCGATCTGGTTCACCCCAATCAGAGTTATTGTATCCCAGGCACATTGACATGTGATCACATTTGTTGTAATTGAGAGATTTTATAGATAACTGTGTACAGAATTACTTTGGTATCATTTTTCTTGATGTAGAAAAGGCTTAGTTCTGATAGCATCGATCACGTTTTGTTTGTATTGTGTTGGAAGTTTGATGATTTGGGGTCAATTTCAGAAATTATATTTCTTTATTATATAATAAAGTTTATTTATTTTTTATAAACTTTATTATATAATAAACTATGATGAAAAATATATTCAGTCTAGTTAAGGTAAACAATGAGCGTTTGTTCTCCCACACAGATTCAGAGAGCGGTAAGGAGGGGTTGCCCGGATTCCGGCTTATTATTCACCCTTGTTATGGAATCACTTCTGGTGTTATTGAGGAAGAATGTTTCTGGAGTGGTTATATCTCCTGAGTACTCTTCAGTCATCCTATCAGCTTATGCTGACGATGTCTCTGTTGCTGTTAAAGATAATAATGATATTTCTGCTCTTGTTAAGTGCTTAGCATTTGTTTTGTTTGGCTTCTTCTCTGAAGTGCAAGTGGGAAACAGCAAAGCCTTATGGGTTCCCTTTGGTAGAAACAATCTATCTGGAATGGTGCTAGTCCCACCAGTACACCTTCCTGCAAAATTAAAATGGGTGGATGAAGGTGTTCAATATCTTGGGGTTTTTCTAGCATCCCCACAATGTGGCCAGAAAAACTGGGATGGTGTCGTTGAACATGTCAAAAAAAAAAGATTGAGTATGTGGAGGAGAGCCCTACCCCCACCTTTTGTATAAAGGCCGAGTTCTGGTAATTGATAATTTAGTTGCCGCCTCCTTTTTGTGGCATCGGTTCATCTGCCTGAAACCACCGGAAGGTTTGTTGAAGGAAGTGTAAAGGCAACTGTTGGATTTATTTTGGGGAGGCCATCACTGGTTATGACCAAATGTATGCCGTCTATTGGCAGTGTGTGGCCAGAGTATGGTCGACATCAGGAGCCATAATGGCCTTTCAGTTATACTGTTCAAAAACTGTTGTTGGAAGGGCAATTAACAAGCCATCTCTTGGCCACTCACATTCTGCGGCAAGCAGGTGGGCTTGGATATGGCCGCGAATGTTTCCTGATCCTGCTTCACTGTGTCGATATATCTCCTCTCCCTGTGTATTTTTTTTTTAATCAGTCTTTTGAATGCCTGGCAGAACCTCTTGATGTCCCACCAGGAGGACGACACCTATGTCAATAAGATGTTTGCTCAAGATATAGTAACGTATAGCATTGATATTCAAATAGTAAGGCCCGATATTCTCGTGCATCAGGCATTGAGTGCTGAGGCTAGCCTCTACCGAGTGCCCTCTCGTTACTTTGCTTGCTATACATGTTAGTCCCATACAGGTTGTGGGGGGGGGAGGGGGGGTCGTCGGAGAGGTGAAATGCACCTAACCCAGGAACAACCCACTCATTTGCAATACTTCAAGCTCATGGTCCAACTATAAACCTAGTTCGGCGTTTATAAATGCGTTCTGAAGTCCCGAACTTCTTGAAGACTACGAAAGAGAGGATATTAAACAAAGACTC
>CM068959.1:121185453-121208313 GCA_035128595.1 Eptatretus atami
GATCCGCACATTTTGCCAATAGATACAAAGTGCAGAGACAGATAGACAGAACAGACTTTTGAAGTCCTTTTATATCACAAAATATGAAATAAATTATGTAATTACACCAACCATTGACATAAATGCAACAAAGCAAGCAGCTTCAGAAGTACAATGACATACAAGTTCCCAAAAGAAAAAGAAGAGAAGAGTGTATGAAAATTATCCACACTGAAAGAGTATCACCAGTTGTTCTCACAAACCTCACAAATCCTTCATTTCACCAAGTATCGGTGAGCTCATCAAGCCTTTCATTACTTGAACAAACAAAAAATCAAGTTTTCATCTCGCCGACATATAAGCCATTGAAGAACAACATGACTGACATTGCTCAACAGGTTTTCCATTTACCCTTTCTTGAAAATAAATTGCCAGCTTTTGTTGCTACAAGAAACCTCGAAAACGTCTTACCTTAGACCTGCATTGAAACCAAAAAAAAGGAAGACAAAGTGAACGCAACACTCATTTTGTGCGATACAAATTGAGCCAATGAAATAAAACCAATATCACACTCGATAATGCATCACGTCTTCCGTACTATGCAAAACGGGCAAACAGTGGATGCAGTCGTGCAATTACTAATTAGCTTAGGGAAGTGGAAAGATGTCCCTTTTGGTTGTCCGTTTTGCCTCAGATGATTTGCCAGCCAAGCACCATTCAATTGCCATTCGTTAGTCCATCTATCGCCCCAAGTAACTGCCCAATTCGAGATATTAGAGATCATTGAATGTCTATAAAAGCAATTCAAAATTGTGTCGAAATGCTCAACTTGCCCCACCCCTGGGCAGTCGATCTTCACTATGGGAAAGATGATCATGTCCAAGGAACATGAGGACAGTCTAAAGCGATGTGTTAGAATTAATGAACGGAAATAATTCTTCATTATATATCTCATAGGTGCCAACATAATATTTCCAAAACATTGCCCATACACAACGGATACGATCGTCCATTTCAATCATTATCGTTGGTTCCATGCTTAATTCTAAATTCCGCAACTCCCACTGACCGAGGATCAATTTTGAATACCAGTTGCTTTGATTTTCTCTGCTTCCGTTAAAAATTCGGTTGGAGGTAGTTTTTTAACGATGTCTCCTGGAAAAAGTCCCACAATCTGTCTCGTCCACGATGAACGTAGGTCGATCGAAGTTAATATGAGAAGGTACTTTGCGGAGAATAGACTCCCTCTACCCTCATATGCCATCGTCGTCGATTGCCTCTACACGCGCTAGTGGCTATAACAGGAAATGTGATCCACTGTTTGGCTATGCATGATCACCCAAACCTTCTCCGTATATCTCCTAACTAAGAAGCTACTGCTATCCATTGGACAGTGGCGCCAACTCAATCACTCTAGAGTATACTCGAATTTCATTATTATTCATCTGTTAACATCCAAATCTCCACTGTGTGAAGAAGCGCCAATGACGAAAGCAGAAACAACACACCGCTGCGTATTAGCTTATACAGTAAAAAACCAATCACTTTTCCTCTCTGAAACACCAAGTGAACTTCCTCGAATCGCAGAGTGAAGTACGTATTATCCTGCTTATAGAAATATAGTGATGTAGTAGTGGAAAGATGGCACGTTACGTACAATACACGAATAATGCATATACAGCTACGTATCTACCTATACTACCAGATACATTTCCTACTAACACTGTATTCATATGAATAGAGCGTATTTATACTAGTCAGGACTTATCTATTCTGACCCCGCAACCTCACTCGTACTCCGAATAGTTATCGTCAGAAATTGATCCTCTAAGCGTCATAGAACCTGTATTTATGAAATGTCAGACGACTTTTGTAAAAATGGCGCTGATGGGGCAGCGATGATCACTTGGTATTGTGGGCAAGTTGATCAGGTGGGTGATCAGATGATAATAATGATATTATTGAAGGAGACTTTTAATTACAGAAAATAGATGGGAAAAAGTGCGTTCAATTCTGTACATAGCGCCGGTTGTAGAGGCAATCGACGACAATGGATATGAGGGAGTCTTTCTCGCAAAGTACCTTTCTCATATTAATTCGATCGACCTACGTTCATCGCTGGACAGACAGAGTGTGGGACTTTTTCCAAGCGAGGGACATCGTAAAAACTACCTCCACCCGAATTTTTTTAAACGAAGCCAGAGAAAATCAAAGCAAACTGGTATTCAAAATTGATCTCGGTCAGTGGGCGTTGCGAATTTAGACATTAGACTGAAAACACAAAGATAAATGACATGAAAAATGGACGATCGTAATCCGGTTGTGTATGGGACAATGTTTTGGAAATATTATGTTGGTATCCTTAGATGGGATATATATAAATGAAGAATATATTTCCGATCATTTAAAATTCATAACCACATCGCCTTATTTAGGACTGTCCCTCAATGTTTCCTTAGGACCATGATCATCTTTCCCCATTAGTGAAGATCGACTTGCCCCAGGGGTGGGCGCAAGTTGAGCATTTTCGACCACAAATTTTGAATTGGCCTTTTATAGACATTCAATGATCTCTATATTCTTCGAATTAGGGCAGTTACTTTGGGCGATAGATATTGCGACTAACAAGCCAATTGAATGGTGCTGGCTGCTGGCAAATCATCTGACGGCAAAACGGACAAAACCAAAAAAGGGACCATCTTGCCCCACTCTCCCCTAAGCTAATTAGTAATTGCACGACTGCATCCACATGTTGCCCGTTTTGCATATGTACGGAAGACGTGATGCATGCCTTCATCGAGTGTGATATTGGTTCCTTTATTTCATTGGCTCAATTTTGTATCGCACAAAATGAGTGTTGCGTTCACTTTGTCTTCCTTTATTTTTGGTTTCAATGCCAAGTCTTAAGGTAAAGACGTTTTCGAGGTTTCTTGTAGCAACAGCAAAGCTGGCAATTTATCTTTCAAGAAAGGAGTAAATGGAAAACCTGTTGAGCAATGTCACGTCATGTTGTTCTTCAATGGCCTTATATGTCGGCGAGATGAAAACTTGATTTTTGTTTGTTCCAAGTAATGAAAAGGCTTGATGAGCTCACCGATACTTGGTGAAATGAAGGGATTTGTGAGGTTTGTGAGAACCAACTGGTGATACTCTTTCAGTGTGGATAAATTTCATACACTCTTCTCTTCTTTTTCTTTTGGGAACTTGTATGTCATTGTACTTCTGAAGCCTGCTTGCTTTGTTGCATTTATGTACAATGGTTGGTGTAAATACATAATTTATTTTCATATTTTGTGATCATAAAAGGACTTCAAAAGTCTGTCTGTCTATCTGTCTCTGCACTTTGTATCCATTGGCAAAATGTGCGATACAAAACCAATTGTTACTTGGCGAAAATTTTTTTTAACCAAGTCTGTTGGTCTGTAGCGTTGGTCTGTCACGTGATTTTTGGCCACAGTTTTCAAGAAATCGTTCTCAATTTTTTTTTGTGTGTATGTAGGTGACCGGACGAGGGCAGCAACGCATAGTTTTGGTGAAGATCCGAATCTGGATGCGAGAATTTATTTTATTTTATAAGTGGTTCTTCACCATTGAGAGATGGAGATAAAAACGATATTCCATGATATCTCAAAAAGTTGGTGGACGAGTTATGACAAAACTAGGTGAATGAGTTGGTTAGGTGACAAGAACAAGCTGATTTGATTTCGGTTAGGGTCCGGCCTATCAGTGGCATACATAATGTCAACTGTTCAGCCTGGTGGATGTATGTTCTCTCCTGAGTGCCGTTCTAGTTTCCCCAAGTGTCACTCAACGAGTGATTGTTCATTATTATTGTTATTCTGATGAATTATCCTGCTCCTATATATCTATACTCCGTGTCGGTTTCTTTGAAATACTACCGTTTGCATGGGGCATTCTGCATATTGCAAAATGAGATGCATCTCTTTTAAAGCTTTCATTTTTTTTTAGCTTACCATTGTTTATTTAAATTTCTCGGAATGAAAAGGTCACCAATGTGTCATGACAAATTTAAGGAAGTTTAACATGTTTCCCACACTGAAATGAGACAACTGCTATTAGAAACTTGGACATTTGAAATGTTTTCCAAACACCTCTATAAAACATTTTAATATTTGGAAGCAGCATGTATTTCTCGGACAAGGATTAGGGTTCTATCATACAAGGTACTCGACGATCAACGCAATATTAATGCTATGACTTTGGTGTTCGTTTTGCAGTGGCAATGACATCGGCCATTGAGTTTTGTCCAGACTACTCGATAGCTAAGGTATATGTCGGTGGGTCTGTCACAATACCTTGCAACTTCTCAATCAGCAAAAACAACAGTCTCAAGTTCCATAAGACAGGTAAAGTAACCTGGTTATTTAGCAACACGAAGGAAGAAACACCTGTAGAAGTTATAACAAAGGTGAGTTTTTTTTTCCCCTCGTTTCTTTTCACTCTACCCTCCCTAAAATAGCCATTAACTGCTGTGAGATTGTTGCAACTTAAGCATGAAGACTGTATTTATAGACATCACACTTTAGTCAATGGTATTGCATTCAGGTCTTATGAACATGCTGGATGGTATGCAAGGGTAAGTGTAAGGTAATGTGTAGAGAGTGGGAATTGGTTAATAATTCTTTAAAAAAGTTAAAAGGAAAAGGAAAATGTAATTTGCGTTCATCCAGAATCAATAACATCTTCCATTCCTCATGACTTTTTGATCATTTCAACACCCTTCCCAAAATCTTATGTAAGACATGAGAAGGACGGACGCAGGAGGAGATGGAGAGGGACAGGGGTGGATAGATGTTGAGATGGATGGATGAAAAAGGAGAGCGACTGATGGACAGTAGTTTAGGAGATATAGGAGTAAGCGGATAGAAGGGAAGACATGTTTTGATAATATGATATTTATTTAGGATAGGTGGGAGGGTTAAAATTCTGCGGAGTTTGTATATATAATAAATACTAGAAGGGGTACCTGGTGAAAAATTCACTTTCACCCTTTAAAAAAAAAAAAATCATGCAAATAAATTATTGAAATATCGGCTGATTTTTTTTGTTTCCTTTTCTCACCTGTGTTGCAGGTAAAGCGAAAGGCAATGTATATAATCACACATACTGTTTGATTGAGTGGTATATTACTGTTATATGAATAAAATGGAAATGTTGAAAAAAAAAAAAGAAGTAATGAATATAGCAAGTGTTTTCTGAACCTTATCGAAATGAGAAACGCTTATGAAGATATAAGTGAAGAAGAAGATGGAGGAAGAGTTTTTGTTTTAATGTAAATTTAAACTGGCCCATCTAACGTCACCTTACTCATCTGTATCATATTGTTTGCAGATTGGGCTTGATTAGTGGTATCCCCAATAGGAAAATTGTTGCCAGCCGGACGGATGCATGCATGCATGCATGCAGAGACCCTTTTATATTATCGGTGTGATACTTTGTTCATCAACTGTTTATTTTATTGCAAGCAGATTTCCATCTTATGCTCCAAATTTGGTTAAATAAATATCATATTAAAACTACAAGATTTCCCTTTGCTTCTGCCTGCCAGGGTTCAGAAGCAAATGAAATCTACGAAGGTCACGTGTCGGTTGGCAAAGAAATACGAAACTGTTCTCTGGTCATGAACAATGTCCTGGAAAAGTTTGCTGGATACTACTCTTGTCACATTCAAATTGCACAAAATGTTCATAAAAGAAGCAAATACACAAAGTTGTATGTTTCAAGTAAGTATGTAAAAGCTGCTTTCATGTCTGACATTCCCCTTTATGTACTTCTCTGAATTTAAAGACAAAAGTCTGAGCTTCCTGCTTTCTTCCCTCTCTCTCACCAGCCAGATACCTCCAGCCAGCAAATGTGGGTGTATTATTAGAACTTGTGCTAATCATTATACTGGTGATCTACAGCATAACAACAACTGCAATCATCATCTGGGGATATAAGGTGAGATAAATGTATGATTACTAAAATAAACACTTATGGCTAGGACTTGTGTTGCATATGCCTGGTGTTGGCTTAATGGTTAGAGTTGTGGGCTTGGGATCTTAGGGTCCTGAGTTCAAATCCTGCTTGGCTGTTGAATTAATACCAGGTGGGGTTGACTCAGCCTGTCATCCTTCTGTGGTCAGTACCAGCTTGCTGGGATGATTCAGCCATTTGAGTATGCTGCGTCAGTGTAGTGACCTGTCCAGGATTGTGTCCAATAGCCCAGGAGACTGCTTTGGCAACACTGATGCTCTGTCCAGAGTATGGTCCCAATGGATTTGGATATTTTTGGATGTAATGGTCTTTCATCCCAACTTCAAATTTTCAAATCAGCAGCTGCTAAAGGGGCTGTCACACCTTGACGTTTTAGCCAGCGATATGCCGACGTATGAAAATTTGGCGAATACACTGGCACACGTCGAATACGTTATGGGTAAGTTTTGTATACGTAAGAGCACGCTGGGCATACGTCGTAGTACGCCGAGCTCGTCGACAAATTTGTGCATGCTCAAAATTTTTAATGTATGCAGCTATGACTCACACGTTCCGCATATGCTGGCCATAGGTTGTAGGCACGTTGAAGCCTGGTGTTGGCGCAGTGGTTAGGGCAGCGGCTTGGGACCTAAAAGGTCCTGAGTTCAAGCCCCGTTGGGCCACTGAATTGATATATATGTATATATATATGTATATACTGCATATATAATATTATATATATATATATATATATATATATATTACCAAGTCGTATAACACAGGGGGTTCACTCAGCCTGTCATCCTTCCGAGGTCGGCGAAATGAGTACCAGGTGTATTCCCGGTTAGAATAGGTGTACCATATCCCTGTGTGTCGTAAGAGGCGACCAGGGTTGCGTCAGGAAGGGGATCCGGCGAAAACCTATGCCAAATCATTATGCGACAACAAAACGAATTTCCATACCGGATCGGTCGAGGCCTGGTTACCAACGACTGCCACCGGTACCGGTGGTCAGCAGGGTACCAGTGGAAATTGTGCTACTGCTGGGCAAAGAAGGAGAACGGAAGGCGAGTCCAGAGGCAGTGGGAGAGGGGGAAGGGTAGAAGTGTGGAGGTGAGAGTTGGAACTCTGAATGTTGGGACGATGACTGGCAAAGGGCGAGAGTTGGCTGATATGATGGAGAGAAGAAAGGTGGACATACTGTGTGTATGCGGTGAGGGCGGACATGCGGGCGGTTGAGTGTCAATGGAAGATGTGGAGGAAGAGCGAAATGGAGACGGTTGATCCGCTGTGGCGACCCCTAACGGGAGCAGCCGAAAGAAGAAAAGAAGAAGAAGAGGTTGTAGGCACGTTATGCGATCGTTGACACACGTCGACACACGTTACTTGTAAGTTACTCATAAGTCGAGGTAATGTTTCGCGTACCCGAAACTTATTTTAACCTCTGAGTAACGTGCTTTGAACCTATGTGTAACGTATCTCCAACGCATATTGATGTATGTAGACGTATTTGACGTCTTCCGGACGACCACAGAACTTACTGAATGTGTTTATAACTTACAGCTACCGTATAATGGCATATTGGCAGCGTTTAGGGGAATTTGTATATAAAAATGGGCTTCACAGGAGGAACCCGTCAGTGTTCCAGACTCCTGGTTTTTTTTTTGTTTGTTTGTTTTTTCTTCGGCATGACGGTGATGTTGACACTTCGATGTCTAGTGCGGTTATGATTTGAATCGTCGAGCGCAGCCTTTTAATAGGCTACGCCACGTGATCGTCGGCGATACTCTGCCGCGCTATGCATAAGTTAGATTATCGTTGGGCATAAGTTGTGAACGCCGACAACACGCTAAGCATTCGTTGGTATAAGTTATCTATAAGTTATCAAACGTTCTGTGTACGTTACTAATACGTTATGCATACGTCCAACTCGTTATGAATACGCCCAAAACTGAAAAAAAACATCAATAGTTCAGCGTACGGCAGCGTTTTAGATCAATTTTGATACGTTTCCATACGCTGGATAAATCGTCAAGGTGTGACAGGGGCTTTACATTCTTAAAGTAGGAGCACATCATTACCAAGAGAAGGTGGCAGGATAGCCCAGAGATGCACACACTCACCTATGAGCTGACCAACCTGGATTTGAATCTCAACCCAGCTATAAACCATCATCCTGGTGTTTCGCAGGCAGGGCGATTCAATGTGTGCCCGTCCCTCAGGTGGACATAAAACGAGCATCCCGTCTGCCAGCAATAAATTTATCTTGCTTGTACAATTGCAGTGAAAGTGATGAGCGGTGTGTCGAAAGGGAAAATTGACTTCAGCCTTATTACCAGAGATGCCAATAACGTTGGGAACTTTAGATGCAACAGAATGACAATGAGAGACAAACACACACACCACATATGAGATGTGATGCTGGGATGTCAGCGATGACGTGGAACCGAGCTAAGGATAAAAGCCTTGTACGCTGTTTGTAGTTCTGATTTTTCAAGGAATGACGACGAAGCCTGGTGTTGGCTAAACGGTTAAGGTGGCTGCCTTAAAATCTTAAGGAACTTGAGTTTGAGGCCCTGTCATCCGTTTAATAACACCAGGTGGGTTCACTCAGCTTGTCATACTTCCGGGGTCGGCAAAATGAGTGCTAGCTTACTGGAAACAGGGGGCACTGCATCAGCAGCACAGCCACACTCCCAGCATTAATGCAACCATCAGCCACAGGCTGCATGCAAAATAATAACAAGGAGACTTGGACGATGGAGAATGCCGATTCTGCAGTAGCTTTTGATGATATGCGTGGGATTTGGGAAATCTAAAAACTTGAGACGAAGTTAACAAAAACAAACAAACAAACATTTGAGACGGCAAACAAAAATTATGGACAAGTCAGTAAAAATTGCCATCATAATTGGACTTATTACCTCCACCACCGGAGGTTATGTTTTCACCCATGTCTGTTTATGAGGAGGATATCTCAAAAAGTTCTGGACAGATTCGGACCAAATTTGGTGGACAGGTTGGGGGCGTGACAAAGATGAATTCGAATTTGTGAAGATCCGGATGCAGAAATGAAAATTAAATATATATTTTAAATTGATTCTGTACATTGAGAGTGGGGCCAAAAACGATATGAAGAGATGGGGTGTGATATTTCAAAATGTTATGGACAGATTCTGACAAAACTTGGTGGATGAGTTGGTTAAGTGACAAGAACAAGGCAATTCGATTTTGGTTCAGGACCAGATGCAGATCTGGCCTATTAGTGAGATTCAAAACGTAAACTGTTCAGCCTAGCAGAGGTATGCGCTCTATTGAGTGCCGTTCCAGATTCAGTGTCGGGGAAATTAGGTTTTCACCCCTGTCTGTCTGAGAGCAATACATCTCAAAGGATTTTGGAAAAATAAAAAAATTGATGTAGAGGTTGGGTGTGTGATGAGGACAAACTTGGTGGATGAGTTAGGTAACGAGAACAAGCCGATTAGATTTTGTTTCAGGTCAGAATCAAGATCCAGCCCATCAGTAGGATCCAAAACGTAAACTGTTCAGCATGGTGGAGGTATGCGCTCTACTGAGTGCCAATACCTCCACTGCATAGCGTAGGGTCTTTTTGTCTGCAACAATTTTACCTAAGTAACCACGCGTCTCGGCTACCGGGATCCACGCCCTCGGCACGTCTTGCTCGAACCGGGTCACTCTACCGACTGTGGTAGAGTTCCAACTACCGACTACCAACTCCGGTTCGGGTGCAGTCGACGGAGCTGCCAAAGCCGTGCCGGCTAGGATGAGCAGAATAACCGGAACATAGACCCGGCTAAAACTCAGATCCGAACCATGCTGGACCAATGAAAGAAAGGATGGAAACGAACTGGGAACGTTTCTAATAATGGTTTATTTACAATAAGGACACAGAGCAAGACTTATCGGGAATATACAAGAAAGAATTCACAATGGTCAGAAATAAACACTTAAGCAGTTCTACTTAAGAGAGGGCGCCACACACGCAGACACACACACAGACAAAAATAAAACCCAGGTGTTTTATTTAGGACCCCCGCAGCCAGGGAGAGAGACGAGCTGGGTCGTGGTTCGGTGGGTACCTGCACGTTGGAGGGTGGGGGGCTCCGTGGTGCAGCACCTGCCAATGGCCATGCAGCCTGGCCCACAGTCACACGCGTGGGGCTCCTGTCCGCGGAGGAACTTGAGAGGAGTAGTCGGAGTCCCAGGGCGGGGTCAGGTCGCGGACAGGACCCAGCAAAACTTCCACGAACGCCCCAGACTCAGCAACGAACGCCCCGTCTCCAATAAGCCTCCGACGAACGCCCTCGAATGCCCCACGCAGCGCTGAACTCCTCTGAATTGAACTGAACTCAGACTCCAGCTCAGAACACACGACGCACACCAACCAACTCACTCCTCCAAAGAACTCCCCGACCGAGGATGGTGTCGTCTTTTTATGGACCTCCCCGAACAGGGCGGGGGTCGGTGGAACAGACGTCACTGTCCGCCCTGATTGGACAGGGCCTCCACGGATCCGCCCCTTCTGGGCGGGGTCTCGGCCTTGTTGGGGGAACCCCCCCCCCCCTCCACGCGTGTTTGCCTCGTCGAGCAAGAGTTACAACGTTGAAAAGGTCGTCGTGCAAGAGTTACAACGTTGAAAAGGAATGTTTGTGGAAGCGGCAAGGAACAGCTGCAAGATCTTGCCTCAGTAAGTCACGGTGCGAGTAGACAGCGGGTGGGTAGTGGATCGTGATGGGGGATGGGATGGTTGCTGGATGTAAAGATTTAATAACCTACCTAAAAAAAACATTGCAACGCATACCTTTGATTCTCCCACTAGACAAAAGGAAGGGACCTGTCTTCACATGCACTAAAAGGAATAACTGACTTTTGGGACATCTGTATGTTTGAATGCATATGGTTTCCAGATCCGTAACAATGTTTTTTTTCTCTCTTATGGTAATCCAGAATGTAGCTGACATTTTATAGTTTTGCCTCAATTAACAATACATCTTGTGAAATATTTCTAAAAAATATATAAAAAAATGAGTTAGTGTTCCCATCTATACCCATGGGTCATGATGCGGGGAGTCCAGGTTCACATACCACGTGTTTGTTTGTTTGTTTGTTTTCATCGCTACCCCACGCACACACAAAGCAAAAAGCAGGGTTAAGCAATTGGTTCATGTCCGTCCATCCGTCTCATCAGTTTATGATTGAGGAACAACTTATTTAAATCAAATATTATATTTTGAACACGAATCGGAAGACAAGTTTGCTGTTCTAACACACTTTGGTTTTTAAATAGTCCCGGTTGCACATGCCCAGAGAGGGGTGAGATTGAATAAATATATTTTTTACTCTGTCTGCCTGCCTGGCAGTCAAACAAAATTGAAAATCATTAAAAACAGGAAACTTACTGTTTTTAAGGACGTTATAATGGACACAAACAACAGGGACGAAGAACGAATGGAACGTGTTGGATATGGTGGTGTAATAGACACTGGGTAAAACGGCGGAAAAAAAACAATTAATTTATGTATAAACCTTTATATAAATTGAACTGTGAAATTGAACAATACAGAACACAAACCGCCTTCATCAGACTTCTCGGAACCATGATATACAGTGTCGGTAGAAAGTCTACACCCCCTTTCAAATTTTTCACCTTTTATTGCCTCACAGCCTGGAATTTAATTTATTTAAATCAGACCTTTTCCACCTTTATTTACACATCGTAACCCACAACTTCCAAGTAAAAAAACAAATTCCACAAATTTCAGAAAATTAATTAAAAATACAAAACTAGAATATCTTGGTTGGATCAGTGTCCACCCCTCTGAGTTAATACTTGGTAGAAGCATCTTCAACAGCAATTACAGCTGTGAGTGTTGGGATAGGTCTCTACCAACTTTGCACACCTTGATTGGGCAATATTTGCCCAGTCTTCTGTACAAACCTGTTCAAGCACAGTCAAGTTGTGTGGGGAGTGCTGATGGACAGCAATCTTCAAGTCATGGCACAGATTTTCGATTGGATTTCAATCGGGGCTGTACTCCGCTCCAGCCAATCGGAGCCAGAAATACTGATGACTGTGCGCTAACCAATGGGGGCTCATATTACCATCGACATCATAACTGATGAACCGATCAGTGTCGATCTTGCGTAGACAAGCCTATATATTATGCACACTCTCTCACTTCCTGGTTCTCTTGCTGTGAAGCAACCTTGAGGATTACAGCATGAAAAGTTTTGGTTGACATGTCATGTTTGTTTTCTTGTATATTGAAGTTCTGTAGTTCCAAACATCTGTTCCTCAATCATTACTTTATAAAAATTGAAGTATAAACTTGAATACTGTGCAAGGTGTCGTGTTCTACGAACTCTCTTGTTTAGGAATGTCCTTGTTTGTAATTTATGTAACCATACACTGATATATACCAATGTCACTGTGCTGCATGTGACATCTGTAATACATAATATGCAAGCTCCTCCATGAGTCTTGGACCATTGGAGGGGAAAAAAAAAATTATACCATAACGTACCATATAACTACTTGTAAAGCAACCAGGAAGGTCTAATGGCTTCCAGGATCAAAATATCAGTGAAAACAAGGTCGTCACTTACAGTGAACACCTTACAGTTGTGTTGTCACTTGCATGCAGGCCAAAATTGAAGATACCAGTGTACTCGTCATACATCAACAAGGACATGAGGATAGAATAGATAAATCAACACATTCCAGGCACTCACTATAGCACTCCCCGTTAACGCATTTTCGCTGATGCGCATTCCCCCCTCCGCTGCGTCAAAAGGGGGTAGCGTATGTGCTGTGACCATGCGAACAGCAGGAGAAGCTTGTGTGCTTCATCGAAGGTCATTATTCCATTGTAAACCAAGGTTATGAATATAATACAGGACCATTGTGTTGTAAATTAACATCCATAGAATCCGTTGGGTGTCATTAAGTGGGATTTTTAACATTTTTAATCTGCACGTTGTACTTACTTCGGACTATAATAATCGAGTGGTAGCAAGTAACTTTCGCCGTTAGGAATTTTCGGAAAACTTTCCCCCAAACCACCCAATACGAGTGAAAAACCACCTGTATCTATCGACTCCGTCAAGCAGCACTCATGCCTCACTGCTGCAATAATTCACACACACACACACATTTATTTTTCTTCTATTTGGATGCATTTATGGTGGCATTCATTAAATTATATATTTAGTTATTTCTGTAATGATTTACCCAGTCAAGTCTTTCGTATTTAGTGAGGTTACGTTTGGTTGTGCAAGGTGTCCGAAGATCAGCCCGCCAGGAACGCATCCTCGATTTATAACACCGTGTCTATTGGAAAATGTTTTTCACTATACGCACTCCTTTCGTGGAAAGCATCTCGTTCGTTTAGCGAGAAGTGCCAGTGGATGGATTTTGAAAGTGACCCATGTTGTTCAGATGGAAACACGAAACAAGCAAACCCCAAATGGCCCTCACTTGTGGCACTGGCTGTTAAACTACTTGAATAAATGAGCAACGCATTTATCTGTTCACGAAGGAAAGCTCCATTTGAAGCCGTCCATGGTTTATGATTGCAGAAAAGGAAGCGTGCTGCAATGCAAGAGATTGGTTCACCTGACACGATGTGCAAGCAACCCCCCGAAGCCCCTAAAAGTGCAGATCTTTATGAGGTAAGGAATCTGAGCACAATTTTGCCATTGTACATGGAAACAAACATTACACGACTCCAATGATTTCTCATCCCCTTCCATCTCTATCTCGATCTCTCTAGTCATTGGAGATCACAGAAACACCCATTTATAATCAGCTGAGTCTCAAGGAGGAAAAAGTACCAAAATATGCACTGAAACCAAAGGTAAGTGGGGGGGGGGGGGGAACAAAATTGTTTAGCCAGGGTTAAGGGGTGGCAAGGGGAGGGGATTCCAGTTTACTTTGCAGAAAATGGCTCCGTGTCTCAATGGCAGCCAACTGACCAGACGATATCAATGCCTCTCCCATACAGGGCAAACTGAAAGCAAAAGTGGACGTTGTCATGGAAAGTACGTATGAAAATGTGAACATGACAAAGATGAAATAACCATACTTGCAAACCAAACCAAGCAAGTAACTGTCCAAGATATACTACAACTGCATATACCGATGACCTTGGTTTCATTAACCTGGTGGAAGTTCGAATATTGTGCAGTCCCATTATAAATCCTCAATTATTGCTTACAAAATATTATTCTTCCAGGCAATCAGCTTGTAAACCAAGTTGCCAAAAATAAATAAATAAATAAACAAACTTCTCATTGTCAGCAACTCCTGTCATGCACAACTATTCCTGATGGTGCATGGATGTCCAGGAACTGATTTATATTTCCCCATTAAAATGGCTCCTGAGATACTGACAACAATTAGAAAAAAATTGTCGACAAAGTCTTGGCTCAGAGAAGAACTCGGTGATGGGTTAGTTAGAAGGCAACATATTAGCAGTTATGGGATGACATGTGCATGTAATAAGAGAATGAATGAAAAGGAGGAGGGTAGAGACGACGGAAGGAAACGCAGCAACCTGAGATTAGGAGAGGTAAGGGGGTTAATGAAGATAGAAAAGATCATGGGTAGGGGTGGAAGATGACCACAGGTGGTAGTATACTGTCAACTTGAAGCTTTGAAGGATGGAGTGGGATTGAACAGATTGTGGAAGACATTGTACAAGTGAGGGAGGAGGGGGTGTTGAAAGAGGAACGGATGAGAAAAGATGAGTCGTGAGCCTGGATTTTGGTGGTTTAACAAGGATGGGATTGCTGGAAGAACATGTGCAATCTGGAAGGACGAAGGAAGGACAGAGGAATGATGGAGCAGGGGCATGAAAGCCTGACAGGCAGATGAAATAAATAAAATGAGGCCATCAAGCTGTCTGTAATGAGAAAGCAGCAAGCAATCGGATTGTTTAGTTGTGCAAGATGCCAATTATGTTGAGAGCTTTGGAGTCGACAGCAACCCAGAGTGATAGGAGTGAAGTGGGCACACCAGCCAATCGAGGACAGCAGTCCTCCCACTGAGCTATTGACAAAGGCCTTGTATGTTGTGATAAATTATGAATTACCTAGAAAGACTTGGGGGTGGTGGGGTCCCATTCTGTGGCTGGTGTTGGAAACCGGTATCGACATGTGGTATGCCTAAAAGAGGTCAGTATTGCTGGTGAGGTCCAGAGTTTGAGACTGAACTTTTTCCAGTGGTTGATTGTGGAAATACAGTCCTGTATGTATGTGTATGTGTATAGATATAGATAGATATATAAATAAAAGTTTTGTTTGATATTCCTGCTGGAGAGACAATGAGAATGCAAGATTTGCCTGGATTGTAAAACATGTTCCAAATATTAATCAAGGATCCAATCCTTTCTACATGACCAGAGAGGGAAGGCATTGCTATTGGCCTGTTTTGGGGGACGTATCATTATACAGTATCATGTATCGTCATCTGCAAAGATTGACCTCATAAATGCACAGAAAAACAATGTATCCAAGAATAGGGCCGGGCTCAAGATGCTGCCCAAAGGGTCACTCCAGCCTCTACTGGGGTATGATCGGATTCTGTTGAAAACTATGCGTTAACTGCATGACTAGAGAAAAATCAAGCCAGAAAAGGTGGCCTCAAATTCCACAGGCAGCAATCACGGAAAGTAGTGCAGGATGCCCGACTGTGTCGAATGCCCAGTGATAGTCCAGAGAACAGACCTTTCCTTTTCTCAGACTCAAGACTTCTATCCATTGTTGAGAGAGAGAGAAAGCCCAGCATATCTAATGTTGAGTCCAAATTGTTGTTCAGAGATCATGCCCTTTGAGGAAAAAAAACAAAAACAAACCATATCAACTTATTGAGAGATTCCGTGACTGCTTATAATTGGCCTGGAGTTGAGAATATCTGATCTTGCATCCTTCTCGTGTAACGGAGTGGTGTAGCAGTCTTCCAAGCAGATTGGAACCAATGGAAAGAAGGCCAGCCTCAGGATGCCAGACATATGATAAAGCAGGAGCAGGATTAGAGAACATCAGCACCGATACCATCAATATTTTCTATTCACGGAATCAGTTGGTCATAGAGCTCGGTTCACAACTTATGGGTAAACAGCAAATTCATGGTCTGAAAGATTTCCTCCATCGTTCTGGTAAACCTAAGCATTTTTCGCTAAAAAAGGTGAAATCCCTCATTTTACCTTCTAAATTAATCTTGGCCTGCATATGAACTGATAAATCTTCATCACGAGCCAAACTATGCGATGCTTTCAATTTTCAACCACAGTGACCTTTGGAAGGTTAGTCGATATACCAGATCCCTCAAATTTAGCCGAAGATAACTCGTAAAATTTGCATTTGCCCTCCTGAGTGTGTGCCAATGGTAGGAATTACCAGCTCGAACGATTGAAGCAATAATCCCTTGTTCATTCATGAACGACATTCAAATTGGGCGCAGATCGTAAAATTGATGTTATTTTTTTCACAATATTGAAGTGATTAAAATTGGCAATCGGTCTGAAATGCGATATACAGGTGTGCAGTAGTGTATTAGAAAGGCTTTTTACATTTCAAGTTTAACGAGAACGGCACTCGATAGAGAGCATACCTCTACCAGGCTCAACAGCTTCCCACCGATAGGCCAGATGTGCATCCGGACATTAACCAAAATCGAATCGGCTTGTTCTTGTCACCCAACCAACTCATCCACCAAGCTTTGTCATAACTGGTCCATAACGTTTTGAAATAGTGCTATACTGTTCATCGGTTTTATATTTTGCCCCATCTCTCAATGGTGAAGAATCACTTCCAAATTAAAAAAAATATTCTCTTATCTGGATCCAGATCCGGATTTTCACCAAAATCCAATCAATTCTTCCATGCCACACACACACACACCCAACCTGTAGCAACCTGTCCATCAAATTTCATCTGAATCCGTCCATAATGTTTTTGAGATATCCAGCTCACAGACTGACAGACAGACAGACAGGGGTGAAAACATAACTTCCATCCACCTTCATGCCTGGTGTTGGCTTAATGGCTAGGGTGGCGGGTTTGGGATCCCAGGATCCCGAGTTCAAATCCTGCTCAGCTGTTGAATTAATACCAAGTGGGGTAAACTCGGCCTGTCATCCTTCCGAGGTCAGCAAAATGAGTGCCAGCATGCTGGTATACTGTGGTGGAGTGGCGACCCATCCAGGATTGTGCTCAATAACCAAGGAGACTGCTTCGGCAGCACCAACGCTCTGCACAGAGTATGGTCCCGACGGAAGGATGGATCCACCTTTGGTGGCGGAGGTAATAATTGGAGGAGAGATCAATCATTGTTGATGGAATATGTCTTTGGAGTTTTAGCAATCGATACCCATAACCATGAGTTTCCAGCTTGACTGCATTCGTGCTGAAAATAATGATTAATGAAATCCACTAATCACACCTGGAGAGAATGCAGGCCATTGCCCAGCCCGTGGAAATTATCGACAAGCTTAGTCATAAACAAACGTCCGGGTTATGTTGGAACAACCCTCCACACACGTTTGCATGTCGATGAACCAGCAGGAGTTTTTTTGAAAGATACACTTTTCATGTGTTAAAAAAATTCTCACAATACCATCGTAGTCTTTTTCTATCAGCCATAATTCATTAGCCTGGTCCTTTGAGAACAAAAGCAAGGTTGGAGCTTGATTAAAATGTTAAATGTCAAGATGAAACAGGGAAGATTTAGAAGCCACAAACAAACAAACAAACAATGCTACAATAAACGTGTCCCAAAGGACGGAAGCGTTGAAGGCATAATGGTACTCATGTTGCCAATGCGTTCATTTTCTTTATCACTTAGGTTTTGGAGGAAAGCCGATGCTTTATTGCTTTTCAAAGTTATTTGTGACCAAAGCTCATCGTGACCTCTTGCATCACCAGCATATCAAATGCCTTGATACTCTCATTTTAAATTCTCTTCCGTGAGGTTCTTTGTACAAAGTATTTTTCATGCAATTGTCAAGGACCCAATAAATGAGATATGTCGGTCATGTTTTCGAATTGAAAGCCAAATGCACATTTCCTTGTGATGCCAATTTACAGACTCAGACCTGCCCAGCCCTCGTAGCAGACAATATGACATCGAAGAGAAACGTCACGTTTATAATTATGTGTGACATCCACCGATTACGCAGTGGAACGTCATTCATTGATAGAATGAATGTTATCTAAAATACAACTTGGATTTTACTGCTTTATTACTGGACTTGATATTTACCATGGCTCTATGACTCGACAACGTGGAAGGAATAAAAAGTAAAAATTGCATCCCTGTGAACTGTCAGATCCCTGTGAAGAGTAGGTCGACACCAACAAGTTACTATGAGGTTAGTTAAAAAGGGAGGCTAGATCGTACTTTTTAAGAGATTGAGGCTCAGGGAAGACATTAGTTATTTTTTTAAAAATGGAAAAACTGAATTAAAAAAGAGGAGTGGTAAAACGACAGTATCCATGCTTTGTATGCATTTCGTAAAGTTCACTATACAGTACAGTATTTAGCCTAGCTGCTGTCCCCTGGTGGATTACTACATCATTAAAACTTCTAGTAACTAAAGTGTGGGCACATGCGTGTGTGCGAGTGTGACTGGCAGGATGGCCGAGCGGTGCGCACACTCACATCAAAGTTTCGAATCCCAACCCAGCTATAAACTGTCACCCTGGTGTTTCATCAACATGCGTGTCGTCCCTCGGATGGACACTAAACGGGAATCCTGTCTGCCAGCATTCGTTGGTGGACGTTAAAGACCCCAGACTGTCTTTCGAGAAGATTAGGCGAATCGTCGCTGGCACCCTGAACCACAGACAAATTATTACAAATTCTGGCAGAAGTTTGTAAAAATAAAAATAAAAGTAAATTACAAATTCCTGCCATAACTCCTGCTGGGAAGGCAATGGCAAACCAACAACCCTTGCTCAGGAAGCTGCTTCAGTAGCACAGATGCTATGTGAAGAGTATGGTACATCAGAGAGAGAGAGAGAGGTGTGTGGTGTGTATAGAGTGTCCTCCACAAATATTGCAACAATGAAATCAAATTTGTTATTATTGTTCTGCAATTTAAAAAATTGGATTTGAGATCGAAAGATGAATATGAGGCAAGAGTACAGAAGATCAGCTTTTATTTCTTGGTGTTTCTATGCATATCTTCAGGTAGTGGGGGGAAAAAATAAAAAAATTTAAAAATAGGACTGTCTGCCCTGAATCTCACATGCATCAGGAGCAACAGTCACTCATAATCCCCCACAGACCCAGAACTTTTTAATGCCGTGAACAAACTTTGGTACATCAAGGGTGATGAAGATTGTGGTTACGTTTCATTGAAATTCTGTGTGTAGTTCGAAGAGAGCAAATACCTATATGGGGGGGAGTGGGGCCACCCCCTCCCCCCTCCCCCCCCTCCCCCGTAGAATCCCTTAATGAGCACAGATTTTGATGCAGTCATTACACTTTGGTAAATGACTGGTGAGGAATGTCGTGGTCAAGTTCATTAAAAATATGCGTGTAGTTTCAGAGAGAGAACAAGTACCTATTTTGGTGGTCAGAACCCCCCCCCCCTCCGTTTACCCCTTTAATGAGCGCAGATTTTGTTGTGGTCGATACAATTTGGTCCATCATGAGTGATGAATGTTGTGGTCAAGTTTCATCGAAATCGTGTGTTGTTTCGGAGGAGACAGCAAATACCTGTTTTTTTGGAGGGGGGGTCAAAAAAAAACCCGTAGACACCTTTAATGAGTGCAGTTTTTGATGCAGTCAATACACCTTTGTTAAGCATCAGATATGAAGCTTGTGGCAAAGTTTCACCAAAATTGTGTGTTTGGTTCAAGCGATAATGACTGACCGACTCATTCACTCACTCACTCACATTGCTCGATCGCATAAGCTCACCAGACTAAAGTCCAGGTGAGCTAAAAATGGAAACACCAACGTAAATTCACTTAATCACGTGCGGCCTGTATGTGCTGTGGCATAGAGTCCACCAGCGTCTGGAGTTCTGCAGGAGGGATGCGGCACCATTCTTCCACGAGAAAGTCAATCAACTTATACCTGTTTGATGGAGGTGGAAAATAGTGTCTCAGGAGTCGTTCAATAATATCCCATAAATGCTCGATTGGGTTCAGATCTGGTGACTGAGAAGGCCATGAAATATGGATAACATCAGTGTCATGCTCTTCAAACCATTGGGCGACCACACATGCTCTGTGGATGAGGGCATGGTCATCCTGGAAGACAACCCTCTTGGTACGATAGAAACCTTGCCTTCAAAGGGAATGACTGCACCCAAACCCTTCCAGGAAAACGCACCCCACAACATTACAGAACCATGAGAACCCTTCACTGTTGGAACCAAGCACTCAGGGTTGTAGAGTTCTTTAGGTTGGCACCACACGTGCACTCGTCTGTTCATCGAGAAGATGGTGAAGGACGATTCATCTGACCCTATCACATTTCTCCACTGCTTGGTTGTCAATTGCCTGTGCTCTTTGCACCACTGGACTCACAAATGTGCATCGCCAGGTGTGATGAGCAGTTTGTGCACTGCAACCTGACTATGGTATCCCAACTCTGTGGAATTCTCGGCAGACCATTTTTGATGAAACTGGTTGCTTATGCCCCATGTTGAAATTCCCAGTCAATTGATCTGCAGGTACTCACTCACCTGCTTTGCTTTATACTTCAAATTAATGCACGGACATCACGATCCTGGAGTACGTGCTTCCGCCTACTGTTGCCCTTTGCTGATGTCTTTCCCTCGGAGTTCTATGCCAACATCACCTTAGACACCGTTGCTCATGAAACATCAGCAAGTTCAGCTGTCTTTGTCACTGAAACTCCTGCCAAATACACCCCAAAAAAAAATCAGCCCTCTTTAAAAGTCACTGAGGTTTCCTCTTGCAGCCATGCTCACCATAATTATAGGCAACTCAGCCTGTGCAGCATTTTTATACACAACTCGAAGCATGCTGGGATGTTACGTACTTAATTAACACTGCCTAAAGAAAGCTGCATCAAGAAACCATGAAAGGCTACCCAAGGTAAGCCCTTTGCCATTTCAAACCCTTCCCAGAGTTCCCCCACAACTGTAAAGACATTCACACATAGTACATACATGAGAATCCCAAAGCTACACACCCCTTCAGCTGCCGGACCAGTTTCATCGCTTGTTGGCAAATTATAATCAGCGACAGCGCAGGCAGAAACATGCACGACTGAGGCTCCCAAACATGTACCACATGTAAACATCAAAAGCAGTCAACATATAAATGAAAAACACTCACATCTCTCACCTGTGAATGGAGGGAATAATCAATTAGTTCTCACATAATCAATTAAACCCTAATAAAAAAGGACTTACCTTACATAGCCTTTGATGGGTGCTTTTTGGAACTTGCTTCGACTAGAAGAGCATGGGAGGAATTGATTTATTGATATAATCCTAGCCACCTGGGTTTAATTATTGAACTGCTCCAAACTTAGACAAACGCCATGATGATATAATGACGTCATGACTGCAAACCCAGAAGTACCTCTCGCAGTTCAGGAATGCAAAGTCAAAAGCCGTCACCAAGCAGATGAAGAGCAAAGCTACAGACTTCATGTATGTATTTTTAGGTCATTCCTTGAATGTCTATTTTATAAATATTGGTCTAAGGAACCTTCTCTTTGGAGAACAGATGCTACAGTGTGCATCCCGGACATTGGGAGACGCAGATAAAATGTGAATAAGTTTGATTAACAGAGAAAATCAGATAATTCTCAGTTGGACAAGTATTCAAACCCTTTGCCAAATTAACCCTAAAGCACTTCAGGAGCAAGTTATTTGTTTGAGAGGTTATAAAATAAGTGTAATAGGTTTCACCTGTATGTAATCAGAGGTTTAACTTAAAAATTAAGCTCCCCCACTTATCTAAGGAGTTTTAAGGTACAACTCATTTGGTCAACCAACAAGGCAAACATGAAGACCAAGGAGCATTCCAAAGAAGTCAGACAAAGTGGTGGCGAAGTACCGTTCAGGAGAGGGTTATAAGAAGATTTCAAAGTCACTCATTATCCCTTTGAGTACAGTGAACTCCATCATTAAGAAATAGAAGACGTATCATTCCACCCAGATCAGGTCGTCCAACCAAACTTATCGACAGGGCAAACAGGAAACTGGTTCGGGATGTCACTGTAAATCCAACAATGACTTTGAAATATCTGTAAGGTTCTATGTTTGAGATGTAATAGGGGTCAGTGTTCATCAATCAACAATATCCTGTTCCCTTCACAAAGCTAGCCACTTTGGACAGGTGGCAAGAAGGAAGCAATGACTGAAAAAGACTCATCTAAAAGCTCACATGGAGTTTGTGAAAAAGCACTTTAATGATACTGCAGGCATGTGGAGAAACGTTTTGTGGTCAGACAAGACAAAAATTGAACTTTTTAGTGTATATTCAGTGTTACGTCTGACACAAACCTAACACTGCACATCACCTCGTCAACACCATCCCTACTGTCAAGCATGGTGGTGTCAGCATCATGTTATGGGGCTGCTTTTCATCAGCAGGGACTGGTAAGCTTGTTGGGATAGAAGTGACAATGGACAGTGCAAAGTACAAGGGGAATCCTTGATGAAAACCTGCTTGAGTCGGCCATGAATCTGAAACTGGGTAGGAAGATTCAATTTTCAGCAGGACAATGATCCGAAACACAGATAAAACCACACTGGAGAGGCTGAACAAGAAGAAAATAAATGTTCTTGAGTGGCCCAGTCAAAGTCCTGAGTTGAACCCAATTTAACATTTATGGCGAGACGTGAAGATTGCAGTGCATCGACGATCCCCATCAAACTTGGCAGAACTAGA
>CM068959.1:121267027-121279197 GCA_035128595.1 Eptatretus atami
TCGCCCCGATTTAGCCTTCGCGCCGTCGCGAGTTCCCGGCGACCACGATGCAGACCGGGGGGGGGGCACCGGCAAGCACATCCTTCATGGACATGGACAATTTGCATGCGCTCGGAGATTATCGAAGAAGCACTTACCCTTGTTTGTGCTTGTTTTTACTATAAGTTGTCACGATTGTGCTTCATTGACGGTTGTTGATCTCTGGACGGCCATTAGAGGCCGTTATAAAGATCCCACAGGTCTTTGGTCTGAAAGTCGGTTGAGTTATCGCCGGCACTCAGGAACGAATGTTCAGCAAATATTGCGGGCCTGACTAGCCCTTGGAAGGCAAAGGCAAACCAGTCCTGCTAATCCTTGCCACTGGGACTGCTTTTGGCAGAGCACGACAGCGACGAAGACCCTGCTCGAGTGACCGTGGAATAATGGCCACCTTATTTAAAATGTTGGGTGTCTGTGCCCACGAAACACTTGTCTCCTCGTGATTGATTACAGGCGAGCGAGACTGCCAAGTTGGAAGAACAGCTCAGAGATGGGGAGAGTGGCTGTGCGTTGAGATCAGGTTGAAGTGGGACCAAGACCACCGTTATGCTGCGTGCATTTCGGGTGCTGTGTCCCACGGTGTTTCTGTAAGCAAAGCACCGTGGAGCCACAACAAACACACACACACACACACACACACACATGAAATCTCGCAACACACACACACCACACACATGACTCTCACACACACACACACACACACAATGATCTCACACACACACACACTGATCTCACACAACACACACACACATGATCTCACACACACACAATGATCTCACACACACACACACACATGATCTCACACACACACACACACACTGACTCACCACACACACACAACACACATGATCTCAGCACACACCCACATGAGTCTTCACACACACACATGGATCTCACACACACACATGATCTCACACAGCCACACACATGATCTCACACACACATGATCTCACACACACACACATGATCTCGACACACACATGTGATCATCACACACACACCATGATCTCACACACACATGATCTCAACACACACACACAATGATCTCACACACACACACACACACACATACACACAATGATCTCACACACACATTACACACACATGATCAATCACACACCACACATGATCTCCACACACACCACACATGATCTCACCACACACATACACACACACACACACTGATCTCACTCGCACCACATACACCACCACTCATGATCTCACTCCACACATACACACACTCATGATCTCACACATACACACATCATGATCTCACAATACACACACATGATCTCACACACACACAACATGATCTGCACACACACATGATCTCACAAACACCACACATGATCTCATCTCACCAACACACACACCATGATTATCACACACACATGAATCACACACCATATATCACACCACACATGATATCTCACACACAGGGGATCCACACACACATCTCACACATACACACATGATCTCACAACAACTACTCACCACACACACTTCTCACACTACACACACACTATCTCACACACACACACACTTCTCACACACACACAACTATCTCAAACCACATCACACACAACACACACTCTATCTCACACACACACACACACTCATCTCACACACACACACGATCTCACACACACAGCACCATGATTTCACCACACACCATCTATTTCACACACAACACACACGATCTCTCTCACATGATCTCACACACAACATCAGCATACTCACACACACACATGATCTCACACACATCACATGATCCACCACACATACACATGATCTCACAACATACATGATCTCACACACATTACAGATCTCACACACATCACATGATCTCACACACATACACACATGATCTCACACACCCAACACACACATGATCCTCACACACACACACACATCGATCCTCTCACAACATACACACATGATTCTCTACACACACACACACCATACACACATGACTTCTCTCACACACACAAAACCCAACACTGATCTCTCTCACACACTCACCAGCACACATGAATCTCTCCACACACATCGTCTCTCACACACCACACACACACACACATGATCTGCTCTCAACCAACCCATCTCCACACAACACACACACACATGATCACACATAACTCCCACACGTCTCCTACGACACACACACACACACACACATGATCTCTCACACACACACACCACACACACACCACATGTCTCAACACACACAGTGATCTCACACACCCACACACACACACACATGATCTCACACACGACACATGATCCCTTGTTGTGGAAGGGGAATTGTAGAGCGTCCAACGATCAATGCGATGGCGATATGAACGCGTCTTGCTAACTGGTGCGCTGTTCGCAAATTTATCTTCTGGGGCTGATCCTTCCTCTTGAACCGACTTTCCTGCTTGCTGTTGCTCTTGCAGTGACCAGACCCCTCGTCCCGAACGTCATTTCAAGAATCTTTGGCACGCAACAATGTAGCTACCTGTCAAATGGCTAGGATTTCGTTGTCACTGCAGCCGCGGTTGTAACGATTTGAAGTCCTCCGTAGCACAAATGTTAAGCCTGGTTTGGCTTTGTGGTTAGTGCGGTGGAGGCTTGGCGATCTAGGTCTGAGTTCAAGCCCCGTTGGACCGCTGAATTGTATTGTTACGGCTGTGGAAATTCGCACAGAACACCATAATAGGTCCTTAGTTCAGTATATGCCGATTAAGGTCCGTTGTTCAGTAGATTTCCCCACGTTGTTTAATGTAATTATCCTGTGGACAGGGCTGGATCTTTGAGTTAGCCGTTTTCCCTTTACTATCGTTATTTTGGACCAACCACACGCCAACCACATCACCTTCTCCGCACCGCCACCGCACGCAAACACCCCACGTCACACATCACACACCACCCTCTCCACACGCCTCATAACAACGACATCTCCCACCACCATCTCCTAATCGCAACTCCCCCAATAGACCAACCCCGAATAACATCGCCTCACCTTCATCCCCGAAGCCGACGCCCATCTTTGCACCAGCCGGGCGAGTCCGCATCGAAACGCTCGCTGCGAGGCACACGCGGGGGTTTGCTCGCGTGCAAGTGTTGAGTGATCTCGCGCAGTCCGCTCACGAGCAAGTTTGGTGATCTCGCCACGGTCCGCTCTCCGCGCAGTGTCGGTGATCCTGCGCACGTCACCTCTCTGTGAAGCTTCGCCTCGGAATTTCGGATCAAAGAGAGAAAAGGGGGCGGGCCTGTGGCGGGTGAAGGTCGGAGAGCGGAGGTCAGATCTCGTCTCTCAGCCTATAAAAGGGGAACGCCAGTTCGCAGTCCTGGAAGTCGGTGGAGAGGTCAGTTCATGGGAGAGTCCGGGGAGCCGAGTGGAAGCTGAAGCCTGAGGAGACACCAGTCGGGGAGAAGTTCCAGGAGATTGCGGAGGACACGCGAGCTGGAGGACGTGGGCCAAACCTCGCTAAACTTTGGCCCGCAGACTTGCGCGTTCGTTGATGGAGAGAGCCGGAGAGAGTTCGCCAGCCAGCTCCAAACAGTCCTGAGGTGATCGGGCTTCGGTCAAGCGTTCGAGCATCGCTGAGGGACGGAACGGTTCTACAAAGAGAATCAACTTTTTACTTTTTTATATTTTTCTTTTTTTTTGGAAGAAGCATACAATCCGTTCGTTCCTCACGCGTCATGAACGCGTCGCCGCTGAGGCCCGAATCACCCGGCCCGCTTTTGGGCAGGCCTGGGCTCCAACCGCGGCTACGCTAGCTTGCCGTGGGGACGGGAACGTCGCAGGGTCGCCCACATTCACACCACAAGGGTGGAGGTAACCTGCAACCGGTCCTCGTGAACCCCTTCGGTCCGCCAAGCTCCAATTATAAAGGCCCAACGGCGTCACAGTCTGACCCCTTGTCTTTGAGGGTGGTCCTTTCCTTGCTATTTTATTGTGTGAATGTTGTGGCGCATGTCGCAAGTTAGAACTGTATAATGACTGCTACATAATAAATAGATGGTCGTAGCGCTTTGTCTTGCTCGCGTCTTGTCCCGTCCCGCATCATCACACCAACTCCATGTGTGTTTCACCCATTGATTCCATACCTGCATGACTGCATTACTGTGTACGTGTGTAAATAATAAATGTGCTTGTTTAAATGTCACCGTTCGTTGTGTCCTCTTTCCCCAATTGAACTGCTATCTTGCCTTCGAAATAATAGGCGGGCTTTTTGATAGCCGATAAAAGAATCGGGTCCAGCGAGGTCTCGCGATAATATCCGCTCGGTTATCCAGAACGGAACGAACCGCTTAAGCGGTTCGTGTCCAAGGCAGACCTCGCTGAGGTACCAAGGGGGTTTCTTCTCGGTATAGGGGGCGTTGGCCCGCGCGAATAATTAGATTATATCGACCAATCGGCGATGGACCCTGTCGGCGCTACGGGTTGAATATTCACTAGGCCGTGGTGTGCGCTTGGAGCACACCCGTGACGGGTTTTCGGCGTTGTTCCGGAAAGTCGCGACTGAGTTGTCCGTTCGGTGGGCGAGACGGCTGCCATTGGCTAAAGCGGCTGTCCGCACGCCGGCGGGCGCAGATTCGTAACAATATACACCAGGAGGTTGACTCAGCCTGTCGTCCTTCTGAGGTCGGCAAAATGAGTACCAGTGTACTGGTAAGGGGGGCACTGCATCAGCGGCATAGCCACGTCCCAACCAATGATGCAACCAGCAGCCACAGGCTGCACTCAATAGAGAGAGAGAGAGAGACACAATGTTTATAGGATTACATAATCCACAATTTTGAAAGGGCGTCATTGGCTTCAGAGCCTGGAGCGGATGACGTTCTTTCCCGTACCGGCAGCAGGCACTTTATATTTTTGTAATGCCGAGAGTATAAATATGCCTGGCGTTGTCTTAATGGTTAGGGTGGTGGGCTCGGGATACAAGGATCCTGAGTTCAAATCCCACTCAGCTGTTGAATTTAAATACCAGGTGGGGTTGACTCTGCCTGTTATCCTTCTGAGGTCGGCAAAATGAGTGTGCGAGTGGCGACCCATCCAGGAATTTGCCCAAGAGCCAAGGAGCTGCTGAGGCAGCACCCACGCTCTGCGCAGAGTATGGTCCCAATGGATGGGTGGAGAGTATAAAATGGAGAGCTGGAACATTTAATCGTACACAGAGTTATTTAATCTTAACTTCAGGTATTCAATGAGCCAATTATTTTTAAGGTCAACATAGGCCAAAGCTCAACAACTAAGGTGAAATTTCTAAATCCTCATTTCACCCATTGAACTGAATTTGAAGAGGATTTAAACACTGATGAGCCAAAACATTATGACCACCTACCTAATATGCTGTTGGTCCTCCGTGTGCCGCAAAACAGTGCCGACCCGCCAAGGCATGGACTCTACAAGACCCCTGAAGTGTCCTGTGTTATCTGGCACCAAAACATTAGCAGCAGATCCTTCAAGTCCTGTAAGTTGCGAGGTGGAGCCACCGTGGATCGGACTTGTTGGTCGCAGCAGCAAAGTTCCCAAGATGGCTTCAATCGGATTGAGATCCTGGAAGAATTTTGGCAGGCCAAGGGAAACACCCGTGAACACTTTCATGCATGTTCCTCAAACCATTCCGAACAATGTCTGCAAGTGTGGCAGGGGCATTATCCTACTGAAAAGAGGCCACTGCCATCAGGGAATACATTGCATGATCGGGGTGTACCTGGGTCCTGCAACGATGTTTAGGTACGGTGACACGTGTCAAATTGGACGTCCACATGAATGGCCGGACCAGGGTTTCCCAGCAGAACATGCCCAGAGCAATCACACCTCCCTCCTAACCGGCTTTTGTCGTCTCCCACAGTGCATGCCTGGTGCCTCACTTCACGCAGGTAAACGGCGCACACGATACACGGCCATCCACGTGATCTAAAAGAAAACGGGATCATCGGACCAGACGACCTTCTTGCCAACCTGTTCACAGGTCTCAGTTCCGACACTCCGCGTGCCCATTTGTAGTGCTTTCGGACGGTGGACCTGGAGTCATCATGGGCACTGCTGACCGGTCCTGAGGCTACGGCACAGGGTGCGATGCAATGTGGATTGTGGACACATTCCTCCCGTGACCACGCAATTAAAATTTTCTGTGACTTGTGCCAGCAGTGGAGACGAGCCTTTTGTCGGTTTTGGAACCAGACGGGATAGCCTTCCATTGGCCCTGAGCGTTGCGAGCGCCATGGGCGCCAACACCCTGTCGGCGGTTTGTGGGTTTGTCCCCTCTCGGAACGGCACTGTCGGTAGGTACTCACCACTGTGACCGGGAGCACCCCACACAGCCTTGCCGTTTCAGAGATACTATGACGCCAGTCGTCTGGCGCTAACAATATTTGGGCCCTTGTCAAAGTCGCTCAGAGGTATTTACTTCCTGCCCATTTTCTCCTCACCAACACATCAACTTCAAGAACTGACTGTTTACAGTGCCTGCCTAATATAATCGCGCACCTCTTGACGGTGCATTGTAACAAGATAATCAATGTTATTCACTCACCTGCCAGTGGTCATATAATGTTTTGGCCATGCAGTGTATATCAGGTCAGACTTTATTATTTTTTTTTGGTATAAACCATTTTCAGGCTTGTCATGAGAGGCTAACACACACACGCACAGCAAGGGGGGCATGATACAAGAAGGGGCGGGGAGTGGGAAAGGAACAAAACAGTGGGAAGCAGAGCATTAGGAGATCTGTGAAGGGGGAGGGATGGGGATCTGTGGAACACGGGTATACAAGATGACATTACAGGGACTTTCAGGACCTGACAAAGCCAGCGAATTTGAAGAGGTGGGTTTTGGGGTGAATTAAGGGGGTGGACAAGATTGTGGTTTTGGTGGGGGAAGATAAGAGGTGGTGGTGAACAGCATGTTTTGAAGGCGCTGGAAGAGAGAATGGGAATGAATAGAGGTGAGGGAAGTTTTTATTCCAAAGCGCGGG
Organism: Eptatretus atami; assembly: GCA_035128595.1. Taxonomy (NCBI): domain Eukaryota; kingdom Metazoa; phylum Chordata; class Myxini; order Myxiniformes; family Myxinidae; genus Eptatretus; species Eptatretus atami. The sequence goes on from CM068959.1 coordinate 121,274,041, forward strand.
AAAAAGAGGAATGAAAGAGTGAAAGGTGAGCATTGATTCGTGATTTTGGTAGTTCGTAGCGATGCAGGGGTTGTTGCCAGTCCTTGAGCGCCCTGCGGAAATATGGTGGGAGACAAATCGGGCAAGACAGAGCAGGGGGGGGCGAGACCAGGAGAGTGGGACCACCGGACCTTCCTGAGGTGAGAGAGTGAGAGGCCCAAATACTCAGCCTCATCACGGGAGATACCAATGATCCGAAATGCCTTGGTTTCCACAGCGTAGAAGCCGAGAAAGGTGAGAGGCAGGAAGCACAGCCCAGAAGGGAGAGCAGTATCCATTAGGTTGGGCGGACGAAAGCTTTGGTGTGGTCAGGAGCTCAGGATGGAGGAAGGGGGAAGGACTTTGCAACGACAGAGGATTTCCCCAGTCGGACGACTGGCTTTGGAGCCAGTTGGAAATGTGGCTTTCCCAGGGAAATGCATGGCAGATAGTGAGACCCAGAAGCTTGAAAGAAAGGACTTCTTTCAGAGATTGTTGAGAAAGTGGATGGGATGGGGGGGGAGGGAGTTCCAAACGGTCCTTTTAGAGAAGACATCGTGGCAGAAGTGTGAGATTTTGTCAGGATTCGAAGAGCAAGTTCCGCGTGTTGGGACCAGCCTTTGGTGATTTTACCGCCAGATCTATAAGAAAGCGAAGAAGCTGCTGCTTGCCGGTCTGAAGGATGACCGATGGTACGGCAGAAGGGTGGAGTCATCGCAAATAGATAAAGAGGATTTTCCAGAAGTCTGAGAGATCAATTGATAGAAAACCAGAAAAAAGAACAGGGCGCAGAACGCTGCTGGAGAAACTCAGCCTGGACAGGAAGAAGGGATGAGTGGGTCACATGTTGGCACTGCAACAGGAGAGCAAGTCTGTGAGCCATGAGTGGGAGATGAATGTTTGGAATCCATACGGAAGAGAGTTTGGTGAGCAGAGCAGTGGTAGCCAGACCGTGTGCAAAAGCCACGCGACATGTTCGGGATAATGGCTCTGATTATCATGTGCCGGCCATTAAGGATCTCCATCACATTGTTGGGAAGAGGCAGAAGCAGCATATCCAGGGTAGAGTGACCTGGTCTGAACCAATTGAATGATCGGAAATCAAGTCATTGAGAGAGGAAGGATTTAATGTCTGAAGCGATGATGGATTCGCATAACCTTGCTGATGATTGGGAGAAAAGCTGATTGGTCTGCAGTTGCAGGAATCTGTTTTTTGCACACTCTTTTTTAATGCAGGGCGGTAATGTCGTCCTCTGCAAGTTCGTCGCTATATTGCAAATATTGTCGCTCTGCATGACGTCGTCGTCTTGTTAGCTTTGCAAAATCGAAGATTTTTCAAGTATATTGGTCAGTTAATTTTGTTATTCTGTCTGTCTGTCTTTCACCTACTAGGTCACAATTCTGAAACTGATCATGAAACTTTTACCGAGTTGAAGAGGTAGTCTCCACTGAGCAGCCTATTGGATTTTGAGGTCAAATTTCTGAAATAGTTTTTTTTTAAATTCCAATGACTTGAAAGTTGACCAGGATTTGCATATTGCATTCACTGAATTGGGAAACCAACTGAGGTCAAAGGTCAACTCAAGGTCAAACTTCTAAAATCACAAATTTCATCTGAAAAATCGACAATTATATCCTATGAACTTAAAGTTAAATAGCAATTGCATAGTCATCACTTAATTGAGAAAGCAACTAATTTGGAGGTCAAAGTTCAACTTCGAGGTTAAACTTCTTGACAATATTTCAAGTCTGAAAAAATAATTTTTCATCCAATTGGGCTTGAAACTTTTGATTAAGATTGTCCAATTTTAAATCTCAATGAAATGGACAATTGATGTATCCATGGAAACCTTGAAAGGGGGGGGGTGTTTTTGGCAAGTATCGTGCTTTGGGCAGCGACATCTTTTTTTTGTTTGTTTGTCTGTGTGCAGGATATTGTCAAAAAGTTGTGACAGGTTGGGTGGTGTGAACAAAGACGAACTAATTTGATTTGGTGAAGACCGACACTAGAATTTTAATAGTGGATTTTCACACATTGAGAGTATAGGGTCACTAAAACGATATATAGCAGGATATCTAAAAATTATTTGGGCCCAATATTTCTCACTGGATCAGGCAATTGGTGTGGCGGAGGTCCTGCGTCTACATGCGGAGTTGCCCTTCTATTTAGACCTTTTTACCCCCTTGCAACGCGAAAGCGAAAAGTGGGATTAAGCAATTGGTTCATGTCCGTCTGTTGTCTGTCTTTCACTTTATGATCGAAGTAACAACTTATTTTTAATTGAGTTATATTTTTGACACTAATCGGTCATGAATATGAAGAACAGTTTGCTTGTTTTGCCCGCACTTTGTCCGCGATAGGCTTATGCTCCAGAGAAAGTAAGTTTAAAAAAATATTTTTTTAAAGACTCTGTAGCCTACCTGGCATCAAGCAAACATTGAAAATTATTGTCCGAACAGCAAACTCGCCTGTTTTAAGGATCGTTGTAATAAAAATTAAAAAAACAGTAATGGATAACTCATGTGACGTGTTCGATCGGGTGATCTTAATTTTTGATTCTAATAGACACTGGTAAATGTGGGTAAACCTGGAATTAATTTATTTTCTCCGCTTTAAACGCTCTTTAAGCTTATTTTTGATTTAATTTTGTAATACTTGAACACTGTTGAAGCAAAATCGCTTCATAATACGCCGTTATGGCTGTCTACTCTGGCTGACTGCTGCATTCTAATGGTGAATTGACCCTGTCGGTCTGTCTGTCTGTCCTTGCCAATTGATGATAATTATAGAATCTTGACTTTGTTTGGTGATCTTGTTTGTTTGTTTGTTTGTCTGTGGATTGCAATTCACATCAAATTTTAGTGGAGAGGTTGGGTGTGTGACAAAGATGAAATCTATTTGATTTTGGTGAAGGTCCGAATCCAAATCCATGATCCGATACGAGAATTTTTTTTTAAGTGATTCTTCATACCATTGAGAGAATGGGGTGGCAAAAAAATTATATATAGCATGATATCTCAAAAAGTTGTGGACGAGTTATGAAAACAATCTTGATGTATGAATTTGATCAGATGACGATACAAGCTAATTAGATTTTGGTTCAGGTCCGGGATCCAGATTCCGTCTAATCCCCCGTGGGACACAAAGCTTAAATTGTTCAGCCTGGCTGAACAAATATGTGCTGGAACCTCTGTGGCTGAACCTGGCTGAATGTACACGTCTGTCAGCTATGCACCCAGCTTTGCCGTGGCACCCTCTCGCGACAGCCTTGACAACAGTATGTGCTTTACCGAGTGCCGTTCTTATATGTGGCTTATTTTTTAAACTCAGTAGCAATATGTCAATGTAAATTTATTTTGTATTTTCACGGCGCTTCCTCAGATTGAAAGTGTGCCTGCTTTAGCTTCAGTGCCTGGGTGTATTCGCCGGGTATCATATTGGTTTCTTTGTCACTCAGGTCACTCGAGACACCAGCTTTTCACTCAGGGGGATTAATCCCCCGGTTGTCCTCGGTAGTAGCCGGACCCTGGGGCTACCGCTCACAATTAACGTTGCGTATGGTGGGTTGTTTTAAAACCACGAACGCCAACCACCAGTTAACCACGCAGTTTGTTCCACGTCCTAATTATTCGTTAACTAGAGGTCCACGTGGTTACTGAGGCGGGGAGCGCGCCCTCTGCAAAGCCAGCAATGTTATCCTTCGATTAGAATTTTAATTTATGGCGGCCGAGCATTTTAAACAGCTGGTGCGTGCCGACTATTTTTGGTCAAATCTGTGGTAATTACCTCCGCAGTCTTCTCGGTTCGGGAGAATGCTAGACCAATTGAAGGAAACAGGCCACACACGGACGGTTGGAAATCGACAAATTTTTTATTAATAATAAAATAAATAAATAAAAAGAACTTTTTAATTTTCTGAAGGTAAATAAAGAATGAATTTCAAAGCAAAATGAATCAAATGCAAGAAACAGACAAAGCAGATGCTTATCGGGGGGGGGGGGGGGTTTGACCTTTTACTACAGCTAAAAGACATGGGTAGCGCCCAACAGAGTCATTCGGGGGGGGGGGGAAAGGGGGGGGAAGGATGCGTCTGCGCTGCGGCACCGAAAGTAGTTGTCCGTAAACGTTGAAACGTCCTGAAGGCAGGTGTCATGTCCGACGGCCAGCACCCTCAGCTTTGGCTGTGCACCACATCTCAGCGAAGCAGCTTGAACACCAGTCGACGTCTGGAGGGCACTGAGATCGTCTGTTGCGGGTTTAGCCTGGTGTTTGTTGGTGACGACTCGTGCCTCACTTGTTGGCCGGCGCTGCTTCACATCCACACGCACACCTACACACTCGCTTGCCCAAGCACTGGGAAGCGACAAATTTGTTCGTTGGCGCTGGTCGACACGCCACAGCGCGCGCACCACCACGGCTCAGCTTCGTCTCCTGCTTTGCGCCGCTTAACCCGCTTCTTGCTCGCTTCTTTCAAGCTTACTTCTCGTTCTCCTCTCCCTCCACTGGCTTTCTTTTCGCGCGCCGCTTTTCTTTCGCCCCGCGTGCTTTCGCGCCGCCGTCGTTCGCTCCCGCCGTGTTCGCTCGCCGTCGTTCGCAACCCGCCGTCGTTCGCCCCGCCGTCCGTTTCGCTCCGCCGTCGTTCGCCCGCCGTCGTTCGCCTCCGCCGTCGTTCGCTTCCCGCGGCGTCGATTCGCCGCTTACCCGCCGTTCGTCGCCCCGCCGTCGTTAGCCCGCCGTTCGTCGCCCCGCGTCGTTCGCCCCGCCGTAGTTCGCCCCCGCCGTCTTTCGCACCTGGCTCGCGTCTTCGCCCCGCCGTCTTTCGCCCCGCCGTCTTTTCGCCCGCGTCTTTCGCCCGCCGTCTTTCGCACGTCCGTCTTTCGCATCCGCCGTCTTTCGCGCCGCCGTCTTTCGGGCTCCCGCCCGCCGTTTCGCGCCCGCCGCCTTTTCGCCCGCCGCCTTTTCGCCCCGCCGGGCCTTTCGCCCCGCCGCCTTTCGCACCCGCCGCCTTTCGCCCGCTGCCTTCGCCGACCGACGCCTTTCGTCCCGCCGCCTTTCCGCCCCGCCGCCTTTCGCCCGCCGCCTTCCGGCCCCGCCGCCAGTTTGCGCACCCGCCGTCGTTCGCCCCGCGTCGTTCGCCA
>CM068959.1:121297575-121317620 GCA_035128595.1 Eptatretus atami
ACCCAAGAGAGAAGATGCGCTTTTTTCCTCACAGAACGTACCTCCGGGCCGTCTCGCGGGTGCAGTCGCCCCAAGCTCACCCCGCCCCACTTGCGCACGGTTACCATGACGACCCGTGCGCTCTCAAGAAGAGGTGGGCGTTGGAGCTCGCGAAGAGAATGAGGGCGGGCTTCAGAGCTCGTGAAATAAATGTTGCTGAAGGAAATATGAGGGCGGGCATCAGAGCTCGTGAAAGAAATGTGTGTAAACTTGTTATCGTAAAGAAAAAGCTTCCATAAGAGAGAGGATCTATCCTTTACCCTTCTCAACGCATCACATTTAAGATCCCATTAGACATGGGGATGGGGCTAATCTGAACATGCATTTAAGGAAATAACTGTCTGAGGACCTGGATGTGTGGATGCATTCATCAGATCGGATTCTGAAATCCGCAACAATATTTTTATTTCCTCAACACTATCATTTCCTATTTCATTTTCCTCTCCTCATTTCAATATATATATATATATATATATATTTTTTTTTTTTCAACATATATTGTTTGGGCCGGGGGTCGGTGGCAAGGAACAGCCGCCAGGTGGAGCAGTAGAGCCGTCTCTCACCGAACACCCGGAATTGCAGGTCGTAACCTTCGGACAACTCCGAAGGTCACGGGTCACTTAAGGACCGTGCTTGCCAATTCTCAGACGGCGTGGGTTGGGTTAATAGCCAAATTTCAATATACTTAAGTACCACGTCAAATTACGGGGAAGTCACACCTCACCGGACTCGCGAACCGGGTCGCTCTAGCGACCTCGGTCCGGTGTAACCGAGCGGAATTACCGAAGTCCGTCAGTCCAAAACGACAACTTACAGCCCAATCGGCTTACTGTTTATCAAGCACCAACCGTGCTGGGTCAATAATAGAAAGCACAACAATGAGCTGGTACATTGAACAATTAGGGGTTTATTTTATAATGAGCAGGGGAGCACGAAAAGAGCAGAGTTAAACCGACTAACAGAAATGCAATTTAATGTACACGGCACTTAAATAGTTTCTACTTACAGGACGGGCGCCACCGACACACACACACACACACCCAAAAGAAATGGGCCAGTTGGGACTTCTGCCTCGTGCGGTCTGGTCGAGACGAGCTGGTTTGGGGGGGGGGGGGGACTCGAACCCACACCTTCGTCGCGGTACCAAGCACCAGGAACTCTGCTCTCCACCAGCCACGCACCAACGAACCAAGACCAAGGAGAAGACCAGAGACTATGATGACCCAGGCAGGACCAGACGAACCAGCCAGCACCAAGACCCACGACTCCCAAGACCAGCGCTCCGGAGCCTGGCTTTGCTTTATTCATTTCTTGTGCGGGGTGAAAATCGCCATCTGAGACATCTCAACCCTCATTGGCCGGGGTGTCGTGGGAAAGTCGCCCTCTGTGGCAATCTCAACCCTCGTTGGCCGGGGTGTCGTGGGAAAGTGGCTCTGTGCGTGATTGACAAGGGCACGCCCCTGCCTTTCTGGGCGGAGTCTTGATCTGAGGCGATGGAAATCTCCGCCCACGTACGTGGCTGGACACGCGTGTGTAATGGTGCGAAGTGAAGGAGTGATGGTTTCGGTTGGCTGGAGGCTCGATTTGTATTGCAAAAACCCTGACTAAAAAAAGTAACTCACAGCGCACACATGTAATTCCCATTAGACACAGGTAGGGACCCTAACTATAAACACATACTTATCGAGATAACTAAGCTTGGGCACTGCTGTCTGTTTGTGTGTAAATGGCTTCCAAATCCGTAACAATATTTCACTCCATAACATTTCTCATTTCTATTGAATTTCCTTCTGCTGGTGGTTCTACACCTTCCCCCTCTATTCTCCAAACTGGATCCACATTAAATATAAAGGCTTCTTTCTAAAAAAAATCAAAAATCATTTTAAAAATGAATTTCAACCCTTGTACCTCTCTCATAAATGCCAGACATGTGCTTATTCTACATCACAATATGTCTCTTCTTCTTCATTATTTTTTGGGGTTTTGTCTGCTCTGTGCCTCGTCCACAAACCTCCCCTCACCCCACTCATAAAGCGCAGTGGTTCTCGATGTGTATGACAACCATTCAAATCTCCATCTGTCAAAGTTGGAACATGGAATCAGGAAAACATCCACCCTCCCCCCCTTCTGCATCCTCCTCACCCTACCCCCAAATGCTTTCCCCTCACCTTACCCTCTAAAACCTTCCCCCACACCACATGCACTCAAATCTTCCCCACACCCTAACACTGCAAACCTTCCCCCTCATGGCACTCTCCCCCCCCTCCCACCCCCCACCAATACCTATCTCTACATGTGTGGATCTCAAACATCCAAAGTCTCTGCTCTAACCTGACAGATCTCTCAGTCCAAGCTGCTGCCGATAAACCAGACATCATCTGTTTAACAGAATCCTTCCTCCCACAGGACGTCCCTGACTCCTTGGTGTCTCTCGCTGGTTAGTCTTTTCCGATTATATAGGCCTGAACCAAGCCCCAGCAGCGAAGTTGCACTTTACATCAATGACTCAATTTTTCGCTGCCTTTGTAACCCCGAGGAGTACTTCTGGCTGCGACTTCCCCTCTACTACCACCTCTTGTTCATCTGTGTGTTGTACCATCCTCTTAACAGTTATGTCTCTGTCTCTCTCTGACAACATGGACAAACTTTTAACCTTTCATCCCAACTCTCTCTTCCTCATATGTGGCAATTTAATTTGTCACCATGCAACTTGGCTGGGTGTTGGCACCTCTCTCACCAGCCATGGGACTGACTATCTGTGAACTTTCCAAACTGGATTTCTCCCAATGGCAAATCTTCCCTTCTGGACTTGATTACCGCAAACTTTCCTGCAAATGTTTCCTGCTCTTCCTCGACTCCATTTGGTTCATCTGATCATATGCTTATCAAAGTCAACATCTCTATGGCTATTCTCAGAGAGCTGTCTCAATGCCGACGAGTCTGTCATTTCACTCAAGCAGATTGGCAGGGACTGCAAGTTGCCATCTCTTTTCAGGACTGGTCTCCCATATATAATAATACCATTCCTTTTGAGCTGTAAATGCGCATCGCGCTGCCGAGGCAGTTTCATTGGCAAGATGTGCAGTCCTGGATGGGTCGCCACTCCGATGCATGTTTCCCAAAATGGTTATTACCCTAGTACAGTGGTAGTCATTTAGCTGACCTCAGAAGGATGACAGGCTGAGTCAACCCCACCTGGTGCTAATTCAACGAACTATAGGGGCTCCAACTCAGGACCCTAAGGTCCCAAACCAGCTACCTTAACCATGAAGCCAATACCAGGCTTGGTCTCCCATATATACTACCCCTGATATCAACTCGGCTTGGGAATTCTTCCACAGAAACCTGCTCTCTTACGTGCACATATTCATCCCATCTCGTCTTCAATTATCCTCCCCTTCTTCCTGGCCATGGTACACTGAATCCTGTGGTGGAGCAGTTGCTCTGAAACAACTTGCCTTGTCTTCCTGGAAGGCAAACCAACCGAAGGCAATCTCAGTTCATTCCAAAATGTCCGTGACAAGTGTGTGTCCACTTTCAGGAGAGCCAGAAAACACCATCTGTCCAATCTCAAGTATGAAGTTTCAAACTTCAAATAAAACCCTCCTCTAAAACCTGGTGGTGCCTTATTAAACTCTGTTTCTGGAGTATGCTCCCTTTCCATTCCTTCTCTTCTTCAAATGGCACCACAACTGATTCTACTCATTGAGAAGGCCGAATGCCTCAATTCTGTGTTCGCTTCCAAATCTTGTGTCCCCAACCCCTCACTCTTGATACCCATCCTTTCCTCTCATACCGAAATGCTCCTGGACTCTGTCTTTTGCACCTAAGTTAGAGAACGTTATTTCAACTCTCGACTCTGTCTCTGGTCCACTACCTGATGGCATCAGCTCAGCTGTCCTAGAAACCTGCTCTGCTGGTCTTGTTCATCCTCTCTCTGCCATTTGCACCCTGTCACTTGTGCTAGGTCATCTTTCATCTGCTTGGACATCCGGCAACATTACTGCACTACATAAAAAAGGAGCAAAAACTTATCCTCTCATTGACAGACCTATCAGCTTACTTCCAATCATCAGCAAGGTTATGGAATCCATCATCGCAGTTGAAATGAAATCTTTCCTTTTCTCCAACAACCTCATCTCAGAGCACCAATTTGGATTCAGACCAGGTCACTCTACTTTGTACATGCTGCTTGTACTCACCCAAAAATGGATGGAAGCCCTCAATGAGATGAGGGCCATCTCTTTGGACATATCTTGTGCATTTAATATAGTCTGGCATCCTGCCTTGCTCTCCAAACTATCTGCCTATGGCATCCAAGGCCAAATCCGCACGTGGCTTACTGACTTTCTCTACTCTCGTAGCCAACATGTTTCTCTACTCTGATAGCCAAAGTGTGGCACTCAATGGAATCCTTTCATCTCCCCTCCCTGTCAAGGCTGGTGTGTCCCAAGGTGGTGTCCTGGGCTGAGTCCTTTTCCTAATCTTCATCAATGATCTCTCACTTTCTGGAAAATATTATTTATCTATCTGCCGTGACATCCCTAATCCTTCAGACCTTACAAAAACCACAAGCTGGTCAAACACTTGGAATATGTCTTTCAATCCTGACAAATCTCACACTCTCACTATCTCTGTCCAAAAGGACCATCTGGCAAACCCTCCCATCTACTTTCTTAACAATCCTCTTGAGGAAGTTCAGTCATTCAAACTCCAGTCTCACTATCAGCCATGATCTTTCTTTGGCAAACCACATTTCAATGTTGGCCTCCAAAGCCAGCTGCCGACTGAGCATTCTCTGTCGTATAAAGTCCTCGCACACCTGAACTCCGACCCACCTACAAGTCCTTCATCCACAGCTTGATGGAGCACTGCTCTCCCTCTGGGCTGGCTCCCCTGCCTCACATCTTGCTCAGCTTGATGCCATGGAAACCAAAGCCTTCAAGATCATTGGAATCTCCCACGCTGAAGCTGAATCTTTGGATTTATCACTTTGCCATCGCAGATAGGTTGGTGAACTCTCTGTGTTCTACCGGCTTCCTTTCTGGTCTTGCACCCTCTGCTCTGTCCATGCTTTGTGCCCCCCCCCCTGGTTTCCACAGATCTCACACCATCCACAATCAACCCACTTCTGGTGAAACTACCTAAATCCAGGAACATTGCTCACTTCCACTTTTTTTTCCTCTCACCCCCCCCCCCCCCCCCCCCGGAAGGACCTGTCATCCTTCCAAGGTCGGCAAAATGAGTGCATCTACTGTGTTGGAGTGGCGACCCATCCAGGATTGTGCCCAATAGCCAAGGAGACTGCTTAAGCAGCACCAACGTTCTGCACAGAGTATGGTCCATCTCCTCTTCATTCTCCCCCCCCCCAACCTGTGGAATAAACTTCTACATCCTCTACAATGTTATTCTTCCCTCCATGTCTTCAAGATGGCTCTTCACCACCATCTTAGATCGTCCCCAATCCTAAACATGATCTATTCTAACCATGTTCACCACACCGAAATCCACCCTCCTTCCATTATTCCAGTTTTCCCTCCTTGAAGTTGTGCACCCGTGCATGTGTGTTTTGTGTCCTGTTTTTAGCTCACCTGGAACGTGGTTCCAGGGAGCTTACGGGATGGCGTCTCGTCCGTCCACAAATACTTTCAACTTCTTTGAAACTACACATACGGTTTTGACGAAACTTTACCACAACGTTCATCACCAAAGTTTGTTTTACCACTTTACCGTGTATGTACCAAAGTTTGTTCACGGCATTAAAAAAAAACATTCCAAAGGTATTTACTTCTCTTCTCCATTACATATTTTGTGGGTCACCCATCCCTACCTGTGGTTCCCTGGTTGTCTTATCCAGCCTCCACCAGGTGAGCACCCAGGTGTATTGCCCTATGTTTGTATGTTACTCCTGATTCATTCACTGCATTAGCTCTTCCACGAGCCTCGACCATGTATTCCAAAAAAAAAAAGCCTCCATCTCTTAAATTGTGATTCAACATTGTCTTATTACAGGGTATAATGCTGGTGTCGAGACTGCATTCGTAGCGCAAAACTCTGGATTTTATTATTATTTTTTAACTATCTTTAAAATCATTATTTTATTAAAATTGAAGTATATACCTGAACACTACTTGGGGGTATCATGTTCGATGAACTCTAGTTTATAACTGTAATCAAGACAACCACACTCTTAACCTTTGAGTGAATTCCATGGATGAGAGGATTTCCCCTTCTTTTCTATTTTTTGTTTTTGATGTTGACCAACTCAACTAACTATTCCCCTGGTAGGACAACAGAGCAGCAGCAGCGTTTCCATGAGCTTTGCCGACAGCTAGTGCTTGCTCGACAGGCTCTACAAGGATGGATTTGTCGCCTTTTGGAACTTCGAGACAGTCGACCGAAAGTGGTGGGTCAATCAAACGACCTCTAAAACTATTGAGCATTACATCTCTCTGTCTCTCTGTCTCTCTGTCTCTCTGTCTCTCTGTCTCTCTGTCTCTCTGTCTCTCTGTCTCTCTGTCTCTCTGTCTCTCTGTCTCTCTGTCTTCCGTCTTCCTTCGACTGTGTTCGAAGCTTTTAAAATTCTGGTTACATTTTATTAAATGTAACTTAGAAACCACTTGTACCGCTTGCATCATCATCATTTAATATTTACTTCTCCCTCCCCCTTCCACCTCCAATATTTCACACCATTATAGTATCTGTTATCAGCTGTCGGCGGCCTACTGTCCACTGCCTGGATTGGTTACAAGATCCATAACCTGCTGCTCACTTATCTCGTTGGTAAGTGTTTAGAACGGAGATAAAATACGATCAATACTTAAGAAATATCAGCTGGCGCACATAAATAATGCAAGCACTTTGAGTGCAGTCGTGAGAGTGACCATAAGGAAATGAGATGCTCCAGTTGTATCGTGGAGTGGGCTGGGGAAGATTTTGAAAATATTTTTCACTGCACTCTAAAGTGTTCTTAAACCTGAAGTATAATGATATTTTTAATGACCAGCAAAGGTACCCGGTGTTACAGGGCAACGCTGGGTCCCCCCTCCTCCCACCCTACCCCTTCCCCGCTCCCCTCCCACAAAGGAATTTTGCAATGTGTAGATTTGGAAAAGTTAGTTAAGGTGGTAACCTATTTTTTTTCTCTCTCTCTACAAACTCTTCTTTCACCCTTGAGAGTTATGGTGTTAGTTGAGCAGTAAAATGACCTTTATGTCGATGTATAGGTTGTGTTTATTTTTTATTTTTTTTCATTTTGTACATGATTTGGCCTTGTGGAAGTGCTAGGACACATAAGAGATCAGGACACAATATAACAAAGGGAACAGCAGGGCAGATGTCGAAGGTAGACTGATAAACGAGGGATGCAGGTAACAATGAGGGTTCGGGGAGAATGCAAGGGGTGGACAAGATTGATACATAAGCAAAAAATTTTGGAGGCATGGGGGTGGCTTTGTATAGGGGATGGTTGTGAACAGCTGTCTTGAAGACGTGGAGAGAAGAAATGAGATTGAATGAGATTGAAGGCAGTTCCATCGGTGGGAAAAGAGAGGAATAAATGAGGGAGGCAAGCAGTGGTTCTGGATTTGGGTAGTTTCACGAGGAAGGAGTTGCTGGTGGACCTTGTCCATCCTGCAGATACTTGGTGGCGGGGGGTGGGAGACAGAGCACGCAGAGACAAGCCCAGAAATGAGGTGGAAAAAGACAGAGACCACTGACCTGGAAGTGATAGGCTGATAGACTCAGCTTCATCATGAGAGATTCCATTGATCTTGAAAGCCTTGGTTTCCATGGCATGAAGCTGAGCAAGATGTGAGGCAGGGGAGAGCAGTACTCCCTCAAGCTGCGGATGAAAGCCTTGTCGGTAGATAGGAGCTTAGGTGGGTGTGCCAAGGAAGGATTTTGCATGACAGAGGATGCCCAGTCAGGGACTGACTTTGGAGACCAACTTTGAAATGTGGTTTGCCCAAGAAAGGTCTTGGCTGAGTGAGACCCAAAAGTTTGAATGAAAGGACTTCAAGAAGATTGTTGAGAAAGTAGATGGGGGGGGGGGTCCAGATAGTCCTTTCGGAGAGATATAGTTTGACAAATAACAGTTTGATAAATTTTTCTACTCTAACTGTAACAAGAGCATTTTTACATCAAACTTTGTTCTAACCATGAGTTGATTTTGGACCTTGAATGTGGATTAGGTCAAAGTTATCCACACACATCACTGAGTGTGTGTTCGTCCACACCACCTGTGGTTTGAGGTATGCTGCATAGCCTATGGGCTGATCTAGACTCTTGAGCACCCAACCCATCTTAGGGATGGTTCTTAGGAAAAATCTTAGTCTTACCAGTCTTAGTCTTAGGAAAAATGAAGGAAAGACGTCATCATCGAAGGGCAACCGTGGGCAGAAGCGCATATTCGACAAACGTGATGTACGGGCTTTAGTCCGGACTGCAAAGCGAAATGGGAGAGCAATGGTGGACAAACTGTGTGCGGAATTCAATGTGGGTCATGAGCATCCTGTATTGTGAAACGGTCAGAAAGGAACTGCACAGGGGGAAAGACCATAGCCAGGTTGCTATGCACAAACTGCTCATAACACCCGGCAATGTCTGTTTGTGGGTCCAGTGATGCAAGGAGCATAGGCAATGGACTGCCGAGCAGTGGAGGAATGTGACGTGGTCCGATGAGTCATTCTTCACCATGTTCTCAATGAATGGACGTGTGTACATGTTGCGACAGCAAAGGGAGCTCTATAACCCTGAGTGCCTGGCTCCAACAGTGAAAGGTTCTGGTGATTCCATAACGGTGTGATCGTGTTTTCCTGACATGGTCTGAATCCACTCATTCCATTCGAAGGGACGGTTGATGCAGCGTGCTACGTTACCGACTTGAGCGAGCATCTGCATCCCATGATTCGCCATTCCTTCCCTGCTGGTAGGGGTGTCTTTCTGGATGACAATGCCCCAGGACATAAGGTACATGTTGTCACCGTGTGGTTTGAGGAGTACGAAGTTACCCATCTTCCATGGCCCTCCCAATTGCTGGACGTCAATCCCATAGAGCATTTGTGGGACTGTCTGGAGAGGTGCCGAAGATGGTGGTTTCCACCACCATCAAACTGACGTGAATTGGGCGAGGACTTCTTTGTGGAAGAAGGTGCCATATTCCTGCAGAACAGTTCCAGACCCTTGTTGATTCCATGCCTCGTCGTATCCATACCGTTGTAGATGCATATCATGGCCCAACACCTTACTAAGTGACATTCCATTTTTATTGTTTTACGTTAAAGACTCCAGTAACGGACTGTCATCTCAAATGAATCAAAAAAGAACTGAAGCAATGGAAAACATAACCTACATCCACCTTCAGTGGTGGAGGTAAAATATCCAAGCTCTAAAATTTTTACACCCAAAACCCAAAATGATTGCGATCACTGATGGCAAATTCGACCAATAATTGAACTGTTCTCGAATCGTTCAGTAATTGTCCCTTTTAATTTCCTTCACCGCTGAAGGTGGATGGAGGTTGTTTCCACCTCTGTTTGTCTGTCTTTCTGTGAACAGTACATCTTAAGTTGTGGACAGATTCGGACGGAAATTTGTGGACAGGTTGGGTGTGTGACGAGGACAAATTTTTTTGGGGGATTCTGGTGAAGATCTGATGACTAGAATTTTAAAGTGATTCTTCACAATTGAGAGATGGGCACAAAAATGATATCCAGCACGATATTTCAAAAAGTTGTGGATGGATTTATGAGTTGCATCAAAACTAGGTGGATGAGTCGTGTAGGTGACAAGAACAAGCCAATTACATTTTGGTTCAAATCCAGATACAGATCAGGTCTATCATTGAGATACAAAACGTAAACTGTTCATCCTGGTTATGGTATGCACTCTACAGAGTGCCGTTATCATTGACATTTGTTTTTATCTATCAGTAAATATGCCATAGCTGTTCTAAAATGCTTCCCACTAATGAATACCTTGCATTCCAGTTTCTACCTTGCTGCTACTGCCTGGCATGAAGCATCACAACATTGTTGGAAAGACTCTTGGCATTGTGCAGCGAGAAGTCAAAAAGGTCATGCCAAGCAAGGAAATCAAGAAAGAGTGAAGTCTAACCTTTACCCTCTGCTCTCATTTTTTTATTTTTTCTTGTTTTATTTTTTCCTTGACAAGTTTTGTCTTTCTTGGAACTGACATCTACTGTACTATCTCATTTGCTATTTTAGGCCAAACATAGCAACAAGCCTCGAGCGCAATCCACTGAATAGCAGCAGCAAGGGGTCATTTGGTTGTTTATTTTTTATTTTTTTGCAAGCAGTAGTATTGGGTTTGGAGGTTGGTGGTATATGTCAAATGAACAAATATAAATTCAGAAAAGGAGAGGAAGTGGGAAGGATGAGATAAGTTAAGATAAATGCAGTGAGCTTGGAGGAAGGAAAGTGAGTGGTAATTGATGGAGAATGGGGGTAAAATGATGACGCCACTTGCTTCCACTTTAAGCCTCACTTTAACTCCCGGATACTCGAAATATATCGTTTACAAATGTGGATCCATAAATGCATAAGCTCCACTGCTATCAGTACTTATTAATAATGCAAAATATTTGCACATTGTCAAATTATTTGAAAAAAATAATAGATTAAAGTTGGTAGTTTTTGGAATTTTTTTTCTGTAATTTTTCCCATCGGTTGGATGATAATGTTGTACATATTACAGGTTTGCTGCATGGAAGTAAGAAGTTAATTTATGTAATTGCCTGATTTCCCCCCACCATAGCTTGAATTGTGAACAGCAAACTTTTTTTTCTCCTCCATTAAAATTTTTTATGGGTCATCCATTTTATTAAAAAAAATATAGGACCATGCCCCTGGAAGCTCACCAGGTTCAAGAACAACCATCACTCAAACCCCCTTAGCCCCTGCTTTTTATTTATTTATTTTAATAATGCCATGAACAAACTTTTGTACATCACGGGTGATGAAAGTTGTGGGCAGGTTTCATCGAAATTGTTTGTGTAGTTTCGGAGACGAGAGGTGTCACGGTTCTGGGCGGTTAAGTTAATCCCCTGACCCAAAGGAGGTGGACGGGCTGTTAACACCAGTCAGCCCGGATAGCCGAGCAGTTTTTCCTTGGGAGGGGGACGCGTTGATCCTCCGAGATTATAACGCGCGTGGGAGAGGCATTGGCGCGGAACTCGCGGAGCAACGGAGGCACATATGGGGGGTTATACTCAAACCCCACGACAAATACACGGACAAAGCAACTTAAAATAAACAAATATTTACAAGGGACAATAATTCAGAATGTAACAATACATGAGGTAAACTAAGATCTAAGTCGAGGCGCCTCTACACACAGACACTTATACAGACAAGGGGAAACAAAAGAAAAGCAAATTCTCCCTTTATTCTGGCACTTAGCTTAGGCCAGAGATGGTCTTTATGGAACTTGGAATTGAGGCACTTCGTCCTGCACGTGTCGATGCGCCCAAAATGGTGCCAAGCCGCTCTCTCGCAGCGGGAAAAACGTACATGAGGCAATTCGTAGCGGTATTCAACACCAGGGCTCAGAGACCACTGTGCAGCTTTTTCGTCGATTGCGCTTGCCGATCCGTGGCACTCTGCAGAATGTCGCCGTCTCTTCGGTGATATACACGAGGCTTCGAGGTCGGTCTCTCACGATCAGCCAAGAGTTAATGGCCAGCGTCTTGCTCCACCACACTAGCCAATTCACAGCACGACACGAGGATCACGCAGCCATTTTGTTGTGCCGAGAGGAGAGCAAAGCCAGATCCTCCGTCCCAGCCGCGTTCCTCTCTCGACCGCGTGCGTCCCTCGCACCGAACTCATGTGTTCGCTCCCGATCTCTCTTCGACGTCACACCGAACAACCATCCACCTCTGGGGCGTGGCTTGCACACATGAAACCCGGGAAGGCGGGGCTTCTGCCTGCTCGGCACGCCTGGCTCGCTTGTGGTGGTTGTTATAAAAACGCAACTCCTTCATGGCTTGCTTGTAAATGCATCAATGTAGGAATAAGTCACAGCAGGCAATTGCAGACTGGGGGGAACTTATCCTTAATCCCTATCTGATTAACACCGTGCCACCACCCACCCCCCTCCCCCCTTCCCGTGTGGTGACATATAACACTGAAGCTCACAGTTTCCCTATACTATATTTACATCGAGAAATCTACTGCACGTCCACTGGTCAAAACTCTATTCAATCCTAACTTTCCGATGAAATTCCTCCATCTACCCCCACAACCGTAACAAGAGCAAATACCTTTTTAGGGGTTCCAACTTCCCACCCCCCTAGACCCTCTTAATGAGCGCAGATTTTGATGCAGTCAATTACACATTCGTTACGCATCAGATATGAAGCTTGTGGACAAGTTTCATCAGAATCGTGTTTGGTTCAAGCGATAATGACTAAAGTGTTTACGGACTAACTCACTCACTCACCTACGGACACTGCTCGATCGCATAAACTCACCAGACTAAAGTCCAGGTGAGCTAATAATACATAGTTTGTCTGCATGTGTTTTCATGAATTGTGTTGTACCACATGTTGAATTTCATGAAACTACCACAAGCCTTTGACCCTGCAAAAAAGAAAATAGAGCAATTTGCCCTGGGATTGAGCTGGAAAAAGTTTTTTTAGTTTAAAAAAATAATAATAAATTCCCAGGAACTTCTAACCCGCCTCCACTTCCTCCTGATTAAAAAAAATAATCTGAGTGAGCAGGTAAGCAAGATGTTAACGGATATCGTTAATAACTCGCTGGAGTCAGGACGGTTACCGGAGGATTGGAGAGTAGCAAATGTAACACCGTTGTTTAAGAAACGATCCGGAGAAGAATTGAACTATGGACTTGTTAGTTTGACTTCAGTTGTGGGGAAGGTGTTGGAGACATGGATTGGGGATCAGATGAAGAACCATTTAAACAAATACAAACTAATTAAAAGTAGTCAGCTTGGGTTTAGTAAAGGTAGTTCCTGTCCAACAAATTTTTTAGAGTTCTATGAAGCAGTGTCTGCTTGGGTGAATGAGGGATGGCAGTGGACGTAGCAAGAGTATACCGAGACTTTAAGAAGGCATTTTATACGCTACCACATCGGAGGTTGTTGGCCAAGGTGAGGACTTGTGGAGTGGCTGGTCAGGTAGCTAACTGGACTGGAAACTGGCTTAGTGGTAGGAAGTAAAGAATGGCTGAGTGGGAGGATGTAAGGATTGGGGTACCTCAGGGGTCAGTACTCTAACCATTACTATTCAATATTTACATCAACAATTTGGATAATGGGGTGAAGAGTAGGCTTTCCAAATTTGCAGATGCTACAAAGCTTGGAGGTAAGGTGGATAGCAGAGGGGGTGGTGAACAGATACAAGAGAGTATTGATACTTGTATGGATTTGGCAAAAGACTGACAGATGGAATTTAACCTGAGCGAGTGTAAGGTGTTGGGGATGGATAAGAAAAATTAAAATCGAGATGATGCAAGGGAGCCTGTCATGCAGGAGAAGGATTTGGGGGTGGTAATAGATACTGGGGTTAGCAGATAGGACAATGCCAGGCAGCTGTAGGTAAAGAAAAACAGGTGCCACTAAGGTAGTTTGGGGGACTCCAGGTCAGTGAATCACAGCAAAAACGAGACTTATGAACGAGAGCAATACTTTAATGCCACGTTAGAACATGCAAGATTGGCGTGCCTTTGTATGTGTATGTGTGTGTGTGTGTCCTCCATAACTCCAAAGCTATAAAACCTAGCAGCGAAACTTTGCATACAAACTAAGAAAACTCCAACGAAGTGCATGATTGGAAATTGGGTGTTTGGATTAATTATAACATCCCTTTTGAGGATCATTAACAGCCTCTGCCACCGAAGGTGAAGGAGGTTATGTTTTCATCCCTTTCTGTTGGCTTGTCTGTGTACAGGATATCTCAAAAGGTTGTGGACGGATCCGGATTAAATATTGTGGACAGGTTCGGTGTGCGACAAGGACGAACTGATTAGATTTTGCTGAAGATCCGGATCCAGATCCGACTACTAGAATTTTTTTAAGCGATTCTTCACCATTGAGAGATAGGGCTAAAAATTATTTACAGCACGATATCTCAAAAACTTTGCGGACGGATCCGGATGAAACTTGGTGGACAGGTTGATTTGATGATTTTGGTGAAGATCCAAATCCGGATCTGGATACGAGAATTGTTTAATTTATAAAGTGATTCTTCACCATTGAGAGATAGGTCCAAAAATGATATAGTACTGTGTAGTATGATATTTCAAACATGTATTGGGCCCAATATTTTCTCTTGGATCAGGCATTACGTGGAGGAGGTACGTGCTCTACCGAGTGTCCTTCTAGTTGGTAATGGAACACACCCAGGATGTTGTGACCCAGTGATCAAGCCAGGACACAGTGTGATGAGCATAGGTGACGCATGTATATGTTGTATGGTATGTGTCTACATCAAGGCGAAGATAATGAGACACAGTACAAGCATATTCATCTCAGAAATTTAGCAGATTAGCATTCCAGTCACCAAGTATAAAGGCGTTAGTTGATTGTCTTCTTCAACAATTGCATGCAATTTTCCCAAATAATTTGTGAACAATTCAGCATTTTCTCAGTTATCAACTGACATGTATGTATTAATAAACCAACTAGAAAGACCAGTTTTATCATTGTTCTTGGTATGATTCAGCCGGGGTTTGAACCGTCAGCGGCGATCCTCACCCCCACCACCCCCCCAGAATCAGAGCGGATGCTCTCAACAATGCACCACTTAATTTGCATATACATCTGCAGTGACTCATTAATTTTTCTTTACATTTTGCCATTATTTGTATAAAAAAAGCAAATGTATGAGCACTAGCAGCCAATCAGTGGAGTCCCTCCAGAGAGCCAATCGACGCACCGGATACTTGCAAGGTGCACTTCATTGGAGCTTGTCACCATGACACGTTAATAGCTCGCACGCTTTTCCTTGCAAGCCTTTTTCTCATTCTTATTCACGAGTTGCTCAACACATCAATATTTAATAGTGACTTGTTCGACATCACCAAGATTATAGAGCGAAGTGGATTTTGTTTGTTTGGCTGAACGACAATGAACGAGTCTGCTCTTCGGCTTGCCATCTCCGACGCCTAAATCACCACAATTGGTGACCCCGACGTGATTACAATCTGATAAACGGTGAGGACGTGATTCAATGTGAGTGATTAATTACATATTCCATCATGTCAAATGAAAGTCCTTTCGTCCCAGCTGTTAGTTTGAATTTACCTCCTTTTTGGGCAAATGACCCCATCAGATGGTTCGCTCAAGTTGATGCACAGTTTCTAACCTGAGGAATCACAGCACAGGAGACAAAATTTGCATATGTCATGGCTTCTCTTAAGCCAGAGAAAGCACTAGAGCATTCTCATTGAGCCACCCACTGAAAGGCCGTATGATTCCCCGCACATCTGCCTGGAGCAAAAACACTTACATCAACTATATTTGGAGGAGCTGGGGGATCGTAAGCCTTCTCAATTGCTACAAAGGATAGGACAATTGTTGGGTGAGAATAACCTGGAGTATAATGTACTCGAGAAGCTTTTTCTCCAACGATTGCCAACCAATGCTCAGCGTATCCTTGTTTCAACCAACGATTCGGTGAATATCGAGTAACTTGCTGATAAGATCGTCGAAGTCGCTACCTCACCCACTTCCTCCATCGGTGTGGTCGCATCCCAGTTAGTCGGTGACGTGTCTGCACCAGCACGCAACGACTTAAAACCCAAATGGACCAGTTAACTTCCCAAGGGCAGGCTCTTACATGTTAAGGGGGAGCGTGGTTGTAGATGGACCCACAGCAACATGCAGGAGATTGACACACACCAATGCCGTAGTCCTGGTGCACAGCAACATGCAGGGGGCACATGTTGATATCATTGGCAATTTGGGGGGAATGCACACAAGTGTGTTCAGCCTTGCAGTTTTCACAGCCTGCCCTGTTTCGCATTCAGGAAATGCCACAACCAGCGATTATAAACGAGTCAGTCTGGCGACCAACAACCAAGTCGTTTATTTTTCATCGGTCCACAGGAATACCAGCACCTGATTTTTAGTTGACACTGGAGCTGAGGTCAGCGTTTTACCCCGGTTATGGGCAAATGTAAACCATCTGCATTTACTCTTCAACATGTGAACAAATCCACCATTTCCACATGTGGTGAGCGATCATTAACGCTCAACCTTGGCCTGAGGCGTGCTTACCGATGGATATTTACCATTGTGGACTTACCCATCCCTATCATCGGAGCTGATTTATTGAAGCATTTTGGATTGCTGGTGGATGTCAAAAACCAAAAAGCTCCTCGACTCTTCCACAAATATTTGCGTCAAAGGTATAACCATGCACGTGCCTTCTGTCAGTCCAATGTTTGTCAAGTCTGACCACATGGCCAGTTATGACACCATCCTTCAGGAGTACCCAGAAGTAACTCTGCTAACCTACAGTGAAGTGGTAATCAAACACTCCACTACTCACCACATTGACATGCGGGGCCCTCCAGTCACGGATCGATCACGTCCACGAGCTCCGGATCGTTATGCAATTTCTAAAGAGGAGTTTGACCATATGCTTGAGTTGGGTGTCATTCGACGTTCAAGCAGCAACTGGTCCTCACCTTTACATATGGTTCAGAAGAAGGCGTTTGGCGATTGGATGCCCTGTGATGACTACCGCGCACTGAACTAAAACACAGTACCAGACTGTTTCCCTGTACCACACCTGCAGGATTTTACTTCTCCACTCCAGGGAAAGCAAGGTTTCTCCAAGCTCGACTTAGAGAGAGTGTATCATCAGATTCCGGCACAAACTTTTCAGTGCTTCATCGATGAGGTCATCCGGTGTTTGCCTTTCATTTGTGCCTACATTGATGATCTGCTCATAGCCAGCGAGACGATCAAGAAGCATGAACAGCATTTGCAGCTTGCATTCACTCGCTTATCACAGTATGGCGTCATCATCAATCTTGCCAAATGTCAGTTAATAGTGCCCTCATTACAGTTTTTGGGGCATTTGATTGATGAACATGGCATCCATCCACTGGCTGACAAGGTCAAGGTGATCCAGGATTATTTGCAGCCAACATCGGTGTGCAAGCTACGGCAGTTTCTGGGCATGGTGAATTTCTACAGGAGTTCATCCCAAACAGTGCAGACACCCTTCATGCACTAACTGACCTCCCACGGCATGGAAAGGAACCAAAAAGATTTTTGGTTTGGTCCGCCGAATGCGCTGCTGCTTTTACCGCAGTGAGGTCTTCGCTAGCAGAGGCCACAACGCTTGTCCATCCTAAGTCAGATGCACCACAATGCATCATGGTTGATGTGGCAGTTGGTGCAGTATTCCAACAGCATGTGCAAGGACAGTGGGATCCCATTTCCTTATTTTCCAAAAAGTTGCAGCCACCAGAGACAAGCTGCAGCACCTTTAGTCAACGAGGAGATTGAAATGACGTAAAAAAAAATCCACGAGGACAGAGTATTTTGTGTTGGAAATAGTAAACACCCACGGAATTGAGCGATGTAAACCCAAATCAAACTGGAGGAGATGCTCTCCAAAAGTAGCAATAGCACTGTTGTTAGCGGCATGTAATGAATATTCCTGTCTTTTCCGTTCAGCAGCAGATGGCGGCACAATACTCACCTCTGTCCCTGTATCCACAAGAAAAGGAATTTCGCTCGTCCAATGCACAAGGAAAAGAAGGTGACTGATGTATGCGCCAGGTCAACTCGTCGCCATAAGTTGTTATCCTTGTGGTGTACCCTACAGCCGGTACGAGCACAGTGCCCAACACTGACGAGCATTAGCCCCGAAGGTCACGTGGTGCCAACACCGATCTTGAGTGCTCATGGAAGGTGAAGGCGAATGGTAGCTCGAGGTACAGCGTTTCTCACTTCCTACAAGGGGTACACGAAGATGAACACAACTGGCATTGCACAGCATGGAGCTCCCAGGACGAGCTTCTTAATGTCTGCCATTTCAGATCGTAGCTGTGTGACATCATGCGGTGGAGGTATCACATCAGCCACAGTCGGTGTGAAGGTGTCAATGAGATGATCAGCCAGATCCGCAACTGCAGGCAGTGCCAGCTCTGCGTTAGCTGCAAGTATCATACGGATGATGGGTGGTAAATGTTGCAAAAACAACTCACGAAGGAGTGACTGATCGAAGGTGGT
Source organism: Eptatretus atami (assembly GCA_035128595.1). Taxonomy (NCBI): domain Eukaryota; kingdom Metazoa; phylum Chordata; class Myxini; order Myxiniformes; family Myxinidae; genus Eptatretus; species Eptatretus atami. The sequence continues at coordinate 121,315,849 of CM068959.1, forward strand.
GTGCCATTCACCGAGAAGCTTCTGCATGTGACAGTCGTTGCGTGGGTCTTCGATCTCCTAAATCCTCGATTGTAAGGAGTTGTTGAAAGCGGCGGTGCTCAGAGTGGGTCATGTGCTTTGTGAGCGCACCCTTCAAAGTCATATGCAGAACGTTCGTTGGAGGTTGTAGTAAAATATGTCACCTCTGTCGCATATTCTTGTGAAAACGATTCAACGATGTAATTGAACCAGTCAACTTGGTGGTAATGCTCCAAGTGTGCTTCGACCTGTGAAAACCACAGCTGTGGGTCGTTAGGCCAAAATGGCGGCAGTTTTTTATTTTTTTTGTATACCTTGTCGAGGCTCGTGTGAGAGCTAACACACAATGCACATCAAGGGGGGCATGAGACAAGAGGGGAGGGAGTGGGAAGGACAAAACAGTGGGGAACAGGGACATTAGGAGATCTGTGGAAGGGAGAGGGATGGGGCGGGGAACATGGAGAATAGAAGATGGACATTACAGGGACTTTCAGGACCTGACAAAGCAGCGAATTTGAAGGAGGTGGGCTTGGGTGGATTATCGGGGGTAGAAAAGATCGAGGATTTGGATGGGGGATGATAAGAGGTGTGTGAAACAGCTGTTTTGAAGGCCTGGAGGGAAGAATGGGAATGAATAGAGTGAGGGAGTTTATTCCAAAGCGGGAAAAAAGAGGAATGAAAGAGTGAAGGTGAGCAGTAATTCGTGATTTTGGTAGTTTTCCCAGAAGGGGGTTGTTGGCGAACCTTGAGCACCCTGTGGAAATGTGGTGGGGACAAATCGCAGAGAGAGCAAGGGAGGGGGGGCGAGGCTGGAGAGGAGACTGTAGAAGACGAAAAGACCACCGACCAACCTGCGGTGATTCAGTGAGAGGCCCAAAGACTCAGCCTCATTGCGGAGAATGCCAATGATCTGAAATGCCTTTGTTTCTACAGCGTGAAGCCGAGAAAGGTGGGAGGCAGGAGCACCAGCCCAGAGGGAGAGCAGTACTCCATCAGGCTGCGGGCAAAAGCTTTGTAAGTGGTCAGGAGCTCAGGTGGGCCGAGGAAGGACTTTGCACGATGGAGGATTCCCAGTCGGCGACTGGATTGGAGGTGAGGGGGGGGGGGTTAAACGGTCCTTCAAAGAGACATAGTGAGAGTGTGACATTTGTCCGAATTGAAAGGCATGTTCCACGTGTTGGACCAGTTTGTGATTTTATCCAGATCTGCAGTGAGCGAAGAAGCTGCTGCTTGCCGGTCTGAGGGATGACGATGTGTACGGCAGAGGGTGGAGTCATCAGCAAAGAGATATAGAGGATTTTCCAGAGAGTCAGAGAGATCATTGAGGAAAACCAGAAAAAGAACAGGGCCCAGAACACTACCTTGAGGAACTCCAGCTGGACAGGAAGGGGGGATGAAAGGAACTCCATTTAGGGCCACACGGTGACTGCGACAGGAGAGGAAGTCTGCGAGCCATGAGTGGAGAGGGCCTTGGATACCATAGGAAGAGAAACCATGAATGAAGTGAAAAGAGTTTTAATGAAACCGCTGCCCTGGATGAAGCTGGTTGAGTGACCGAGAAAGACGCGGATGCCAGGCTGTTCCTGGTGAATCCATCCATCCATCCATCCATTGGGACCATTCTCTGTGCAGAGCGTTGGTGCTGCCTATGCAGTCTCCTTGGCTACTGGGCACAATCCTGGACAGGTTGCCACTCCGACACAGCATACCAGCATGCTGGCACTCATTTTGCCGACCTCAGAAGGATGACAGGC
>CM068959.1:121322546-121335010 GCA_035128595.1 Eptatretus atami
TGGTCCGCCGAATCGCTGCTGGCTTTTACCGCGTGAGGTCTTTCGCTAGGCAGAGGCCACAACGCTTGTCCATTCCTTAAGTCGATGCACCACCAAGGCATCATTGGTTGATTGTGGGCAGTGTGCAGTATTTCCAACAGGCATGTGCGAGTGACAGTGGTGATCCCATTTCCTTATTTTCCAAAAGTTGCAGCCACCAGGAGACAGCTGCAGCACTTTTGTCAACGAGGAGATTGAAATGACGTTAAAAAAAAAAGCACTGAGGGACAGGGTATTTTGTGTTGGAAATAGTAAACACCCACGGGAATTTGCGAGACGATGTAAACCCAAATCAAACTTGGAGGAGATGCTCTCCAAAAGTAGCAATAGCACTGTTGTTAGCGGCATGTTGTAATGAATATTCCTGTCTTTTTCCGTTCAGCAGCAGGATGGCTGGCACATTACTCACCTCTGTCCTGTTATCACAAGGGAAAAGAATTCGCTCGTCCAATGCACAAGGAAAAGAAGGTGACTGATGTTTGCGGCCAGGTTCAACTCGTCGCCATAAGTTGTTATCCTTGTTGGTGTACCCCTAACAGCCGGTACGAGCACAGTGCCCAACACTGACGAGCTCTAGCCCCGAAGGTCAACCGTGGGTGCCACACCGATCTTGAGTGCTCATGGAAGGTGGAAAGGCGAATTGGTAGCTCGAGGTACAGCGTTTCTCCACTTCCTAAGGCGGTACAACGAAGTATGACACAACTGGCATTGCACAGCATTGGAAGCTCCCAGTGGCGAGCTTCTTAAATGTCTGCCATTTCAGATCGGTAGCGTCGTTGACATCATGCGGTGGAGGGTATACATCAGCCACAGTCGGTGTTGGAAGTGTTCAATGAGATATTCAGCCAGATCGCAACTGCAGGGCAGGCCAGCTCTGCGTTAGCTTGCAAGTATCATTACGGATGATGGGTGGTAAAGTTGCAAACAACTCAGATAGGGTGACTTTTGATCGAAAGTTGGTGTGCCATTCACCGAGAAGCTTCTTGCATGTGACAGTCGTTGCGTGGGTCTTCATCTCCAAATTCCTCGATTGTAAGGAGTTGTTGAAAGCGGCGGTGCTTCAGAGCTGGGTCATGTGCTTTTGTGAAGCGCACCTTCAAAATCATATGGCAGAACGTTTCGTTGGAGGTGATAGTTAATATGTCACCTCTGTGCATATTCTTGTGAAAACGATTCAAACGATGTAATTGAAACCAGTTCAACTTGGTGGTAATGCTCCCAAGGTGCTCGACCTGTGAAAACACCAGCTGTGGGTCGTTAGGCAAAATGGCGGCAGTTTTTTATTTTTTTTGGTTATACCTTGTCGAGGCTCGTGTGGAGAGCTAAACACAACAATGCACATTTCCAAGGGGGGCATGAGACAAGAGGGAGGAGTGGGAAGGACCAAAACAAGTTGGGAACAGGGACATTAGGAGATCCTTGTGGAAGGGGAGAGGGGATGGGTTGCGGGGAACATGGAGAATAGAAGATGGGGACATTACAGGGACTTTCAGGACTGACAAAGCAGCGAATTTGAAGGAGGGGGGCTTGGGTGGATTTTCGGGGGCTAGAAAAGATCGGGATTTGGTGGCGGATTGATAAGAGGTTGGTGTGTGAACAGCTGTTTGAAGGCTGGAGGGAAGAATGGGAATGAATAGAGTGAGGGAGTTTATTCCAAAAGGCGGGAAAAATAGGAAGAAGAGTGAAGGTTGAGCAGTAATTCGTGATTTTTGGTTAGTTTTCCCAGAAGGGGTTGTTTTGGCCGAACCCTTGAGCACCTCTGTGGAAATTGTGGTGGGGACAAATCGCAGAGAGAGCAAGGGAGGGGGGGGCGAGGCTGGAGAGGAGACTGTAGAAACAGAAAGACCACCGACAACCTGCGTGATTTCAGTAGAGCCCAAAGACTCAGCCTCATGCGGGAGATGCAATGATCTGAAGCCTGGTTTTCTACAGCGTGTAAGCCGAGGAACGGTGGGAGGCAGGAGCACCAGGCCCAGAGGGAGGAGCAGTACTCATCAGGCTGCGGGCAAAGCTTTTGTAAGTGGTCAGGAGCTCAGTGAGGCGAGAAGGACTTTGCACGATGGAGGATTCCAGTCGGCGACTGGATTGGAGGTTGAGTGGGGGGGGTTCTAAACGTCCTTTCAAGAGAACAATAGTGAGAGCTGTGACATTTGTCCGGATTGAAAGGCCTGTTCCACGTGTTGGACCAGTTTGTGATTTATCCAGATCTGCCAGTGGCGAAGAAGCTTGCTGCTTTGCCGGTCTGAGGGATGACCGATGTTTACGGCCAGAGGGTGGAGTCAGTCAGCAATAGATATGAGGAATTTTCAGAGAGTCAGGAGATCATTGAGGAAAACCGAAAAAGAACAGGGCCCAGAACACTTACCTTGAGTAACTCCAGCCTGGACAGGAAGGGGGATTGAAAAGACTCCATTTAGGGCCACACGGTGACTGCGACAGAGAAGGAGAGGGAAGTGGCTGCGAGCCATTGGTGGAGAGGGGCCTTGGATACCGATGGAAGAGAAACCATGATGAAGTGAAAAGAGTTTTTAATTGGAACCGTTGCCCTGATGAAGTGTTGATTGTGACCGAGAAAGACGCGGATGCCAGGCGTTTCTTGGTGAATCCATCCATCCATCCACCATTGGGACATTCTCTGTGCAGAGCGTTGGTGCTGCCTATGCAGTCTCCTTGGCTACTGGGCACAATCCTGCGACAGTTTGCCACTCCGACACAGCATACCAGCTGTGGCACTTCATTTTGCGGACGTTCAGAAGGATGACAGGCAGAGTTCAACCCCACCTTGGTATTAATTCAACAGCCGTGGGATTTCAACTTCAGGATCCTAGGTCCCAAAGCCCCACCACCGCCTTTTACCATTAAGCCACACCAGGGCGATTCCCAGGAATGGTTAGTCCCTTTTGTATCCCCTTGACCGTCCATTGTGTTCACGGTCTCCGCCCCGGGTCCACCAATTGAGGGTTTAATGGGTAATTCTAAAGGTTTCATGGGGTATTTCTAAATGGTGTGTGTGTGAATATAAATGGTTCTTAAATGTGAGGACATTCAATCCCGGCAAGAATGAGGTGCAGTCAAAGCTGAGGGATACTCGAATAGTGCGGTTTTTGAGGACACTCGCATGCGGAGTATGTGGTGCAGGACCGAACAACAGTGGTCAAGCCTCCGGAATCACACACACACACTGAGAATTCATTCTCCAAAAATCGTTATATATTATTAAACTATTTACAAGGCAGATCAAGACAAAGAAGAAAGAAACAAACTTTGGGTAAAATGGGCTTTTCCCCCTCCACGGCCTTGGGTGAATCAGCCAGTTAACAGAGTTCTTCAGCCGTTTGTTGACACTTCGGCACTGGAATAAACAATAGCCTGCAGAAGCCGCTTCTGCAGGACATCTTGTGTAACACATCGGAAAGCAACTGTGAAGTGGAAGGCAAAAAGGTTTGGAGTACACAATTTGAGCAGCCAGGACAATGGTTTGAATCCAGGCACTGGTTTAGATGCAATTTACTGAATGGTTTAAATGAGTTAAATGTTTAATATGCGGGACAATATGTGGCCAACTGATATTGGATACCTGACACTAAGGGTTTATTTTTAAAAGGGTTATTCTACATGGTTTCTAAAGTGTAATTTCTTAAATGGTTCTACATGGGTAGTTCTTAGAGGTCAATGGGTATTCTAAATGGTTATAATAGGTAAATTCTAAATTTGGGTTCAAAGGGTTATTTCAATGGTTCTAAAGGTAATTCTTAAAATTGGTTCTCATGGTTAATTTCTAAATGGTTTAATGGGTTAATTCTAAATGGTTTCTAAAGGGTTATTTTAAAGGTTATTTAAATTTGTTCAAAGTGTAATTCAAATGTTTTCTTTAAAGGGTAATTCTAAGTGCTTCCGAACGGGTATTCTAAATTGGTTCTAAAGGGTAATTCTTAAGTGGTCTCATGGTATTCTAAGTGGTTCTCAGGGTAATTCTAAGTGGTTCTAAAGCGGTTATTCTAATGTTCAGGGTAATTTCAAAATGGTTCGCGAATTGGGGTCATTGCGAATTGTTTTGAAAGCGTTAAATTCCCGGAATGCGTTTCTAAAGTGTGGATTCCCGAATGGTTTCTAAAGGGTGGATCAGCAAGGGTTCTTTGAGGGTGGGATTCTGAATGGTTCTAAAGCGTAGATTCCGAAAGGTTCTTAAGGGTAGATTCTGAATGGTCTAAGGAGTTAGATTCATGAATGGTTCAAATGGTGGATTCCAAATGGTTCTAAGGGTAGATTCCGAATGGTTCTAAGGGTAGATTCCGAATGGTCTAAAGGGTAGATTTCTGAATGGTTGTAAAGGTAGATTCTTTTGAATGGTTTCTAAAGGGTAATTAGAATCGTTCTGAAGGGTAATGATAGTCTAGGAATTGGATGTCAAAGGGTAAATTAGGAATGGTTCTTAAAGTGTAAATTAGGAATGGTTCCAAGAGGTAATTATGGAAATGGTTCTAAAGGGTAATTATAACGATGGTTTCTAAAGTGTAATGTGTTCATAAGGTATCTTAGAAGGTATGACAAATAGTCTAAGGATATTCCGATGGTTCTAAAGAGTATATCGAATGGTTCTAAAGGTATTCCAGGAAATGGTTTAAAGGCGTGCAATTGGAATGGTTTCTAACGGTAATTCTGAATGGTTCTAAAGGAATTGTGGATTTCATTGAATGGTTCTAAAGGGGTATATCATGGCTAGGGTATTTCATAAAGTGGTTCTAAGACGTCAAATAGTGATGGTTCAAGGGTACATTAGGAAGTTCTAGAAGGGTAGAGATTTGGAATCTGAATGGTTCTAAAGTGGATCCAGAATGGTAATTCTAAATGGTTGATGTGTAATTCCGAATGGTTTAAAGGGTAATTCCGAATTGGTTTAAAGGGTAATATTCTGAACTGGTTCTAAATGGGTGGGATTCGAATGGTTCGAAAGTGTAAAATTATGAATGGTTGCTTCAAAGGGTAATTTGAATGTTCAAGAGTATATGAATGTTCAAGTGGAAATTCAAATGTTCTAAGTGGAAATTAGAATGGTTCTAAAGTGTAAATTCTGAATGTGTCGAAAGGGTAAATTCTGAATGGTTCTAAAGGGAATTATGAATGGTTAACTAAGTGGTAAATTCATGAATGGTTCTCAAAGGGTTAAATTATGAATGGTTCTTAAGTAAAATTATGAATGGTTCTAAAGGGTTCCAAATATTGATGGTTTAAAGTGGTAAATTATGAATGGTTAGTAAAGGGTTAAAATTCCGAATGGTTCTAAGGGTAATTATGAATGGTTTATAGAATGGTTGGTAAATTAATGGAATGGTTTCAAAGGGTAAATTAGGATGGTTCAAAGGGTATAATATAGAATGGTTCAAAGGGTAAATTAGGAATGGTTCTAAAGGGTAAATATGAATGGTTCTAAGGGTAAACTATTGAATGGTTCTAAAGTGGGTAAATTTATGAATGGTTCTAAAGGTAAACTATGAATGTTTTGCTAAAGTGTAAATTATGAATGTTCTAAAGGTAAAATTTTCCGAAATTGGTTCTAAAGGGTAAATTTGAGAATGGTTCTAAGGATAATTATGAATGGTTCTAAAGGGTAATTTAAATGCGTTCTAAAGCGTAATTTCTGAATGGTTCTAAGGTTAATGATGAATGGTTCTAAAGTGTAAATATGAATGGTTTCCAAAGGGTAAATTAGGAATGGTTCAAGGGTAAATTCTGAATGGTTCTAAAGGGTAAATTATGAATGGTTAAAGTGTAAACTATGAATGGTTCGAAAGTGTAAATTCGAATGGTTTCTAAAGGGTAAAATTCCGAATGGTTTTAAGGGGTAATCTGATGGTTCGAAAGTGTAAACTATGAATGTTTCGAAAGTGTAATTCTGGAATGGTTCTAAGGGTAAATTGGAATGTTAAGGGGTATTATGAATGGTTCGAAAGGTAATTAGGAATGTTTCCAAAGGGTAAATTATGAATGGTTCTAAAGGGATAAAATTAGAATGGTTTCCAAAGGTAAATTATGAAGGATTCTAAAAGCGTAAATTAGAATGTGTTACCAAGGGTAATTATGGAATGGTCTAAAGGAGTAATTTAGGAATGGGTCAAGCGCGTATTAGGATGTTCCAAGGGTAAATTATGAATGGTTTCTAAAGGGTAAATAGGAATGGTTTCAAAGGGTAAATTATGAATGTCATAAAGGGAAATTATTGAATGGTTCTGTAAAGGGTAAATATGAATGGTTCGTAAAGTGGGTAAACGTATGAATGGTTTCTAAAGGGTAATTTCGAATGGTTCTAAAGGGTAAATTTATGAATGGATCTCAAAGGAGTAAATTAGGAATGGTTTCTCAAAGGGTAAATTCCGAATGGTTTAAAGGGTAATTCTTGAATGGTTCGCAAAGTTTTGTAAACTATGAATTGGTTTCTAAAGTGTAAATTGATGCGTTCTCAAAGGGTAAATATGAATGGTTGTAAAGGGTAAATTAGACATGGTTCTAAGTTGAAAATTAAATGAATGGTTCCAAAGGGTAATTTAGAATGGTTCTAAAGAGCTAAATTATGGAATGGTTCTAAAGGGTAAATATGAATGGTTCTAAAGGGTAAATTAGAATGGTTTCAAAGGGTAAAATTATGAATGTTCAAAGTGTAAATTAGTCAATGGTTGTAAAAGGGTAAATTACTGAATGGTTTCTAAAGTGTAAAGATTATGAATGGTTCCAAAGGGTACAATTAGGAATGGTTCCAAAGGGTAAATTTCCGAATGGTTCTAAAGGGTAAATTCATGAATGGTTCTTAAAGTGTAAACTTTGAATGGTTCGAAAGTGTAAATTCCGAATGGTTCTAAGGTAAATTCGCGGAATGGTTTTTAAGGGGTAATTTGAATGGTTCGAAAAGCTGATAACTAGAATGGTTCGAAAGTGTAAATTCTGAATGGTTTCAAGGGTAAATATGGAATGTTTAAGGGTAATTAGAATGTCGAAAGTTAATTAGAATGGTTCCAAAGGGTAAATTATGAATGGTTTCTAAAGGGTAAATTAGGAATGGTTCCAAAGGGTTAAATTTGAATGGTTCTAAAGGGTAAATTAGGAATGGTTCTAAAGGGTAAATTATGAATGGTTCTAAAGGTAAACTATGGTTTCTAAAGGGTAAATTTAATGTTTTAAACGAGTAACTAAATTATGGAATAGTTCTAAAGGGTAAATATGAATGGTTCTAAAGGTAAATTGGAATGGTTCCAAAGGGTTAAAATTATGAATGGTTCAAAGGGTAAATAGGAATGGTTCCAAAGGGTAAATTATGAATGGTTCTAAAGGGTAAATTTGGAATGGTTTCTAAAGGGTATTCTTGAATGGTTCTTAAAGGTAAATTATTGAATGGTTCTAAAGTGTAAACTATGATGGTCTTAAGGTAAATTTGAATGGTTTCTAAAGGGTAAATTGAGGAAATGAATGGTTCTAAAGGTAAATTATGAATGGTTTCTGAAAGGTTAAACTATAATAGGTTAAGGGTAATTAAGAATGGTTCGCAAAGGGAAATTAGAATGGTTCTAAGGGTAATTATAAATGTTCAAAGGGTTTAAATTAGAATGGTTCTAAAGGGTAAATTATGAATGGTTCTAAAGTGGTAAATTATAATGGTTCAAAGGTAAAATTCTGAAATGGCTTTCTAAAGGGTAAATAATGATGGTTCTAAAGTGTAAACTATGAATGGTTCGAAAGTGTAAATTCGAATGGTTCTAAGGGGTAAATTCCGAATGGTTTTAAGGGTAATTCTGAATGGTTCGAAAGTGTTAAACTATGAATGGTTCGAAAGTGTAAATTCTGAATGTTCTAAGGGGAAATTCGAATGGTTTAAGGGTAATTATGAATGGTTCGAAAGTGTAAAATAGAAATGGTTCCCAAGGGTAAATTATGATGGTTCTAAAGGGTAAATTAGGAATGGTTCTAAAGGTAAATTTATGAATGGTTGCTAAGTAAATTAGATTTCAAAGGGTAATTGATGGTTCAAAGGTAATTGAATGGTTTAAAGGGTAAATTATGAAATGGTTGTAAAGGAGTTCGAAATTTCAGGAATGGGTTCTAAAGGTTAAAATTTATGAATGGTTCAAAGTTGTAAATCATGAATGGTCAAGGGAATTTATAATGGTTCAAGTGAATGGTTAGCAAAGGGAAAGTTGCTGAAAATGAATGTTCTAAAGGTAAGTTATGAATGGTTCTATAAGTGTTAAACTATGAATGTGTTCGAAAGTGTAAGTTGCCGAATGGTTCTAAAGGGTAAATTCCGATTGTTTGAAGGGGTAATTCTGAATGGTTCAAAGCTGTAAATTCTGTAATGGTTCTCAAGGGTAACATTAATGGTTAAGGGGTAATTATGAATGGTTAGAATGTGAATAGGAATCGGTTCCAAACGGGTAAATTATGAATGGTTCTAAAGGTTAATTAGGAATGTTCCAAAGGGTAATTATGAATGGTTCTAAAGGGTAAATTAGGAATGGTTTCTAAAGTGTAATTATGAATGTTTCCAAAGGGTAATTCCTAATGTGTTTAAAGGTAAATTATGAATGGTTCTAAAGGTGTAAACTAAAATATTGATGGTTCGAAGTGTAAATTCCAAATGTTCTAAGGCAGGTAAATTCCGAATGGTTTTAGGGGGTAAATTCTGGAATTTGGTTCTCGAAAGTGTAAATATGAATGGTTCGAAAGTCTGTAAAATACTGATGGTTTAAAGGGGTAATGTCCGAATGAGTTTTTAGGGTAATTATGAATGGTCGAAAGTGCAAATTAGAAATGGTTCCAAAAGGGTAAAATTATTGAAATGTTTAAAGGGTAAATTAGGAATGGTTCTAAAGGGTAAATTATGAATGGTTATAAAGGGTAAATTATGAATGGTTCTAAAGGGTAAACTATGAATGGTTCTTCAGGGTAAATTAGAAATGGTTCTAAAGAGTAAATTATGAATGGTTCTAAAGGGTAAACTATGGAAATGGTTCATAAAGGGTAAATTAGGAATGGTTCCAAAGGTAAATTATGATGGTTGTAAAGGGTAAATTAGGAATGGTTCTAAAGGGTAAATTATGAATGGTTGTAAAGGGTAAATTAGGAATGGTTCTAAAGGGTAAATTGAATGGTTCTAAAGTGTAAATTATGAATGGTTCCAAAGGGTAAATTAGGAATGGTTCCAAAGGGTAAATTCCGAATGGTTCTAAAGGGTAAATTATGAATGGTTCTAAAGTGTAACTATGAATGGTTCGAAAGGTAATTCCGAATGGTTCTAAAGGGTAAATTCCGAATGGTTTTAAGGGGTAATTCTGAATGGTTCGAAAGTGAAATTCTGAATGGTTCTCAAGGGTAAACTATGAATGGTTTAAGGTTTTAAGGGTAATTATGAATGGTTCGAAAGTGTAAATTAGGAATGGTTCCAAAGGGTAAATTAGGAATGGTTCCAAAGGGTAAATTATGAATGGTTCTAAAGTGTAATAAAATGAAGGTTTCCAAAGGGTAAATTAGAATGGTTCCAAAGGGTAAATTCCGAATGGTTCTAAAGGGTAAATTATGAATGGTCTAAAGTGTAAACATGAATGTTCGAAAGTAAGTTCCGAATGGTTCTAAAGGGTAAATTCCGAATGGTTTTAAGGGGTAATTCTGAATGGTTCGAAGTGTAAATTCTGAATGGTTCTGAAGGGTAACTATTAATGGTTTTAAGGGGTAATTATGAATGGTTCTAAAGGGTAAATTTTGAATGGTTCTAAAGGATAAATTATGAATGGTTCTTAAAGAGTAAATTATGAATGGTTCTAAAGGGTAAATTAGGAATCGTTCTAAAGGCATTATTAGGAATGGTTCCAAAGGGTAAATTAGGAATGGTTCTAAAGGGTAAATTATGAATGGTTCCAAAGGGTAAATTAGGAATGGTTCCAAAGGGTAAATTCCGAATGGTTCTAAAGGTAAATTATGAATGGTTCTAAAGTGTAAACTATGAATGGTTCGAAAGTGTAAGTTCCGAATGGTTCTAAAGGGTAAATTCCGAATGGTTTTAAGGGTAATTCTGAATGGTTCGAAAGTGTAAATTCTGAATGGTTCTAAGGGTAAACTATTAATGGTTTTAAGGGGTAATTATGAATGGTCGAAAGTGTAAATTAGGAATGGTTCTAAAGGGTAAATTATGAATGGTTCTAAAGGGTAAATTAGGAATGGTTCTCCAGGGTTCTTAAATTGGCGGTCGTAGTTCGTGGAGTCAGGCGAACTGTCCATCCAATGGGTGGAGTTCCCACGCACGGACGCAAGCTCGGTTCCTTTTACATATGGAAGAGAGGGATCGATGTTTTAACCTCCTAACCTTTGTATACATGGGGCAAAAAAAAAAAAAAATGCAGTTTTCATGCAAAAAGTCGTTAAAATTTCTCAAGACTTTCGAAATCATGAGGAAACCGCCGACGGGTTTTTGGTCCCTGATCCCAAACAGGAGTGTCTTTGTCTATCTCCGAAATCCTTTATACTTGTTTGCCTTCGATGATAAATATCTCCGCGTGTGTCGGTTGTGGTTTATGATGTTTATCTTGCAAAAAGACAAAAAGGTTTTCATTGTTGTGTGTTACAAATTCCTGTAATCAGAAACATGCTTGAGTACTTTCGTCTGGTTACAAAGCACACAGGGTACGTTACGCCTCCTGCAAAATATATCAACGGCAAAGAAGTACAAAGGAAACAAAGAACGAGAAACTGTTTCTCTGTGAATTCTGATGCCGGGACATGCAAGTCGTCTCGCCCTCGTTTTACGACGTGTCGCAAAAATCCCAGAAGATAAACCGTGGCTCTTAAGCTGCTGTGGAGCGCAAATATTCCAGATGGGGTAACAACATGACAAACAAACGTCGTGTATTCGGGAAGATAACTAAACTAATAAGAAGAAAGAATAGGCTTTGTTGGTGAAACAACATTTCCGAATCATTTAAAGGTTGCGTGCTGTTTTTTTTTTTGTTTGTGTGCGTAAATTAAGAAGAAGAAGAAGAAGTAAAGCGGAAGAAGAAGAAGGGGAAGGGGAAAGAGGAAGAAGAAGAAGAAGAAGGGGGAAAAGAGGAAGAAGAAACCCTTCAGATTGAATTGCATTGGAGAGCTGAGGTAAACCGCATCGCGAATTGATCAGCGTGTTTGTGAAGGCAGAATTGCTTTATAAAAACGATAGATTCCGTGCATCGTTGGAACCACGGAGCAAAAAGGCTTTAGTTTAATAGAGAGTGACTCGGAAGATCGACGTATTTTCGAGAGAACAAATTTCTTCGCATCCATCCTGAGGTAATTATTATGCCGAGCGGGCGGCGGGCTTCGGGGCTGGCAACTTGGCGCGCGTTTAAAAGGAAACTACGTCCAGTCATTGTGAAGCCCAGTCAGTGCACCGCTCGGGTGATTTCGACAAAATAATAGCTTCGCGTTCATTAATTTATATCGGAGCCCGAATGATTGTGAGATAATGTGAGTTCCGTTAATTTTAAAAGGAAATTTCAAATGTCATTTAACAAGCCTCAAATGAGCTAAGATCCTCGTCCTCTTAACGATGACGTCATAAAAACGAATATGACGTCATTGTGACGTATCGGGTTTGCGATAAATAATAATTATCTGTGCTAGTGCCCGGCTTGATTGCCGCAAACAAAATTCAAACAGCTTGCCTAGTTTCGGAGATAATGGTATCGGCGATTTCCATTAGCGGAGATATTATGACGTCAACTATTTTTTTTTTTCTCGGAAAATTTCCAAAATCGGACATTGTTACTGCCTGCGCGTGAGCTTTCTGCATATACGTGGCAAGTTTCACGAAGATCCGATGAAAACTCTGGGCTGTGAAACCAAAAAATGTCAAAAAAATTGGAATGACGTCATAAAAATTGATATGACGTCATAGTGATGTATCATATGTGCGGTAATTCATCTCTGCTAATGCCCTGTTCGATTCCCGCAAACAGAATTCAAAAAGCTTGCCTAGTTTCGGAGATAATTTTTTAGGCGATTTCCATTAGCGGAGATATTTTGACGTCATAACTTTTTTTTTTCTAGGAGGAATTTTCAAAATCTGAGATGGTTACTGTCTGCGCAGGGAATTTTTACATGTATACGCCAAGTTTCAGGAAGTTTCGCTGAAAACTGTAGGCTGTGAAACAAAAAAGTCCACAAGAAGAAGCAGAAGAACAACAACGTGAGTAAGACTTGGAGATCCTCCACGAGGATCTAAAAACGTGTTTGACAGGACCACACAGAGAACCTGTCGACAGAGACATGACAGAAGTAAATAGACCATGATTTTTAAAGAATTTATTTGTTGAACATTTGAAATATGTTTGATCCATTTTACTACATACACTAGTATTTTGTAGACTTGCCATTTGCAGATTTCAATGCTTTTACTCTTTCAGGTATAGAAC
>CM068959.1:121373062-121388603 GCA_035128595.1 Eptatretus atami
CCCTGTGGGCTGTTCGCCCCGGGATGGATATTCCCCTGCTGTCCCCCTCCCTTTTTGTATACACTCGCCCCCCTCTCCCCGGTCCACGAGTCTGCTTCCCCACCGAGACAGCCCGTGGCCCCTGCCCATGACCTCGTTTCTACTCAGCTCACGCCTATTTGCTTATGTGTGGGCATTTGTGGTGTCTGACCACTGCCTTTGTTTTGTGCTGTTGTTTTGGGTTTGGCTTATTTAGCCGTCCTCTCGTCCTGTTCCCGGCGTTTTTGGTTCAGCCCTTCGCTTAGCCTCCCGTCTTCTCCACCTTTTTTATTTGTGTTCTTCTCACGCTGTGCCTTGGGTTCTGGCTTCAACGGCCCCGCCCTCTGCATGCCCGTTTGCCCTTTTTTCCCACCCCGCCCCCACAGACGCGTTGCTCCCTGTCCTGTGTTTCGTGGCCTGGTGCTTTCCTTCTGTGGTCCTCTTTTTTCCCTTTCGGAAAAAAGTATGTCTTCTTTTGCCCCTTGCCCGCTGTCCCGCACTTCTCCTGTGCCCGCCTTCCCTGTTCCTTTTTGCTACGTGCCTCTATGACTTGGTCCGGTCCAGTTCCTTCCGCGTGTGGCTGTCCCCTACGTTTCCCCGTTTCTTGCCCGCTTTCCCCCTCTCCCCTTGCGTCTGCGATGTCTGAGCGCCTTTTGCCTCTGCTGTCTTATGTTGTGTTGCTCCCTCGCCTCGCGCCCCCATGTGCCCGGTTTTATCCTCCTTGCGGCCCCCCGTCACTGGCTGGTTGCCCCCTTGTCCTCGCTGTCCGAAACCCTTTCCTTTGTCCCTGCTGGTGGCCTTTCGTTGCCTTTGTCTGCCGTGCCTCTTCCCGTTTGGCCCGGTACCTAGTGGCTTGCTCCCTCTGGGCCTTGTACCCTGTGCCCCTCACCTCTTTTCTTTTTCTTTATTTCCCCTGCGTCGTCCTAGTTTTTCCCTCCTGTTTCGCCGCCGTCCTCCCCTTGCTCCTGTTCCTTGCCCTCGCTCCTCCTAACGTTTCCCGCCCTTTCCCGTCTTCGGGGGTTGGGTCCGCTCCTGGCACGCCCCGCCGCCCCCGATTTCATTCCCCCGTTGTTATCCTCCTCTTGTCCCTTCCCTGTATATTACTTTGCGGCCTTCCAGCGCGCCTTCCCGCCCTCCAGGTGCGCTTCCGTTCTACGCTCGGTCGTGGTCTTTCTTTCCCTTTCTCTTTTCCTCCCCGCCCGCCCTCCCTTTTCCTGTTGTGCCTGCCTTTCGCCCCGACCCTTTGCCCTGCCCCCTTCTTACCCTGGCCTCTCTCTCCTCCATCCCTTTTGTCCGCTGTCTCCGCCTTGTGGGTAGGCCCCCGTTCCTTCCCCCATCACCTGCCGCCTTCACCCCTGCTCGATTGTTTTGCCTGCGTTTTGTGTGGTCCTCCCCTCTGCCCTGCCCCTCGTCTTCTCCTTCCCTATGTTCCCTCCCCTATTCCCCGCCTGCCGCAGCTAGTTCACGATACTACTGTGCCTTTCTTCTGCCACGTCGGGCGGTCCCTACCTGGTCGCCTGCGGCGTGTGGTTGGCCCTTTTACACAAGGCCATGCGTGCTTCCTGACCCCGCTCTCCTCCCTCGTCCCGCGGTATCCTCCCTGTTCCCTCCGCTCTGGCCTGTCCCGTCCCTCGTTCCCTCTCTGGGGGGCCCTCTGCCTCTGCTGTTGATGGGATCCGGCCGTGGTGTCCGCCCCGGTCCGGCCCCCCCTGCCCCCTGGTGGTTTTTTCTTCCCCTTTCACCCCCCATTGGGCACCCCTGGTTCCCCTTCCCCTTCCCGTTCAGTGGTGTTCTTCTACCGCTTGTCTCCTCTTTCTATTTCCCCCTCGCCGCGGGCGCGTTCTTGCCTTGCGAGTCCGTCCTTGTGCCTGCCTGCCCTCTCTCGTCTGTGTCTCTGATTTCTCATTTCTCATCTCTATTTATACTCTCTCCTCAGAGAAGTCTCTCTATCTCTTCTCGTTCTTTATTAGTTCTAAACAGCCTTTGGGCACTTCGCATTGCCCCTCCCCTCCGGTTCCTTTCGTCCGTTACTGCCGCTCCCGTTTCCTGTTCCCTCGCTCGTTTCCCCTTCCCTTGTTTCCCTGGGCCGCCACATCGCTCCGTGCGCTGCGCGCTTCCCTTTCCTCGTTCTGGTCTTGGCGCGGTTCGCTACACCCCACCTGGCGCTGCCCCTCACCCCCTCCTTCTTTCGCCGCGGGCACTGCCGCGAACCCTCCCGCCCGTGATTCCTGCCGTCCCCACTCCCATCCCCACCTCGTGCTTGCGCAGGGGGCTGGCTCCCGCGGGCCTGCGTCCCGCGCGGGCGTAAGGGGCCGGGGGAGGCGCCGGCTCCCCGCGGCTGCTCCTTTTTCTTTGTTCACGGTTGCGATGTCCGCTTTCAGTTTTATTTTCCGGCCGTCGGTCCTGTTTGCTCTTGGGTTACGGGGTTGCGCTTTCGCCGCTTTTTGCCTTCTGCTGCGTACAGTTGTTCGCCGGCCGTACGGGTCCTGCTTGGCTCCGGCGCGCTTCTTGCTTCGCGCCTGCTTTGGTTTGGCGAGCGTTGCGCTGTCGCTCGGCCTCGAGCTGGCGCGTGGTGGCTTCTTCTTCTTCTTACTTCTTGGTTCGTTGGGCGCTGCTTTTGTTTCTCCGTTTTGGTTCCTTGCTTGGTGCGCCTTGCCATGCACTACTCTTGACGTGGTTCCTTCGGGCCGCGGCGCCTCGCCGGCCCGGCTCGGCGCCTTCGTCTCACCCTCGCCACGTGTTGCGCCGCGAGCGGGCGCTTCCGCTGGCGCTCGTGCCGGCTCGGCGGCTCCCGGCGCTTGGCTCCGCTCGCTCTCGCTGGCGCCCCGGTCCAGCCCCCCTGCCGCCCCCCGCGGTGGCAGCGTTCGCGCTCGGATTCCTGGTTTCCGCTCCCCCTGTCCCTCCGCCGACTGGCGCTCAAGTTCTTTCCGGCCCCGCCCCCCTTTCTTGGGTGTGATGTGGTGCCACTACCGTTGTGTCCGTGGGCCCCTCTACTCCGTCGGTCCCCTTGTTTCAGTGCCCTTTGTGTGCTGCCCTTGTTTGCCTTGCCTTCGTACTCGTCGGTATCAGTTCTGGCTCTTCCGTGCTTCCGTCGTTTCCCCCCTTCATTCCATTCATACCCTCCCTCCCCTTGTTCCCTGTTTTCCGCTTGTCGGCGTCGATTCTTATACTTGCCTGCGCCTCTTCGTTGTGTTGGTCGTTCGCCCCGCCGTTGGTTTTTGCCGTCACACGGGGGCTATTGGCACCGCCGGTTCTCGGTCGCTTCACCCCGCTCGGCACTCGCGTCCCGGGCCCGGCATCGCCATCCCGCGGCTTATTCCGTCCGCTTCCGTCGCGGGTGGCACTCTCCCCGGTACGTTGGCTCCCGTGGGGTTCTTATCTTGGTCCCTTGTCAGCTTGGCCCTCGCCCACTCCCACCCGTGGTCTGTCCCCTTTGGCTTCATATATATCGTGTTCTTGTCCACAGGCCCTTCGCCTCGCCCTTCTCCGGGCGGCGCTCTCTATTCTGGGCGCTCGTCGGGTTTTGCCGCCATCAGACTTGCGTGTCTCCCTTCACACGCAGGAAAAGAAATTCGGGGTCTTCGCTGGCTCCCCGCCCCAGGCGCCGCCCCCCCTATCTCTCTCAATCTCATTGTATGTGGCCGCCCGGGTCCCGCGCCTTTCTTCGCTTTTGTCCTAACCGGGGGCTTCCTCCCCGTTGTTCCTCGGTCGCGCCGGCCGCTGGGCCTTCCCGCTCCTTTGCAGTTACACCTTGCGTCCGGATGGGTTGTTTTCGCCCCCCGTCCCGCTTTCCCCCCGTTTCCACTCCTTGGTCCGCGTTCCCGTGTCGCCTCCGTCTCCTTCTTCCGTTATCCTCGCGGTCCTCTGGTTCCCTGCGCCGGGCGCGTGCCCTCGCCCGCACCGCCCCTGTTCTCTCGCTTCGATTTTCCTTCGGGCGGCGGCTGCCTTTCCCGCTGGTTGCGTGCCGCCTACTTTTTGGTACCCCTCTGTGGTCCTATCTCCCCGTCTCTCTCCGTTCGGACCCCTGCTACGCCCCTGGCCGGCCCGGCCCCCCACCGCGCCCGGATTGGCCCTCGACCCCCTGCTTCCCGTGGTCACGATCTACCTTCCGCACTGTCCTCTCCCCCGCATGTTTCCGTTCCGCCGCGCCTGCAGCCCCTATTGCCTCTTCGGTTACGCACGGCGTTTCCGGCTACGCCGCCCAGCCTCCCCCGGCCCCCGTGTTCCCACGTCGGGCTCTCGCGCCCTCTGCCGCTGTCGCCTCCGCCTTTCCAGCGGCTTGTTCCCAGGCCCGGCACCCTGCCCCGTCCTTGGCTCCGCTTCTTCCACTTTGCACGCGGCGCGGCCCACCCCCCTTGCTTGCTCAGGCTCCCTCCCCCCCGCGGTCCCCCCCAGTCACCGCGCCTCGCCGTTCACCCGGTCACATTCCTCTTCTTCTTTTCCTTTCTTTCTTTGTTATTTTCCACTTCTGTGCCCTCTCGTTTTCTGTTTCTTGTTGCGGTCCTGACTTCTCTTTTCCCCTGTCTTGTTTCCTGTTCTGAACTGCCTTTTTTCTGCTTTCTTACCCCCCACGGTCCGCCTTTTGCGGGGCTTGGACCGCTCGCGACCTTTCCCTATCCACCCGGCGTCTCTCCTTCGCCGGGTTTCCGGTTCCGTCCACTCCTCCCAGCCC
This sequence comes from Eptatretus atami, assembly GCA_035128595.1. Classification (NCBI taxonomy): domain Eukaryota; kingdom Metazoa; phylum Chordata; class Myxini; order Myxiniformes; family Myxinidae; genus Eptatretus; species Eptatretus atami. Next base: position 121,377,753 of record CM068959.1, read on the forward strand.
CCTTCCCTTCGTCAGTCGCGGTCCTCCTGTCTTCCTCCTCCTTCTCCCTTCCCATCCAATCTTCCCTTTTCTCCGGTCACACTCCAGCCTCCCCTTCCCTGCACCTCCCTCCCCCTGCCGGCACGCGCACTCCGCGCCGCTGCTTCTAGGGGGTTGCCTTCCCGCTCCCCCCCCGCCCTGGGTCCCCACCCACCCGCTCCATTCGGGGGGGGGGGGGCGCACCGCTCACATCTCGCTCCCCCGCACAGTCGTCTTTCCGTGCCGTCGCCACCCCGTCTGCCCTGTGTGCCGTGCGGTCCCGTTCGTTTGCCGCCCGCCTATACGCCGTGCACCCCTCATCCCCCCAGCCTTGCCTGCCCGTGCCGTTCGTGGACGGCCCGTCGCTTGTCTGTCGCGGACGTTTCAGCCGCCTCGTGTTGTGGTGCCCCCCCCGTGCCTTCCCTTGTTGGGCGGCGCATTGCTCCCCCTCCCCCGCATCGCTTCCTTCTCCGCTTTTGCACCGCTTCCCCTGCTTCTTGCTCGCTTCTCCCGCTTCCTTCTTCTGTTCTCTTCTCCCTCCCTGGCTTTCTTTCGCGTACCCCCTTTCCTCCCCCTTGCTTTCCTTTCGCCCCGCTTTTCTTCCTCTCACCCTCAGCCTGGCCCTCCCTTACGTTTCTACTCTCCGGGCCCTCGTCTGCGGGTGCCGTCCGCCCGCCAGCTCCCCGCCCCCCTGCGCTGTATCCCCCGCCCTTGCACCCGTGCGCTCCCCCCACGTTGCGGGCGTCGGCGCTCGGCCGCATGTTTGCGCGGACGCCTGCGGGCGGGTTCCGCCCTCGCAGCACGCCACGTTGCCTGGAGCACCCTGCGGCGGGCCTTCCGCGCTCGTGCCCGCCTGTATGTGTCAACTGTGTCTGTCGTCCCGCCCCCACGCTTCCCCTCCCCGCGGGGCTCTCTCCTTTCCTTCTCCCCGCTCCCTTTACCGCTCCCCTTCGCCCTGGGGCTGGGGCTCCTTCTGCACCTGCCTTTCCGACCCTACACACCTGTACTGCGGCCCTAGGCTGTTGTGCCTGCCTCCTCCCACCGGCTTCTGGCCCTCCGTCCCCACTCTCTCTCTCTCTCCCCCCCCCCCTCCTTTCTCTCCTCCCTCCTTCTCTATTCCTTACTGTGCCATCCTCTCCCCCGCCTTGGCGTCTGCACTTGCTGTCTTCGATGACTGCTGCTGCTTCCGCCCCATCCTGCTCCCCACTGGTCCGGTCGCTGACGGGGGTGTCTCGCCATTGGGCTTCCCTGTGTGTCCGATGATGTGCCTCTTCTTTCTCCGTTGTTGCGGACCCTGGGACAGGGTTCGCTCCCCGCAGTCCGCCCTTCTCCTGTGTCACGTCTTCTTTTGTTGCTTTCCGCCGTTTTTCTTCGGCCTGGCCGACAACCGTGTGGGCGGGGATCCCTCCTTTCACTTCCCTATCTCTCTCTTATCTCTCTCTCTCTCTCTCTCTCTACTATCTCTTGTTGTGGCTTCGCTGGGTGGGGGGGGGTGGGGGTTCGGCCGCGTGCGTCCCTCCCTGTCCGTCACCTCCGTTTGGTTTTTTCGCCCCTACCTCTCGCCCGCCCCACTGTTCCCATCTCGGCGCCGACCCCTCCCCCCCGACGTCTCGGGGTATCTCCGCCACGGTGGTTCGGCCCGCCCTCGGTCCACGCGTCTCCCCTCGCGCTCACCAGTCCCCTGGCACTTCCCCGTTGGGGCCCTCGAGCCCAGGTTCCCGACTGTTTTGTCCCGCCCGCGCGACCTTCTGCACGTCTGTACCCCTTTTGTTTTCTCTCCCCTCGCGCGGACTCGTTCCTCCGGCGCCGGCCCGCCCCCATTCTCCGCGGTTCCCCTTCATCCGCCTCAGCCAGCTTATGCTTGGGCAGACCGCGGGGCCCGCCCCCCGCCCCGCATTCCCAGGCCCTGTTTCTCATTTCCTCTCTCCCCCGTTCTTCCCTCGGAGACGCGTCCCGGACTTCCGGGTTTCGCCGGGCCCTCTCCCGCGCTCCCCCCTTCGCCGCCCTGCACACCCCAGCCCCGGCCCGCTGCCGCCCCGCCCCCGCGATCCCATTGGGCTGTTTCCATGGCCGCTTGCGGCCCGTGTCCCCGGCCCGACTGTAGGCTCGTGCCCGCCGCTGTCCCTCGGCTTTGCGCGCCCTCGCTCCCCCCACGCCGTGTGCCCGATGGCGCTCCTACCCCTTCTTCCTCCCGGTCACCAAGCTTGCCCCCGACGACCTCCGGCTTCTGTCCCCCGCCTCACGTCAGCCGGCCCCCGCCCGTCAGCTCGCTGGTGGGTTTCCTGCATGGTTTCTCCCCGGTCCCGTCTCCCGTCCCTGGCCTGGCCTGTTCCCCTTTCGACTCCGGCCCCTCCGGTGTTGGGCTCACGACAATTTGCTTACGGTCCTGGGCTTCCACGACGTCGTCTCGGGCCGTGAGGTGCGTCGGGCCCGTCCGCGGCTCCGCCCTGGCCTCCGGCTGTTCCCCTGATCGCTGTTCCTCCTCCCTCCCTCGACTCGCCGCCTCCCCCTTTCGTCGTTTCTCGCGCCTCTTTTCCGCCGCCGACTCCCGCCGCGCCTCCCTGGCCCTTCCCCAACCCCCCGCCCGCTCCCGCCTCCCTCGTCGTTTCTCTTCCGCCGAGGGCCCGCCCTCACTGCCGTACCTTTCCCCTCCTTTCTTTCGGCTCGCTCCTCCGCCCCGCGCTCGCCTTCGCGTGTCGCGGCGCTCTCCGTCCCCCATTCTATCCGCTCGCCCGCCTGCCCTCGGTGCCTCCGTTCCCCCTTCTTCTCCGGCGCTTCGCATCTCTCGCCCCTCCCTCCGCGCCTGGGTGGGCCTCTTGCCACAGCACATGCTTCATAATCGATCCCCACCCCCTGTCACCCCCGCATGCCACACAACAACTTCCACCCACCAAGCACGCACACATATACACGTCGCTTTCACCGCACCCCCTGGCTGACTTGCGCTTTCATTATCCTGGGGCTACTGGGCTCCTCCCTCAATATTTCCTCCCCCAGACAGAGAGACCCTTCCGCCCACCCTCTCTTCTCTCTCCTCTATATCTCTCTCTCTGTTCTTTGGGTGGTCGCTCGAGTCCCCTTCTTTTGGTCGGGTTTTCTGTGGTGTGTGTTGTGTGGTTTGTGTGTGTTGTGACTGTGTGATTTGTGTGTGTTGTCTGCCACGCGCGGCTCCCCCGCCCACCCACCGCCCCCCGCTTTCGCTGCCCCTTGGCGCCCCGGTGCCCTTCATGGAGCTGGCGATGTGTGCGTTTGCGTATTCGTTGCTCCGCCCCCCCTTCCGTTGCTCTGCCGGCGGCCCCCCCCGCGTTTTCCGCCCCCCCCCGGCTTCCTCCTGTCCTCCCGTTTTGCATGTGGCGCCCCTTTTGCGCTTCGGCCTTCCCCACCTCATCGCGCTCTTTCGGCCCTTTTCCTTCCGCCTGCTTTTTGACTTTCGTTTTCTTTTTTTCACCTCTGGGTCGTCCTTCCCCCCTCGGGTGTCATCTCTCCGCAGTCCTTTTTTGTTTGTTTGTCTGTCGTTCTGCCCGCTCTGGCGTGCCCCGCGGCGTACCCGCGCTTTTGCTGCCCCTTGCCCGGTCGGTTCTAACACCGGCTCTCGTTCTCTCTTTGCGCCTCCCTTGCTCTATTTGACCCCCCCAGTTGCCTTCGCCCCGGCCTTTTTTACCTTTTTTCGCCAACCTCCTCCCCCCTCCCCTTTTTTCGCCCCTCCACCACATGGCTTCCGGCTATTTCTGCGCCCTCTCTCTCCACCTCTTTGTTCCCCCTTTTCCCCGCCTCCCTACCCCCCCTGTCTGCCTGTCTGCCCTTCTGTCGCGCCCCTTTCCCTTGTCGCCTCCCGCTTGTGTGTCTCTCTCTCTATCTCTCTCTTGTTCTCTTTCTCTCTTCTCTCTCTCTCCCTCTATCTGTCCCCCGCCTTTGCGCCGCCTTCTTTGCCTTTCGGTTCCCGCCGGACACCGCCTCTCCCCCCGTGGTCCCCTCGCGCTTATCCTGGCGCTTAGCACCCCATTCCTCTTGCCTCCGTGCTTCCTTGCGCTGCGCCGTCCTCTCTAACCGTCCCAGTCTGCCCTCCCTTCTTCCGTCCCTCCTCCTTGCTCCTTGCTCCTCACTTCTCCCGTGTGGCACCCTTCTCCCTGGGCTCGTTGCGGTCCCTCCCCTGTCCGCGCGACCACTACCCGCTGGGTCGCGCTTCCTCGGGCTTCTTCCCGCCCTCCCCTGTTCGCCCTGTTCCCCCCCCTTCCGCACTGTCCGCCCCCTTTTCTTTCCCCCTGCTTCGGATGTCGTTTCTTCCTTTGTACCTTTCTCACCTCCGATGTCCTGCTCTTTCATACCCTCCCACCGCTCTTTCTTCCCCTTTTCCTCCTCCATTTCCTCTGCTGCGGCGCGCTTGTCCGCCGTCCCCTCCCCCCCCTGGCCTGTCACTGCCCGCCCCCCGGTCCCCCTACTCCCCACGCGTCTTCCGTTGCTTCTTGGTCTGTGTGTTTCCCTTGCCTTGCCGTCTTCGGATTTCCCGTCCCCTGCTGCCCGTTTGTCGCCGCGGCGCCTCGGCTCGTACCTCTCGCCGCGTGTGTCGTCGGCTTATCCCATCTCGGATTTGTGTCCGGTCCTTCATCTCTGCTGTTCGCTCACCCTGCCGCCCTTCTGTTAACCGCCGCATTTCTCCCAGCCACTCTGCCCCGTCGTATCCGTGGTGCCTGCTCTGTCTATGTGTCTACTCTTAATCTCTCTCATCTCTCTAGATATCACATCCTCTTGCTCATCTCTCCTCATCCTGTTTGTGTTGTTTGGTGTGTGTGTGTGTGTGTGTGTGTAGTGTGTGTGTTGTGATGTGTGTGTGGTGGTTTGTGTGTTGTTGTGTCCTCCCTCCTCCCCCCCTGCCATACCTTCGTGGCTTTGCCTGCCTACCCCGGCGCACACCCTAGGTGGTACCTGCCATGCCCATGGGTGTTTGGTTCACTTCCCGCCCCCATTTGCCACCTCCTTCCCTGGCCTTCTTTCGCTTCTCCATCCTTTGTCCGGTGCGTCCTAGCCCGCACTTCCCTCTGCCTGTGGCATGGGGTCTCCTTTGTCGGGATCCTTTTTGTTCGAACACTGCTCCCCACCTGCCTTAGGCGTTTGGCCCCGGCCTAATACCCCCGTTTATTATATCACCCTCCCGCGCTCCAACTGTTGTTTTTCCCTTCCCTCACTCCAATCACTCGCGACTGCCCTGCCTCTCACATACCTGAATCCGGATTGCTGCATACCACCTTTTGGTGGTAATGTGCATAGAGAAGTTTTGTATTTTCAAATTGGAGAATGGAGCGATTTCATGCAGTATATATGAATGAGTTTTTTCATTATCTTAACTCTCACAGACTAATGAAAGTAATAAATGAGTTGCAAATATTATAATTTAAGTATTTGGAGGATCGGATCATGTAGGACGAAATAACTCAAAATCTGGAGTGAGAAATCTTGAAAATGTTGAAGAAATCGTTCAATGTTTGTTTAGTTCTTTGGCGGGTAATGTGCCATACCAAAGTCAGCTTGCAAATCACTTGACAAGCCCAGCCGTTTCTTATCAACCATTACATGAGTGCTTGCTTGAGTGCTTTTTAAGTCCACTTGCCGACGCATTTCTGACATTAACATATCTGCGATAGTGGTACAGATCGTGTCCAATTGGCATGTACAGTAAGCATTGTTGATACAAAGTAGAGGATATGCATTGTTATCAGCCACACGAGACATGGTAATAATGGGTACATTTGGATCTGCAAAGGGACTCTTCGCGCGTGTGTGAATTCAATGCCTGCAGCAGCTTGGTTATGGGCGCTGTGGTGGCAAAGTTTAAATCCCTATGGGTCGTTAGAGTATAGAATGAATGAATATGGCTGTCGATGAGCTAAATTTGACCCTAACGACTTAATGGCCAATGCACACATCGGCTCTATCAAAAAAAGTACAGTGCATCACCATCTCCTTCTTCCACACCATCTTCTCTTCTTCCTCTTCCAATTTTGCGCAAACAATTATAGCACTTAACAAAAGCTGTGTGTATGCAGCATATCCGGAGGATAGTGTAAGATAGAGACATTCGATTGATATGAGTTGAGAGTGACCAACATTTTGAGCGCTTATGAATAATGTTGAGCCTGTTCCAAAACTCAAAGGCATTGTTGATTCCATGGCCCGAAACCAAAATGCCGAAAAATAGACCCCACAGGGAGAGTGGATGGTGTCATACAGGACAAATTGTAACTTGTTTGTTTTATTTTTTTAGTTTTTATATTTTAATCTTTCATCTCCGTTTCTCCCCATTCAAAAAACCACCATCCCTCTCATCTCCTTCCCTCTCTCTCTCTCTCTCTCATCTAATCTCTCTCTCTCTCTCTCATCTCCTCTCTCTCTCTCTGTCCTCCGCACGTATGTCTGGACGGTTGTTATCTTCTGCACTGTTCCGGACGGTTGGTTTATCTCCGCATGTGTCTGCACGGTGGTTAATGTCTTCCGCACGTTGCCGAATGGTGGTCATGTCATATGGACCTTCCCCTCACATTGCCTACCTTGCCCTCCCATCACGCTTCCTTGTTGTAAGAATTTTTTTTATTTATCCCCACGCCCACGCTCACAGAACTCCCACCCCATCCTCGCTCTCCTCCTTCCACTCCTCCCTCCTGCACTCTCTCCCTCCTTCCTCAATCCCCACCTCACGTCCGCCTCACCTCCTCAGCAATGCCCCTCCCACTCCCCTCCTCTCTGCTCTCCGCACCCTCTCCCTCTCTCCCCACTCCCATCTCTCTCTCCTCCCTCTTTTTCTCCCCCAATCTCCCCTTTAAAGCATCCCATCAGGCAAAGTGACGGGTGGTATTTGCTAGTTCATCATAAGCCTGAGTTCATTAAGAAAATGTTATCCACTAGCAACCAACTCTCTGTTATGTTTCATTTACTGCTTGTCACCAACTACTAGGTATGTCAATACTGCAATGCATTTAACTTGGGATACTATATGTATCTTGGATCTAATATTGTAGACTGCTGGGACTCCAATGAAAAATACAATTGATGCTGTGAACATGGTTAAATCATGATTTTTTTTTTTTAAGTGTCCAGACAAAGATGAAATTAGCTTTCTTCTGGCTAATATGGTGTCTTGTTTTTTATAATAAAGGCTTTGTGCTTGCTTTGTTTTTCAGGCTAACAACCATCCTGCTTTGAATAGAGATTTGCAGATCCAGAGAACATGTTAGTATAAAATAATGGAGTTGATCAAATGTGATCTCAAACTCATCCTCATCTGTAACTGCCATTTAAACCCACATATATGAAATAGGTTAATAATAATGTAGAGACTGGCACCTTGAACCCAAAAAGGATAATATATCTTTAAAATAATGCCGTTCAAATGTAATGTGGTGCTTTAATTACCCCAAACACCCAGTTTTCATTCATGTACCACCTTGTGTTCTCTGGTATGCATGCAAAGCCACTAGGTTTCATGGTTTTGGGAGCTACGGAGGACACAACACACCACACACACACCACACACACACAACACACACACACACACAACAACACACACACCACAACCATTTATTAGTATAGATGATCAAAGGGATATAACATATATATATATATATATATATATCAATATACAGTTCATGCACACCACTTAACGACGGGATACGTTCTGAGAAATGCGTCGTTAAGCGATGTCGTCATTGTGCGAAACATCTAGGTGTACTTACACAAACCTAGATGGTATAGCCTACTACAACACCTCGGGCTATATGGTATAGCCTATGCTCCTCGGCTACAAACCTGTACAGCATTTTACTGTACCGATATCCTGCAGGCAATCGTAACACACATCCAAGATCAACGGAAGACGCGTTAGTTTTACTCTTTGTGCTGTCATCGACAGCCCATGTGTGTTTGTTAGTGGCTGCTTACAATTCTCTCGCATCGATAATTATAGAAAGGTGAATAAATAGTCGTTTGGATTTTATAAATAATCATTACATCGATTTATAATTTACAAATGAAGAAACGAGCACCTACAGTTGTGTGATAAATTTTGGAACAGTGCGAATGTTGGAACAGTGCGAACGTTGATTTTCTTGAATCCCGATTTAGCGCGACCCAGCTTTTTTTTCGGCGCTGACATTTTATGGACCTCAACGACCCGTTATAATGGGGCCCACTGTAGTTATTATCATTATCAAGTATTATGTACTGTACATAATTGTATGTGCTATACTTTACTTTTATATGACTGGCAGCGCAATGACATCACTAGGCGATAGGAATGTTTCAGCTCCATATAATCTTATGGGACCACTGTTGTATATGGCCGGTCCGTCGTTAACACGAAATGTCGTAATGGCGGCGCATACTGTATACATATATATTTATATATATATATATATATATATACATATATATATATATATATATATACACACAGCCGGTAGGCGACATGGGTGTCGCGACATAATTGCATACTAGTCATACAGTTTTTGATGGATTGGGCTGAAAATTTTTGACAAAGAGGTGATTATAGTGCCATAAAGCCTGGAAGCCCATTTTTGATTTTCGAAAAAATTGATTTTTTAGGATTTTTCTAAAATTTAAAAGTCCGTTGCTAGGCAACCGGTGGTGTCCATAGCAATGGTGCTCAAAGCATAGAACTAGATCCTGGATGAACCCTACTGTCAAGTTTCATCAAATCGGTTGACTCCTCTGGCCCCAGAGCTGTCCATTACATACAAACAAACAAAAAAATGACGGTATATAGACACCCTATTTTTTGAAGACATACCATTGAAAAATAAAACCTAAATCAAAAATCGGCTAAGTAAAATTTTCTAAATATCTCGAAGTGTTTAATTCCGAAGTCTCGTTTCTCCAATATCAAAACTGGTAGGACAAGTATTGAATACCGTTTGGTTCTTAAAAACGCGGTTTTTTGGCCGCTGCATAGCAAGGGTGGTTGCTTAGCAACGAAACTCAAACGCACACACTCCCAGCCCATATGGCACCCTGTTCGCCAAGTTTCATCGAAATCGGTTTGCTGGTTTTGTGCTGTGGAGCCTCGCGTTGGCAACACACACACACACACACACACACACACACACACACACACACACACACACACACAAAAACCCGACAATAAGTGTACTCTAGCGACCACCCATCATATATATATATATAATATATATTATATATATATATATTTAAATATTTATTTATTATGTTGCGGAAATGGCCCTTCGTGTGTTATTAAATATAAGATTAGCCCAATCCCCCATTAAATGCAATGTTCAGCCAGGTTGTTCGGTAAATCGACGCTACATGTGTGTCGGAGGTGTAAGAGGCTGTTCATCGTTGGTACATTGGTGTGGACCGAGAGGTTCTTTCTTCTTCTCCTCTCTCCGGACAATAGTCCCCACCCAGCGCTCTGAGGGGGAGTGGCCTAGAGAAGTCGAGCGCCGGGAAGAGAAGGTGGAACTGAGAGCACCGAGGTCAGTCTGCGATCGAAGAAGGTGGGACTGAGAGCGCCTCGACACGCGCGATCGGCTTTCGTGAGGAGCGAGCCGAAAGAAAGTCAGGGAAAGGACTGCATGAGGTCTGTTTGCCCTCGGCTGGAAGAGAAACGACTAGTGGGAGTCGTGATCTGCTGTGTAAGGGATGGCTTGTGTCTGTCTGCGATCTGCTTCGTAAAAGAGGCAGGAGAAACGACTATGGGAGTCGCGCGATCGACTTTTATGAGGAGGACAATCGACAGGTTCATCCGGGAGGGTCCATGACGGAGCCTCTGACTGTCCCTACTCACCTCACGGCTCGACGACGTCTTGGAATCCCATGGACCCAGCCTGCGGAGCCCAACACCTCGATTTGGCCTGATCTGGTGAACAGCCAGGGCCTGGACTTGTATACTGGACCTTGTGAAAACCAGCTGAAACCCACCATCGATCTGACGGTCTTGTGCCGTCGACATTAGCGGGGTCAGAACGCGCTGAGGCTGCGTGTGCAAGCGGTGCGGAGAGAGAAGGAGGATGAGCGCCATCTTGCCACACGGCGTGTTTTAAGCTTGGGCGCTCAAATCCGTGGACATCGGCTTGTCACGAGCCAAATTCGTGCCTTTGACACTTTCTCTCGTCATGAAACATCACCAAGTACTCTGGTGTCTTGTCTGCATGCTGTCCGTGTCTTGTTTGCATGTCGTCTAAGGTTTTATCTCGTTAGAGTTCCTTCGAAACCCGTAATCCGTAGCTCCCTAGTTAAGAACGGGTTATAGATTAAATTATAACATTGCGTGAATGCTTTGCTTGTGTCGTGTTCCCCGCTGTCCCCAATAAATCTGGCTGATTCGTATGAAGTTGCCGCTTTGAATTGGTTCGTGCCGCGCCTGAGAACGATCCGCTCGATTTGGATATAAAAACCAAATGGTTACAACTGGCAGAATTCGCTCGGTCTCTGACAAAACCAGTCTGTAACGGGCTCTATTTCCCCAACTGGTAGGTCCAGGGGTACGTTGGTATCGCGATTTGAGACGCGTTACCCGAGGTCTGTGCCGAACCAGCCGGGGTTATAACCCCGAGACGGCGTGGTTAGGGTGGCGCCGAATATGTAACATTTGGCTGTCAGAGAGTAGGGTGCGAAAAACAAACTTTTACGGACAGTGATTGACGCACTCGTCCGACCCCACCCCACCACGAATCCACAACAATATTTATAGACCGAGCGAATTCTGCCAGTCTGTAACCATTTTGGTTTTTATATCCAAATCGAGCGGATCGTTCCTCAGGCGCGGCACGAACCAATTCAAAGCGGCAACTTCATACGAATCAGCCA
>CM068959.1:121408514-121434262 GCA_035128595.1 Eptatretus atami
AGGGAGATGCAGATTTCATGCGGAGTATATAGAGAAATACGTAATCTGTGACATTGTCATTATTTGGCAGGGTGTCAGGGGGATGGGCTGGGCTTTCCTCTCACTCACTTCCTTTCGCATTAGTTCGTCGCGGGTTGCGAGGTCCAAAGGAATTTAAGTTCGGTGGTTGTTGGCTTAATGGTTAGGGTGACGGGCTTTGTATCCTAGGGTCGTGAGTTCAAATCCCACTCAGCTGTTGAATTAATACCAGGTGGGGTTGACTCTGCTGTCATCCTTCCGAGTCGCGCAAAATGAGTGCCAGCTTGCTGGTATCCTGTGGCGGAGTGGTGACCGCGTCCAGGATTGTGGCCCAATAGCCTCTCGGAAGGATGACAGGCAGAGTCAACCCCACCTGGTATTAATTCAACAGCTGAGTGGGATTTGAACTCACGACCCTAGGATACAAAGCCCGTCACCCTAACCATTAAGCCAACACCAGGGATATTGGGAAAGGAGAGAGAGGAAAGCATGAGCAATGTCACAGATTGTTTTATGAGTGCCAGTTAGGTGGTGTATTGTGTTCAGTGTGATGTCAAAGCTGTGTACTCGACATGATTTGATATGGAATTTTATTGTTTGTTATATATTGTTGCGAATTCGCGCCCGCCGGCGTGCGATCAGCCGCGTGACTCGAATCGCGACCGCCTCGCCCACCGGACGGACAATTAAGTCGTGACCCTCTCGGACTAACGGCCGGGAGCTAGTCACGGGTGGGGTTTACCTCACCACAACCCAGTCCGCATTCTACCCATGCGGGGTAGGTGAATTGCGAAAGTCGGGTAACCTACCGAGGGGTTGTACCACGCCACAGGCCGACTCCGGACACGAACCACCTACGCAGTCCGTTCCGTGCTACAGAGATAACCGAGCGGTGTTATCGTCGGCCTTGACGGTTCCGATTAATTACCGGGATGTTGCACCCACTACGTACCCTTTACGTAAAACACAAGTGGAGACCCAACGAAGGAAGGACGCAGCGAAACGGGGGAACAATTCAACAAGCAAGCATTTTTTACACACACGGACACAAGCACAAATATATCACAGAATGCACATATAAAAATGCACATATATCAAATAAAAAGAAAGGAAGCAACGATGACGCAGAGCTACCCACGACCAACGCGAACACTCGGCAACACTTATACAGGTTTACTTATAAGACACGGCGCCACACACACACGTTCACACAAAAACCAAAGAAATGGAAGTCGCACTTCCCTGCTTGTGTCGAGTCCTTGGCGACCGTCCGCCGACGTGGTCCCGCTTGGCCGTGACTCCGTGCTCGAGCGTGGTCGCGAGGTCTCTCCGGCGTGCCTCGTGCCTGTCGTGCTGGCCCCTCGACGCCACGGACCGAGTACACCGAGAGACCAGAGAACACCGAACAAGAGCACCGACTGAGAACACCGAAACAAGAGCACCGACTGAGAACACCGAACCAAGAGCGCGAATGCCTCCTGCGTCTCCGACTCTTATACCCCCGGCGCCCCGCCTGTTGCTCCGCCCCTTTTCGGCTCCACCCTCCTTCGAGAGGTTCTGGAAAAGGGGCGTTCCCTCACCCCGACCGCATCACACTGTCCATCACCAATCGGCGGCAGCTGCCCTTCCCCCTCTTCCCTCGCACCAAGCGCGGAGAAGCCAGACGGGAAAAACAGGCCGGAAAACGTGCGCATCCTCCTGCTAGCTCTGCGGAGATCGTCACCCGCACGGAGCCTGTTGAACGGCGAGGGGCGAAGATGTGGCTGCGTGGATGGTGGGGGTGGCGCGGTTGTTGAGAAGCGGCGTTTGTTGTGTGTGGTTCGAAAATAAAGAAAGGACAGAAAAACGACTAACTCAAAGTGTCGCAGCCCGAATGAATCACATAAATTCCCTCTAAACAACGGATTTGGGGCTAACTATAACATGTACTTAAAAGCTATCTCACCTACGGGACCTGAATGGTGGTTGCGAATTTCCACAGCCGTAACACTATGTATGTCTGTAAATGTAATGTTTGTTGAGATGAGATGTTTATGGTAAAATATGAGTCGAGTAAGAAGGTGACTCGTGTTAATGTTGTAGTTAGATCTTAAACTGTGTGAAAGATCACAAGAGTTTTGGAAATTTATGGCTACCCCTGGATAGTGATCCATCTCACGTTGATGAGCAATTTCTAGCGACATCTGATTGTAGAAATATCTAGTAAATAGAACGGCACTCACTAGAGCGTATCCCTCCTCCAAGCTGAACAGTTAACTTTTTGTATTTATGCATCCGGATCCAAACTAAAATCTAAATCGGCTAGTTCTTGTCACCTACTCAACTAGTCCACCATGTTTTGTAATAATCTGTCCATAACTTTTTTGAAATATCATGCTATATATCGTTTCACTCCCTATCTCTTAATGCTGAAGAATCACTTGGAAAATAAATAAATAAATCAGATCCGAATCTGGATCTTCACAGAAATTGAATAATTTCATCCTTTACGCGCACCAAACCTGTCCACCTAATTTTGTCCAAAACTTTTTGAGATATCCTGTTCACGGACAAACAGACAGACAAACAGGGCTGAAAGCATAACCTCAGTTCACCTTCGGTGGCAGACGTAATTATGAGTAGAGAGAGGGGTTTTTGTGAATGTTCTTGGACTCGGTATATAAGTGGTAAAACAGATTGAAAGGAGTGTGTTGAAGAAGAGCCAGTCATTGCTGTGCCAGTGTCTTTGTGTATCGCTTACGCTTTCTCTTCTAAATAAATGCAAGTTTGGATTTTGCCTGCCTACCTGTTGGACATCGATCGATCGATCCAAGGACTTTGGATTTTGTGACGGGCAGAATGAAGGGCTCTGAATGTGAGAAAGATATGCCTCTTAACTTTGCTCTTCTTCTATTTTTACACTGCAAGTGAATATCTCCTGCTGTGTACATCAGAGTTCAACGCAGTCTAGCACGGTTTCACTTGTGGATATCTGATCTCCATTTTCCCCTCTCTTCTCCTTCTTCTTCTTTCCAGAGTACTTTCGTGAATCGTTCTGCACTCGGCATTCTTCCACCACTCGACATTGTACAGCTCATATCCGAGTCACTCCTCTCGGTAAAGTCCAGAGCAACTTGCCTCAATCAACCAACAGAACTCACCTCGCTGTTATCGTGCCTTTAACCAGTGTGTTTGATGTAATCCCATCTGTTGACCAGGTTGCTCCACAGGGTCTACAGCAGGTGCAGACAATGGCCTGTGGCTCTTGCTCAAATGAAAATGCTTTCAAGGCAGTTTTCTTCTGGTATCGCGTAAGTTAAAAGAAACTCCATTATTGGTTTGACTCAAACTAGGCTTTTGTTCAGATAAATGGATTTGTACAAGAGTTTTAATCTGCAAGCTTGACAGTCATTTGGTTAGTTTGTTCAAAGATGAGAAATTGAAGTTTTAGCAAAGTTTGTTACCTCCACTATCAAAGGTGGATGGAGATTATGTTTTCCCCCCCCCTGTCTGTTTGTCTGTGAGCAGGATATCTCAAAAGTTGTGTTCAAATTCAGACGAAACTTGGTGGGCAGGTTGGGTGTGTGACAAGGTAGAAATTATTTGACTCTGATTCATTCTGACTCTAACATCGATCCAACCTGACTTGCTAACCCTCCTGTTGACCCTGACGAATTTGCCCCATGGCTGGATGCAGTGACACACTTACAGATCTCTCCCAGATGTTTTTTTTTTTAGGCAGGTGCTCCTCCCCAAAATGTTGCAACACTCCTGGGTGGTAAATCAGATGCTTCTCTTGACCCTGGCCTGCCACTGTTTTGGCTACAGGCTTGGTCTTGGCCCTTAGGCTCAAACCATCCTCATAAACCTTTTATTTTTCTGCAGCAAACTTCCAATCAATGATTGAGTGCGAGCTTGCATTGGCAGAACTTCCTTTTCCATGCTGTACCTTCTCATTTGGCTGCTTGAATGTCACTGGCTCTTTGTACATTAACGAGTCTTCAGAAGCTTTTTTCCTACACTCTCAGGAAGAGGTGCATCGTTGATGAGGTAGGAAACTAAAAACATTCTGCTTTTTTTTTTGCTTTTCACTATTGGCAGAACAAACAGCGTGGGGGTTCTGCATCTCACGAAGACCTTGAGAGTTCCATGCTGAACCAGGTATTGCAACTACAAGCCTTCATAGTTATGGTGATAACACGCATTGATTAAATGATTTCCATTTTCTGCTGAGGGTTCACTTTGGCCGAGTTGGTTGGTTCACCATGTTAAAATGAGATTTTGAAGTAAGTTGTTGAACATCACATTCTCATTGTATTGGATTTTATGAATTTACCAGAGTTCTTGGTGTAGATATGAATACTCGCACGTTCCTAAAGTTACAAATGGATGGCAGAGTAGCATTTTATGATTGTGGTTGTTTTGATGTTTTATCATAATATAATGGGCATAAGCCTGGAACTTCTAACACACTTTTCTCCGAACATATTCTGTTCATACTTCCAAAATCCTCATATTATGTGTTCCATGTATTTACGCAGGTGATAGCGGATACAAAAAATCGAATATCATAATCATATTAATATAATCATAATATAATATCATGGGCCTAAGCCTGGAACTTCTAACACACTTTTCTCTGAACATATTCTGTTCATACTTCCGAAATCTTCACATTATGTGTTCCATGTAGTTACGCAGGTGATAGCGGATTCAAAAAATCAAATATAGATAGAATTTTCAAAGAGGGAATCGATGACGTCACAATCAGCTTTCGGCGGCAAACCGACGGCCGGGTCCCATACGACATTCTTTACTTAACCAAGTCCATGAGTTCAGGACGTTTGTTCAACTCAGCATTTACGACTTTTATCCTGCCATGTTGTTAATCTGTTGATAGAGGTAATATAGAAACGATGAATATGTAAAATCGTTCGTGTTACTCATCCGGCACCATGTGTCAAGGCCAACAATCTAAAGCGACCGGTCTCAAACGCTACCATGGGCACCCAGACACGCCACCAATATTAACTGAGCTGTTGCATGCGGAGCAAAACATCCAAAGACACTACCGTAACCGAGGTATTGTGATCCGTCCTGCCCCCCATACCCGTCATAGATGGGTATCTGCTAGTTTGACTAACATGTGAATTATCTTGATACCTTTCATTAAAGTGCTCTTTTGTCATTTACCAAACATTGATGTTTCTTCACTTGTGTGCAGATGCCTGGTTCTCCTGATCTCTCTATCTTGTCTTTCATGGGAGGATTTCATGGACGCACCCTAGGTGAGGATCTTGGTTACCTCTTAACTGCAACTGTTGTTCATTTAAACCAACAATTGATAACAAGCTTTATCTACTCACCATTTTATATGGACGTTACCGACACCAAAACCCTTTTTCCTCTTCACCATAAAAACCTGCAAATTGACAAATATAACATGGGAATTAACTGAGAATTAACCAGACCCAGTGGTGTAATGATTGGAGTGTCCACTCTGAGTCTGTGAGGTCAGCGGTTCAAACCCCAGCCGAGTTAAGCCAAAGGCTTTTAAAAATGGTACGTGCTGCTTCCTTGCTTGATGCTCAGCATTTAAAAGGATAAGAGCACAGACATTCTCCATCAGTTGGCATCCATGGGAAGGAGGAGATTCCTCCGGAGTAAATTCCCCGTTGTGTGCAGTGAGAAAAGCGGCGCCATTATTGTGACATTGCTGGTACCCAGAGAATTGCAGGAAGTGACGGCACTTCCCTCAGTGGCTGTGTTGAATGATTGTGTGTGTGCGTGCGTGCGTGCGTGCATGCATGTGTGTGTCGTTCATTGTTATCTCCATAATTCGGGTTTCAGAAGGTGGAACAGAGTCCTCCCAGGACTCGAAGTATCCACCTTCGTTTCAGTGAAGGGTTGCAATTCACGGCCTAAGTTGTGAAGTTGTGTCGCTCTCAGAGTTTTGTTCCGAGGGCTCCTTTCAGGATCATTACTGAGCCCCAGACAGCCTCCAACTGTAATTTGTTTGTGGTAATGTTCCCAGGGATGGTTTTTCGGATCTTTGTGAGATTCTTATAGGAACTATGAGTAGGGTTCCTACAATAGCGTCCCGTGACCGTTTTGTCCGACCAAAGGTTTGAAAGTTGATTATACATAATTGGAGGGTGCTGAATAAAATGAGCTGCGGTAAAACTCGCAAAAATGTGGGCTAACTCGGCTAGACGTCAAAATTGAAGATGGCCACCACATGACTTCCGGTAAATTAAAAAATGGCACATCCTTGCTTCTACATATCAGATTTTCATAATCTTTTTGTCTAAATACATGTTTTTGAGGTCAAGGATTTCATTTAATGACATTACAAGTCACTATATTTATTTGGTTAGTCATGAAAATACATGAAAGGGCATCTCACAGGGCAGGAAAAACGTTCCAAGATGAAGGCTGGCTGGCTGAAACTTCTGTGGAATGAGAAGATGTTGTTGACTACCACAAGGAAATGAACTCAGTGAACAGGGTAAGAACGGCTCGATATGCTTTGACACAGCTGAATCGGTCATCGCAGACTCAGTGAGAATACCCCTAGTCATCTCAAGATTGACAAGCAAGCTGTCCAGGACCTTTGATCCGTTGATAGTTGCATCGCAGAGTTTGACTGTGATCCGTTTGATCTGGAGAAGCCACAACTGAGATCTCTGGAATCTGGAGTTACTCCTTCTGATGAACTTGTTCGTGACTTTGAAAGTGCCCGTGAAGACGGTGAAAGAAAAGTGAAACAGTTCTTCGATGATCACGTTTTCAGAGAATACACCCTTCGATGCTACAATCCACAAAAATTCAAGGTGTAGTTTCAGCAAGCCGAAGACAGATGCCATGGACAACCAAGCGTTGGTATCAGAAATCTGGCTTGTACAGACAGCTGAAGAGAAAGTTACTCTTGCACAGGTGATGGAATACCGTGTGACAGACGAGTGCCTGCCACTGTTCAACATTAATGGCACCATGAAGAAAGTCCAGAAATCAAAATTAGTCGAGAAACTACACATACAGCCCATTGACCCAGTTCCTGATAATGCATCGTTGATGAGGTAACGAAATGGGGCCATTGCATTAGTCGATATGGGTTTCCTGTGATGACTGGCTTCTCCATCTGCAGAAGATCGTGAGAAACCAGATGGGACAACCTTCACATGGGGTGATTATGCAAAGAAATTATTCTCTGTTATTCTTGCGAGGCATCCACACACACACACAAGCCAAATTGTGTTCACGAATAACCCTGATGATGTAGAAATCACAATAAAAGCTAGTGAGCCATGAGCGACGTGAAACAAACCCATCATGCTACCATGGGCCACCGTAGACCCCCATCCCCCCCCGGGGATTTTTGTAGACTATGTTTTTCAGATAGCTTGACTCATGCCCTAGCACAATCCGGTTGTCTGCAAAAAAAATCGGTGGTGGGTGTGGTCGTGACACGCCCCGCCAGCTAACCCACCCCATTCTGAAATAAGGAATTTGGTCTCCGTAAATATCTTCGCTATCCCTTAGGCTAGGACGCTGAAATTTCTCATACTTTACCGTTGTGGTCAAGTCTTAACTGAAAATCTCAAAATGAAATCCAAGATGGCCGCTATAGTGACGTCACAGTGACGTCATTTCCGAAAAGTCATTTTCAGGCTGTTTTTAGACCTAATTTTGGAATTTCATTTGTGGATGTTTTTTCTTTAAACTTATGCATAATTTCTGTTGTTCACTAGCTCACTTCCATCATACATGTAGTATTCACAGATTTTGTATTGATGTTGATGTTTATTGATTTCTGTATTTCAGTTTAGATGAGACTTTTCAATGGCCGACAAGAAGAAAACAGATGAAAAACCCTTGAAATTAAAGGCCAGCTCACGGTCTAAAGCCAAACATTCGCATGAAGGCTTATCCTGTATTATACACTATGTGAAACACACCTCAGATAAAAAAGTTAGACCACTTTCAGATGTTAGTTTCTCGAAGATAGAAGAAACAGTGGAACTGCGACAGAAGAGAGCTAATGCCAGTGAAAGGCTTGATGATATTTGTATGGAGGTACCAAAAACTTTCTACAAAAACGTGCACGGAGCGCACAGATGGTGTTATACAAATTCACGAACACGTCCCACTTCCTCAAAAGAAAGGGTCCTGCTGAAGACGATGAAGTACCATGTAGCCGCAAGAGACGCAGATCCTCAGAATTGCTGCAATATTATTTCCTGCGAACAAATGTCTCTTCTGCGACAGATCACGTAAAAAGTACAGGGGAAGAAGAGGCTTGTGAAGTGTGTTACAACTAGCGCAGAAGAGTCAATCAAAGCAGCGCGCTGAGAAAATGAAAGATGCCAATATATTGGCGAAAGTACAAGATGTTGATTTAATCGCCCGTGAGCACACTACCATCCGTCGTGTCGTAAGCATTATACACGCACAGATGATCGGCATGAAAAAACTGATGTAGACACTTCTGTCGTGGAACAACAGAATGCTCATGCAGCTGCATTTGAGCATGTCTGCCAATATGTTGAGAACAGCATTATCCATGGGGCTAACGTTGAAAGAGTTACAATGCTCAAGGACCGATATTTGCAGTTTATGTTGAGCAATAGCCCCGAATTTTACAATGTCAATTACAAAACTGACAAGATAAAAGCAAAGTTGACAAAGAAATTTGGAAGCAAAATACAGTTTTGGCAACCTAATTACAGGAGTGAACTTGTGTATTCGACGGAAGTTCCAAAAGGTCAGGCCATCGAGTCTACATTGAGGTTGCTGCATCCGACCTGAAACGCCTTGAAGAAGCAGCACTACTCCTAAGAAGACTTATCTTGGCTCCAAAGAAGAATCCACAGAGATGTCTTGGCCACCTTCACCGAGCTTCTTACTTAGTGGAATTATCCACCCACCTACTCAATTGCAAGATTTTCTCTCCTGGGTGATTACTGAAAGAATTTGCAGATGCGTCGGCGAAAAGAAGCAGATTGGTTGATTCCTTTGCTGAAGATATTTGCCAAGCTTGACAAGAGGGCAATGGACAATGCCCAAACACCTTCTTCTGGGTATGACACTAAGGCATTTGACTGGTAGTGCTGAAATAGTCACTCTATTGAATCGATATGGACACTGTGTTTCCTACTCTCGTTTGCTGGAACTGGAAACGGCCATGTGTAAGACATAGTGGAGAGAGAAGGCGTTATTCCACCTTCAATTCAGCCAGCCGGAAATGTTGTTAGTCATCTATGCTGGGACATTTTGACTGAACGAAGAAACACCTTCGGGTACTGGCACAACACACACGGCCCATGGGATAATGATCCAGGAGGTTCTTGTAGATGCTTGCAGCAACCCCTCTTGCATTCAAGTTCCCGTTCTCAAGAACAAGCAGCGCTCAGTGGTTTACAATCCTCAAGAATAGAGCCATGTTTTGTCAATACCAAGACTGAACCATCCCTTGTAGTATCCATCAGTGATGTGGAGGATGTGGAGGAGCTACATTCGACTCAAGAGGAAGCAGACACAAGGATGATTCTGCACTGCCTACATGTGGCTTCACATTCCTCATCTGAGTCCACAATGTAATTAGATCACCAGACACAGATGTATTCTTGTTGCTCTGAAATTTGCGAAGATATTCAACAGCGAGTGTTATTTGACACAGGCGTCGGCAACAAACGATGGATGATTGACGTTCATCGTGTAATCGCAGAAGCTGGAAAAGATATCTGTTCAGCACTACCAGCGTTGCATGCATTTTCTGGGTGCGACACAACGAGTTCATTCGTACGAAAGGGGAAGCTGCTTCCTTTGAAGACTCTTAAAGATCATCCGGATTTCTTGGCTACGTTCCTCTCATTAGGAAGTTCACCTGATGTGAGTGATACACTTTATCAGACGTTAGAGCACTTCACATGTTTGTTGTACAGGAAGAAGTCAACATCATCTGATATCAACAAGCTACGTACCGAGCAGTTCTTGGAGAGGTTCAAGCCAAAATCTGGATCATTGTTGACCAGTTACAATGGAGTTGACTTGAGCATACTACCTCCATGCCGGGCATCACTGCGGATGCACATACAGAGGCTAATTACCAAGCACTGGTCTGGTGCAGGGCAGACCAGCAGCAGAGTCACGCCAGATGGGCACGGTTGGTGCATAGTAGATGGCGAATTGGATTTCCAGTGGACGGAGGGAGATTTGATGCCGAAGAGCTTGTGGATTTGTACGATGAACCGGAAGATGAGGATGAAGAGGAAGAGGACCTTCCAGAAGTTGAGAGTTTTGAAGATACAGAGGAATAATTTTCCATGTTTGCCTTCTGCTAGTCCGTTATTATATAGCCAGTACATTGGAACTTATAGAGAACACTGCCACGAGTTTCACCACATGAATGGTTGTTAGTTGTTAGACTCTACTGTACCATTGCAATATACCAATGTCACAAGTTTAAACTTTTTCTTGATAGCTTTAGAGAACCTGGACAACATATATATTTGTGGATTTATTGTTTATCAAGATATGCTTCAATAATCCTTGATGGTTGTCCACTAATGCTGAGATTTGCTAATTGGAAACGAATATTGGCACATGCAAAATAAAACGTATCATTTCAATTTGATTTCAGTTCAATTTATAGCGATGATTAATTGATAATATGACAAGTAATTGATATTCATATCCGTGTGATAATGAGAGCATCTGAATTAATTCTGCTTAGTAATAATGAACCATTGCGAGATGATTGGAGAAAAATGCTCAAAAATATCATTTTCTGTTATGACGTCACTGTGACGTCATTGATCTTTGGGTCAATAAATTTCTTCATGGTTTTATAAAGAACAGCTTTTCTAATACAGCAAGGTGAAATTCAGCAGGATTCACTTAAAAGTACACAAGAAAATAGCAAAATCTCACCCCACCCCCATTCCTAAAATTATCAAAATTGCATCAGCAAGGTACAGTTAACATAGCCTATACTTTTATTCCACCAAAATTCTGCTTGCAGACAAGCAGATATTCAAAAAGACATATAACAGGCTTATCAAAAATGATAGTCTGCAAAAATCCCAGGGGGGATGGTTTCGGATATTGGCCCATGGTCTATAGGGATGGGTCCAAAAATGTGTATATGAAGACATCAGAGAAGCTTTCAGCCTCCAAGGATTTTCACAATCTCTTCTGTAATAAAGCAAACAAATACTGCAGAAATTTCTCAAAGATGAATTCAACAAGCTTGCAAAGAAACATCCATGTTTTGGCTTTGTTTATTCAATCAGACAAAATTGTTGGAACTTTTACACAAGAGAAAGAATTGAAAATTTTGAATGCGAGCACATTGAGGCAGCTACAATCATCTTCTACATCTATTCCCAGATCCGGAAAGCAGGAATCATGGATGCAGTTGTGATTGATGCTGAGGACACTGATGTAGTTGTACTTTCTTTTTATGTTGCACACAAAATAGAGGGCATCCTTGCTATCTGTTCTTGTGTATGGCAGCTTAGCTGCTGGGCAGCTATCATTTCTTGGAAGCACAGTTGTGCTGCTGATGCTGTACCCCTCTACCAGTACACTGGTATTCATTTCGCTGACCTCGGAATGATGACAGGCTGAGTCAACCCCACCTGTTAGTTCAGCAGCTAACGGGGCTCAAACTCATGACCCTAGTATCCGAAGTGAGGTACCCGAGCCGCAGAGCCAACACCACGCTTGTTGTTGCTATCAAGCGGAAGAAAGACATTATCGACTGTAGAGAACAATGTTCACAGGACAGAGCTGACATTTTGATTCCACTGCATAATCACACCGGATCTGACACAACATCTGGATTTTTCAGACATCGAAAGAAGACTGTGCATGACAAAGACACTAAAATGCAGGAGATGCGCAGTCTGTTGAGGGGAGTTGGGAAAGCACTTCCTGTGACACAGGAGGCGCTTAACCAAGTTGCCATTTTCACCATCTGCTATATGTACAGTGACAAGGTCAGCCAGACACTGGGTGAAGCAAGAGCAATGAAATGGGGCCAGATGAAAAGGAAGTCCACGTCACGTATCCCACCTGACCTTGACTCCTTTACCTTGCATATGACGAGAGTGAATTATCAAGTTTACCTTCACCTGATTGCTGAATTGTGACAAGCCAGATGCCCCACCTGAACCCACAAACCATGGATGGACACTGAGGGAAGGCAGATATGTGCCAGTAAGGTACATCCAGGATGCACGTCCAAGAAGCCTGAATGTCTTGGTTGAGCATCAGCAGACATCAATTAAACACGAAGAGATTAGTGACAAAGAGGAAGTCAGTGACTGAAGAAGATGAGGAATAAGCCCTCTCATGTTTACGCACACACACACACACACACACCATTGCTTTTATTGGTTCCAAATCAATCAAGGCCACAACACCGGTGGGCTAAAGATGTCAAATTGTTGCATATCTGAAGAAGTTTTCATGTTTAGCATTCTCTATATGGTTGCAGTCATCCTGGAATATACTTTATAACATAGACATTTATGAAAACATCCACCACTATAAATATTGCTTAACACATGAAATGCAATGTTGACCAGATAGCATAAATTTACACTCATCATTTACGAATACATGACACTGAGAAGTGATAATGTGCCATTTTAGGATTTGTCTGCAAGTTACCTGTTGGCCATCTTTGCTTTTGCCTCCAAAAAGTGTTAATATAGATTTTTATGACTAAAGAAAATACATGTAGTGACAGCAATGTCATTAAATTAAATCCTTGACCACAAAAACATGTATTTAGATGAAAAGATCACGAAAATCTGATATGTAGAAGCAAATATGTGCCATTTTTTAAAATTTACCGGAAGTCGTGTGGCGGCCATCTTCAATTTTGACGTCTAGCCGAGTTAGCCCACATTTTTGCAAGTTTCACCCCAGCTCATTTTATTCAGCACCATCCAACTATGTAAAATAAACCTTCAAACCTTGGTTCGGACAGAATGGTCACGGGACCCTTTTGTGGGAACCCTACTATATGTTTTGAGGTTTACAATTTAAATGAAGTTGATTATAGGATGTGAAATTAACATCATTTACAGCAATCTTTAAAATTATATGATATTTTCGGAATGTGTTTGTGTGGGTGTGTGAGAGATCCAGTTCGAGCCTTAGTCCTTGTATAAAAAAGCATCTTGTGAATGAATCTCAACGAAGAAGCTGCTTTTTTTCACTGAGCTTGCAAATTTGGCACAATAATGTGTTGATAATTCTCCCTCTCCCCCCTAAGTTTCATGTTGAAGACGCTGTTTTAGCGTGCATATGCCATTTGTGACGATCGTAATGTGCGTTCTGGCATTGTAACACTCATTTCTACGTCAGGCTGCCTGTCATGTACACACTCCAAAGCCATCCACAAAGTGGACGTGCCCGCATTTGACTGGCCCATCGCACCATTTCCCCATCTCCGCTATCCGCTCGACGAGTATCCGGCCGAGAACGCGCATGAGGAGTCGCGCTGCCTAGAGCAGGTGAGATTCTATTTATTTCTTCCAAATGAATTGGTTTTTTTATTTTATTAAATTTGCTAATTGCAAAACATTAAACTGAAATACATTATTTCTGGAAAATCATTTTCCATGTTTTATGTTTTTTTTAAAGAAGATAATTTCACACTTCTTGACTCTTGGGGATTATCTGCATATGACATGTGGAAAAGTTTTTGATCCTTCTTCCCTCCTACTAACTTTCTCGAACTTTTCTATTGTCCCCTTCCCCCAAAACCATTTCCCTTCCCTTCCCTTCAAATGTATTCATTTATTTGCTCTCCTGACCACCTCCTCCACCTTTTCCATCTCCATTGCTGTAGCATGACTTAATATACTTTTATACTAATTTATTTTATAACATAAAAAGGACAAATAGGGAGGAAGAGGTTGTGCAGTATTCGATTGCACATTACCTCATGAAATTTTTTTGGTTTCTTCAATTGTACCATTTACCGTCAGTAGTTACTGTCAGTAGTTTGCACAGAACCGGTAAGAAATAATAATAAAAGGCCTTTTTATCTGTTTGTGTTACTGAGGCTGATTATTATTATAATTTCTTTTTTGTATACATTGTCGAGGCTCGTAAGATAGCTAACACACAACGCACAACAATGGGGGCAGCAGACCAGAGGGGCGGGAGAGGGGAGGATAAAACAGTGGGGAACAGAGACATTAGGAGATCTGTGGAAGGGAGAGGGATGGGGTGGGGAACACAGGGTATACAAGATGGACATTACAGGGACTTTCAGGACCTTACACGATGGGGAACTTTTGGGAAGGAAGGCCGGGAATTTGATTTATCCTTCTTGACAGGTTATTTTTGTAATGTTAAATGAGAATTACTCTCTTTATTACCATAGCAATATATACCTTAATCTTCTACATCAATGCGGTTTCCTTGTGTGGTGTCAGGTTGAGGAGCAGATTGAAGCATACTCTCGTCGTGGGCGCCCGGTGGCAGGCATTGTAGTCGAGCCGATCCAGGCAGAAGGGGGAGATAACCATGCCTCTCCAGACTTCTTTCGGCGTTTACGTGGTCTCGCAACTAAGGTATGATGCTCGAGCTAGTGGCATTGCGGGGCTGCCCAATTGTTTTTGACACCATTTTTGCATGTTCTGTTTAGCATGAAGGATTTGTATTCGAGCAAACCATTCGTCAAGAGCATATCGTAAGCTCATATCAAAAGTGTCACAGCCTTTCTTAACTGACATCTCACTACTTCCCAACTCCAGCATGGCTGTGCATTCATCTGCGATGAAGTACAGACCGGATGTGGTGCTACAGGACCTTTCTGGGCTCATGAATATTGGAATCTCGATTCCCCACCAGACGTGGTCACATTCAGCAAAAGAATGCTCACCGGAGGATTCTTCTTTCACAATGAGTTCCGGCCAGATGCTGTGAGCCATGACGTGCAGGACTCTCACACACATCGGTGCTCAACATCGAGGTCACAGATCATATCTCTGGTCATTGTGCGCCATCACATAGTGGCTGAGGGTTTATGGCCCTGAGGGCTCGTGCTGTGTTTTTGCAGGCATATCGTATCTTCAACACATGGATGGGAGACCCCCCAAAAGTGCTTCTGCTCCATGCGGTGTTGCGTGTAATTCGTGAAAAGCACCTGCTGGATGGTACGCGGCGTGCTGGGGTGGTGCTGCTTAAAGGCCTCACCCAGCTGCAAGTGAGTGTGGCTCTCCAAGATAGGAAATTTCAATTTAACTTCATGGGCCGAATTTACGAAAGGTGTTTAAGAGTTAGACGTGTGTAGAATCTCTATCGTGTGATGATCACTCATTCAAAGTTAATCGCCAATTGCTGAAGAGTGATTATCTAATGCGTGATCAAAACCTAATCACAAACGTTTAAATGCCTAATAAACTTCCACACGTCGCTGAGGGCATGTTTCAAGCCTTGAAGCAAGCATTGTATCTCTATCTATCTATATCTATAAAACTGAGGATGTGTGTGTGTGGTTTTATGGTCCGTTATGCATTTCACAAACTCCAACCGTTCCATTCAAATTCGTACGATTATGGCTTTTGGTCCAACTTAGGTCATGGGTTATAAATTTTTCCATAACACTTCCGATATTCGAAAAATCGATAAATCGATATCCCTTATGGATTTTCCATTCAAATCCACTCAAGTTTAAGGCCTACGGGGACGCAAATTTCCACTTTTCCCCGGGCGCCGTTCACCTCCGCTACGCCACTGCCGAAAAATCCCTGATTGCAGAACAAATCGATAATTAATTTCATTCTTGCACTTCCCACTCGACTCCCCAAATAAGCTTAAACGCAATTTATTTTTAATTGCTTGCCCTCCCTACCTTTTCTGCTGCATACACTGCATTTGTGTATTGTGCTTGTGGTGCATGCGAGAAATTTAATGTGTTAATTAACGTTAAGATGACGAAATCGATCCCGTGCATGCAGTTATATTAACGTTAAGATGATGAAATCGATCCAGTGCATGCAGTTCACGCCGTGCACGCATGCAAGCTTTTTGTGCATGACCTCATTGCGCGTGTCCTATTGGTTGCTCAAGGTCATTGCCCTTAGCTTTACTTTTGCACCGACCACTCACGTGTGGCTTTGGGATGCAACTCATTTGTCATTGGTCGGCTATGCCGAGGAAAAACGTGTCACATTTTCTCCTGTCCGCTATTGTCCGGTCGCATCTTTAGTGCTGTGGACTACCGATTATCCTTTTTCCTGTGATTGTGCTTCTGCTGTTTCCCGTTCTGACGTTGTTTCTTAATGTTCGGAGGAACAATCCTGAGCTCGGCTGATTTTCAAACGCCGTTCGCGTTACACTAACATTACACTTCATATCCGTGAGTTATTACTTTTGCGTTTAACCACTCCCCTTTTTTACATATTGTTTTTTCGATATAAACCCCAAATTACAAATTTACCCGTCTAAGTCGTACTCTACCCTACAATTTTTTTTGTCCAAAAACCGTAGTTCTGTTCAATCTCGGTTTACCTTTTTCGATAATGCCGCCTAAAAGAGGGTTTGTCTTGGGCGTCGGACAGCGTTGCCACGACTCGAAGGGTTTCTAGGGCAAACGAGTCGCTCGAGGAAACTACCGCCCGACTTTCACAGAATGCCCTGCGCGCAGCGGAAATCAGGGCTTCGGAGGGCGATGAACAGCGGGCGGTTCGGCTTTCCAGGAACACTGCTGCAACAGCTGCTTCCAGGGCTCTAGAGGGTATTGAGCAGCGATCGTTCGGCGTTCCAGGAACGCTGCTGCAACAGCTGCTTCCAGGGCTTCGGGGGCGATGAACAGCAGGCGGTTCGTCGTTCCAGGAACGCTTCTGGAACAGCTCTTTCTAGGTCTACTGAGACTCCACAAGAGCGACGCCAAGGTTAGACGTAATAGTCAACGGCGGACAACATCCGTGGCGTCACGTGCCCAAACAAACAGTTTTGATTTCGAAAAGCTTTTCAGTACGAGGCCGAAGTTAACTATTCCATGCGTGGTGACATACAAATTGGTGAGATGCGCTTCACTGCCAATTTTGGCGTGCCCTTAAGTGGGGTGGGAGTCGCCAGGTATGTGCTGCTCCAACGGTAAGGTCAGTCTACCTCCACTTGAGGAACCGCCACAGCCTTAAGGGACCTGCTTGCAGAGTCTTCATTGACTTCAGATAGTTTCCTTAAGCTCATCAGGAAATATAACAGTGCCTTCCAAATGACATCTTTCGGGGCGCATGTTGTTAGGGAAGGGGTTGGATGCCTACGTTCAAAGTTCAGGGTCAGGTTTACCATCTAATCGGGTCGTTGCTCCCTTCGCAAAACTGTAAACCTTCGTTTTTGCAGATTTACTTCATTGCTGACTACAACAAACAGGCCGATGCACGAATTGATATTTTCCCTCCACCTGAGGACGACGAAGAACATGACACCTTAGACAGGACGTGCTGCTTAGCTTGCAACGCATGCTGCACGAGAAAAATAATTACGTTCGGAGTTTTAAGTGCGCCTTAGAGTCAGCCCCATCCCCTACTTTTTCCATTGTCATTGACGCGGATAAGAGGCCTGCGGGGAGCACGCCCGCCGATACAATGCCCCTTCATATAACGAGGTCGCCATACTCCTCCATGGGACCAGCGTAAAAAGCGGGACATTGTTTTGCACAGTCGCGATAGCCGTCTTCAACGAATCAATGAAACGCACTGGTCATATGACGCCCTACAATATCCGCATCCGCGCTTTGGCCCAAGGTTAGGACTCTACGTCTCAGCACTAACATGCGAGCTCACCTGCGTGGAGACGGCGCGTCTGCGTCGTTGCACAGCTCTCCTTACGCTTGGCGACGGCACATGCCAAACGACGACCGTGGCTTCGTTTCATTAGACTCCTTTGCAGCGTTGTTGCTACTGCTTCCGATCTTATGGATTCAGTTTTCCCGCAACTTCCCCTTAAATATTCGGACATGGAGTGGCTAAGTCAGAGGGCCATTCTGGCACCAAAAAATAGCGTTGTGTACAACGTAAACGATCAGCTACTCCAGCTCATTCCTGGAGAGGCCTACGTTTATAAGTCTATTGACAGGACTATTGATCCAGAAGACGCAGCAAACTATCCTATTGAGCTGTTAAATTCGCTCGAGCCTCCCGGATTGCCCCCCCCACACCTTGAAGCTCAAAGTTGGTGCTCCTATTATGCTGCTCCACAATTTGGTTCCTCCAAAGCAGTGTAATGGGACACGCTTCGTCATCAAGGCATTAACACCACGTCTCATTGAAGCCACGATAACTACAGGCTGCGGCCGAGATGAAGTAGTCCTTAAACGTTCTGAAAACCTAACTCATCTTTTGCGTGTTACTTCCCCTTTTTTAATCCGCCTGTCAATACATCATTTCACCCTACGTTTTCTACGGTACCATACAGGTCCGGATCGAAGTCTTTACGCGGTTTAGGGCCGTCAATTATGAGGTAGTAAGCGTTTAACTGTTCAGTGGTGGAGCTACGCTTATTGTGGCTTTCAGCAGCTATTCAGGAAATTTGCAAGAAATCCCGAGCAACGCCGGGCTTTACTGCTAGTGGCTTACAATTGGTAGTTTCCATGGGATGGTGAATATGGATGCGTTTGGAGTGCTTGAATTAGCTTGAGGAGGCATAAGAGGATAGGAATAGGGCAGTTCACCGACGTGCATTGACAATCTTCGAGGAAAGACGCAAGTTTCTTCTCATGAGCCAGTGCCTTTGACTTTGTCTTCATCCTCCTCCAGAGTTCTCGGAGGTCCCTGGCAGAGGA
Organism: Eptatretus atami; assembly: GCA_035128595.1. Taxonomy (NCBI): domain Eukaryota; kingdom Metazoa; phylum Chordata; class Myxini; order Myxiniformes; family Myxinidae; genus Eptatretus; species Eptatretus atami. Next base: position 121,427,329 of record CM068959.1, read on the forward strand.
ATTGGGGCGCTCTGGGAAATGGGCTGCTTGGGTCTTTTGGAAATATCTTCCCATGCGAGCTGCTTTTTCTTATTTTCACACAAAAAAAATTGACGTACGCATGGCCAATGCGGAGTCATTTCGGTGAATTGGTTCAGTAACCTTTTATATGGTACACTGAACAAAATAAATGTTTAAAAGGCATTAAATCATAACCTATGTGTGCACAACTAAGCAGCTGTTTATCTCCCTTTGTAAATTGCTATCTAGACGGGCGAGTCACTGTGCGCGCACAATGATGTTTCGTCACCTTTTAAGCCTTAAGGTGTGAGAGAAAGGCGTTCGTTCACCTGAAGGCCTTTCGTAAATTCGGCCTGAAATGTTCAACTACATTTTCTCTGCTTGAGCCTTCCTGTCGATTGTGGTTTGATACTCCCAGATTTTATGATGCAGGAACAGTACCCAAACTTGTTGAGCGAGGCACGTGGCCAGGGCACCTTTTGCGCTGTGACCGTACGTGATGAGGAGACTCGTGAAAACTTGCTCGCATCATGCCTCAACAAGGGTATGTGGAAAACTGCGTATGGGGCTACTTATGCATGCCTGGAGAAGCGCAGGAGTAGGAGATGAAAATTTTCGTAAAGAGAGGAGGATAAGAGAGATAAAGTAGGGTAGTGGAATCTGGGCAGACAAGGGAAAGGTGGTTGGAGAGGATATGTGTGTAAGGGGAGGGGGTGAAGTCTGCCTTTGTGAATGTAATATAAAATGGTTTGCATTTGAGTGTGTAATCAAGACAGCTCTGAATCCTACATGGGGTGCTAGCACTTGCACCTCATGCCTGCTGTTGGCTTAATGGTTAGGGCGGTGAACTTGCGATCCGAGGATCCTGAGTTCAAATTCCATTTTGCTGTTGAATTAATATCAGGTGGGGTTGACTCTGCCTGTCATCCTTCCGAGGTCGGCAAAATGAGTGCCAGTTGCTGTATCCTGTGTCGGAGGGCACCCGTCCAGGATTGTGCCCAATAGCCAAGGAGACAGCTTAGGCAGCACCAACACTCTGCACAGAGTATGGTCCCCATGGATGGACAGATGGACCTGCACCTCAACCTGGCCTGTTGATTAATTAGCACGTCCTCCCACGCAGCAGGAGACGGAGTTTTGCGATCGCTCCTGTGGTCTGTCCAAGCCATAACTTTTTTTTTTAAACCATTTGAGCTTTTGTCATTAAATTTTCATCAAATCATTATTTTGAGAATTTGGAGAATTTTTTTTTTTTAATTTGGTCAAAATGTGAAAGGGCAAAGTCATCTTGACTATAGATTTTCCCTTATTACCTCACCCCACCGTAGCGAGCGCATAATGCACGAGACGCCCCGCTTTTTAGCCCGTCCCCCACGCAGCAGAAGACAGGGTTCTGCAATCACTTCTGTGTGTCTGTGTATCTGTCTGAGCTGTAACTTTTTTACCATTTGAGCTTTTGTCATCAAATCTTCAACAAACCTTTACTTTTAGAAGATGGAAAACACAAGTTCACTAGAAGGGTACTCGGTAGAGTGCATACCTCCACCACACAATGCCTGATCCACGAGAACATATCGGGCCCAATACATTTTTGAAACATCATGCTACACAGTACTATATCGTACTTGGCCTTATCTCTCAATGGTGAAGAATCACTTAAAAAATTAAATAATTCTCGTTTCCAGATCTGAATCTGGATCTTCACCAAAATCTAATCAGTTCGTCCTTGTCACACACCGAACCTGTCCACAAAATTTCATCCGGATCCATCCACAACTTTTTGAGATATCCTGTACACAAACAGACAGGACAGAAAGGGGTGAAAACGTAACCTCCTTCACCTTCGGTGGCGGAGGTAATAAAATGTACAATTGTTTTAACTGTCGTTTTCGTCAAGTTTAGTTTGAGCACAAAGTGGACGCGGATGGGTTTGGCATATTTATATTTTGAATGCCATGTCGAGGCTCGTGAAAGAGCTAATACACAGAAACATACAAGAGGGGCGGGAGAGGGAAGCACAAATAGTGGGGGAACAGAGACAATAGGAGATTTGTGGAAGGGAGAGGGATGGGGCGGGGAACACGGGGTAAACAAGATGCTACTACAGGGACTTTCAGGAAGGAAAACAGGGAATTTGAAGGAGGTGAGTTTGGGGTGGATTAACGGGTAGTAAAGATTGAGATTTTGAATGGGGGAAGGTATGAGATTGTGGTGAACAGCTGTTTTGAAGACCTGGAGGGAGGACTGGGATTGAAGAGAGTGTGGGAGTTTGTTCCAGAGGTGGGGAAAAAGGAAGAATGAAAGAGTGAAGGTAGGCAATAATTCTTGATTTTGTCTGTATTACCAGAAGTGGGATTTTGGTGGATCTTGAGCGCCCTGAGGAAATATAGGGGGGACAGATCACAGACAGAGCAGGGGGGGCAAGGCCGGAGAGGAGATGATAAAAGACAGAAAGACCACCGACGTGCCTCCAGTGAGAGAGTGAGAGACCCAAAGACTCAGCTTCATTGCGGGAGATACCAATGATCCTAAAAGCCTAGGTTTCCGCAGTGTGAAATCGAGCTAGGTGTGAGGCAGGAACACTACCCCAAAGGGGGGAGCAGTACTCCATCAGACTTTGAATGAAAGCTTGGTAAGTGGTTAGAAGCTCAGGTGTGCCAAAGAAGGACTTTGCACGACGTAGGATGCCCAGTCAGTGACTGGCTTTGGAGGCCAGCTTGGAGATGTGGCTTTCCCAGGAAAGATCATGGCAGATAGTGAGACCCAAAAGCCTGAATGAAAGGACTTCTTAAAGGAGATTGTTGAGAAAGTAGATGGGGGGGGGGGGGGGGGGGGTTCCAGACGGTCCTTTCGGAGAGACATGGTGAGAGTGTGAGATTTGTCAGGATTGAAAAACATGTTCCAAGTGTTTGACCAGCTTATGATTTTATCCAGGTCTGCAGAGAGTGTAAAGGCTGCTGCTTGCCGATCAGAGGGATGAGAGATGGAGTCATGGCAGAGGGTGGAGTCATCAGCAAAGAGATAAAGAGTATTTTCCAGGGAATCTGAGAGATCATTGATGAAAACCAGAAAAAGCACAGGGCCAAGAACACTGCCTTGAGTAACTCCAGCCTGGATGGGAAGAGGAGATAAGAGAATTCCATTGAGAGCCACGCGTTGACTGCGACAGGAGAGGAAGTCTGCGATCCATGAGAGGAGATTGCCTTGGATACCATAAGAAGAGAGTTTGGTGAGCAGAGCAGGATGCCAGACCATATTGACAGCTCACGATATGTCGAGGGAGATCGCTCTGATCTCATGTTTGGGCGATAAAATTTGAACTACCCACATAATATTATTTGATTTGGCAAGATAAATGGTGCAGTTGAAATGTTTGGCAAGATATCAGAGGCCTTTGTGAACAAATGAGGATGAGGTGAGGAATTGGTCAAGGCCAGAGTGCTTGTGAAGAGCAAGATGTATGGTAATTATTTGTATCAGTCCCATTGATACCTTCAAAAAGTGAGGATGGCAGAACTGCCAAAATTAATATTTCCTCTCGTTATTTTAATGAGAGCAAACAAAAAGGGAAAGAAGTAGGTGGAAATCTGTGGCAGTATCCAACTATCTATAACAAATAAAATTGTGTGTGTGTGTGTGTGTGTGTGTGTGTGTGTTTTACATCTGATATTTGTAGAATCAAACGGCTGCGCCAATCTCTACCAAATTTCGCAGACGTGCTCGAGGTACCCAGGGTCAGATCATGGGCACAAAATATTCTTCCCTCCCCCATGCCTGCGAGGGTGGGGGAGACGATTTAAGATTTCGACTTTTAAGCGTGGCACAGTGCAAGTGGTTTACTGACACCTGCTGGAGAGAGGGGGTATTACTAGATATGGTGCAAAATAGATTTGCCCCACCATCCTCCCCCTCCAACTGCTCCCAGAGGGAGGGGTGCTTCCAACGTAGTAAATAAGTATAAAATGCATGGTATTATCGAATAAATTTTCCCATCCCTAACACAATAACTCCACAGCTGTTTTGGGAAAAGTTAACTGTGTACAGCACCCAAGTGTTTTTAAAGATTAAGTGGTCCAGTGAATCACAAACTTGCACAGATTGGATAATAAAAAGTTTGTTCTCTTTGGTGTCAATCTATATGGAAACATCTGCATTTCGTTGGTCAAGTTTTGATAAGTGTGTGTGTGTGTGTGTGTGTGTGATGATGATGTGTAGGTGTGCTGTTGGGTGGCTGTGGGGAACTCTCAATTCGTTTTCGCCCAGCACTCATTTTCACAGAGCAGCATGCAAACGTCTTCCTGGAGATTTTCGACTCTGCGCTGGCAGAGTGCAAGTGACCGACTTAACTGTGAGCAGCCTTCCCTTTGAGGCAAAACATCCGGCAACCATTAACATTAATGTCTAGATTCTAACCCTGCACTTGACTTGATTGAAAATACTACATTCCTTTTTGGAAGTTGCACTGAGACATCTGCAAAAAGGAGTCAAAATGTATTTTTCTCTGAGCTTTTAAAAACATTTTCACAACCAAAACCATGACTTCCACTCCAATGGCATCAGGAAACCCACCGACCACTGGGGAAATCATGCATCATTGACTGGAAACAACACAGAAAAGGATTAACAACATCCACATCTTCTCCTCCTCTTCCTCTTCCCTTTATAAGGGGTGAGGTGTGATGGCACCAAGCTTCTGCCCTGCCTTGACCATGATACTCCTCCACCTCCCTCTGTCCTCAGCCAACTCTCTCCACTCTCCAACTACCCCTACCTTACGGATATACCTCCTCACACAATCGTCCCATCTCAACTGCAATCTACTCTTTTCCTCCTACTTTGCTCCCTCAACCTATCCACTCTCTTTGTCATTCTCTCTTCCCCCATCCGCACCAAGTGTCCAGCCCATCTCAGTCGGCATTTCACCAATCTCCCCATCAAACTCGTCTAAACACCAATCTCCTCCCTCAGTTCATCCATCCTCCTTCTATCCGCCCTTTTCACTCCTGCAATCCTCCTGACCCACTTGTTCTCACATACCTGTAGCCTCTGTTGTGTCTGTCAGTGCCACCATCTCCAGACTGTAAAGGTAGGCCGGCCTTACACACGACGTCAGAACATTCCCTTTCAATTTACTGTTATCTTTCTGTCTGCCATTACACCCACCACCACCCTCCACACATCCACACCCATCTGAATCCTCTTCCACACCTCTTTCTCAGACTTGCCATCCCTGGTCACTGTTCCTCCCAGATACTCAAACCTATTTCCCTGCTTGCTTTCCTTCCCCTCTTACCAGATATTCATTTATTTTCTCTGCTGCCTGACCCACATCGCCTCAGTCTTCCTCATACTCATCTTCAGCCCATGCTTCCCAAATGCCTCCTTCCACTCCCCTCCCAACTGCGTTTGTGGTCGTCCTTCTGCAGGGGTAACCTTTCCGAGGAGGTTGGTGGCAGGATTTGCACTCTGGCCACGGTAAAACACTTCACTCTGCAAAACACACTAAAACACAAAGAGCGAAAGGTCAATAGACGTCTGGGTCATGGATTCACTGGATCATGGGGTGTGGCGCTGTCAATACCGATGCAGGAGAACGAAAGTCTGAGTCTTCACGTCCTTGGTACTTCCAGTCTTGCTGTATGGATGTGAGACTTGGACCTTGACAAAGGATCTGAAACATAGACTTAACTCCTTCGGTACCAGGTCTCTTCAGACAATCCTTGGCTATCGCTGGTTTGACTTTTTATCCAATGAGCAGTTGCTGAGAGAGACTCAAATGAGATTTGTTACTTGGATAGTCCGTGAGCATCAGCTGCAGCTGTATGGACATGTGGCTCGTTTTCCTGACACTGATCCTTCTCACCAGATTCTCTCAGCAAGGGAGCCTCGTGAGTGGAGAAGGCCAACAGGACGACCGCGTGCCTCATGGTTGCAGCATGTTGATCGGCATCTCAAGGAGATGGGGATGGGCCAGGCATCTGCCTGGGGGATGGCCAGACGGAAGCCCCTGGAGCACTGACAGAAAGTGGACGCAGCGACGCGCTGCTTCGGCACATGCTCAAGTACCTGACCTGACCAGTCTCCCCCAGTACCTCGTGCATCTCCTGCCCACTCTCCACCACAACATCCAGATTGTCTGCATGCAGCATCCTCCCCATACCAGCTCCATCACCATGATAAGCATTAGTGGGTTGAGATCGCTTCCCTGCCTCAAACCGATGTTCATGCTGAACTCCTCAGACATCCCAGGATCAACCAAAACTCTTCCCTTCGTTCTCTTGTACATCCCTTCCACCAATTTAACTTCTGCTTCCGGCACTCCCATCTATCTCAGTGTCGCCATCACCATCTCTCTCGGGACAGTGGCGTCGGCCTTCTCCAGGTCCACAAATCCTAATGCCATCTCACCTTGCACCTCCAACCTCTTCTCCACCAGCTGTCTCAGCGTGAACATCCCATCCGTCATCCCACTACCCTTTCTAAACCCCAGCTGCTCTTCTCTGATCTCCATCTCCACCCTCCTTATCCTCCAATCCAGAATCCTCTCCATCACTTTCATTACATGGCCTAGGAGCGTCGTGCCCCTGTACTTTCACAGATCTTGAACATCGCCCTTCCCCTTCCATATCGGCACAATTAACCCTGTCCTCCACTCCTCCGGAATTGAACCCTCTTTCATACGTACATTCACCAGCTTCTTTCTCCAACTGACTCCAACTTCTTCCACTGCAATTATCATCTCTGGACACACCTCAACGCCTGGTGCTCTTCCATTCTTCATCCTTTTCAATGCTGTCCACACTTCCTCCTCTGTGATCTCCACTTTCCCCTTTACATAACACGGTAGCTCCAGTTCGCCGTTGCTTCCTTATAGTCCTGCAGCGTAGTCTGATATTTCAGATCAATTGTTCAAATTTGCATAAAAGCACCAAAA
>CM068959.1:121434287-121448206 GCA_035128595.1 Eptatretus atami
AGAGAGAGGATCAGGTTCAAGAAGTATTTTGTTGTGGTGGTGGTAGTGGTGGAAGTGGTGTTGCAATTGGTAATATTGGCTACATGTAGCCCATGCTGCAGAACATGACCACCGTCGGATTCAAGTTCGAACCGTAGACACCGACGTCGTCGTCTTGGCGGTGATGGTAGCCCAGGCACTACCATGCGTGGATGAACTCTGGATTGCCTTTGGACGAGCAAGAACTACCGCTACATCCTGCCCATGAAATAGCTGCCTCCCTCGGTCCACAGAAGGCACTGCCCCCTGTCTTCCACGCCATGACCGGATGTGACACGGTATCAGCATTCGTGGGGCATGGGAAGAAATCTGCCTGGGCCACATGGAACTCGTTTCCAGAACTGACAGATTCTCTTGTGACCCTGACCACCACGCCAGTCAACATCCAGGATGACAAAATGCACTGCATTGAAAGGTTTGTGGTGCTCCTCTCTGACCGCACCAGTCCATATATGGACGTCAACAAGGCCAGAAAGAAACTCTTCGCCAAGAGGAACTCCGTCCAGCGCATCCCACCTACCTACGATGCTTTTGGAACAGCATGTGAAGACATCAGTCTTCCAGGGTGGCTATGTCTGGGGGCAGGTCTTGGTCCCTCAACCCGTGCTTCCATCACCAACAAGCTGGGGCTGGCGGCAAACAGAGGATGGGTCCTACGAACCGCTCTGGACCACACTCCCTGAGGCTTCAAAAAGCTGCTTCGAGCTTGGTGTCGTGCGGCTGCAAAAAAGGCTGTAGAAACCGCTGCAAATGCAAGAAGGCTAATCTGCAATGCACTGGACTGTGTGCTTGTGAAGGAGAATGCCAGTAGCAGACGCAGTAGACACAGACTGAGATATCGGCCTGTTAGAATGTGCAATGCAAAGTCGCATTGCTTGTTAAAGTGTTGACTTCTTGATCCAGAGCAGTAACTTGAGCTCAGGAACTCATATTGTACTGGACTGATGTATGCGTGTACCATGTGTCCTGGTAGAATGGTAGTAGACAGTAACACGTAGCGCTTCAAAGTGAAGTGTGCAATAATTTGACTACATTTTCTGAGTTTGTCATTATCACGATTATCGTTCCCTTTCAAAATAGAGTAAAGTATGTAATCTATAATGCAATTTTTGTTGAATCCAAACCCATTGAATGTGATGAATATCATTTGACTCTTGTTCTCCAGGCAATAAAGGGTACTTTTCAGCGAAAGTTTCAGGAGAGCAGCAATTTACAAATCAAATTATGGCTTTTTTACCGAAAATACTGGCTCATAATATTTGAATTCGCCTTTTCATGGTCAATTTACTGAATTTTACACTTTCCTTATATCTACCACCAATCAATAAGAAAATAAGAGCATATAGCCAATTTCGCTAAAGTAGAATGGCGGCCATTTTGAAAAATGGTCGCCGAAGCTGACCAAGGCACAATTTCGGGTGGCTCCATATCTAGAATTGTTCGGAATACATTATTCTACATGTTACAAGTTTACTGTCTACTACCATTCTACCAGGACACATGGTACACGCATACATCAGTCCAGTACAATATGAGTTCCTGAGCTCAAGTGTACTGGCTCTGGATCAAGAAGTCAACACTTTAACAAGCAATGCGACTTTGCATTGGGCACATTCTAACAAGGCCGATATCTCAGTCTGTGTCTACTGCGTCTGCTACTGGCATTCTCCTTCACAAGCACACAGTCCAGTGCATTGCAGATTAGCCTTCTTGCATTTGCAGCGGTTTCTACAGCCTTTTTTGCAGCCGCACGACACCAGCTCGAAGCAGCTTTTTGAAGCCTCAGGGAGTGTGGTCCAGAGCGGTTCGTAGGACCCATCCTCTGTTTGCCGCCAGCCCCAGCTTGTTGGTGATGGAAGCAGGGTTGAGGGACCAAGACCTGCCCCCAGACATAGCCACCCTGGAAGACTGATGTCTTCACATGCTGTTCCAAAAGCATCGTAGGTAGGTGGGATGCGCTGGACGGAGTTCCTCTTGGCGAAGAGTTTCTTTCTGGCCTTGTTGACGTCCATATATGGACTGGTGCGGTCAGAGAGGAGCACACAAACCTTTCAATGCAGTGCATTTTGTCATCCTGGATGTTGACTGGCGTGGTGGTCAGGGTCACAAGAGAATCTGTTCAGTTCTGGAAACGAGTTCCATGTGGCCCAGGCAGATTTCTTCCCATGCCCCACGAATGCTGATACCGTGTCACATCCGGTCATGGCGTGGAAGACAGGGAGGGCACGTGCCTTCTGTGGACCGAGGGAGGCAGCTATTTCATGGGCAGGGATGTAGCGGTAGTTCTTGCTCGTCCAAAGGCAATCCAGAGTTCATCCACGCATGGTAGTGCCTGGGCTACCATCACCGCCAAGACGACGACGTCCCCCGGTGTCTACGGTTCGAACTTGAATCCGACGGTGGTCATGTTCTGCAGCATGGGCTACATGTAGCCAATATTACCAATTGCAACACCACTTCCACCACTACCACCACCACAACAAAATACTTCTGAACCTGTCACTGATGCTGTGTGCGAGGAGGCTCCATCTGACACACAAACACACTAGGTCGTCACTATCTCACCAGCCGTAGCTTACAATACATCTCAATCTAACCAGTCACGAGTTTTACTTTTGCGTTTAACATCCCCCCTTTTTTACATATTGTTTTTTCGATAACCCCAAAATTAATTATACACCCCGTCTAAGGTCTACTCTTACCCTAACACTATCTATATATTGTTCAAAACACCGTAGTTCTGTTCAATCATAGCTATCTCCTTATATTATCCGGTAATGCGCAAAAGAGGTTTCTTGGGCGATCGACAGCGTTATGCCACGACTCGAAGGGTTTCTAGGGCAAACGAGATCAGCTCGAGGAAACTAACCGCCCGACTTTCACAGAATGCCTGCGGCAGCGAATCAGGGCTTCGGGGGCGATGAACAGGCGGGCGGTTCGGCTTTCCAGCGAACACTGCTGGCAACAGCTGCTTCCAGGGCTCTAGAGGGTATTGAGCAGCGATCGGTTCGGCGTTCCACGAACGCTGCTGCAGCTGTTCCAGGCTTCGGCAGGGCGATGAACAGTCAGGCGGTTCGTCGTTCGCAGGAACGCTTCTGGACAGCTCTTTCTAGGTCTAACTGAGACTCACAAGAGCGACGCGCAAGGTTAGAAGGTAATAGTCAACGGCGGGACACATTCCGTGGCGTCACGTGCCCAAACAAACAGTTTTGATTTCGAAAAGCTTTTCAGTACGGAGGCCGAAGTTAACTATTCCATGCGTGGTGACAATACAAATTGGTGCAGATGCGCTTCACCTGCCAATTTTTGGCGGTGCCCTAAGTGGGTGGGAGGTCGCCAGGTTGTGCTGCTCCAACGGTAATTCAGTCTACCTCCACTTGAGGAACGCCACAGCCTTTAAGGGACTGCTTGCAGAGTCTTCATTGACTTCAGATAGTTTTCCTTTAAGCTCATCAGGAATATAACAGTGCCTTCCAAATGACATTTTCGGGGCGCATGTTGTTAGGGAAGGGGTTGGATGCGCTACGTTCAAAGTCAGGGGTCAGGTTTACCATTCTAATCGGGTCTTGCCTCCTTCGCAAAACTGTAAAACCTTCTTTATTTTGCAGATTTACTTCATTGCTGACTAGCAACAAACAGGCCGTGCACGAATTGGATATTTTCCCACCCAACCTGAGGACGACGAAGACATGACAACCTTGACAGGAGCGTGCGCTTGCTTGCCAACGCATGCTGACGAGAAAAATTATTACGTTCGGAGTTTTTAAGTGCGCCTTAGAGTCACCCCATCCCCTACTTTTTCATTGTCATTTGACGCGGATAAGAGGCTGCGGGGGAGCACGCCCGCCGATACAATGCCCTTCATATAACGAGGTCGCATAAACTCCCTCCATGGGGACCAGCGTTAAAAACGGTGACATTGTTTTTGCACAGTCGCGATAGCCGTCTTCAACCGAATCAATGAAACGCACCTGGTCCATTATGACGCCCTACCATATCCGCATCCGGCTTTGGCCCAGGTTAGGACTCTACGTCTCAGCACTAACAGGCGAGCTCACCTGCGTGGGAGACGGCGCGTCGCGTCGTTCGGACAGGGCTCTCCTTACGCTTGGCGATCGGCAAAGCTGACAACGCACGACCGCGGGCTTCGTTTCATTAGATCCTTTCGCAGCGTTGTTGCTACTTGCTTCCGTATTACTTATGGATTCAGTTTTTTCCCGCAACCTTCCCCTTACAATATTCGGACATGGAGTGGCTAAGTCAGAGGGCCATTCTGGCACCAAAAAATAAGCGTTGTGACAACGAACGACTCAGCTACTCCAGCTCATTCCTGGAGAGGCCTACGTTTATAAGTCTATTGAAGGACTATTGATCCAGAAGACGCAGCAAACTATCCTATTGAGCCTGTTAAATTCGCTCGAGCCTCCCGGATTGCCCCCCCCCACACCTTGAAGCTCAAAGTTGGTGCTCCTATTATGCTGCTCCACAATTTGGTTCCTCCAAAGTATGTAATGGGACACGCTTCGTCATCAAGGCATTAACACCACGTCTCATTGAAGCCACGAAACTACAGGCTGGCGGCCCGTGATGAAGTAGTCCTTAAACGTTCTGAAAAACCTAACTCATCTTTTGCGTGTTACTTCCCCTTTTATCCGCCTGTCAATACATATTTCACCTACGTTTTCTACGGTACCATACAGGTCCGGATCGAAGTCTTTACGCGGTTTAGGGCCGTCAATTATGAGGTAGTAAGCGTTTAAACTGTTCATGTGGTGGAGGCTACGCTTATTGTGGCTTTCAGCAGCTATTCAGGAAATTTGCAAGAAATCCCGAGCAACGCCGGGCTTTACTGCTAGTGGCTTACAATTGGTAGTTTCCATGGGATGGTGAATATGGATGCGTTTGGAGTGCTTGAATTAGCTTGAGGAGGCATTAAGAGGATAGGAATAGGGCAGTTCACCGACGTGCATTGACATATCTTCGAGGAAAGACGCAAGTTCTTCTCATGAGCCAGTGCCTTTGACTTTGTCTTCATCCTCCTCCAGAGTTCTCGGAGGTCCCTGGCAAGAGGATTGGGCGCTCTGGGAAATGGGCTGCTTGGGTCTTTTGGAAATATCTTCCCATGCGAGCTGCTTTTTCTTATTTTCAACACAAAAAAATTGAGTCGCATGGCCAATGCGGAGTCATTTCGGTGAATTGTTCAGTAACCTTTTTATATGGTACACTGAACAAAATAAATGTTTAAAAGGCATTAAATCATAACCTATGTGTGCACAACTAAGCAGCTGTTTAATCTCCTTTGTAAATTGCTATCTAGACGGGCGAGTCACTGTGCGCGCACAATGATGTTTCGTCACTCTTTAAGCCTTAAGTTGTGAGAGAAGGCGTTCGTTCACTCTGAAGGCCTTTCGTAATTTTGGCCTGAAATGTTCAACTACATTTTCTCTGCTTGAGCCTTCCTGTCGATTGTGGTTTGATACTCCCAAGATTTTATGATGCAGGAACAGTACCCAACTTGTGAGCGAGGCACGTGGCCAGGGCACCTTTTGCGCTGTGACCGTACGTGATGAGGAGACTCGTGAAAACTTGCTCGCATCATGCCTCAACAAGGGTATGTGGAAAACTGCGTATGGGCTACTTATGCATGCCTGGAGAAGCGCAGGAGTAGGAGATTAAAATTTTCGTAAAGAGAGGAGGATAAGAGAGATAAAGTAGGGTAGTGGAATCTGGGCAGACAAGGGAAGGTGGTTGGAGAGGATATGTGTGTAAGGGGAGGGGGTGAAGTCTGCCTTTGTGAATGTAATATAAAATGGTTTGCATTTTGAGTGTGTAATCAAGACAGCTCTGAATCCTACATGGGGTGCTAGCACTTGCACCTCATGCCTGCTGTTGGCTTAATGGTTAGGGCGGTGAACTTGCGATCCGAGGATCCTGAGTTCAAATTCCATTTTGCTGTTGAATTAATATCAGGTGGGGTTGACTCTGCCTGTCATTCCTTCCGAGGTCGGCAAAATGAGTGCCAGCTTGCTGGTATTCCTGTGTCGGAGTGGCAACGTCCAGGATTGTGCCCAATAGCCAAGGAGACAGCTTAGGCAGCTACAACACTCTGCACAGAGTATGGTCCCCATGGATGGACAGATGGACCTGCACCTCAACCTGGCCTGTTGATTAATTAGCACGTCCTCCACGCAGCAGGAGACGGAGTTATTGCGATCGCTCCTGTGGTCTGTCCAAGCCATAACTTTTTTTTTAAACCATTGAGCTTTTGTCATCTAAATTTTCATTCAAATCATTATTTTGAGAATTTGGAGAATTTTTTTTTTTTAATTTGGTCAAAATGTTGAAAGGGCAGAATCATCTTGACTATAGATTTTCCCTTTATTACCTGACCCCACCGTAGCGAGCGCATAATGCACGAGACGCCCCGCTTTTTAGCCCGTCCCCCACGCAGCAGAAGACAGGGTTCTGCAATCACTTCTGTGTGTCTGTGTATCTGTCTGAGCTGTAACTTTTTTACCATTTGAGCTTTTGTCATCAAATCTTCAACAAACCTTTACTTTTAGAAGATGGAAAACACAAGTTCACTAGAAGGGTACTCGTAGAGTGCATACCTCCACCACACAATGCCTGATCCACGAGAACATATCGGGCCCAATACATTTTGAAACATCATGCTACACAGTACTATATCGTTACTTGGCCTTATCTTCTCAATGGTGAAGAATCACTTAAAAAATTAAATAATTCTCGTTTCCAGATCTGAATCTGGATCTTCACCAAAATCTAATCAGTTCGTCCTTGTCACACACCGAACCTGTCCACAAAATTTCATCCGGATCCATCCACAAACTTTTTGAGATATCCTGTACACAAACAGACAGGACAGAAAGGGGTGAAAACGTAACCTCCTTCACCTTCGGTGGCGGAGGTAATAAATGTACAATTGTTTTAACTGTCGTTTTCGTCAAGTTTAGTTTTGAGCACAAAGTGGACGCGGATGGTTTGGCATATTATATTTTGAATGCCATGTCGAGGCTCGTGAAAGAGCTAATACAACAGAACATACAGAGGGCGGCGAGAGGGAGCACAAATAGTGGGGGACAGAGACAATATGGAAGATTTGTGGAGGGAGAGGGATGGGGCGGGGAACACGGGGTAAACCAGATGCTACTACAGGGACTTTCAGAAGGAAAACGGGGAATTTGAAGGAGGTGAGTTTTGGGGTGGATTAACGGGTTAGTAAGATTTGAGATTTTGAATGGGGGAAGGTATGAGATTGTGGTGAACAGCTTTTTTGAAGACCTGGAGGGAGACTGGATTGAAGAGAGTGTGGGAGTTTGTTCAGAGGTGGGAAAAGGAAAATGAAAGAGTGAAGGTAGGCAATAATTCTTGATTTTGTCTGTTTACCAGAAGTGGGATTTTGGTGGATCTTGAGCCTGAGGAATATAGGGGGACAGATCACAGACAGAGCAGGGGGGCAAGGCGGAGAGGAGATGATAAAAGACAGAAAGACCACCGACGTGCCTCCAGTGAGAGAGTGAGAGACCCAAAGACTCAGCTTCATTGCGGGGATACCAATGATCTAAAAGCCTAGGTTTCCGCAGTGTGAATCGAGCTAGGTGTGAGGCAGGAACACTACCCCAAAGGGGGGAGCAGTACTCATCAGACTTCGAATGAAGCTTGGATAGTGGTTAGAAGCTCAGGTTGTGCCAAAGAAGGACTTTGCACGACGTAGGATGCCCAGTCAGTGACTGGCTTTGGAGGCCAGCTTGGAGATGTGGCTTTCCCAGGAAAGATCATGGCAGATAGTGAGACCCAAAAGCCTGAATGAAAGGACTTCTTAAAGGAGATTGTGAGAAAGTAGATGGGGGGGGGGAGGGGGGTTCCAGACGGTCCTTTTCGGAGAGACATGGTGAGAGTGTGAGATTTGTCAGGATTGAAAAACATGTTCAAGTGTTTGGACCAGCTTATGATTTTATCAGGTCTGCAGAGAGTGTAAAGGCTGCTGCTTGCCGATCAGAGGATGAGAGATGGAGTCATGGCAGAGGGTGGAGTCATCAGAAAGAGATAAAGAGTATTTTCCAGGGAATCTGAGAGATCATTGATGAAAACCAGAAAAGCACAGGGCCAAGAAACTGCCTTGAGTAACTCCAGCCTGGATGGGAAGAGGAGATAAGAGAATTCCATTGAGAGCCACGCGTTGACTGCGACAGAGAGGAAGTCTGCGATCCATGAGAGGAGATTGCCTTGGATACCATAAGAAGAGAGTTTGGTGAGCAGAGCAGGATGCCAGACGTATTGACAGCTCACGATATGTCGAGGGAGATCGCTCTGATCTCATGTTTGGGCGATAAAATTTGAAACTACCACATAATATTATTTGATTTGGCAAGATAAATGGTGCAGTTGAAATGTTTGGCAAGATATAGAGGCTTTGTGAACAAATGAGGATGAGGTGAGGAATTGGTCAAGGCCAGAGTGCTTGTGAAGAGCAAGATGTATGGTAATTATTTGTATCAGTTCCCATTGATACCTTCAAAAGTGAGGATGGCAGAACTGCAAAATTAATTTCCTCTCGTATTTTAATGAGAGCAAACAAAAGGGGAAAGAAGTAGGTGGAAATCTGTGGCAGTATCCAACTATCTAAACAAATAAAATGTGTGTGTGTGTGTGTGTGTGTGTGTGTGTTTGTTTTACATCTGATATTTGTGAATCAAACGGCTGCGCCAATCTCTACCAATTTCGCAGACGTGCTCGAGGTACCAGGGTCAGATCATGGGCACAAATATTCTTCCCTCCCCCATGCCTGCGGAGGTGGGGGAGACGATTTAAGATTTCGACTTTTAAGCGTGGCACAGTGCAAGTGGTTTACTGACACCTGCTGGAGAGAGGGGGTATTACTAGATATGGTGCAAAATAGATTTGCCCCACCATCCTCCCCTCCAACTGCCCAGAGGGGGGTGTCCAATGTAGTAAATAAGTATAAAATGCATGGTATTATCGAATAAATTTTCCCATCCCTAACACAATAACTCCACAGCTGTTTTGGGAAAGTTAACTGTGTACAGCACCCAAGTGTTTTTTAAAGATTAAGTGGTCCAGTGAATCACAAACTTGCACAGATTGGATAATAAAAAGTTTGTTCTCTTTGGTGTCAATCTATATGGAAACATCTGCATTTCGTTGGTCAAGTTTTGATAAGTGGTGTGTGTGTGTGTGTGTGTGTGATGATGATGTGTAGGTGTGCTGTGGGTGGCTGTGGGGAATCTCTCAATTCGTTTTCGCCCAGCACTCATTTTCACAGAGCAGCATGCAAACGTCTTCCTGGAGATTTTCGACTCTGCGCTGGCAGAGTGCAAGTGACCGACTTAACTGTGAGCAGCCTCCCTTTGAGGCAAAACATCCGGCAACCATTAACATTAATGTCTAGATTCTAACCCTGCACTTGACTTGATTGAAATACTACATTCCTTTTTGGAAGTTGCACTGAGACATCTGCAAAAGGAGTCAAAATGTATTTTTCTCTGAGCTTTTAAAAACATTTTCACAACCAAAAACCATGATTCCACTCCAATGGCATCAGGAAACCCACCGACCACTGGGGAAATCATGCATCATTGACTGGAAACAACACAGAAAAGGATTAACAACATCCACATCTTCTCCTCCTCTTCCTCTTCCCTTTATAGGGTGAGGTGTGATGGCACCAAGCTTCTGCCTGCCTTGACCATGATACTCCTCCACCTCCTCTGTCCTCAGCCAACTCTCTCCACTCTCCAACTACCCCTACCTTACGGATATACCTCCTCACACAATCGTCCCATCTCAACTGCAATCTACTCTTTTTCCTCCTACTTTGCTCCCTCAACCTATTCCACTCTCTTTGTCATTTCTCTTCCCCATCCGCACAAGTGTCCAGCCCATCTCAGTCGGCATTTCACAATCTCTCCCATCAAACTCGTCTAAACACCAATCTCCTCCCTCAGTTCATCCTCCTCCTTCTATCCGCCCTTTTCACTTCTGCAATCCTCCTGACCCCACTTGTTCTCACATACCTGTAGCTCTGTTGTGTCTGTCAGTGCCACATCTCCAGACTGTAAAGGTAGGCCGGCCTTACACACGACGTCAGAACATTCCTTTCAATTTACTGTTATCTTTCTGTCTGCCATTACCCACCACCACCCTCCACACATCCACACCATCTGAAACCTCTTTCCACACCTCTTTCTCAGACTTGCCATCCCTGTCACTGTTCCTCCCAGATACTCAAACCTATTTCCCTGCTTGCTTTCCTTCCCCTCTTACCAGATATTCATTTTATTTTCTCTGCTGCCTGACCCACATCGCCTCAGTCTTCCTCATACTCATCTTTCAGCCCATGCTTCCAAATGCCTCCTTCCACTCCCCCCCAACTGCGTTTGTGTGTTCGCTTCTGCAGGGGTAACCTTTCCGAGGAGGTTTGGTGGCAGGATTTGCACCTCTGGCACGGTAAAACATCTTCACTCTGCAAAACACACTAACACACAAAGAGCGAAAGGTCAATAGACGTCTGGGTCATGGATTCACTGGATCATGGGGTGTGGCGCTGTCAATACCGATGCAGGAGAACGAAGTCTGAGTCTTCACGTCCTTGGTACTTCCAGTCTTGCTGTATGGATGTGAGACTTGGACTCTTGACAAAGGATCTGAAACATAGACTTAACTCCTTCGGTACCAGGGTCTCTTCAGACAATCCTTGGCTATCGCTGGTTTGACTTTTTAATCCCAATGAGCAGTTGCTGAGAGAGACTCAAATGAGATTTGTTACTTGGATAGTCCGTGAGCATTCAGCTGCAGCTGTATGGACATGTGGCTCGTTTTCGCTGACACTGATCCTTCTCACCAGATTCTCTCAGCAAGGGAGCCTCGTGAGTGGAGAAGGCCAACAGGACGACCGCGTGCCTCATGGTTGCAGCATGTTGATCGGCATCTAAGGAGATGGGGATGGGCCAGGCATCTGCTGGGGGATGGCCAGACGGAAGCCCCTGGAGCACTGACAGAAAGTGGACGCAGCGACGCGCTGCTTCGGCATCATGCCTCAGTACCTGACTGACCAGTCTCCCCCAGTACCTCGTGCATCTCCTGCCCACTCTCCACCAAAACATCCAGATTGTCTGCATGGCAGCATCCCCCATACAGCTACCATCACCATGATAAGCATTAGTGGGTTGAGATCGCTTCCTGCCTCAAACCGATGTTCAGCTGAACTACTCAGACATCCCAGGATCACCAAACTCTCCTTCGTTCTCTTGTACATCCTTCCACCAATTTAACTTCTGCTTCCGCACTCCATTCTACTCAGTGTCGCCATCACACATCTCTCTCGGACAGTGGCGTCGGCCTTCTCCAGGTCCACAAATCCTAATGCATCTCACCTTGCACCTCCAACCTCTTCTCCACCAGCTGTTCCTCAGCGTGACATCCCATCCTCATCCCACTACCTTTCTAAACCCAGCTGCTCTTCTCTGATCTCCATCTCCACCCTCCTTATCTCCAATTCAGAATTCCTCTCCATCACTTTCATTACATGGCCTAGGAGCGTCGTGCCCCGTACTTCACGATTCTTGAACATCGCCCTTCCCCTTCCATATCGGCACAATTAACCCTGTCCTCCACTCTCCGGAATTGAACCCTCTTTCATACGTACATTCAACCAGCTTCTTTCTCCAACTGACTCCAACTTCTTCCACTGCAATTATCATCTCTGGACACACCTCAACGCCTGGTGCTCTTCCATTCTTCATCCTTTCAATGCTGTCCACACTTCCTCCTCTGTGACTCTCCACTTTCCCCTTTACATAACACGGTAGCTCCAGTTCGCCGTTGCTTCCTTATAGTCCTGCGGCGTAGTCTGAATATTCAGATCAATTGTTCAATTTGCATAAAAGCACCAAAATTGGTACACATGTAGAATAATGTATTCCGAACAATTCTAGATATGGGACCACCCGAAATTGTGCCTTGGTCGCTTCGGCGACCATTTTCCAAATGGCCGCCATTCTACTTTAGCGAAATTGGCTATATGCTCTTATTTTCTTATTGTATTGTGGTAGATATAAGGAAAGTGTAAAATTCAGTAAATTGACATGAAAAGGCGAATTCAAATATTATGAGCCAGTATTTTGGTAAAAAAAGCCATAATTTGATTTGTAAATTGCTGCTCTCCTGAAACTTTCGCTGAAAAGTACCCTTTATTGCCTGGAGAACAAGAGTCAAATGATATTCATCACATTCAATGGGTTTGGAATCAACAAAAATTGCATTATAGATTACATATTTACTCTATTTGAAAGGGAACCGTAATCGTGGATAATGACAAACTCAGAAATGTAGTCAAATTATTGCACACTTCACTTTGAGCGGCTACGGTTTACTGTCTACTACCATTCTAACGGACACATGGTACACGCATACATCAGTCCAGTACAATATGAGTTCCTGAGCTCAAGTGTACTGGCTCTGGATCAAGAAGTCAACATTTAACAAGCAATGCGACTTTGCATTTGCACATTCTAAGCTAGGCCGATATCTCAGTCTGTGTCTACTGCGTCTGTCTACTGGCATTCTCCTTCACAAGCACAAAGTCCAGTGCATTGCAGATTAGCCTTCTTGCATTTGCAGCGGTTTCTACAGCCTTTTTGGCAGCTGCACGACACCAGCTCGACGAAGCTTTTTGAAGCCTCAGGGAGTGTGGTTCCAGAGCGGTTCGTAGGACCCATCCTCTGTTTGCCGCAGCCCAGCTTATTGGTGATGGAAGCATGGGTTGAGGACCAAGACCTGCCCCCAGACATAGCCACCCTGGAAGACTGATGTCTTCACATGCTGTTCAAAAGCATCGTAGGTAGGTGGGATGCGCTGGACGGAGTTCCTCTTGGCGAAGAGTTTCTTTCTGGCCTTGTTGACGTCCTATATGGACTGGTGCGGTCAGAGAGGAGCACACAAACCTTTCAATGCAGTGCATTGTGTCATCCTGGATGTTGACTGGCGTGGTGGTCAGGGTCACAAGAGAATCTGTCAGTTCTGGAAACGAGTTCCATTGGCCCAGCAGATTTCTTCCCATGCCCCACGAATGCTGATACCGTGTCACATCCGGTCATGGCGTGGAAGACAGGGAGGGCACGTGCCTTCTGTGGACCGAGGGAGGCAGCTATTTCATGGGCAGGGATGTAGCGGTAGTTCTTGCTCGTCCAAAGGCAATCCAGAGTTCATCCACGCATGGTAGTGCCTGGGCTACCTCAACCGCCAAGACGACGACGTCGGTGTCTACGGTTCGAACTTGAATCCGACGGTGGTCATGTTCTGCAGCATGGGCTACATGTAGCCAATATTACCAATTGCAACACCACTTCCACACTACACACACCACAAACAAAATACTTCTGAACCTGTCACTGATGCTGTGTGCGAAAATGGATTCCATAAAAATGACCATTTTTCCCCAATACAATGGTTGGAAATATAATAAATCAACACAAATGACATTTGTATTGTTTTCCTTTGTAAATGCACATCACATGGAGTATTATCTACCTCTGAGAAACCTACAAAGAGATAAACAATGACAGATATCCCATGTTGTTAAAGTAGAATGGCGGCCATTTTCCAAAATGGCCGCCAAAAGCTACCGAGACAAAATCTCGAGTGCTCCATATCCAGAATTGTTCAGAATACATTAGTCAACATATGTACCAATTTTGGTGCTTTTATGAAACAGTCGAACAATTGGTTTGCTATGCTGCAGTACTATTACCGCTTCAACAGCTCTTTGAAATACCCTTCCACACCTTAAATGCCAGCCCTCTCTGTCACTGGCCTCCCGACACACATCATTAATCACTCGC
>CM068959.1:121485975-121532349 GCA_035128595.1 Eptatretus atami
CATGCCTTGCAAATAAACAATACTCTTCATCCCATTGATATTACTATGCTCTTTTACAGATGGGTGCCTATGGGATTGAACAATTAGCGAAAGAAGCGATTTATCATATTCATCGTCGGTTTGGTTGTTCTGCGTCACCGCGGGCTGAGGGGGTCCTTGGCAATCATATGTCCCCTAATTTGACTCTTGATCCTTGTAGGGGACCCCTAGGAGATGGAAAAAAAAAACTTGGGTAGACCATTCCAGATGGATGGCCAGAAGGTGTAATTCCAAATGGCGATCCAAGATGGCCACCGCGTCATTATAACAGTATAATCCATGTGAATTGTCCTAGAGTGATAAATTTCGTGTCTTTACCTAGGTTTTGAGTTCAAGGAACTCATTAAACTCATTGCAGGTTTAAAAAGTCCGGGATAACGGTGAAATCCAAAATGGCCGCCCGCCTTTCATTCTAGCCGGTCAAAGTTCAGAGAGCTAGAGAATAAATTGTGTTCCGAATATGGTTTAGGTCAAGGATTTCACTTCAGACCAATCAATTTGCAGAAAGCAACAATGGATAATTGTTATTCGTACAGGAGCTCTAATTACCAGGACACAGGGCCCCTACAAGGATTCAAAGAGTCGAAATTAGGGGAAATATGATTGCACACAGGACCCCCCCCCCCCCCCCCTCAGGACTATACGTAGAATAAATAAAAACGTTGGTTTACATGAAATGAGAACTTTAGTAACATTGAAAATTTATACTAATAAATCCTGAGCACCGTTATTACCATGCGCAATTGCAGTACATATTATCATGAATCCAAACTGCTTTAAAGACTCGATCATTTGGTATACAGTGGCATCAACCTCCGGACTATTACGCTGCTATAATTTGCCACCAACCGCACCTACTAGTTGGAATAACCCCGTTAGTTTTTGATGCTGCTCTGATTGTTTGGCCTGGGCTTACAGAATATTTCAGCATCGAACTTTGCTTTGTCTTACAAGGACAGAAGCGAGTGGCACATTACACAGTTTACATTTTTAAAGCTACTTCTTCAGGCCAAATACGATGTATTCATTGGTACGAAACATTTCGTTTCCATCATAAACCCATATCTGTGGTTTACGAAAATCTCCTAAACAGTTGACTTGCATATAGGTCATATTATATTAGAATGCCCTATGAATATGACCTTCGTGCATAGCTGGTTGGGAACGTCAATATTGTCATCGACTCTTCTGTGCATGGTACATGGTTGAACGTAAAACATCCATCATTTCAATGCCATGATTTCCTCCTTGTAACACTTGGACCAGGTATTTCTCGGCATTGTGCACAAGTCCTCACATTCGTCTGTTTATGCCCTCCAAAGTCCTTTAGCGTCAGAACAGGTTCTGCTTGTACCAGCAGCTTTCGTGCCAAATTTGCTAGTAATGTCACAGCCAGTTGTGCATGCATGCGGGAAGTTACTTCACCACATGGTCTTCCAACCTTGTCAGTTTACATGGAGAGGATACATCTTGTCCTGTCTTCCAACTCCCCTCTGAGCCAAAGTTCACGGAGTCATTTGCTGCGAAAATTGATAGAAAGACATTGCAACTACGAACACATCAGTATCGCTAGAGAAATTACAATCCGTTGGCAATTACGTCTGCCGCTGAAGAAGCATGTGGGATGATACGGATAATAAGCCTCTTCATGTCCGAGGAGTCAGTTTCTGGGGTGTTGGTTACATATCCCATTCCTGATCGACGACTGGGTTGTGTGTTGAGGTTTTGTCTCCCACATCCGACTCACTGACATTGTGAACATCTACGGATTTCTGCAGTAAAGTGGCCATCAGCCATAACTTCTATGAGCTGTTCTAGTTTGCTTTTTGTTTGCTGCAGATGACCAGAAACATCCAGTATCTCTTGGTAACTTGCTTTCCGTGTGCATGTTACTGTACAAGACTGGGGTGGTTCTGAGTTCGTCTGAGTCGTTCACTTTCTTTCACTGATCCTTCCCATGTACGAATCGAAGATAAAGTCAATGCGGGAAGCATTTTCGCAAACCCCAAGATCATGCTCAGCAATTGCTTGCACAATTCTCGGAAGTATTCATGGAGGAAGTTTCAGCTTTCGCACATAAGCGATAACATCGACAATGTATCGGTTGCATGATCCGTCCAATGCGTAGGAAGCTATTTCGTCACCTGTCTGTATATTGATTAAGTTCTTTCACAGCTCATGTTTTGTCGGTTTTTCAGGAGTCCATCCTCTCACTAAATAAGTAACTAGTTTGACCAGCATCATACGTGAAAACCTTCGGCATCATACCCACGACCCCTGGCAATGTCAGTTGCTCTGCGCACACCTAACCCTTCTTGTCCTGCTTCTGTTCCTTTTTGGGCTGAGCTTTCTTTCCCTCGGCACTTGCGAATGTCTTATTATTGTTCCTGTTGTTGTGTGCACTCAGTCGTTTTCTTCTCCACCAGGCCGCTCCTTTCTGAACGTGTTGTATAAATTCAGACCGGTCTTGAACAGAACAATAGACATCTTGAATCTCGTCTGGCATGATAGCCTCTGGTTGAGAAAGTTATCATTTCAGTTCAGTTGTTGCTTCACCTCTGAGATGATGTTGCGATAGTCAGGATGTACGCGATATCTTTCTACTTTGCATCATTTTCTTGGTTTGCCGACGACTGAATGAATGATTGACAGTAATTCTGTATTGTTTGCTCAACGTACACCTGTGACTCACGAAAGGTTTGATACGCATCAATCATGGTGAATGATGTTCCATCTTGTTACGAATTCTTTCCGTTTCGTATTGCCAATGATTCCCCACTTGTCTAGATGAGCGGTGTGATTGTCTGTTCCTACAGACACATGTCGCAGCAACAGCAAGAGAATGGGTGGAAGAACGGTTTCATTACAAAACGCCCAGCATGAAATTGTCAATTGGAAACTGGTGCTGTTCTCTGTAGTTTTCTTCTCCAGTAGAAGAACACCACCGCAGATAGTTGATTCGAGTCAAAGACGCAGAAAATATGCAATACTGCTTCAACCGGATTGCAGGTGCAGATGCCAGTCGCCTGTCTCTGTCAGCCCTCACAAGGTCATTTGCCACCCAACCATTTCAATTAAACTAACAGTTTAGAAGAATGTTTTGCTTTCTGCCTTCCTTTCCTTTTAAACTCCTCAAAATCTCGAACAGCTCCCGATAGTCCAAGGAAAGAGTGAAGGAGCTCGCTTACTGCTCGACTGTCTTTGCAGCAGTCCCAGGACACCTATTGCTCATTCTCTAAGCAACTTGAGCGGCTCCACATATTTCTCTTACACCATTGCTTCTTCAAGAATGCACCTCCATTGGAGTCTCTCCATAGCCTCTGAAAGGAGAGTCACGCCTTCTAGAGATCGACATAGTGTGAACCTCCAAAAGACGGCCTTTCCTATGCCTTTCCTGTCCTCCAAGAAGATACTTTCCTATGCACCAAGTTAATCTAAGTAAAATGAAACGATCCTAGGCAAAAGAGTCAAGTCTTGATTCTCCTTGCGCCACAACATGTTAATTCTCGTGCGATTCTGTAGACACCTTCATCGCATGCTATAGCCAAGTGGTTCTGACTTAGCGTCCCAAGACGTTCTGAAAAATTTTAAGAGCGTATACACTGGTTGTATTCTGACCGGTTGTGGTAGAATGGCAAGAAGCCTACGATCCTTTTCAGAAGTTCTCATCAGTGACAACTGAGTTGAAGGCACTCCAAACATGGCATTTGTTTTCATCGCACAGTCCTGTTTTGATTAAGCCTTCTTCTATAGTGTTTACAATTCATCCGCTAGTGACCAGAGCAAGATCTTTTCCTTCCGTACTACATTCCTTCACTTAAATGTCGATTACTTTACTAAATAGTCACTGCGTATCTCTCCCTTCTTTGTTGGTTTGAAGAAGTCCTTTACTCTTGACATTTAGTTGTCTTCTGAAAAATGACTTTTGGCCATAACTCACCAGTTTCCGAAATTCGTGGCTTCCTTTAACCCATTCTTGATTTGTCCTGATATAAACCAAACAGTGTCATGAGTACACCCAGCCCATAGCGTCGCCTCCTCGTGATCAAAATGCGCAGTGGTGAATTTCTCTGGATTAGGATGGCTGGCAAAGGAACATCATCGTTCCATTTGGGCAAAACTAAGTCTGCCAAATCATCTGATAACCGGAGAATTTTGCATCGTAACTCACTGATATTCTAAATGTTTAGAGAGTGATGGGTTTTGCTCTTGGCATGTTGCGTGGATTCCTTCTGCGCACATTCAGATGGGTGGTGTCCGTGCGTCTCTACCTATGGACATGAATACAGACCTGGAAAACTCTTGATTGCTCAGTTTGTGAAATGAGCACTGCCTTACTACTATTTTTCATCAGACGGTATGTCATCATCGCTCAATGGAGAGTGTTATTGCTACCAGCTGCCTAATAAATTCAAGATCATTTTATTATATTTCGTACACACCAAAAAAGTAGTAAGTCATGCTGGATAGTCATATTATCACCAGGATGTCACAGCAGATCACGAATGAAAACTTTCTTGCAAATCAAAATCAAGTCAAAAGCTGCCTAATAGTGATGTGACATTGGTGATGGGCATCTGCTTGAACCAAGATGCGTCAGCCATGTCTGCAGACTGCGGTTATACGAAAAACCATGGCACATTATTTGCTTTTATGGCCTGGAAAATGTTCAAGTCTTGGATAGTGACTTTCAAGAAAAAGTCGAATGCTCTTTCGAAAATCGTTTTCCTGGGAATGCTGGAATCTTCATTAAAAATAGTTACGGAGGTACGCTTTAAGGCGAACCTTTCCACTTTCAAGCGAAATAATGTTTCTAACAACCTTGCAAAACATTTTATTTTTACTAACATTGCGATGGTGCGCCACATATTACTTTTCGCGACAGGGTCGTACCTAATAAGATAATTTCGGATTGCAGTTTTGTGTACAATATATATCTGACCAAACGGAGTGAAATCTTTGCAGTCATGTCTCGATAGATACTTCATCCTTGAAAGATATACCACAGGCTTTAGTAACTTTTCTGCGCGCTACATCTTACAAACCTGATTTCTGTCGGTCTCTCTTTTTAATTACATTGCACGACACGTACATTTCCTTTCAGAATGCACGTTATACATAGAGATGCAGAGACTGTTGGTGACAATTTCTGGATGGTTGTCGGCTCACAGATGGGTTTGGGACCCAGTCAATCCTTGGTTCTTCGCTCTTTCCACCGTTTGGACGGCTCTTCTTCAAGTTTAATCAAGTGCTTTTTTGAGGGTGTACGATTTATACATTTGTTGTTCAATGATAGACAACTGTTTCATGAGATCGACTGCTCTAGCTCTTGCAACAAGTCGTTAGTATGTCTAGCAGCTCTAGACTTTCATCGAGCTTGCGTTTGCGTGCATGTTGATTCTTTGTGTCAATCTGACAAATAATACACTTCTTATGTCGACCATCAGGCGAATTCTGAGCGGGCGCCTCTTCAAGTGGAATCCTCTTCCATTTCATTAATCTGAAAAAGCGAGGTAAATATTAGTTGATCTGTAGAAATGCAATTGGACTAGACGCCATCAACTTCTAGGCATCTATCTTATCAGTTGCAATCATTTTACGAATTGTTGGATAATAATTTAGCCCATTACGTGAAATTAACAATGATCATGTTTTATTTGTGCAATTTATTGTTTGATGAAAATGCTTGACCCTCTAAAACCATATAAAGACAAAATTTATTCACTCTACTACTAATCTGAACTCATGACAGGCTAGATAAAGGTCGGCATTGGCGGCCAGTTTGGATTAACCGTTATTCCGTATTTTTTAACCCAAATGATCATTAGTGATTCTTGACCCAAAAAACTATGGTAAAGACTACAATGTATCACGTCTAGGACATATCCAATTGGAGTTATACTGTTATAATGACGCACGGCGGCATACTGGAACGCATCTGTGAAATTACACCTTTCTGCCGCACTCTGGAATGTTAACCCAAGTTTTTTCCAATCTCCGAGGGTCCTACAAGGATCAAAGAGTCAAAATAGGGAACATTATGATTGCCACAGGGACCCCTCAGCCCTAGACTATAGACAATATGTTTCTTGTTCATAGATATCTTCATTGCTTCTCTCCATAAGCGTGCCACATCAGTGGATCCACTAGCACGCAGTTACAAGCCATGGTGCACGCACTCTTGGCCTTCTGGCCAAGGGAATGTTATTGCATTATGTCTTTGGGCATTTGCATCTTGTTTGAGAGGGCCTGGTTTGGATGGCTTCCAAATCTATGAGAAGGTATACAGTAATCCTTGCCGTGTCTGTTTCTAAATGTGCAGGGAGTGCCAAACCTGTTTTGGTGCGGTAAGTAGACATACCTCGCAACATGACCGACTCAATGTTAAACCTGTTTCTGTGTTGCTTCTGACTCAGTGGAACACAACCGTCAGTCGTACATCACAGGGTTACATCAGTGAAGAGTCATGACAAGGTGATTGTAACAGAGTCCGTAGAACAAAGTTTTTGCTGTATGTACATAATAGTCCAGATCAAGGTTCCTGCATCATCATGCCTCTATCCTGGGGCCTGATTTTTCACCTGTTTCGATGCCATTGCTAGTGATAATGATTCCGCTAGAATTGAACATTAAATCTCTTCTTCTGTCAGAATTTTTCTCAGTCATCATCTTCTTCATCACGATATTCCATTTCTTCAAGCTTGCCTTGAGCTGTTTCCTTCTAGACAAAAAGTTGCAGGGTATAAACTAGAAGAACAACAACGTGAGTACCGCACCAGGGGAAAAGGATGATCTTGTCCCAAAATATTTTCTCTAATTGCTTACCAGATTGGTTTGAACGATATCTTGTATTCGCTGATCAACCTTGTCTGTCCGACAACCTTGGCTGACCATGCGCAAATTGAAAAACAAATAATACAGTATTTCATCAAACAATTTCCTTCAACATTTGACACAGTGTTCTTTAATGCACGTTCATACTCATCAACTCGCTGCTCAGAATCAATGGCTGATCTGCTCATACTACTAGGCCGTAGATTCGAAAATATAATGTCAAGCATGATTTATGATAGCGAAAGTCATTGGCAATTAAGTCTGTACAACGTTCACAGATGTCCTGTATCATGTGCATAGAGCATCGCAAAGTCATCAACTCTTTGTCTTCTCATATGTGTTCCTCCCGGTCTTTTGTTGCGACATAGGACAGTTTGGCTCGCCCTTTCTATCCCTCTTCCTTTCACAGACGAAACAATACTGTGTGAATTTCCTGTGTGAAGATGAAATCTGGCATAGGTGCACATGATGTTTTGTCCTCAAGATTCATTATTAATGTCTTGGCACGTTTTATTGATCACCGATTTCTATGTTGTCGTATTGCGGCATCTTCGGATTTCGGCTTTTTCTCAGAAATGTATCTCTGCAAATGAACATCATCTCGAGACGGTCGCAATTCATCATTGCGATGTGTCACTGCATACAACAAGCGTGGCGTATCCATTGTCAGTTACTATGCTGCAAAGTGTCCGTAATCGTCTTCTACATATTATGCAGCACACAAAGTCAGTTTTGGGAATGATGGAACTCTTCTTTTTTTCCCCAACTGTAGCTCAGTGAGTTCTGCATTGTTGTAGACTTTGAATGATCTAACTTGAGGCTGAAAGGCAAAGTGCAATTGTGTCACATTTGGGTGTATAGAATATCAAATATTAAATCATAGCCAGTTATACTTACATTTCAGCAGACAAACATTATGGGGGGGAGGTCAACAATTCAAATTTTTATTCCATTATACCATTTATTACAGAGCATGATAACATAATAGGCTACTACTAGTACATAACAATGAGTTACAATTAACATCAGAACATGCAAGAGTAGACATTTTTTCGATAAACAATGAACTGAATGCCTCTGTCCTAATGAGCTTCGTAGATTTCATGAAAAAACACATGATTCATGAAGCCCAGATGTTAGTCTACAATTAGCACACAGCAAATCTATGATAAGATGACTTCAATTTCTACTTTACATTCTAGGCCAGTTACATAATCTCCTTACATGCTCTAGGCCTACATGATCAGAGTTTGCAAGCCCTTGGGTGTTTGTTATCTTGGCTTCAAGTTCAAAGTAAGAGATGAACACGCTGAAGGCCAACATCCCTAATCTGTGCATCTAACTCAAGATTCTGATCACGAACTCAAGATTCATGGTGTTTGTATTGTAAATCTAATTACCTTAAACTTCCTCTATTATTATGTACATCCAGTTCAATATCATTTTGATGACGTTATTGGATATGATGGATTAAAATCCTTCTGAATTTTCCTGTTGCATGGCTGAAGGTCATAGGAGATCATTTTACCCTCCAATTAATGAAGAGCTCTTGTTTTAAAAAGTATGGTGTCTCATTGGGACAGCAAATTTCTCACTTGGGTTAAAAGATATGTAGGCATAAACTACCTTTAGGCAAAGTAAACGGTAAATAGGTTGAAATTGATCAATTGATACTCTGACAATGTCTAGTCATGTTTTGGTCAAGTAATTAGCGAATAATAACTTTTATGAGAAAAAGCCGACTTTTGCGATTCTTGCTCATAGACATAAAGGGTTAATTCTCAAATTCTCTGTATCCCCTCACATGGCTAATTATCAAAAACTTTGTTATATATAGTATCTTAAATTTGTGTTGTGTCATTATTTATATTTATTGGTTTGGGTACAGCAGTTCCATTTATACCACAGCCCATAGATTTTCACCTGACCCTTCCGAGCGTGACCTTTTGACCCTCACATGCACTCAGGACCCATCAAAATGTTTCTCCTACCAAATTGTAGCCCCCCAAACCCTTCTCCGATACCTAAAATGTTGTAAACAACAATAGGAACATGTTCAAATAATGAATTCCATTTCCCTACCCCTAATTTTTTGGGCGAATTTCGTCATGGCGACGCATGATAAATCGAGCCAGATGAGCACTTTCGCAAGAGAGTTGGCCGAGCAGGCCACCCAGTGATGTGCGCCAAGGTCCAATCTACCAAAAAACATCTAGGACAAAAGTATGTTCTTTCATGACTACCTCGATCTCTTTTAAGCACATTTCTGCACCTTGGCACCCTTACTAAATGTACTACTTCCTGCAGTGCAATATTGTCCAAATAATGCTTCAGAGGGTGTAGCAACACAGTCTTCCAACACTGCTTTTATACAGACAGGTATTGTAACTAATCAACAAAAGTTGGGACACCTGTAGGAATTTTTGCACAACTTTCAAGGCCTAATTTACTTCCATTGCTGCAGAACAGCTGCAGTGCTAACCCATTACTTTTCCTGAAAAGGGCCTTTTTTAACAACTCTGAAATTTACATTATTTTTCAGTTTTGGTAACCTAAACTTTATTTTTTTTTAACCTCTGGCAGTTTACCGCTTAGCTTTGTACCGTTTCAGGTTATTCACTGACTTGAACTTATCGAAAGGGGGAGGGTGTACACTTTCTAACACTAACTGCAGGCACTGTACGTGCATATCTCAAAACTCAAGAGTTGAGTTTAGTATCTATCTATAATTCCAGCAATCTGTGTGTGGTGTCTGTCTGTCTGCGACTGCCGTTCTCGACGACCGCCGGTCCGATCTGATTGAAACTTGCCAGGAATATTGCCGGGCCCGCAGATATGCCTTTGAGTTTGATGTCAAATCGGACGAGCGGTTCCAAGTTACGGCCATTTATCTGTCAAGCAATGACAAGACACGGTGCTATGATGTCACGAATGACGTCACAATTATGTTTATTTATTTATTATTATTATATTTTTTTTTTGCACGATTGACGGTCCGATCTGATTGAAACTTGCCAGGAATATTGCTGGGGACCGCGGATGTGCTTTTCAAGGTTGATATTACTGGACGAGCGGTTCCCAAGTTATGCCATTTATCTGTCGACCAATGACAAGACACGTGCTATGACATCAAAATGACGTCACAATTAATGTTTATTTATTTATTTTATTTTAATTTTTTTTGCACGATTGACAGTCGATCTGATTGAAACTTGCCAGGAATATTGCTGGGGACCCACGGATGTGCCTTTTCGAGGTTTGATATTAATCGGACGAACGGTTCCAAGTTACGGCCATTTATCTGTCGACCAATATCTGCGAGAGAGGGGACGGAAGAGGGGATGAGAGTGGGGACGAGAGAGGAGGGGGAGAGAGGAAGGCGAGACTAGGGGGAGAGAGGGGGGAGAGGGGGGGCGAGACGAGGGGGAGAGAGGGGGAGCGAGAGAGGGGAGGGAGAGAGAGAGGGGGGAGAGAGAGGGGGATGACAGTGGGGGGCGGCAGAGAGGGCTGCACATACTGGCACACACCTACGCGGCCCGCACTAGTATTTATATAATCTCCATAAACACATGTAGTATTCGAAAAAGGAAAGGTAAGTCAGCAGAAATGAAGCTAGAGAGAAAAACAACTTACTTGTGTCAAGGCTCGAGCAGAAATTCCGAATCGATACGTTTGTCGACAGGTTAGAACCTTCTTTTTCTTTTTCTTTTCTTCCTTCCTATTTTTCCGCAATTGTGATGGGTTTTCAGGTCCATAAGGATAAATATATTAAATGTAACAACGAACATTAAATAAAGACGAATGTAGTAAACAGCCGAACAAATTTTTTTTTTTTTAAATGCCGTTAGCAACTCTACCGCGAACTACACCGCTTATGCAACATACAGTGTACAAGTAACAAAGCGTGCAAACCGAATCAAACAAAGATTAATGGAGTCGCTATCGACATAACACAAGGTAAATTAGAGACAAGTTTACTTCTCGCGTTAGATTTTTTTTGCTTATATTTCTCTGATGTTTATTGATGTTTTCTTTAAACTCGATATTCTGTCTTCAACCTGTGAAGCGAAGGCCATGGTTGCTTAGCAACTCATCGGCTTCAGGGTCAAAGGTGGTGAAGCGGCTCCAAGAAGCCACGTGACCCACCCCCGTCTGACTCCTGTCCTGGCATAACGCCGCACAAACAATTTCGTTTTCGTCCTCACTCAAACTAACCCTATTAATATACTATCAATATAAAAGGATATTAAACGTATACCCACACACTGCGTGCCATTTATCAATGTAATTAATAAAATTATATCTCGTTTTTTTTTTACTTCGTTCAGGATGGTGGAGGCCGCACTTTTCTGATGACGTCACCAACGGAAAAAAAAGTGTGTGAAGAAAAGATACAAACATTTCCATAAGTAGACTATTAAAGGGTATATATTTCCAGATGCTTCCATTTTTAGCATTAACATCATCATCATTATTTCCCAGTTTTAATTTTGGTATTTTTTTTACACCCTCACACATCCTTCGACGTCTTCCTCATAAGTTCTGCATGACGTATGTGGCTCGTGCTACCTTCCGATCCTTCAGCTCGTTCACTCCACCAAGTTACCTTCGACTCTTTCGAGACACCGCCGTGCAATGGCTTCCAGCAGTGTTGGCCGCACGATGATGGGTTCGTCCGTTTCACCTTTACACTGCAACCTGTTTACCTGTTGAACGTTTGTGAACACCTTTGGCATTTAAAAGGAGAAAATTAAATAATTGTTTGATGACGTCACTGACGACGAAATAACTCTCTTTATGACGAACAGCTTCTTTTTATCAATAGTTGCACAGTGCTTTGTTTAATAGGAAATGTATGCTTACCTGCATTTAAATGTTCCTATTATTATATTACTAGTGCGGGCCCGTAGGTGCAGCTTCGTTCCTTCGCTCTCGTAAACGATGACTGGATTGGGCGATTGTTTCAATTAGATCGGACCAACCGTATCATAAATGGCCATAACTTGGGAAACACCTGAAACATACTCAGGTCCCCAGCGTCAATTGTGACGTCATATCAAACGAAGAAGAAGAAGAATTGTGACGCGCCCCTCTCCGCCCCCCTCTCTCTCCCCCCTCTCTCCCCCCTCTCTCTCCCCCCTCTCTTGCCCCACCCTCTCTCCCCTAGTCCCGCCCCTCCTCTCTCGCCCCTCTCTCTCGCCCCTACTCTCACCCCTCTCCCGTTCCCCCTCTCTCACCCCTCCTCTCTCCCCTCTCTTTGAATTGTGACGCCTACTCTCTCTTCACCACCCCTCTCTCCCTCCTCCTCTCTCACCCCTCCTCCTCCCTCCTCTCTCGCCCCCCTCTCTCGCCCCTCTCTGCCCCCTCTCTCGCCCCCTCTCTCTGTAAATGTATTCACAAATGTCTACCAAGCACAACAATTAATTCAAACCTTGGGAAAAACAACTTTCAAACCCTTGGGAAACAGCTGTTTCCCTTGGGAAAATTCAAACCTTGGATTAATTAATAATTGAACAATTAATTCAAACCTTGGGAAAAAAAACAGCTTTCAAACCTTGGAAACAATTGGGAAACAGCTGAAACGGATGAGGAACGATATTCAAACCTTGAAAAGGCACATACTCAGGTCCCCAGCGTCGATTGTGACGTCATACCAAACGAAGAAGACAGAAGACATGCAAAAATAAATAAATAAATAAACATTAATTGTGACGTCTTCGTGATGTCATAGCACCGTGTCTTGTCATTGGTTGACAGAATAAATGGCCGTAACTTGGAACCGCTCGTCCGATTAATATCAAACCTTGAAAAGGCAACATACTCAGGTCCCCAGCAATATTCCTGGCAAGTTTCAATCACATCGGACTGGTGGTCGTCGAGAAACGGGCGGTCACAGACAGACAGACAGACAGACAGGGACACACACACACAGATTGCTGGAATTATAGATAGATTATTTAAAACTATATGGTTAAATGGTGGAACTATGAGGGAACATTTGCTTCATGTATATCAAGGGTGAAAATACATTTGGATGTCATTTTGTAAAATGACTTGAAGGGGTCACAGGGGTCCAGGTGTGTGGGAAGATACTCCAAATGTTGGGGGTTTTTTTCTGGATGTTCTTATCAAAACAGCTTTACTGATCTAATCGAGGCATACAGGAATGTGTGTATATGATTAACCTCAGTAAGCTTAAACATGTTGGATATTGACTAACTAGAGGTCTTGCAGTGGTTGGTGCTGTCTTACTTCTAATGAAAGGAAAAAACTTGCATGGGGATAGTCGTGACGTGTTTGACGTCGTCGCACATGCAGGTGATGATGATCATGAAAGTGAACGTCAGGTTTAAATGGTTCAGCGATGATCCATGTGATCTTGCATTGACGGCGGCGGATTTGCATCGGATGATGTGGAGCAGATCTGAATGCTCGGGAATGGAGAAAGTCGATTTTAACACAATTTCACAGACACTGATGACCGGAATGAGCAACTTCTTCTCTCCCACACTCCCAATCCCTTCCGAAGTCAGGTTCAGTGCTGCCAAAGCAGCCTCGTGCAAAGGAACACAAGGAGCGGTTTGCCTTTGCCTTCCCAGCAGTAGTCGGTGCGGGAATTTGGGATTTATTTAGGGGGCTGGCAATAACTCGCCTACTCTTCATGAAAGACACGGTGGGTCTTTGACATTCACCGACTAATTCTAGCAGACGGGACACCAAGCTGAACGACCTTCCGAAGGACAGCACATTTCATGATGTAACACTTCTGCCTGTAAAAGTATCGATCGACAGTTTATGGTCGTGGCAGGAATGAAACACGGTGAGACAACTCAGAGGATAAGTGTGCCACCTCCTCACCATCCTGTGGACCTGATTTGCATCATAGCCTACAATAACAGGAATTAAAGATAGTTGCATCAATATATGAAAAACAGTGAACTCGAACGGCCACTCGGTGGAGTGCATGCCTCCGCCAGACTGATTAGTTTACGTTTTGTATCCTACTAATAGGCCGGATCTGATTCGACCTGAACTAAAATGTAATCGCTTGTTCTTGTCACCGAACCAACTCGTCACCAAGTTCGTCGAATCGTCAAAACTTTTGAGATATCGTGTTGTACTGTCTGCACCTTTTAGCCTTATCACTCAATGGTGAAGAATTACTTTTTAAAAAATTATCCGATCCGGATTCGGACCTACAAAATTGAATCCATTTTCCTTTGTCACACACCCAACCTGCCCACCCATTTCATCCAAATCCGTCCACAACGTTTTGATGTATCCTGCACACAAACAGACAAACAAGCCGGTAGGTGGCGATGGGTCCCCAAGCATGGAAACTATAAGATATAGAGCAAAATGGATGTCATATAGCAGATAGGGAATCACCTTAAGATTAGCATATCAAATCTCATCCAGTTCCATCTACTGATAACTACTCGGTATCCATTTGAATGAAAAGTAACCGAAAATGCGGTTTGAAATCGGAAATCCCCAAAGTTCGAGGGGGTGCTGTGGGTGAACAAAGATCTAATCGAAAATCCGGCTCGATCGTTTGTGCACAATGTATTCCAGACGATTAGTGTGAATTTTCATGACCATCCGACCATAACCTAGGAGGAGTAGCATTTGGCACGAAGGCACCTCCAGCTCTCGCATATTATAGATTTTTTGCACTAATTGACCTTTGACCCTGACCTAAGCGAAATCGTCAATATTGTCCTGAGCAAAGTTGTAGTACTCATTGAGTACCATGAACCTGCAAAGTTTCATTCGTATCGATGCACTCACCTGGTCGCCTAGGGCCTTCATTCGCCAATTTTCATGCATACCCTAATTGTAGGGGGCGCTGCGGTAAAGTATTCCATATATGACAAAAACC
This sequence comes from Eptatretus atami, assembly GCA_035128595.1. Taxonomy (NCBI): domain Eukaryota; kingdom Metazoa; phylum Chordata; class Myxini; order Myxiniformes; family Myxinidae; genus Eptatretus; species Eptatretus atami. The sequence continues at coordinate 121,500,731 of CM068959.1, forward strand.
GGAATAGATTGATAGAGCATCACCTGTAGATCATTCGCTGCAAATTTCATAACCCTGCGTCGGATAATGGCTTTCGGAATTTATTTCGCGTGAACCGGTACGATTTTGAAGGTTTTTTTCGATTGTTGCTAGGGACCAAAGCATCCCTAGCAACCATCACAATTTCCAAAGCACGCAAGGTCATAAGATGTACCTACCACCCGAGTTTGGTCAAAATCCGCCCACGTTTACTACCAATTATGCTGATGACACAACGAACAAACATCCAAACAAACATCCAAACAAACAACAGAATTACTGACAATAATAGCGGTCACCTATTTCGGCGACCCAACAAACAAGAAATATGTCGTGCTGAGCACGATACTTGCAAAATCCATAAAACAAGTTTCACCTTGAACATAATTGGTGGTTGATTTCAATGACCAAATATGCAAATCCTCTTCAAAATTGATGTTTTTAGAAATTTGCCTGTGTTGAACTTTTGACCTTCAGACTTCAAAATAATTTGGCGGTTGAATTGAGTGACATGAGAGATGCAAACCCTGTTCAAATTTCAAGTAATCGGATGAAAATTGAGGATTTTCGAAATTCGACAGGAGAGGAGGAGAGGAGATTGGGACCATACTGTGTGCAGAGCGTTGATGCTGCTCAAGCAGTCTCCTTGGCTATTGGGCACAATCCTGGATGGGTCGTCACTCCGACACAGTATACTAGCATGCTGGCACTCATTTTCCGACATCAGAAGAATGACAGGTCAAGTTAACCCCACCTGGTATTTATTCAACAGCTGAGCGGGATTTGAACTCAGGATCCTAGGATCCAAAGCTGCCACCCTAACCATTAAGCAACACCAGGCATAAATTCGACAGGAATGTTCACCTTTTGACCTCAAAATCATAGTTTTCTTGCTTATGACCAACTCTACCAGGTGGTGAAGTTTCGTGAAGATCGGATGAAAACTATGACCTGTAGGCAATTGACATCCATAAACAGACTGAATAACGCACGTGACCAACCGAACACTTGAAGAATCTTCAATTTTCGCAAGTAACAGACAGACAGACAAAAACATAACCTCCATCCCCTTCGGTGGGCGAGGTAAAGATGCAAAACATTGAAAAGTATCATCGAGGCTGAACAGGACCAATTTGGGCACAAAGTTTTGCAGTTTGATGCTTTCAAGATACAGGTGTCGATCGAGCTCGCCCCATACGCGATGTCGTATGTCGATGAGCAGCGGAGAACACCAAAGCTCTGTTTGGAGCCACACTTGCAGAAGATGATTCTCATCCACAGCAATCAACACCTCCCAGTGTAATACATGTACAATCATTGAAGGTGTGAGGCTCGTTCGAGCAACTGGGAAAACCCGATACTCACACATTTGGTGATTATGGTGGATATTTCCATGCAACTGCGAACTATAACTTTCACAACAATTCCATCAAAGTACATTCTAGTATTTGACAGGTGTGAAAGCAATCTTCAATTTATCTGAATACATTCACACCTTGCGAGGTAAAGTGGCACGATAGGCCGCGGAGGTATTCACAAAGTGATTCACTGTAGGGACATTTATTTTTCGTGAAAATTTGAACAATACATATCTCTTGAAGAAACCAAGGCCATATATTGCCATTTTGCTCTGTCGTAGACTCTATAGTAGGTCTTCTCTGAATCATCAGTATAATGATGTACTGTAAGCCGGGCCACTTGTGCTCTTGCCTGATTGACCGTGGATATTCAAGAGGGTAAATGTCCCTGCTCAATACCTGCCCATGACTGAGCGCAGTGGGTGTGAACACGATTCATGATGCCCTGCCCTCTGCCCAGCCCGTTGGCTATCAAGGCATGGTGCAAATGAGCCTTATGTGGCTGAAAACAGCTGAATGACTAGCCCAGCTTAAGTACAGGATCATTAAGGCAATTTTGGCATTAATTTTATTTTGTGATCCATTTCGTTGTTGCTGCTGGCTTTTACAGTATAGCAAGAGAGATCGGGTGACTGTACCAGGTGGGCATTTGGCGGGTAAGATGTGTGGGGTCTCAAGATGGACCTCCTATCCTGTGTCTACATGCTGGTCCGACAATTCCGCTTCATTCGACACGCTTATTCCACACCTACCACCAGGTAGCTTCCTTCCATTTCTCATGAACATACCTAGCTTGTTTAAACCAACAACCGATGGTCATAAAAGGACATACCCAAGTGTTGCGTAAAAATGTGACGAGTTAGGCTTTGTTTTGAAATATCGGAGACTTATTTGCCTGAAAATTTTTTGTCGATAAATATTAATGCACATCTAAAAAAAATTTGAAAGGGGATGTTGTTGTTATTGTTGTTGTTGATTAGCCTCAGTCAGTTCTGCTTGAACGGCTGTGGCACGGAGATAGCTGATCGATCTCCCAGGAGCAACCCAGAGATCCCTCACATCTATGATTTAAATGGTATCCAAGGTGCACGGGAAAAAATAATAAAGTAGGGGGGGGCAGAGGTCCTGGGGCGCATGTACCGTACGTATACAAATGAGGAGTTTACATTTAATGGTGTATCTGTCAGGTTTTATGTGAGAAAGCCTCATCACCTAGTATGATTGGTCAACGTTAGTGACCGTAGTTACTTAGGAGCTGCAAGTTGGCCTTCAAGCCGATGCTATCTACTTTTCCAATGTTATCCCAAGCTGCTTGCAAGCCCATTTATATCCCGCTTTTATAATTACAACCTCTCCCCCCCTTCCCTTTTATTCAACACCTCCCTCTCCATACCCGTCGATCTTCCCCAGCGCTGTCTGCCATCAGGACCTGGTTTAAGACCCAGATCATCCTCCCCTCCACACTCCATGAAAGGACACAGCGCTCTGAGGCATTTGAGCAGTTAGAAAAGGGGTGCCAGAGGAGGCTGAATCAGAGAGTGAGACACAGAATGAGAGCTGGTAGCGGAACAAAGTTGTTGTGGTGTACACCATTGTGATCTGCCTGCGGTCATCTTGTTCTATCAATCTGCCAACGATTTTGTGCTATTCCACCCATAGCCAGCCTGTTAATCTGCCTGAGCCCCATGGCACCCTTGTTGTAGACTGCGTGCCAGCACATCCCACTGTCAGCGAGTCCAAGGCACCTGGCCTGGCGGCCCAAAGACCTCACTGCTCACCCCTTCCTGCTTGTTGTTTATTTATTTATTATTTTGCACCGCATGCATTCAAATCTTGCGATTGTCGTAAACGCTTGGCATGGATTTGGATAAGTTAAAGTTTTGGTTCATGTCCAGTGTTAAAAGTTGTGGTTTCAATCACATGTCTGGCATAAGGACTCGGTTCAGAATTGTGTCCTGGTTAAAGGCTTGATTGCGTCATGTATGTATAACGAAGCCGATTCCTGTGTTTGTTATTGTTTGCGTTAAAATGATATGTTCAAATCGGTGCCTGTGAGATGCTTTCCTTTCCTGCCATTGGGTAGCGACACAAAGGAGCGAAACCGTGGAAAGTCTGTGCGTTGTAATAATACACCTCAATCGTTCAAGGCAGTCTTCGCTCAGCAGAACGTGGTGGAGCGTGAGACCAGGTCACGGTGACATTAATAACAAAACATTCCTAACTACTGGTATGAGATACTCTTTTTATTACAGATGGTGAGGTCATGGAAGAGTTGGAAATTACTCACTTAAGCTAATCAGGATTTTTGAAATTTCTTATTTCCTTCTCTTTACTAGATTCCACTATGTGGCTTTGGATCTACCAGGCCATGGTCATTCATCACATCGTCCCCAGGAGTTATGATCCACTTCTCAGACTACCTGTTGACTTGCAGCGTCTTGTCAGCGGCAAGCACACCTCATGAGCCATCAAAGCATTTCCATACTTGTGTGATGTTCATCAAATTCACTGCTATGTTTTGTTGAACATTGTTACTTTCAACCTCATATCATCTAATACACCGGATGTCTATTTCCCTTGTGCACCAGCCATCAGTGCTAACTGCAAACCAAGAATGAATTTCTTCTCCTTTTTTAATTAATTAATTTATTTATTTTAAGTTGATGCCTGCCTTGCCTGTAGCTGGGTGTTAAATTGATCCATGCTGTGAGGTGGAGTGCATGCTCAGTGTTTATGTTTACTTCCGAAAATCGAAGATTTTTCAAGCATATTGGTTGGTCTTGTGCGCTATTCTGTCTTCGTTTGTTTGTAATATCGATCACCCACAGGTCACAATTTTAAACCAATCTTCATGAAACTTCCCACATGGTGGGTTCGTCATAATCAAGCAGCTTATTGTTTTTGAGGTCAAAAGATCTAACATGGTCAACAACGTCATCAAATTTCTAAAATCCTCAATTTTCTTCATTTGACGAGAAATTTGTACAAGATTTGCAAATCAGGTCGCTGAATTCACAACCCAATGTTTTTTTTGAGGTCAACATAGGCCAAAAGGTCAACAACTTTATCAAATTTCTAAAAATCCTTCATTTTCTTCCAATTGACGAGAAATTTGAACAAGGTTTGCAAACCAGTTCGCTGAATTCAACCACTTTTCATGTGGTTCAATTCAGTGACCATTCAGTTCATTCAATTTGCATATCAGTCACTGAATTCAGTTGGGTGTGAGACAAGGAGAATTATTTTTAGGTCAACAGGGCCAAATGGTCAACATCTATCTATCTATCTATAATTCCAGCAATGTGTTGTGTGTGTGTGTGTTGTGTGTGTGGTGTGTGTGTGTGTGTGTGTGTGTGTGTGTGTGTGACCGCTGTTTCTCGACAACCACTGGTCCGATCTAATCAAACTTGCCAGCTATATTGCTGGGACCTGAGTATTGCCTTTTCAAGTTTGATATATAATCGGACAAGTGCTTCCAATTACGGCCATTTATTTACTAACCAATGACATACACGTTGCTGCGTAGGCGTGGCTGCGTAGGCCGGTGCGAGGCCGGCCGACGATGACGTCACGCGGCCGTGCCGGTTACATGGTAGCGAATGTCATGGCAAGCAAAGACAGGGAGGTAAACTTGATTTTAATTTTGGATTTTAATAATTCCAGCAATCTCTGTGTGTGTGTGTGTGTGTGTGTGTGTGTGTGTGTGTGTGTGTGTTTTGGTGTGTGTTGTGCATGCGTGCATGCGTGCGTGTGTGTGTGACCGCTGTTTCTCGACAACCACTGGTCCATCTAATCGAAAACTTGCCATGGTATATTGCTGGGGACCTGAGATGTGCCTTTTCAAGGTTTGATATTAATCGGACAGTGCTTCCAAGTTATGGCCATTTATTTACCAACCAATGACATGACACGTTGCTGCGGTAGGCGTGGCTGCGTAGCCGGTGCGTTACGGGCCGTGCCGGTTACATGGCAGCGAATGTCATGGCAAGCAAAGACAGGGAGGTAAACTTCATTTTAATTTGGATTTTATTAACTCTGTGTGTGAAGTGTGGTTGTCGCGAGAAACGCGAGAGCGAAGGAACGACTTGTGTGGTTGTCGTTTCTGCCTCGCGGTTTGAAAGTTTTTTTTTTTTTGCACGTACGCCACGCCCGTATGGGCACGCACGTACAGGCACATGAGAGCGAAAACGGCCTGATCTCTCTCCTTGTTGTAATTAATAAAATTATATCTCGTTTTTTTTTTACTTCGTTCAGGATGGTGGAGGCCGCACTTTTCTGATGACGTCACCAACGGAAAAAAAAAGTGTGTGAAGAAAAGATACAAACATTTCCCATAAGTAGAACTATTAAAGGGTATATATTTCCAGATGCTTCCATTTTTAGCATTAACATCATCATCATTATTTCCCAGTTTTAATTTTGGTATTTTTTTTACACCCCTCACACATCCTTCGACGTCTTCCTCATAAGTTCTGCATGACGTATGTGGCTCGTGCTACCTTCCGATCCTTCAGCTCGTTCACTCCACCAAGTTACCTTCGACTCTTTCGAGACCACCGCCCGTGCAATGGCTTCCAGCAGTGTTGGCCGCACGATGATGGGTTCGTCCGTTTCACCTTTACACTGCAACCTGTTTACCTGTTGAACGTTTGTGAACACCTTTGGCATTTAAAAGGAGAAAATTAAATAATTGTTTGATGACGTCACTGACGACGAAATAACTCTCTTTATGACGAACAGCTTCTTTCTATCAATAGTTGCACAGTGCTTTGTTAATAGGAAAATGTATGCTTACCTGCATTTAAATGTTCCTATTATTATTATTACTAGTGCGGGCCCGTAGGTGCAGCTTCGTTCCTTCGCTCTCGTAAACGATGACTGGATTGGCGCATCTTTTCAAATTAATCGGACCAACCGTATCATAAATGGCCATAACTTGGGAAACACCTGGAAACATACTCAGGTCCCCAGCGTCAATTGTGACGTCATATCAAACGAAGAAGAGAAGAATTGGACGCGCCCCTCTCTCGCCCCTCTCTCTCCCCCTCTCTCCCCCTCTCTCTCCCCCTCTCTCTTGCCCCACCCTCTCTCCCCTAGTCCCGCCCCTCCTCTCTCGCCCCTCTCTCTCGCCCTACTCTCACCCCCTCTCCCGTCCCCCTCTCTCACCCTCCTCTCTCCCCCTCTCTTTGAATTGTGACGCCTACTCTCTCTCACCACCCCCTCTCCCTCCCCTCTCTCACCCCTCCTCTCTCCCTCCCTCTCTCGCCCCCTCTCTCGCCCCCTCTCTTGCCCCCCCTCTCGCCCCCCCTCTCTGTAAATGTATTCACAAATGTCTACCAAGCACAACAATTAATTCAAACCTTGGAAAAACAACTTTCAAACCCTTGGGAAACAGCTGTTTCCCTTGGGAAAATTCAAAACCTTGGATTAATTAATAATTTGAACAATTAATTCAAACCTTGGGAAAAAAAACAGCTTTCAAACCTTGGGAAACAATTGGGAAACAGCTGAAACGATGAGGAACGATAATCCAAACTTGAAAAGGCACATACTCAGGTCCCCAGCGTCGATTGTGACGTCATACCAAACGAAGAAGACAGAAGACATGCAAAAATAAATAAATAAATAAACATTAATTGTGACGTCATTCGTGATGTCATAGCACGTGTCCTTGTCATTGGTTGACAGATAAATGGCCGTAACTTGGGAACCGCTCGTCCGATTAATATCAAACCTTGAAAAAGGCACATACTCAGGTCCCCAGCAATATTCCTGGCAAGTTTCAATCACATCGGACTGGTGGTCGTCGAGAAACGGCGGTCCACAGACAGACAGACAGACAGACGGGAACACACCCACAGATTGCTGGAATTATAGATAGATTATTTAAAACTATTGGTTAAATGGGTGGGAACTATGAGGGAACATTTGCTTCATGTATATCAAGGGTGAAAATACATTTGGATGTCATTTTGTAAAATGACTTGAAGGGGTCACAGGGGGGTCCAGGTGTGTGGGAAGATACTCCAAATGTTGGGGGTTTTTTTTCTGGATGTTCTTATCAAAACAGCTTTACTGATCTAATCGAGGCATACAGGAATGTGTGTATATGATTAACCTCAGTAAGCTTAAACATGTTGGGATATGACTAACTAGAGGTCTTGCAGGTGGTTGGTGCTGTCTTACTTCTAATGAAAGGGAAAAAACTTGCATGGGGATAGTCGTGACGTGTTTGACGTCGTCGCACATGCAGGTGATGATGATCTGAAAGTGAAACGTCAGGTTAAATGGTTCAGCGATGATCCATGTGATCTTGCATTGACGGCGGCGGATTTGCATCGGATGATGTGAGAGCAGATCTGAATGCTCGGGAATGGAGAAAGTCGATTTTAACACAATTTCACAGACACTGATGACCGGAATGAGCAACTTCTTCTCTCCCACACTCCCAATCCCCTTCCGAAGTCAGGTTCAGTGCTGCCAAAGCAGCCTCGTGCAAAGGAACACAAGGAGCGGTTTGCCTTTGCCTTCCCAGCAGTAGTCGGTGCGGGAATTTGGGATTTATTTAGGGGGCTGGCAATAACTCGCCTACTCTTCATGAAAGACACGGTGGGGTCTTTGACATTCACCGACTAATTCTAGCAGACGGGACACCAAGCTGAACGACCTTCCGAAGGACAGCACATTTCATGATGTAACACTTCTGCCTGTAAAAGTATCGATCCGACAGTTTATGGTCGTGGCAGGAATGAAACACGGGTGAGACAACTCAGAGGATAAGTGTGCCACCTCCTCACCATCCTGTTGGACCTGATTTGCATCATAGCCTACAATAACAGGAAATTAAAGATAGTTGCATCAATATATGAAAAACAGTGAACTCGAACGGCCACTCGGTGGAGTGCATGCCTCCGCCAGACTGATTAGTTTACGTTTTGTATCCTACTAATAGGCCGGATCTGGATTCGCACCTGAACTAAAATGTAATCGGCTTGTTCTTGTCACCGAACCAACTCGTCCACCAAGTTTCGTCCGAATCCGTCCAAAACTTTTTGAGATATCGTGTTGTACTGTCTGACACTTTTAGCCTTATCACTCAATGGTGAAGAATTACTTTTTAAAAAATTATCCGATCCGGATTCGGACCTACAAAATTGAATCCATTTTCCTTTGTCACACACCCAACCTGCCCACCCAATTTCATCCAAATCCGTCCACAACGTTTTGATGTATCCTGCACACAAACAGACAAACAAGCCGGTAGGTGGCGATGGGTCGCCAAGCATGGAAACTATAAGATATAGAGCAAAATGGATGTCATATAGGCAGATAGGGAATCACCTTAAGATTATGCATATCAAATCTCATCCAGTTCATCTACTGATAACTACTCGGTATCCATTTGAATGAAAAGTACCGAAAATGCGGTTTGAAATCGGAAATCCCCAAAGTTCGAGGGGGTGCTGTGGGTGAACAAAGATCTAAATCGAAAATCCGGCTCGATCGTTTGTGCACAATGTATTCCAGACGATTAGTGTGAATTTTCATGACCATCCGACCATAACCCTAGGAGGAGTAGCATTTGGCACGAAGGCACCTCCAGCTCTCGCATATTATAGATTTTTGCACTAATTGACCTTTGACCCTGACCTAAGCGAAATCGGTCAATATGTCCTGAGGCAAAGTTGTCAGTACCATTGAGTACCATGAACCTGCAAAGTTTCATTCGTATCGATGCACTCACCTGGTCGCTAGGGGGCCTTCATTCGCCAATTTTCATGCATACCCTAATTGTAGGGGGCGCTGCGGGTAAAGTATTCCATATATGACAAAAACCGGAATAGATTTGATAGAGCATCACCTGTAGATCATTCGTGCCAAATTTCATAACCCTGCGTCGGATAATGGCTTTCGGAATTTATTTCGCGTGAACGGTACCGATTTTGAAGGTTTTTTTCGATTGTTGCTAGGGGACCAAAGCATCCCTAGCAACCATCACAATTTCCAAAGCACAAGGTCATAAGATGTACCTACCACCCGAGTTTGGTCAAAATCCGCCCACGTTTACTACCAATTATGCTGATGACAAACGAACAAACATCCAAACAAACATCCAAACAAACAGACAGAATTACTGACAATAAGGGTCACCTATTTCGGCGACCCAACAAACAAGAAATATGTCGTGCTGAGCACGATACTTGCAAAATCCATAAAACAAGTTTCACCTTGAACATAATTGGTGGTTGATTTCAATGACCAAATATGCAAATCCTCTTCAGAAAATTGATGTTTTTAGAAATTTGGCCTGTGTTGAACTTTTGACCTTCAGACTTCAAAAATAATTGGCGGTTGAATTGAGTGACATGAGAGATGCAAACCCTGTTCAAATTTCAAGTAAATCGGATGAAAATTGAGGATTTTCGAAATTCGACAGGAGAGGAGGAGAGGAGATTGGGACCATACTGTGTGCAGAGCGTTGATGCTGCTCAAGCAGTCTCCTTGGCTATTGGGCACAATCCTGGATGGGTCGTCACTCCGACACAGTATACTAGCATGCTGGCACTCATTTTGCCGACATCAGAAGAATGACAGGTCAAGTTAACCCCACCTGGTATTTATTCAACAGCTGAGCGGGATTTGAACTCAGGATCCTAGGATCCAAAGCCTGCCACCCTAACCATTAAGCCAACACCAGGCATAAATTCGACAGGAATGTTCACCTTTTGACCTCAAAATCAATAGGTTTCTTGCTTATGACCAACTCTACCAGGTGGTGAAGTTTCGTGAAGATCGGATGAAAACTATGACCTGTAGGCAATTGACATCCATAAACAGACTGAATAACGCACGTGACCAACCGAAACACTTGAAGAATCTTCAATTTTCGCAAGTAACAGACAGACAGACAGAAAACATAACCTCCATCCCCCTTCGGTGGGCGGAGGTAAAGATGCAAAACATTGAAAAGTATCATCGAGGCTGAACAGGACCAATTTGGGCACAAAGTTGTTGCAGTTGATGCTTGTCAAGATACAGGTGTCGATCGAGCTCGCCCCATACCGATGTCGTATGTCGATGAGCGACGGAGAACACCAAAGCTCTGTTTGGAGCCACACTTGCAGAAGATGATTCTCATCCACAGCAATCAACACCTCCCAGTGTAATACATGTACAATCATTGAAGGTGTGAGGCTCGTTCGAGCAACTGGGAAACCCGATACTCACACATTTGGTGATTATGGTGGATATTTCCATGCAGACTGCGAACTATAACTTTCACAACAATTCCATCAAAGTACATTCTAGTATTTGACAGGTGTGAGAAGCAATCTTTCAATTTATCTGAAATACATTCACACCTTGCGGAGGTAAAGTGGCACGATAGGCCGCGGAGGTATTCACAAAGTGATTCACTGTAGGGACATTTATTTTTCGTGAAAATTTGAACAATTACATATCTCTTGAAGAAACCAAGGCCATATATTGCCATTTTGCTCTGTCGTAGACTCTATAGGTAGGTCTTCTCTGAATCATCAGTATAATGATGTACTGTAAGCCGGCCACTTGTGCTCTTGCCTGATTGACCGTGGATATTCAAGAGGGTAAATGTCCCTGCTCAAATACCTGCCCATGACTGAGCGCAGTGGGTGTGAACACGATTTCATGATGCCCTGCCCTCTGCCCAGCCCCGTTGGCTATCAAGGCATGGTGCAAATGAGCCTTATGTGGCCTGAAAACAGCTGAATGACTAGGCCCAGCTTAAGTACAGGATCATTAAGGCAATTTTGCATTAATTTTATTTTGTGATCCATTTCGTTGTGCTGGCTGGCTTTTACAGGTATAGCAAGAGAGATGCGGGTGACTGTACCAGGTGGGCATTTGGCGGGTAAGATGTGGGGGTCTCAAGATGGACCTCCTATCCTGTGTCTACATGGCTGGTCCGACAATTCCGCTTCATTCGACACGCTTATTCCACACCTACCACCAGGTTAGCTTCCTTCCATTTCTCATGAACATACCTAAGCTTGTTTAAACCAACAACCGATGGTCATAAAAGGACATACCCAAGTGTTGCGTAAAAATGTGACGAGTTAGGCTTTGTTTTGAAATATCGGAGACTTATTTGCCTGAAAATTTTTGTCGATAAATATTAATGCACATCTGAAAAAAAATTTGAAAGGGGATGTTGTTGTTATTGTTGTTGTTGATTAGCCTCAGTCAGTTCTGCTTGAACCGGCCTGTGGCACGGAGATAGCTGATCGATCTCCCAGGAGCAACCCAGAGATCCCTCACATCTATGATTTAAATGGTATCCAAGGTGCACGGGAAAAAATAAATAAAGTAGGGGGGGGCAGAGGTCCTGGGGCGCATGTACCGTACGTATACAAATGAGGAGTTTACATTTAATGGTGTATCTGTCAGGTTTTTATGTGAGAAAGCCTCATCACCTAGTATGATTGGTCAACGTTAGGTACCGTAGTTACTTAGGAGCTGCAAGTTGGCCTTCAAGCCGATGCTATCTCACTTTTCCAATGTTATCCCAAGCTGTCTTGCAAGCCAATTTTATCCCGCTTTTATAATTACAACCTCTCCCTCCCCCTTCCCTTTTATTCACACCTCCCTCTCCATACCCGCCGATCTTCCCCAGCGCTGTCCTGCCATCAGGACCTGGTTTAAGACCCAGATCATCCTCCCGCTCCACACTCCATGAAAGGACACAGGCTCTGAGGCATTTGAGCAGTTAGAAAAAGGGGGTGCCAGAGGATGGCTGAATCAGAGAGTGAGACACAGAATGAGAGCTGGTAGCGGAACAAAGTTGTTGTGGTGTACACCATTGGTGATCTGCCTGCGTCATCTTGTTCTATCAATCTGCCGAACGATTTTGTGCTATTCCACCCATAGGCCAGCCTGTTAATCTGCCTGAGCCCCATGGCACCCTTGTTGTAGACTGCGTGCCAGCACATCCCACTGTCAGGCGAGTCAAGGCACCTGGCCTGGCGGCCCCAAAGACCTCAACTGCTCATCCCTTCCTGCTTGTTGTTTATTTATTTATTATTTTGCACCGCATGCATTCAAATCTTGCCGATTGTCGTAAACGGCTTGCATGGATTTGGATAAGTTAAAGTTTTGGTTCATGTCCAGTGTTAAAAGTTGTGGTTTCAATCACATGTCTGGCATAAGGACTCGGTTCAGAATTGTGTCCTGGGTTAAAGGCTTGATTGCGGTCATGTATGTATAACGAACGCCGATTCCTGTGTTTGTTATTGTTTGCGTTAAATGATATGTTCAAATCGGTGCCTGTGGAGATGCTTTCCTTTCCTGCCATTGGGGTAGCGACACAAAGGAGCGAAACCGTGGGAAAGTCTGTGCGTTGTAATAATACACCTCAATCGTTCAAGGCAGTCTTCGCTCAGCAGAACGTGGTCGGAGCGTGAGACCAGGTCACGGTGACATTAATAACAAAACATTCCTTCAACTACTGTGTATGAGATACTCTTTTTATACAGATGGTGAGGTTCATGGAAGAGTGGAAATTACTCCACTTAAGCTAATCAGGATTTTTGAAATTTCTTATTTCCTTCTCTTTACTAGAATTCCACTATGTGGCTTTGGATCTACCAGGCCATGGTCATTCATCACATCGTCCCCCAGGAGTTATGATCCACTTCTCAGACTACCTGTTGGACTTGCAGCGTCTTGTCAGCGGCAAGCACCACCTCATGAGCCATCAAAGCAATTTCCATACTTGTGTGATGTTCATCAATTCACTGCTATGTTTTTGTTGAACATTGTTACTTTCAACCTCATATCATCTAATACACCGGATGTCTATTTCCCTTGTGCACCAGCCATCAGTGCTAACTGCAAACCAGAATGGAATTTCTTCTCCTTTTTTAATTAATTAATTTATTTATTTTAAGTTGATGCCTGCCTTGCCTGTAGCTGGGTGTTAAATTGATCCATGCTGTGAGGTGGAGTGCATGCTCAGTGCTTTATGTTTACTTCCGAAAATCGAAGATTTTTCAAGCATATTGGTTGGTCTTGTGCGCTATTCTGTCTTCGTTTGTTTGTATATCGATCACCCACAGGTCACAATTTTAAACCAATCTTCATGAAACTTCACCACATGGTGGAGTTCGTCATAATCAAGCAGCTTATTGTTTTTGAGGTCAAAAGATCAACATGGTCAACAACGTCATCAAATTTCTAAAATCCTCAATTTTCTTCCATTTGACGAGAAATTTGTACAAGATTTGCAAATCAGGTCGCTGAATTCAACAACCAATGTTTTTTTTGAGGTCAACATAGGCCAAAAGGTCAACAACTTTATCAAATTTCTAAAATCCTCAATTTTCTTCCAATTGACGAGAAATTTGAACAAGGTTTGCAAACCAGTTCGCTGAATTCAACCACTTTTCATGTGGTTCAATTCAGTGACCATTCAGTTCATTCAATTTGCATATCAGGTCACTGAATTCAGGTTGGGTGTGAGACAAGGACGAATTATTTTTGAGGTCAACATGGGCCAAATGGTCAACATCTATCTATCTATCTATAATTCCAGCAATGTGTGTGTGTGTGTGTGTGTGTGTGTGTGTGTGTGTGTGTGTGTGTGTGTGTGTGTGTGTGTGTGTGTGTACCGCTGTTTCTCGACAACCACTGGTCCGATCTAATCGAAACTTGCCAGCTATATTGCTGGGGACCTGAGTATGTGCCTTTTCAAGGTTTGATATTAATCGGACAAGTGCTTCCCAAGTTACGGCCATTTATTTACTAACCAATGACATGACACGTTGCTGCGTAGGCGTGGCTGCGTAGGCCGGTGCGAGGCCGGCCGACGATGACGTCACGGGCCGTGCCGGTTACATGGTAGCGAATGTCATGGCAAGCAAAGACAGGGAGGTAAACTTGATTTTAATTTGGATTTTAATAATTCCAGCAATCTCTTGTGGTGTGTGTGTGGTGTGTGTTGTGTGTGTGTGTGTGTGGTGTGTGTGTGTGTGTGTTTGCATGCGTGCATGCGTGCGTGTGTGTGTGACCGCTGTTTCTCGACAACCACTGGTCCGATCTAATCGAAACTTGCCAGGTATATTGCTGGGGACCTGAGGATGTGCCTTTTCAAGGTTTGATATTAATCGGACAAGTGCTTCCCAAGTTATGGCCATTTATTTACCAACCAATGACATGACACGTTGCTGCGTAGGCGTGGCTGCGTAGGCCGGTGCGTTACGGGCCGTGCCGGTTACATGGCAGCGAATGTCATGGCAAGCAAAGACAGGGAGGTAAACTTCATTTTAATTTGGATTTTAATTAACTCTGTGTGTGGAAGTGTGGTTGTCGCGAGAACGCGAGAGCGAAGGAACGACTTGTGTGGTTGTCGTTTCTGGCTCGCGTTTGAAAGTTTTTTTTTTTTGCACGTACGCCCACGCCCGTATGGGCACGCACGTACAGGCACATGAGAGCGAAGGAACGGCCTGAGGATGTGCTTTTGGTTGTGGTTGTTGTTTCGGCACGCGGTTTGAAAGTTTTTTTTTGTTTGCACGTACGGCCACGCACGTACGGGCACGCACGTACGGGCATGCACTAGTAGACCAAATGTCAACAACTTGGTTGCAATTTCTAAAATCCTCAATTTTCATCCAATGTTGAAAATTGAAGAGGATTTGCATATCAGGTCACTGAATTCAATGAGAAAGTGTGTTTGAGGTAGACATAGGCCAAAAAGTCGACATGCTCCAATTTTATAAAATTGTCAATTTTCATCCGATTGACTTTAATTTGAAGACGAATTTGCATATTTGGTCATTTAATTCAAGCACCAATTATTTTTAAGGTGACATTTGTTTTACGGATTTCACAAGTATCATGCTATGCATGACATCTTTCTTGTTTTTGTATTGTTTTGCAGCTTTGAAATTTGAGAAGTTTTCTATACTTGGCCACAGCATGGGTAAGAGTGCCATCATGTTCCACTACACTGTACACTTTTACACTTATTTTTAGTCGTTTTTACTTCTTCCTCACCTTTGTGTTTCTCTCGTGGCTCAGTTGCACACCCCTTGTCTCGTCGCATTCATACAGTGATTAATTTTCCCTCAACCTGGTCTCGCACCTCTCTCTCTCTCTCTCTCTCTCTCTCTCTCTCTCTCTCTCTCTCTCTCTCTCTCTCTCTCTCTCTTCTCTCCTCTCTCTCCTCCTCTCCTCTCTCTCCTCCTCTCTCCTCTCTTCCTCTCTTCCTCTCTCTCCTCTCTTTCTCTCTTCTCTCTCTCTCTCTCCTCTCTTCTCTTCTTCTCTCTCTCTTCTCTCTCTCCTCTCCTCTCTCTCTCTCCTCTCTCTCCTCTCTCTCTCTTCTCCTCTCTTCTCCTCTCTCTCCTCTCTCTCCTCTCTCTCCCTCTCTCTCCTCTCTCCTTCTCTTCTCCTCTCTTCCTCTCTCCTCCTCTCTCTCCTCTCTCTCCTCTCTCTCCTCTCTCTCCTCTCTCTCCTCTCTCTCCTCTCTTCTCTCTCTTCTCTCTTTGTTTCCTGGTTGTTGTGTCCACCTGTAGCGCTGCTCTCAGTACGTTGCCCTCTGTGTCATCGCCCTTCCAAGAGCCTAGATTTTGTATTCAAATAAACAAACCAAAAATATTTTGTCAGTTATCCTACAGAGTGGATGTCATACAGATTAACGAAGGTTATTGACAAATATGGGGTTTTCTATTTTTTGTCTCTGAAACACATTTGACATTTTTTGGTCATTTGGTCCAACAGTGTCTGAGATTGAAGCTGACAAAACCTGGTAAATGTAATACAGGTTGAACATAACTCAAAAAACTGTGGACAGATTTGGATGAAATTTGGTGGAGAGGGTTGGGTGTTTGACAAGGACGAAACAATTGGATTTTGGTGAAGATCCGGATCCGGAAACATACTATAATTACCTCCGCCACCGAAGGTGGATTGGAGTTACGTTTTCACCCCTGTCTGTCTTTCTGTTTGTTTGTTTGTTTGTGTGTTTGTCATTTTGTGAACAAAATATCTCAAAAAGTTGTGCATATCTGGCCTATCAGTGGGGGTACAAAACTTAAACTGTTCAGCCTAGCGGAGGTATGCGCTCTACCAAGTGCCGTTCTAGTTTTCTTTGTGTTGCTTGTTTTTGTTTGTTGTGTTTGGTTTTCGACTCGTGTTTGTATTTCTTTGTTATATTTGATTTGTTGTTGATTTTATGACATGTATTCACAACGTTTGTTTGCACTAGTACACCCACTCCCAAAGGGTCATATCCTCTCTGGGGTATATAGATTACAGTAGATCGAGGCTTGGGTCCTTTAGTCTGTGTAGGGGACGTGATAAACAAATATAATGCCTTGAGAACATCAGGTTTACTCCCTTTCAGTTTTTTTTTAAACATGTGGTCTTGGCTTGTAGAAGAGCTTGGACACAGAACAGAACAGAACAGAATAGTTTCGTGTTAACCAGCAATAGCGACTGGTTAAAAAGCTAATCATACGTGTTTATGGTTTATAATATTTGTTTACTTCCGTTAGGAGTGCCCCACGAAACGCCACGATAAACTATTTACACACGTTAACACAGTGTTTGTCCAAGGAGGAAAACCCCCTTTTGGAGGGGGGGATATTGATTCTTCGTATTAATATTGTTTTCTAATAACATTTTATTATTTATTCGGATGCAACCTGTGGCTGCTTGGCTGCATCATTTTCTCGGGGTACGGCTCTGCCCCTGCCTCTGATGCAGTGCCCCTGTTACCAGTAAGCTGGTACTCGTTCTGCCAACCTCGGAAGGATGTCAGGCTGAGTCAACCCACCTGGTGTTAATTCAACAGCACAACAGGGGCCTGAATTCAAGACCATCAGATCTTAAGCCAGCCACCTCAAACATTAAGCCAACACCAGGCTGTCATAACATTAATATTATGCTATTGTCATTAGTGTTGTTATTACCTCCGCCACCGAAGGTGAAGGAGGTTATGTTTTCACCGCTCTCTGTCTGTTTGTGAGTTGCAAAATCGAACATTTTTCAAGAATATTGGTTAGTCGATTTTGTTATTCTGTCATTGTCAATCGCCTACAGGTCACAATTTTAAACCAATCTTCACGAAACTTGACGAGGTTGTAGAGGTACTCTCGACTGAGAAACCGGTTGATTTTGAGGTCAAAGGTCATCCTGATGTTAAATTTTTTTAAATCGTCATTTTTCATCCGATTGACTTGAAATTTGAACAGGATTTGCATATTGCATCAATGAATTGGGAAACCAACTATTTTTGAGGTCAAAAGGTCAAATGTCAACTCGAGGTCAAATCTCTAAAATCATCAATTTCAATCTGAAAAATAATCAATTTTCATCCGATTGACCCGACCTTTGATTAAGATTGTCAGTTTTAATCTTAATGAAATGGACAATTCGATGTATCCATGGCAACTTTTGGAGAGGGGGTGGATTTTGTAAGTATCGTGCTCTGCACGACGTCTTTTTCTTGTTTGTTTGTCCGTGTGCAAGATATCTCAAAAAGTTGTGAACGGATCCGGATGAAATTTTGTGGACAGGTTGGGTGTGTGACAAGGATGAATTGATTCGATTTAACTTTTAAAGTGATTCTTCACCATTGAGAGATAGGCCAAAAACTATGATATATCATGGTATTTAAAAAAAATGTATTGGGCCCGATATGTTCTTGTGGATTAGGCATTGCGTGGCGGAGGTATGCGCTCTACCGAGTGCTCTTTTAGTTCCTTTTGTTATTAGAAGCGTCATTTGAAAAACGCCACGATTAGCTATCTTAACATGGATTTCACCCAAGGTGGAAAAACTCCTTGAGGAGAGAAGGAATTAAGTTGCTGCAGCCTCCATCGTTTGACCCTTCGTCCTCCCGTTAAGTTTGGTTGAGATTGGATAAGTATATGACAACCAAATGTATCGCGGTCAAAAAAAAACAGCCAGGCACCAAATTGTGTCTTTTAGTATGATTTGTTCACGTTGTCTTTTGCTTGTGTTGCATGTTGTCATTAATTGTTATGGCTATGTTGAGTTCACGGTGTATACCCACATACAGGGCATGCGCCAGGCTGTGGAGTGCCGGGCGAACAGCATGAGGGTCATTTGCCAGTCGCACGCTGAGGGCCACGTGGTAGAACCCAGCTTTGGTTGGCCCAGCTTTCGTTCCCATTTGATCCAATGGCTCAGGATGCTCGGAACACATGTTTAAGTACATATACTACTTGTGTTGTCCATTGTCTATTATTATCTCCGCCGCTGAAGGTGAAGGAGGTTATTTTTTCACCCCTCTCTGGTCATTTGTTTGTCTGTCTGTATGTTTGTCTGTTTGTGTGCAGGATATCTCAAAAAGTTGGAGACGGATCCGGATGAAATTTTGTGGACAGATCGGTGCGTAACAATTACGAACTGATTAGATTTTGGTGAAGATCCGAATCCGGATCCAACGACTGGAATTTAAAAAAAAGTGATTCTTCACCATCGAGAGATAGGGCCAAAAATGATATAGCATGATGTTTCGAAAATGTGTTGGGCTAGATATGTTCTCGTGGATCAGGCATTGCGGGGCGGAGGTATGCGCTCTACTGGATGCCCTCCTAGTTCTTGTAGTTCGCATGTGTGTTGTATTTTGTGCTGTAAGTGATAGATGTATAAACCCGACTCTGAGTCTTTCTGACTCTGATATACCATACTCTTTACAGAGCGTTGGTGCTTCCAAAGCAGTTTCTTGGCAAAGGTTATATTGGGTGGTTTTTTGCCAATGGCCTTCCCAGGGTCTCAGATGATTTTAAAATAAGATTGTTCGAGTTCTCTTTATTTGCTTATGCTGTGTAGATCTGTTTTTAAATCTTTGTATTCCATGTTTGTGTATTTAATTGTTTGTCGTCTTTCTTTAATGTGTGGATGTGTTGTCTCCACCCGCAGGGGGAAACATTGGAGGCCTGGTGAGAAACCTCCATGATTACAAACCCATTGCAACTGCCGACCAGGAATCTTTCCTCCTAATGAATTTTCATCTTGCACAAATCTTGACATTCCCTACAAAAGAAAAAAAACCTGCCGCAAGGAAATGTTACCCAACGGTGGACTTCATTTAATTAAAACCTCAGACCTCCGATGAGACGACCTTCTTTATCATCTTCCGAATGGTTTCGTTTAGACTTTATAGGCTAATTCCACCATGGAAGCAAACGAGCGGCACAACCTTGATTAGAAACGTTTGTTTTAAAGGAATCCAAGAACAGAAACTAAATGGCACTGGAGAATAAATAATCAACAATAGCCACCAATTACTACGCTGTGGGCTAACAGGGCAGCTAAAGGACGGGTGATGGGGGTGGATAATTTGCAGGATGCAGAGCAACGCATTTGACCTAGGCAGACGGTCCAAAGTTGTTCCTTGAGAGCGTCAGCATCATGTTTACGGGTGCGGTCAAACCCTTAGTGGGCCGAGCACATTCGGCTGTGCCGGCTGCTGCCAAATGAAATGACTCCAAGAGCTGGACGCGACTCCTCTCCTCTCATTCCTCTTCTCTAACTTGATCGTCCCGCTGCTGATTTCCGCAATGCTCAAATTTCTTAGATTCTTCCCAACCATGTTTAACTGCTGGGCTCCCTGTGTTTCTCCACCTGCCATTGTCAGCGTATATCTCAAGCTCCAACTGCCGCGATCCCGTATCTCTCAAACTTTTTCAACTCCCGACTGCCACCTCCTTCAAACGATCTCTTCCCATGCATCGCCTGTGGTTTCTTTTAAAACCCACAGACCAATCGCCATGCTCACTTGAGCAACGGTGAAATCATACCACCAGCTGGCCATCGAACACTTACCCTGCAAGGCCCAGTCATGCCGTTTACATCCTTGGTGGAATTCTCTTAACGAGATTATTGACGTCATTTAACTAACTGTACACACGGAAATCACCGTAATAAATCCAGGTTCACCACACTTCACAAAGCATTACACAGCATCATCAACACGATGCATCTTACCGCAACGTGTATCACATCCCCTCATCATTTCCTCATATGCACCGGATTGCACGTATTTTGGCCTCTCAAGGATTACGATTCGATCACAGCGTTCCTGTGCCATCGATTTTCACTTTGCATTTCACACGCATTTTATCCACCTCGTCATACCGACACTAATTCTTCCCATCCAAACACACTTCCACCACCCTCTCATGAAACTCCATGGAGATTTCCCCATTTTTTTTGTCTTCCTGCAGTTCAGCTCAACATTTCCAGAGAAGGTTGACAAGCTGGTCCTCCTGGATACCCTTGGCTTCTTACCCAGTGCTGAAGTATGTAAACCTACATTACTGAAAATGACTAACCACATGACTTGGGAGTTTGGCTGATGTGTTGTGAACTAGATTGTGGTGGTCATACGGGGACCGTCGAGTGTGTACATGGTCTCCGATTGGTTCATTTATTGTCCAAAGTGTGTGCACGTATGCTTCCAGCTTTTTTAATATTAAATAATACTGTTACAGCCACAGGATTCTAACCACACCGACAAACCGCCAAGCGGGTAGGGCATGCGAGGTCACCACTTCCACATGCGATTTGTGTCGGGGAGTCGGTGGTTTAAGAATCACATGCCATTGGCAAAACACACCCGACAGGCAATAAACCAATCATAGCTTGTCTGCGGCTCACTTTTATATGGCGCCTCAAACACACAATCCCAATTCGCCGTTCCAACAGGTTTAATTTCCCAATTAACTAAATTTGCTACAGACCCCCCCCCCCCCGAGTCTCAACGACACTTAATTATTTAAATATATTAATTCAGTTAACAGGAACACGAGACACAGCAGGGGGTAGCCGAGACAACTTGGAGGGGATCAGCTGAACTTCCCGCTGATGCATGTGGAACCACGAAGCCCAGAGTGTTCTCCAGCCCACAGCATTTCTCCCCCTCTCTCTCTACCACAACGCGGGATTTCACCACCGTAGCGCAATGCATCCCCTCTCAGCACGATGTCCACATAGCCGAAATGACGCCTCCTCCCTGGTGCTCTGTCTCACCCCACAGTCCCACCAGGATCACGTGTACGTGCTGATTGGCTGGGGGAGCGGCCAGTGAATTATTTTTTTTTTAACTATTATTTTATTTTATGTTATTTTATTTTTCCCGTTCATGCGCATGACGGGAGCTCCTTGATCTCTCACAGTTCTGCTCATGCTGTGAGGAGAATTGGAAAAAACAGCGAGACAGATTTACATGGAGAACGCTGCAGAGTCGACGGAGGGAGGAAACGGAGCTTAGACGCAAACACTGGGTGGAGGGGACACCAGAGCGTTAAAACACAACTCGACGCTATCTCGCGAATCACATTAATTACATCACACTTACGCTAACATGCACGACGAAATAACTATTATAAACTATTCAGCCTTGATACTGAGCCTTGATCATTCATGTTCGTATGGAAGAGTGGATAAAGTTCTGACCGAATAGAAAGCGATATGAGATGTACAAAAGGAGAAATGTTATGCATAAACTTTTTTTGCATTTATTTTTCTCTTTCAATGCTCCTTTTCCAACGCATTCCTCCCCTCCTGCACCTCCCCCACCCCTTCACGCTTTATCCCTCCTCTGCCTCTCCCTTCATACCCTTTCATCCACTTTCAAGTCGACTTTCCATATTTTCCAAGGGGACTGAGAGACGTCTTTCTGTCCTTGGAGATACCATAGGTGTGGAGTTCCAAACGGCTACAGGCAGTACCAGCACACATTTTACTCGACATTTTTTACTCTTCCTTTTCCCCACTATTCATTTCTCAACTATCTTAGTACTTTATTCAAAGAAAAGCATGAATGCTTGCATTTCAGTCGTACAGGTATGGCTCAGAAATAATTTAAACCAACACCTGACTCACATTTGGCTTGGCCTTGCGTCCGTGATAAGGAACTTTAAACTCAAATACTGTATCTCTTTTTGAGACGAAATACGATCCACTGATGACGAACTTGTATTGGCTAATAAACAAAGAAGACGATTGAAACAACTTCCCATAATATTGCTCCCCGATTTTCAGTTTGTTTTATTACCTTCGCCACCGAAGGTGAAGGAGGTTATGTTTTCACCCCTCTCCGTCTTTGTTCGTTTGTTTGTGTACAGGATATCTCAAAAAGTTTTGAACGGATCCGGATGAAATTTTGTGGACAGGTTGGGTGTGTGACAAGGCCGAACTGATTACTAAGAAAGAAACTAAGAAACTAAGAACTAAGAAAGAAATGATTCGATTTTGGTGAAGATCTGGATCCGAGAATTATTTAATCTTAAAGCGATTCTTCACCATTGAGAGATAGGGCCAAAAACAACGGATGATATTTCAAAAATGCATTCGGCCCGATACGTTCTCATGGATCAGGCATTACGTGGCGGAGGTATGTGCTCTACCGAGTGCCCTTCTAGTTTCCGTATGTATTTGTTTTCAACTGAACAAGTGGAGTGCTGCTCTCCCCTCTGGGCTGGGTCTCCTGCCTCACATCTTGCTGAGCTTGATGCCGTGAAAACCAAGGTCTTCAAGATCATTGGAATCTCCTGTGATGAAGCTGAGTCTCTGGGCTCATCACTTCACCATCGCAGACAGGTCAGTGGTCTCTTTCTTCTTCTGCCTCCTTTCTGGTCTTGCACTTTCTGCTTTTTCCATGCTTTGTCCCTCCCAGGTTTCTGCAGGGCACACACGGTCCACCATTACCCCCTTTTGGTGAAACTACCTAAATACAGTATCACAGCTCATCTCCACTCACTTTTTCCTCTTTTTCCCCACCTGTGGAATCAACTTCCACATTCTCTTCAATCTCATTCTTCCCTCCAGGTGTTCAAGGCAGTTGTTCACCACCATCTCAGATCGTCGCTAATCCAAAACCAAGATCTTTTCTACCCTCATTAACCTCCAACCCCAAAATTCCTCCTCCTTCCAATTTTCCGTCGTTGGAGTTTCTTTTTGTATCCATCTTGTCCACCCCATGCATGCGTGTTTTGCATCCCATCTTCGGCTGTTGCGTCCTGATTTGTTCAGTGTACTAGCTCTTCCACGAGCCTCGACTATGTATGCAAAAAAAAAGCCTGCAAGCTGGCCGAGTAGATGAGAGGAATGCATACTCATCTTTGAGTCTAACCTGGGATTGAATATCTAACCAGACGTAAACCGTCGCCCTGACTGCAAAACATCAGGATGAGGCATCAGAATGTGCACTGTCCACCGGACAGACATTGAGCTGGAGTACCCCCGCCTGCCAACACTGGTCATTGGTGGACATTAAAGATCTTTCAGTGTCTTCCACAAAGAGTGGGTGAGTTATCAACAACACTCGGAACAAATTCCAAATTCCTGGTTGGTCAGCCGGTTCCTGAAAGCCATGTGGCAAAAATATTCCATGACTGACCTCTCGAGAAGGTGGGAATAATTGGGGCAATTAAATTAATTTTCATATTTGTATTAAAGAACTATACCATAAGACTAAGCATTCCTGTCAAGTTGCTTGATATAATTACTTATCTTTGCAGGAACTACTGCAAAATACATTGCACTCTGCTGTTATGGACTTCTTTTCATATGAGCAGCAAATTGCGAAAGTCCCAAAGGTGTACAGTAATGATGGTATATTACAGAGGTGAGCGCAATAGAAGAATAACACTGTGACAAAAACAAATTATTATTACATTTTTTTTTTTTGTATTTTCTTGTGATGTTTTCCTTGACTCGATCCGCGAATGCGTAAATTGATGTAACCTCAGTACGTGCCCTGACATCGTGGCCGAACGTGCCAAAAAAAACAAAAAACTTCAAACCGCGAGCCAGAAACAACAACCACACAGGCCGTTCCTTCGCTCTCGTGTGCCCGTACGTGCATGGCCGTACGGCTGGCCGTACGTGCTGCATGGCCCTACATGCGTGGCCGTACGTGCGTGCCCATACGTGCAACCCCCCCCAAAAAAACTTTTAAACGGACCAGAAACAGCAAACACACAGGCCGTCCTTCGCTCTCGCGTGCCCGTAGTGCGTGGCCCAGAGTTCGCATATCGCAGTTACGATTATTCGCAATTTAGTTTTAATGGCCAATTAATTCAAATTAGCGCCATCGTATTTTGCCTTTTCGCAATGTCATCGCCAGGAAAAACACAAAGAGAAGAGAAGAAAAAGAAAAAAAACATACGCTGGAAAAAAAAAAACAAAAAACTTCTTCAAACAAACCACACAGGCCGTTCCTTCGCTCTCTAAATAGACTGATTGGGCATTGTGTTTATCTATAAATGCGCATGAAATCGAGAAATTATTAGAATACAGTAAGTCATCCTATCCGGAAGTCCGTACGTTGTAAACTCGTAATGGGGAACGGCTGAGGTTCTCTTCCCAATCGCCACGCCTACGCAGCAACGTGTCCTGTCATTGGTTGTAAATAAAATGGCCATAACTTGGAACACTTGTCCCGATTAATACAAACCTTGAAAAGGCACATACCTCAGGTCCCACAATAACTGGCAAGTTTCAATTAGATCGAGACAGTGGTTGTCGCAGAAACAGCGGTCACAAGACACACAACACACACACACACACACACACACACACATTGCTGGAATTATAGATAGATTATGGTTGTTGTGGGGCTTTGAATCCAGCACTGTACATGCACGATATTTCTTGTTACCTTTGCCACCGAAAGGGGGACAGGTTATGTTTTCGCCCCTGTTTGTCTGTGAGCAGGATATATCAGAAAGTTACAGACAGATTTCAATCAAACTTGGTACACATGTTGGGTGTTTGACAAGGACGAATTGATAAGATTTTGGTGAAAATCCGGATCTGGGTACAAGAATTTTTTAAGTGATTCTTCACAATTGAGAGAGAGGGCCAAAAACGATATACAGCACAATATCTCAAAAAGTTATGCACGGATTATGACAAAACTTGGTGGATGAGCTGGGTGGATGACAAGAATATGCCGATTCGATTTTGGTTCAGGTCCAGATGCAGATCCAGCCTATTAGTGTGGGACACAAAATGTAAACTGTTCAGCCTGGTGGAGGTATGTGCTCTACCGAGTGCTGTCATCGTTTTTCATCGAATTGTTTAGTACTTTGTTATGTAGTTACAGTGCCGAAAGAAAGTCGACACCCCCTTTCAAAATTTCCCCCTTTTGTTGCCTTGTAGCTCGGAATTAAATTGCAATAAATCGGCCTTTTTTCACCTCTTTTTTTTTTACACATCGTAACCCACAACTTCCAAGTGAAAAACAAATTCTAAATTATCAGAAAATAATTAAATACAATACTAGAATATCTTGGTTGCGATAGGTCCACCTGCCCACCCCCCCCCCTTCCCTTTGTGTTAATACTTGAGTGAAGCCACCTTGACAGCAATTACAACTTTGAGTGTGTGGAGAGTCTCCACCAACTTTGCACACCTGTTGGCAATCCATTCCCATTCTCTTTCAAGCCAGTCCAAGTTGCATGCGGGAGTGTTGATGGGACAGCAATGTTCAAGATCATGCCACGATATTTCGATTGTTAATCGGGCTCTGACTGGGCCACTCAAGGACATTTATCTTTTTGTTCCTTAGCCACTCCAGTGAAGCTTTGGCTGTGTGCTTCTGTTCGTTGTCATGCTGAAAGGTGAGGTTCAGTCCCAATTTCAGCTTTCTTGCAGAGAGTAGCAGGTTTTACTCAAGGATGTTTCTGTATTTTGCTCCATCCATTTTCCATTCTGTCCTGACATGTGTCCCAGTCTCTACTGATGAGAAACATCCCCATAACATGATGCTGCCACCTCCATGCTTCACAGTAAGGATGGTGTTCCTTGGGTGATGTGTTGTGTTGGGTTTGCGCCAAAAGTGATGTTTTGCATGTGGCCAAAAAGTTCCATCTTGGTTTCATCAGAACACAAAACTTTTTGCCACACGGCTTCAGAATCTCCAAAGTGGGTTTTTGCATACATCAAATAGGACTCAAGGTGGGCTTTTTTGAGTAATGGCTTCCTTCTTGCCACCCTACTGTACAGGCCAGACTCGTGGAGTGCTTGGGATATTGTTGTCACATGCACACAATGATTAGTCTTAGCCCTAAAGGCCTGTAGCTCTTTCAAAGTTGCAATTGGCCTCTTGGTGGCCTCTCTGATCAGTCTCCTTGTTTGGAGGGACGGCCTGATCTTGGCAGGATCTTGGTGGTATCATACGTCTTCCACTTCGTAATCATTGTCTTGTTTGTCCTCCAACGGATATTTAAGGCCTTTGAAATATTTTCATACCCATCCCCTGATCTGCGCCTTTCCACAACTTGATCCCATAGGCGTCGTTAATCGAACACTCCTTGCATTTCTCATTGTTGAGTCTTGCTGTGAAATGCAACTCACCAGCAGAGGGAAACGTACAGGAAAGCTGATTTTATTCTGAAATAATTGATTCACTACAATTGAACAACAGGTGGAGCGCCAATTAACTTGGTGCTGTGATTTGAAGTAATTGGTTACACCTGAGCGTATTTACAATTGCTATTACTAGTCGCGTGCCCGTACGTGCTGGCCGTATGTGCAAAAAAAACAAAAAAAACTTTCAAACACCTCACAGGCCTTCGCTCTCGTAAACGACGACTGGATGGGGCAGTCGTGTTTATCTACAATGCGCATAAGAAAATCGAGAAATTATTATAATACAGTAAGTCATCACTATTCGAATCCGCTCACGTTGTAACCCGTACATGGCGGGAACGCGCTCTAACATTGGCCATAACTTGGAACAACTCTGCCTCGCATTAATTCAAACTTTGAAAGGCAAACAAACAGAGAATTGCTGGAATTATAGATAGAAGATAGATACTTGGGTGCAAACGCCAAGCAACGTTTCCTGTCATTGGTACACTGAGACTCTCTCCCCAACGGCCAATGCCTACGCGCATGAACTGTCCTGTCATTGTAACTAAATGGCGCCCTTTCCCCATCGGACCACGCTGACGCAGGCAACGTGTCCTGTCATTGGTAACTAAATGGCGCCCCTTTCCCCATCGCCACGCCTACGCAGCTAACGTGTCCTCATTGGAACTAAAATGGCGCCCTTTCCCCATCGCCACGCCTACGCAGCAACGCTGTCCTGTCATTGGATTGGTAAATAAATGGCCCATAACTTGGGAAACCCTCTGTCCGATTAATATCAAACCCTTAAAAGGCACATCTCAGTCCCCCCAGCAATATACCTGGCAAGTTTCAATTAGATCGGACCAGTGGGCGTCGAGAAACCAGCCCGTCACACACACAGACACACAGAATTGCTCTGGTAATTTATTATAGCATAGATAAAGGGGGTGGACACTTATCCAACCAAGATACAGTAGAATCTGGATAAAATAAGCATATCTAAAAATCTAAAATAGGCGCATATGCACCTTTTTTTTTAGATTTACTGGAGTACATATTTGCTTATTTTCTATACATGCTTATATTGCAAAAGCCTGACATATGCGCTTATTTTCCATATGCGCTTGTATTCAAAAAGCCATGATGTGCTTATAATGGTAAATGTTCTTCAGATTGGCTGGATTGATGTCAGTTTTTACATCATTGCAATTCTAATTGTCCGTACCTCGGAAAACAAATTCTAAATACACTTTCTTTCAGTCCTCGAGCACGTATCCGTTTAAACTCCGCAACAAGTTCGTCTTCCATGTCTGGGTGAAAGGCCTGGCTTCCTCTCCCTATCTTCTCGTTAGGAAGATATCTTCTCTATCTTCTCGTAACTCGTGAGGAAGCCGCAACTGGAAGAACAAACGCTCTAGTGCAGAACGCTCCATAAATGGAACTTGTTTGAAGGGAAAGCGAGTGAGGGTGGAGTGGGGTTTGCAATATTGGCATATGTTTGTAATTCGGCCTAATTGCCTGGTTATAAAGCTTATCGACATCACAACGTTTCACTGTTCTATCAAGTGATTGCCTCCAGAAATTGGCGCACTGACTATCAGAATAACCCAATTGCTATTTCCACATGTTGAAGCACGCACTGCTTCATGAGCGACTATGAAATGTCGTGAATCATGAATGTTGGATTCTCACCAGCATCTTAAGTGCCACTTTGATATTCCTGTCGAAATTAAGTAAACTAGTACGGGCCCGTAGGTGCGTGCCCGTAGGTGAGTGCCAGTATGTGCAGCCCTCTCTCGCCCCCTATCTCTCCCCCCCTCCTCTTTCGCCACCTTCTCTCTCGCCTCCACTCTCACCCCCCTCTCTCGCCCCCTCCTCTCTCCCCCTCTCTTGAATTGTGACGCCCCCTCTCTCTCATCCCCACTCTCTCCCTCCCCTCTCTCGCCCCCTCTCTTGCCCCCTCTCTGCCCCCTCTCTCTCCCCCCTCTCTCTACCCCCTCTCTCTCCCCCCCTCTCTCACCCCTAGTCTCACCCCTCCTCTATCCCCCCTCTCTCTCCCCCCCCTTTCTCCCCCCCTCTCTCTCCCCCCTCTCCCACCCCTAGTCTCGCCCCTCCTCTCTCCCCCCTCCTATCTCGCCCCTCTCTCTTGCCCTTCTCTCTCTCCCCCACTCCCACCCCCCCTCTCACACCCCCTCTCCCGTCCCCCTCTCTCGCTCTCTCTCTCGTCCCCACTCCCACCCCCTCTCTCCCCCAAGTCTCGCCCTTCCTCTCTCCCCCTCCTCTCTCCGCCCCTCTCTCTCGTCCCCACTCTCATCCCCCCTCTCCCGTCCCCCTCTCTCGTAGATATTGGTCGACAGATAAATGGCCGTAACTTGGGAACCGCTCGTCCGATTAATATCAAACCTTGAAAAGGCACATCCGCGGGTCCCCAGCAATATTCCCTGGCAAGTTTCAATCAGATCGGGCCGTCAATCGTGCAAAAATAAATAAATAATTAAATAAATAAACATTAATTGTGGCGTCATTCGTGACGTCATCGCACCGTGTCTTGTCATTGGTCGACAGATAAATGGCCGTAACTTGGGAACTGCTTATCCGATTAATATCAAACCTTGAAAAGGCACATCCGCGGGTCCCCAGCAAATATTCCTGGCAAGTTTCAATCAGATCGGACCGTCAATCGTGCAAAAATAAATAAATAAATAAACATTAATTGTGACGTCATTCGTGATGCCATTGCACCGTGTCTTGTCATTGGTTGACAGATAAATGGCCGTAACTTGGGAACCGCTCGTCCAATTGATATCAAACCTCGAAAAGGCACATCCACGGGCTCTGGCAATATTCCTGGCAAGTTTCAATCCGAAGAGGAAGCATTGTGACATCATTCGTGACGTCATAGCACCGTGTCCTGTCTGGTTCAGACAATACAGTATATAGGTCGTTATTGCTTGACAGACATTGGTCATTGTATCACGTTATTCTTTTTATTCAATTATTGTGCTATTATTGTGTACTGCCAATTATTGTGCTATTATTATTAATATTATTAATATGCTGTTATCATTATTCTGAGAAAAATTGGCATGATAAGGTGAGAAGGTGGAACGACACCTTCAGTTGCCATATATACACCTTTTCAACACTGAAAAAGCAATAAAATGGCCGTAACTTGGGAACCGCTCGTCCGATCGATATCAAACCTCGAAAAAGGCACATTCCTGCGGGTCCCCGGCAATATTCCTGGCAAGTTTCAATGAGATCGGACCAGCGGTCGTCGAGAAACGTCGGTCGCAGACAGACAGACAGACACACAGAGATTGCTGGAATTATAGATAGATTAATATGCTGTTATTATTCTGAGAAAAAATGGCATGATAAGGTGTTACGACACTTCAGCTGCCATATATACACCTTTTCAACACTGAAAAAAGCAATAAAATGGCCGTAACTTGGGAACCGCTCGTCCGATTGACATCAAACCTCGAAAAGGCACATCCGCGGGGCCCCGGCAATATTCCTGGCAAGTTTCAATCCGATCGGACCGGCGGTCGTCGAGAAACTGCGGTCGCAGACAAACAGACAGACAGACACACACACAGATTGCTGGAATTATAGATAGATGTGTTCGGATGAGCTTGACGGGGAGATTGGTAAAAAGCTGGCTTAAGTAGGCTGGACACTTGGTGCATATGGAGGAAGATAGAATGGCAAAGGGAACAGATGGGTTGAGGGAGCAAGGTAGGAGGAAAAGAAGTAGATTGAGGTTGAGATGGGAAGATTGTGTGAAGAGCGATATCAATAAGGTCGAGGTGGTTGGAGAGTGGAGAGAGATGGCCTTGGACAGGGGGAAGTGGAGGAGTATTGTGGTCGAGGGATGGCAGAAGCTTGGTACCATTGGACCTCACCCCTTTTCAGAGGAAGAGAAGGAGAATATGATTCATCTGCTGTTAAGGTAACAACAAGCCACATTACTGTACAAGTTATGGACTCATGTAGTGGACCATCTTCTGCCCCACAGGCTGCTTTCTGCAAACCAACAACTCACGGAGGAGAGTGCCAAGCTCCTGTTGAAGAGAGGAGCCAGAAAAACACCTGAAGGTGAGACCTATCTTTAGTAATCTTTAGCAGGTACCACGCTGCACACTACAGGATAGCTAAATGACTTGTAACAGCTTGAATATTGAAGATGAGCAAGTGTCATTAATTGTCAACACCGATAACCTTTGAAAAACCTTTTAAATGAAGAAGAGTGTGAACATGACGAGGTTAGTTGCATAATTGAAAGTAACATTTTGCAACTCATTGCAGATGATAATTCTTTGTGTTACTACAAAACAAACCATTAATACTGTATCAGGCTCCTCATAAGGTAACATATGCTTTGCTCACTACAAGTTCCTTGTTGTTTTCCCAGGTTACGTGTTCAACAGAGATTTCCGAATTAATTTGGTGAGAACTTGTGATTTGTGAAGCGTTGAGCTGATGAGAGTTTTGACTGGTCGTGGGAAATTATAGTGATTGTATGATGTTATTATGGGAAAGGTATGTGATTGTAATGATGTTGTTTTGGGAAGGTGATGTTGTTGTTATGATGGTTGTTTGGGGGAAGGTGATGTGATTGTAATGATGGTTTTGGGAAAGTATGTGATTGTATGATGTTTTTGGAGGAAGGTGATGTGATTGTAATGATTGTTGTTTGGGAAGTGAGTGTGATTGTAATGTGTTGTTTGGGGAATGTTATGTGATTGTAATTGGTTGTTTGGGAAGAGTGGTGTAATTGTAATGATGGTTGTTTTGGGGGAAGGTGATGTGATTGTAATGATGGTTATTCATGGGAAAGGTGATGAGATTGTGATGACGGCAGTTGTGGGGAAA
>CM068959.1:121532359-121547527 GCA_035128595.1 Eptatretus atami
TTGTAATGTTGGTTGTTTGGGGGAAAGGTGAGGTGATTGTAATGATGGTTGTTTTGGGGGGAAGGTGATGTGATTGTAATGATGGTTGTTTGGGGGAAAGGTGATGTGATTGTAATGATGGTTGTTTGGGGGAAGGTGATGTGATTGTAATGATGGTTTTTGGAGGAAGGTGATGTGATTGCAATGATGGTTCTTTTGGGGGGAAGGTGATTGATTGTAATGATGTTTGTTTTGGGGGAAAGGTGATGTGATTTGTAAAATGGTTGTTTTGGGGGGAAGGTGTTGTGATTGTAAATGATGGTTGTTTTGGGGGGATAAAGGTGATGTGATTGTAATGATGGTTTTTGGAGGAAAGGTGATGTGATTGTAATGATGGTTTGTTTGGGGGGAAGGTGTTATGATTGTAATAGATGGTTGTTTTGGAGGAAGTGATGTGATTGGTAATGAATGGTTTTTTGGGGAAGGTGTTGTGATTGTAATGATGGGTTGTTTGGGGGGAAGTGTTGTGATTGAATGATGTTGTTTGGAGGAAAGGTGATGTGATTGTAATGATCGGTCAGGTCAGGTCAGGGGGTAATGGAGCATGTGCCAGAACAAGCGCGTCGCTGCGTCCACTTTCCGCGGTATGCAGGGGCCTCCCGTCTACCTTCCCGCCAGGCAGAGCCGGGCCCATCCCCATCTCCTGAGTGCTGGTCAACCTACTGGCAACCACAGCAGGGTCGCCCAATGGCCTCCTCCACTCAGGTAGATCCACTCACCTGAGAGAATCCTGGCGAGCAGGATCAGCATCAGGAAAAACGAGCCAACATGTCCATTGACAGCCGCAACTCGACGCTCAAGGACCACATGCAGGCCAACAAATCCCAATTTGGGTCTCTCTCGGCAACCGAGCTCGTCTGGAACACAACACAATCTGACCAGCGATCAGCAGCCGATCCTCCGAAGAGACCTGGTACCAAAGGAATTAATCTCCCGTTCTGCGATCCTTGTCAGAGTTCCAAGTCTTGCATCCATAGAGCCAGACTGGAAGCACCAAGGACCTGAGGAAGACTCGGACTTTCCATTCCTCCCGCACGAGGTACCCCCGGGGCAGCGGCCACACCCCATGATCCAGTGAATCCATGACTCCGCAGGCCCAACCCAAGACATCTATTGAACCTCTGACCTCACAGCGCAGCAGAGACATGAAATAGTCACTGCCAAGGTAAGTGAATCTCTCCACGACCTCAACATCCTCACCAACAACAGACAGCAGACAGGACAGCACATCCAAGAAGTCATTTGAAAGCGTGGATCTTAGTTTTTGACCCCAAGAAACCAGTAATCCCCAAGCGGCTCCGACTCCTCATTCAAGCACCGATCGAGGGCCCCCAACAAGGATTCTATAAGTCTGCCGCAAAGATGACTGCATCATCTGCGAAAATCAAGGTCCGAGCTCTTGTCATTCCCAAAAACGATGCACGCAGCTTTGATCTTTCGTCGCGACAATCCTCCCCTAAAATCCAGTCGCATAGCAAGTGCTGAAAAAGTGTGGGGGCCAGACACCCTGACAAACTCCAGTAACAACTGGAAAATAAGTCAGAGATTGTACCAACACCCACAACTTCAAGCCTCCTCAGTACGCAGAGTAGAGTTCAGACATCAGATCGATCAGTTTTGGTGGCAGCCCCATCGAAGACAAGTAAATCCTCCAAGAGGGCAATCCGCGATTCACTGAATCAAACAGCTTTACAGAGATCAACATAGGCCTGGCCAAGCCAGCCGCCTGCCAAAACTCTCGTCTGCGTTCGCTGAGGACACGAAGAGCAAGGATACTGGTCAATCGTTGACCTGATTTGGTGTTAAAGCCTGACTGCTCTGGAAAGCTGGTGCTCAAGCAGATGGTGGCGAAACCCTATCAAGAATTATCCGAGCAAAGACCTTGCCCCGGCAAACTGAGAGCAGCGTCACACCCCTCGGTAGTTGTTGCAAGTCTTGGCGATCACCCTTCCCTTTCCAGAGAGGGAACAACAAGGCCCCTCTTCCAATCAGTAAGGGATGATCCTGTGTTTCCAGGCAGAGCACAAAAACTGCATGCAACGAACACGAGTGGAGCATTTTCCAACCAGCCTTGAGAAGTTCAGCATGGATTGCCACAGATCCTGGGCTTTACCCCCCGTTTCACCCGGTTTCACCGCAGCCCGTGTTTCCGCGGGGTAGGACCACAGTTGATTGGAGGGTCAGCAACAGGGATTGTACAACCCTTGACGTCCAACTCGCAGCTTGGGGGGATCAGCCTGGTACAACCAGCTCAAAAATAACCAGCCCCAGCGGGGCCTTCACAATTCGGACTCCTCTGTCAGAAGCCTACACTCTCATGGCTCTTAACTGCAGTGCTCCGAGGGATGGGCTTGATGAAACGCAATGCGCGAATTCCCCGTAAGCGGGACGAGAAATCCACCTGTCACAGGTATGCTCTAGCCCCCTCAACAGATTCACTCGCACATAGGTCTCCCCGGTTGTCCCCTTAGTGCTGTACATTTTAAAAACGCCATCAGCTCCCTGAACAGCTCAGCTCTGGCCATTCAGGCCTGGGCCCTGCCGAACTCTGGTCCAATGGTATCCTAGTTGTCCCTTGAGAGCATTCGTCTTTGCCCTGCGGTGAGTTTCCAAGTACATCCACCGGCAACATCAAGGACCGGTGGTCTTGAAGGCACTCCACAACTCTTCAGGACGCTCCCGCACCCAGACACCCCAAAATCCCCACTCAGAGCCTGTTCGCAAACTCCTAGCCTACTCTCTCATCTTGGCTTGCCAACAATCCGCCTAGGCTGGGGATTCTCCAGGTTTGGTAGCGCTTAGAGTTGCTACAACAGGCCGGTGGTTCAGTATTGAGTGCGTCATCGGTAGACCCTGCAGTTCTGCATCATCCTCCAGCGACCGTCAGGCTGGTATCCCTTTGCCCACCAGCAATTGGAAATAAACCAAGTCCAGCGATGAGCTTTTGTGGGTGCTGAACCTGAACCAGCCACCCTAAGTCCCATGACTTCTTGCAAATCCGGAACTTAGTGCTATTCTGGTTCATGTTCCTGACGCCATGGGGACCAACACATGTCTATCCTCCCTATCAGTTCCAGTCGATGCATTGATCCCCGACTAGAAGTGTATCTCGTCTGGGGCAACTGAATCACTCACAGACTGGCGTGGCGTGAATGCGTCCTTCAGCGGTGAGGTTCACTCGCTCAGTCGGAGCATAGCAGAGACCAGGAAATGACACCTAGGTGACGATCCTTAGTCTCATATACGCTCGTTGACCGGTGTTTAACCCCCTCAATTATCAATTGGGGGTCAGCTTATTCGAGCCAGCTCAGCAACTCTTGAGTATGGATAACCATCAGAAGCGACAGACCAATAGTGGTGGTACCACCCCATTATCTCTCCCGCCGGCTCACGAACCTTCAGAGTTCTGCAATAAC
The DNA here is from genome assembly GCA_035128595.1 of Eptatretus atami. NCBI lineage: Eukaryota > Metazoa > Chordata > Myxini > Myxiniformes > Myxinidae > Eptatretus > Eptatretus atami. Next base: position 121,535,815 of record CM068959.1, read on the forward strand.
ACCGAATGTCCCGCTTGGCTTGTGTCAAGCAGGTGTCATCTCTTCTTAAGGCCCTGTCACACCTTGACGTTTTAAGCCAGCCTATGGCAAGGTCTCAAAATTTGTAAAACGCTGGCGTACGCTGAACTATTGATGTTTTTTTTAAGTTTTGGGCGTATAAAATAAACGTGTTGGACGTATGGCATAATGTTTAGTAACGTACACAGAACGTTTAATCAAATAAAGATAACTTACACCAAACGAATGCTGAGCGTGTTGTCCAGGCGTTCACAACCTATGCCCAACGATAGTCCTTACTTAATGCATAGCGCGTGGCAGCGTATCGGCCGACAGATCACGTCGTAGGCTATTAATAGGCTGCGGCTTCGACGATTCAAATTCATAACCGCACTAGACATCGAAGTGTGAAGCCGCTGTCAACACCTTGACGTTTTTAGCCAGCGTATGCCGACGTATGAAAAAATTTGCCAGAACCAAAGTCTGGCACACGTCGAATACGTTTGGGTAAAGTTTGTATATACGTTAATAGGCACGCTGGCCATACGTCGTCATAAACGCCGAGTAGTCGAGAAATTTTCAGCATGTTTTGAAAATTTCTCGACGTACTCCGACGTATGACACACATTCCGCAATACCTGGCATAGAGTTGTAGGGCACGCTAACGCGATCGTTGACACACATCGACATACGGTTAACTTGTACGTTACTCCATAAGTCGAAAAACACGTCAATGTATGGTTTAGCGTCAGTGTTCCCAGACTCCCTGGTTTTTTTTTCTTCTTTTTTTTTTTCTTCGTATGACGGTGATGTTGCACTTCGATTTCTAACTGCGGTTATGATTTAATCGTTGAGCGGAAGCCTATTAATTATATTAATTATAACAGCACCAAGAAATCGAATGGTTAACATCACCGTCATATCCGAGAAAAAAGAAAAGAAAAAAAACGCAAGGGAGTCTGGAACACTGAACGCTAACCATTAACATTGACGTGTTTCGACTTATGAGTAACGTACAAGTAACGTTGTCAACGTGGTGTCAACGATCCGCCGTAAACGTGGCCTACAAACTTATGGCCAAGCGTATGGGAACATGTGAAAGTCAATACGCCCGGCATACTCGAAAAATTTCAAGGCATGGAAAATTGTCTAACACTCGGCGTACTAAACGACGTATGCCAGCGTACAAAAGACGTATGGCCAGCAATACTACGACGTATGGCCAGCGTGCTCTTAACGTATACAAACTTACCCATAAACGATTCGAAACGTGTGTCAGCGTTTTAGCCAAATTTTGCATACGTCAGGCAATACGCTGGCTAAATCGTCAAGGTGTGACAGGGCCTTTAGGATAGGACATTCCAGGCATCCCAACCCGAAGGGACCCGCTCAGGTTAACCCCAAAGGAGACGCGCCGTCTTGTGCACGACACCTCAGCACCACTCCGACACCACTCTCGACCCGCAATCTGACCCAGGGATGTTCCCCGTGGTTTCCCTCCTTTCATCAAAGATTGGGGGTCCCGAAGCTTTGCCCCAAATCCCGTCATCCGGTGAGCTGCACCTGCGAAGGGAACTGCACAGAGGTTCTCTCCACGGAGTGGGTTTTCAGAATTTTTTTTTGCGGTTTTTGTGTTTTGGCGGAATGAAGGGTTTACGGTGGCCGGAGTGCCAAATCCTGCCACCTACCTCCTAATAAAAAGTAACCCAACTGCAGGAGGAACGTCCGCTAGACACAGTTGGGCAGCTAAGATTGGATGGCCGTTGGCTCAACAAGGAGGCTCCTCTGCCCTTTTGACCATGGTTTTGTTTTTAATCCCCTGCTAGCTGGGTGTCCATATCGCAAACACCCTCCTCACCAGAAAACTTGGTGGGGGAGACGGTTTAGAGTCGCCAACAAACAGCCGGACCATGGAACAGGTTAGTATACAGAGTTTAACATGGGTACGCTGTAGCAGGTCAAGGCAGGATCTAACTGAACTGACAACCCTGACGCTTAATGATGGTTGTTTGGAAGGAAAGGTGATGTTGATTGTAATGATGGTTGTTTTGGAGGAAAAGTTGATGTGATGTAAGATGGTTGTTTGAGGGAAAGGTAATGTTGATTGTAATGAATTGGTTGTTTGGGGAGAAGGTGTGTTGATTGTCAATGAATGGTTGTTTGAGGAAAGGTGATGTGATTGTAATGATGGTTGGTTTGGGGGAAGGTGAATGATATTGTCATGATGGTTGTTTGGGGGGGAAGGGTGTTGATTGTTAAGATGGTTGTTTGGAGGGGAAGTGATGTGATTGAATGATGGTTTGTTTTGGGGGGAAGGTGTTTGGAATTGTAATGATGGTTGTTTGGGGAAGGTGGATGGTGATTGTACCAATGATCGTTGTTTGGGGGGAAGGTGATGGTGTGCAATATGGGTTGTTGAAGTGGATTTATGTGTTTTTGGGGAAGGTGATGGATGTCATGGGATCGTTTGTGGAAAGGTGATTGGATTGTTTGGTGTTGGGGAAGGTGTATTGTAGATTTGCTTTGGAAGGTGATGTATTGTAATGATGGTTGTTTGGAGGAAAGTGGATGTGATTGTAATGATGGTTGTTTGAGGGAAAGGTGATGTGATTGTAATGATGGTTGTTGGGGAAGTTGATGTGATTGTCATGATGGTTGTTTGGGGGGAAGGTGAATGTGATTGCAATGATGGTTGTTTGAGGGGAAAGGTGATGTGATTGTAATGATGGTTGTTTGAGGGAAAGGTGATGTGATTGTAATGATGGTTGTTTGAGGGAAACGGTGATGTGATTGTAATGATTGTTGTTTGAGGGAAAGGTGATGTGATTGTAAATGATGGTTGTTTGGGGGGAAGGTGATGTGATTGTAATGATGGTTGTTTGGGGGAGGTGATTGTGATTGTAATGATGGTTGTTTGGGGGAAGGTAATGTGATTGCAATGATGGTTGTTTGGGGGGAAGGTGTTTTGATTGTAATGATGGTTGTTTCGAGGAAAGGTGATTGTGAATTGTAATGATGGTTGTTTGGGGGGAGGTGATGTTGATTGTAATGATGGTTGTTTGGGGGAAGGTAATGTGATTTGCAATGATGGTTGTTTGGGGGGAAGGTGTTGTGATTGTAATGATGGTTGTTTGGGGGAAAGGTGATGTGATTGCAATGATGGTTGTTTGGGGGGAAGTGTTGTGATTTGTAAATGATGGTTGTTTTGGAGGAAAGGTGATGTGATTGTCAATGATGTTGTTTGGGGGGAAGGTGATGTGATTGCAATGATGGTTGTTTGGGGGAAAAGGTGATGTGATTGTAAATGATGGTTGTTTGGGGAAAGGTGATGAGATTGTAATGATGGTTGTTGTGGGGAAAAAGGTGATGTGATTGTAATGATGGGTTGTTTGGGGAAAAGGTGATGATTGTAATGATGTTGTTTGGGGGAAAGGTGATGTGATTGTAATGATGGTTGTTTGGGGGAAGGTGATGTGATTGTAAATGATGGTTGTTTGGGGGGAAGGTGATGTGATGTCATGATGGTTGTTTGGGGAGAAGGTTTGTGATTGTACTGATGGTTGTTTGGAGGGAAAAGGTGATGTGATTGTAATGATGGTTGTTTGGGGGGAAAGGTGATGTGATTGTAATGATGGTTGTTTGGGGGAAGGTGATGTGATTGTAAATGATGGTGTTTGGGGGGAAGGTGTTGTGATTGTAAATGATGGTTGTTTGGAGGAAAGGTGATGTGATTGTCATGATCGTTGTTTGGGGGAAGGTGATGTGATTGTAAATGATGGTTGTTTGGGGGGAAGGTGTTGTGATTGTAATGATGGTTGTTTGGGGAGGAAGGTGATGTGATTTAATGATGGTTGTTTGGAGGGAAAAGGGTGATGTGATTGTAATGATGGTTGTTTGAGGGGAAAGGTGATGTGATTGTAATGATGGTTGTTTGGGGGAAGGTGATGTGATTGGTCATGATGGTTGTTTGGGGGAAGGTATGTGATTGCAATGATGGTTGTTTTGAGGGAAAGGTGATGTGATTGTAATGATGGTTGTTTAGGGAAAGGTGATGTGATTGTAGTGATGGTTGTTTGAGGGAAAGGTGATGTGATTGTAATGATTGTTGTTGAGGGAAGGTGATGTGATTGTAATGATGGTTGTTTGGGGGAAAGGTGATGTGATTGAAATGATGGTTGTTTGGGGGGAAGTGATGTGATTGGTAATGATGGTTGTTTGGGGGGAAGGTAATGTGATTGCAATGATGGTTGTTTGGGGGAAGGTGTTTGATTGTATGATGGGTTGTTTCAGGAAAGGTGATGTATTGTAATGATGGTTGTTTGGGGGAAGGTGTTGTGATTGTAATGATGGTTGTTTGGGGAAGGTGATGTGATTGCAATGATGGTTGTTTGGGGGGAAGGTGTTTGTGATTGTGTAATGATGGTTGTTTGAGGAAAGGTGATGTGATTGTCATGATGGTTGTTTGGGGGAAGGTGATGTGATTGCAATGATGGTTGTTTGGGGGAAAGGTGATGTGATTGTAATGATGGTTTTTGGGGGAAGTGATGAGATTGAATGATGGTTTGGGGAAAGGTGATGTGATTGTAATGATGGTTGTTTGGGGGAAAGGTGATGTGATTGTAATGATGTTGTTTTGGGGGAAAAGTGATGTATTGTATGATGGTTGTTTGGGGAAGGTGATGTGATTGTAATGATGGTTGTTTGGGGAGGTGATAATTGTAATGATGGTTTTGCTCGGGGAAGGTGATGTGATTGTAATGATGGTTGGGGGAAGGTGATGCGATTGTAATGATGGTTGTTTGGGGGAGGTGACGAGATTGTAATGATGGTTTTTTATGGGGAAAGGTGATGAGATTGTAATGATGGTTGTTTGGGGAAAGGTGATGAGATTGTAATGATGGTTTTTGGGGGAAAGGTGATGAGATTGTAATGATGGTTGTTTGTGGAAAGGAGATGAGATTGTGATGAGGCAGTTGGGGAAATTGAGATCATGTGAAATTTGAGGAAGAAAACATTTTGTAGCTTTTATAAGTTATTAAACAGTGGAGAATTGACTTTCCTTTATAAGTTGTAGTAAAAAGATGAAAGTGTATCCTGTCCCACCATTCATAACAAAAATTGAATAGTTCATGAGTTAGAGAAGAATATGTGTGGAATTTGGAATGTATGGTATGATGGGCAATATTTGTAATGTGGGTATCTGGAGGCACCCTTGAGCTGCAGTTTTATGCTCATCTTAAAACATGTGCTTGTTTTCTGCCATTAGTTTCATGAACCTAAATTTGTTGTATTCAAAGTGCGATCCAGAAGTTTGCTGTTGCATTCAAATTATGGATCTTGCTGAAATTGAACATAAAGATGCACTAAACATTTTATGCAAGAAGATGCCAGATCCACGGAAATCCACTGACGCATGTGGCCGTGTGTGACTAAGGTGCACACTCATATTATATCGTCACCAAAATGGTGGCTGACTTTAAGCGTTGAAAAGTCCCTTGAAAATAACCAGGTCAGGACAGCCGACAGCTGCTCCTGAACCACAAGCTGCACAGGTTGAGGCATTATTCATGGAGGGTCGCCAAAAATAGCCACAGAACTTGAATTTTTTTTTAAAATCAACATTCACAAACACTTAGATATGCCAAGGTCTCAGCAAGGGTGCATGTTGGCAGCTGGCCGGCAGCTTCGCAAACTGTTCAACACAAGATCCAGCAGTTATATTTTGGTGACGGTTCTGGGAATCGAGACAACGAGGCAATGGCGCACAACATATAGTGTTCACGAGTCAGTTATTTAATTATTACATGTCGGCAGATAGGGTCCTTCCTTCTGTCTAATTGTTACAAAGGGAATATGCATTGTGAGGGATTAGTTCGTTTTTTCCCACACTTTTTCCCCATCTAATACTTTTATTCTTCCATCATGTGCACGGATCGAGCTTGGTAACCATTATTTAACCACTCATTTGCATGTTTGCGTCAAAACTAACATTTGAATCTGTGCGCCCCAATCAATCTGCCACATCTAACACAATAGCGTATTCATAGCAATTCTTTCTAAATACCAGCGATACGCACTCTGCCTGCTTCAAACACATCGGAACTTTATTTCCATCTCAATCAAACCCCCATTCAAGCTTGCCTTTTCCAGCCTCTCGCCCCCAGCAACACATCGTCGTTGACCAACTGAGCCGCTTCAACAACTAAAACCAACCTCCATAGCGCCTTACCACTGCAACTGCCTTCCTGCACCTCCAGATCATCAAGTTGCCGTTGTCAAAGGACGCCTTCAGACAGCGATCGCACCAACCCAGCACACCATGAACGGAGCCTGTTATACATGGGGCACAAAGTGTGCGCTCCCAATTCCATAATGTTCCTGTGCCAAAAAAAGACCACTTTGTTATCCACAGCATGGCATCCGCACCCTTCGGGCGTTCGGTGTGGCAAATGGGGACACTGCATGGCGGCCTCCAGGTTAAGTCTGGAGCATTGTGCTTGTAGGCACTATCCAGGATGTTTTAAGGACGCTTCAAACCAGCAAGCTCACAGAGAGGGTGACGTCACATCGGAGCACATCCTGGGCCGATGGGAACGCCATGCTCGAGCCAAGAAGGCGGCACATGACCCTTGCTCTCCGGCAACCACGCCTACATGAGGCAGGGGAATCACTCTAAACTCCCCCAAGCTTAAACCCCTCCGAGACACTGAAATAGCAGAGCTGGTTGTAAAGGAAAAAAAGGATGTTGGCTGGTCTGTGAGCTGTTTGCTGGTCAAGAAGAACGGAGAGGAATGCTAGAGGAGCAAGCAGTCCGGGCACCAAGTGGAGCAAGAAGCCAGACCAGCAACACCACCCATTAGGTCGTGCTGTTTCTTTAACACATTGCTTTTTCTCTTCTGACGCATCTACTGTGGACACAGAAATAGTATCAACGAGAAGCAACACCCGACCAAACGTTCGTTTCAGAGCGGCTACTGACTCACACTTTGTCCATCCTTCCATCTAAAGCACTGGCACCGCACCCACCGCACCTCTCAACACATACCCCGACACCCCTTTACTCCCTGATTTGCCCCACCCTGAACATTCCCCCACACTTCACTAGCAGCGTGAACTGCGTGTACGTGCCGGGTAAAGCAAGGAGGGTCGCCATTGGCCTCAGCTTCTCTTATCTCTCTCAAGTGATCTACCCCTTCTGCAGAATGAACCTGATGGCGCCTGTAACGATAGTATAAGTAAAGATGGTAAGCTAAATAGAATCGGGGTAACTCTGTTCGTTTTGTCGCCTTTTGGCTATTGTGTGATGTCTCTTGCTGCACCACACGAATACTGTACATCCCTGCTGTAACGGATGCCCCTGTGAATAAAACCCCAGTCTACAACTGTGCCACATGCTTTTCCTCACTCTCATCTTTAATAATAATAATAATATGTGTGTGTGTGTGTGTGTGTGTCATTGTGTGTCACGTGTGTCTCCTCCACAACCTCCAAAACCATGAAGTGGGCCAAACTTTGCATGGCACACGAAGGAACACCAAGAGGGTTCGTGAATGAAAATTGGGTGTTTGGAGTTAATTTTTAACACCCCTTTTGAGGATATAATAATGGCCTTATTTAATATCCTTTATTAACACTTCATCTTGGTCATCCTTGTAGGCGGGTGGGGTTGACGTCGTGTGGGCGGAGACGAGATGCGGAGTGCCTGAGCAGGCAGGAGGCGGGTCGTGGCGGTGTCGACGAGGCGAGGCGAGAGCTGGAGAGAGGCAGAGAAAGAGAAAGAAAAAAGGCGAGGGACTGTCGACCTTTATAGGACCTTGCGCGCGGGGGGGAGGGGCCACCCAAATCGAAACGTCATCACCTGAATCGGCGCTCCGATTGGCCCGACCCCTCACACATGGCCCGCTAACTTGGACCGGAAAACCGCTCACTTCGTTCCGGCTAAGGCCATCCCAGACAGCGAACATATTTCGCTCCGCCGACCCCAGTGACATGACACGAATCGTCCACACTGAAATTGGGCATGCGCGAACCGTCCGCAAAAAACCCCTGGGCCCATGCCCGGGTGAACCGGCTCGAGGGCCGCATGCCCGCGTCGGCGCGTTGACCAGCGTCGATCAACGCGCGCTCACCAAACGCGGCCCAACTGTACAGTTCCCCGGCTCGAATCGCAGCTTCGCTGGGCCATAGAGACGAGAAACGTTCACCCATCCGTGGAGAATCCGGCGACTGCCAGCGGGACCGAAGGTACAGTCATTATGGAATAAATCCATGCTGCACACATTTCACGAGCGACGGTACTGTTTGCCTTCAACACATTTCCAGTAGCGGCGCGCGGCGTTCGGCCATTATGCACGTGGCCAGCGCTCGCGTTCACACACAGCCCTTGCATAGCGTGTGCGCGGGCGAACACCAATATGTGTCGATATTGAGGTTTAAAAAGGAACAAGCCGCTTCTACCCACACACCTGCATCCCACCCAACTTGGTGTGGTCGCCTTTATAGTCGGCCTTCGTACGCATTTCGTGCAGCGTGGGCCGTCGGCGTGGGGGTTGTGTTTCCTGTGTTGTGAAAAACACCAATTCGTGCAGCCTCTTAAGAGGTAGCTCATTCGCATGGCTTTTATAATGCAACTGTCAATCTTCCCCCAGATCACGGAAGGCTCGAGTCGATATGGCCGCACCGCCAAGCACACCACATGACCTCGCTGCGCACGTTGGGTTTTGGGCTCGCCCGGGTACGAGGATCCTGTGCAGCAGTCCCCTCACGGCGCCGCACGCGCGCTAGCCTCCATGAGGCCCCACCTACAGCAAAGGCGCACCGTGGGCTGATTTAACCCTCAGGAATAATCAGACGAAAAGAAGAGTAGGGACGAAATGAAGGGAAAATGATTTAGGCAAAACGCTAGGTAATTAGACAATCTAAAAACGCACTCCCTTGTTGTCCGCTAAACAAAAGGAAAGGGAAACCTACTTTCCCTAACACACGTATAATAATGGAATAAATGTCTTGGGACAACACTATTGTTGTTATGCATTAGCGGTTCCCGAGAACCGCAACAATATTTGATGTATGTATGTATGTACTGTATACAGTAATCCCGTTTCTCGCGGGGGTTAAACGTTCCAAACCTCTCCCGCTGCTAAGTGAAATTCCGCGATGAATGGAACGCTCCCCCAAAAATCGACGTCTGGTCTGGTCGGTTGGCGAGTGGATGGGGTTATTGAGGTGCCGAAAGATCAACTCGTCTGGTCTGGTCGTTTAGGCAGTGATTGGGGGTTTTGAGGTGCCGGAGATCGAACTCGTCTGGTCTGGTCGGTTTGGCAGTGATTGGGTTTGAGGTGCTGGAGATCGACTCGTCGTCTGGGTTGTTTTGAGGTTGCTGGTACGAGCATGTGCTCGTCAACCAATCGGGGCAAACCTTTTTCCTTCCGAAGCTATTGAGCAACCTTAACCTTCTCCTGGAGCGTCCAGGAGACTTCCTCTGACTTCGGTTCCTTGCCAGAGCCTTAGAAGGTGCAGGGCGTTTGGGCGGCATTCGTGGCTGGGAGACAATAAAGGAGAAGAAATATTCGAAGTTCACAGCGCAAACCTTTGCTCGTGCGTTGTGTGACTGGTCGAGCAACGGTTATTAATTTATTGCTTTAATATTTATAATCTTATATAGTTTACCGACTGATTACGGCGGAATCCGAGAAAAAATAGTTACGTTCCAAGGGAAACCGCGCGATGAAACCGGGGGAAGCGTATAGGTGAAACGCGAATAAAGAGCGGGGGTTGACTGTATTTATACACATAATATGTGTATATTGTGGCTAATAATATTATATATATTATAGATATTATAATATGTTGTGCGAAAATTCGCGCCCCGCTGGCGTACGAAACGACCGCGTGTATGAACCAAATAAGCGGCCGCTTCGCCCCAAAAGAACAAAAAAAGTGGAAATTCAGTCGTGCCCTCTCGGAACACAGCGGAGCTAGTCACGGGTGGGGGTATTAACACTGCACCCACAACTCAGTCCGCATTCTACCGCGCGAACTAGGGTCCGATCGCCGAATGGTCGATTTAACCTAATGTACCACGCGCGGGAGCGTAAAACCGAGGGAGTTGTACCTACGGCAAAGGTTCGGACTCCGACACGAACCCGCTTAAGCGGCTCATTCCGTGTGCACAAGGGATAACCCGAGCGGAGTTATCGTCGAACCTTGAGGACTTCGATTAATTTACCGGGAACCTTACAAACCCACTATTAATCCTTAACGTGGATGCAAGATGGAGAATCAATAAAAGGAAAAGTACGTAAGCCAAACGGGAACATCGGAACAACGAGCACAATTTATTCACGGAAGCAACGGAAGGCAGCGTATGATACATCAAAGGGATACAATAAAAAAGCAATACACTATACGTTATGCAAGAGAAAAACACAAGCAAGAACCAAAACGCAGTCTCTAACGAATAAGGCGATTGCACACGGCAAACACTGGAAAACATTTTAAACTTCAGACTGGCGCCACCACAGACATTTACTACTAAACCCAAAAGAAAAGGAAGTACGCGACATCCGCTGAGGCGTCGTCCAAGCCTGGCGACCGCATCCGAGTCCCTCGCGGCGTGGTCCAACGGGCTCGTGCCTCGCGCGCTGCACGTGTCGTCCGCCCGAGCCCGAACGAACGAAAGAACTCAAGCAGGGACTCTCCAACAACTCTCGACAATTTCTCAATTCAGGGACAACCGACACGACTCTCCAACAACTACTCGACAATTCTCCTCCAAGGGAAAGGAACAAGGGACTCTCCCATGCCACCCTTATTGGTTAGGGTCGGCTCCGCCCTTACGCTCGCCCCGCGCCCCGCCACCGTTCTTGTGCTCCCTCCTTCCGCCTCGACGCTTCAGAAAATGCCTCAAGGGGGGCGTTCCTTCCCCCGGCAAGCGTCACATACCCGCGCATTAACCGCCAATCGGGAGAGGTCGTCGCCACCCCCTCCCCCTTTCACACCAAGCGCGGGGAAAAATGCGGGGAAACCCAAACAGGCTTGTTGGTTTTCTTCTCCAACGCGCCGTACGACGAGGGAAAGGAGATTCGGGCGGGAATATTTGCGCGAGTGCGTATTTGGGCGGAGATCTTGGCGGAGATATTTAAGCGGGAGTTTTGGCGGGAGATTGCCCCTTCGCACTCCTTGTTTGCTGCCTGCCCACTCGCTTCTTTCATCCCCGTCCCGCGGGATGTGACCGCAGGTGCTCGTTGAATGGCAGTGGGCCGAAGATGGTGGTAGCGAGTTGTGGAAGGTGGCGTCGTGGTTGTGAATGCGTGATTGGTTGCGTCGTGTAGTGGAAATGGCATGATCGTTGAAGAATGTTGTTGTTGGCGATGTTCGTTGTTGTTCTTGTGCACCAAAATAACGACAGCATAAAGAAAACGTGCTAACTGAAGAGACACTCGAAGCCCCGAATGAAGATCAACATAATTTCCACTCTAAACACGGTTTTTGGGCTAACTAAACATGAACTTAGCGATATATCTTCACCTAGGACCCGTTTTTTATGGTGTATTGCGATATTTCCAAGCCCGTAACAACTGATACCCCCATCTTTTACAGACTCGTCCGAGTCGTACAATTCTCGTGTGCCAATAATGTGTAGTTCTCCTAGTAAATCTTGCTTCGGATCCCTTCCCGAGTGCGACATTCAGTGTATTCGTGTCCGCCAAAAAAT
>CM068959.1:121593490-121615332 GCA_035128595.1 Eptatretus atami
GAGAGGAGATCACAGAAATCGAAAAAAAAAACAACATTTTTGTGGTGTGATTGGTATTGATTTATTAGTAACAACAAAGAACTGAATGTGGTTGTTATGTTGTAATAACTCTTCCTTTTGAGGCGTTAACAGTTTAAAAAAGCAAACGCTGTTTTGGGTACCGCCACAGAAAAAAATTATAGATAAATGGCATGACGTCATAGAGGGAAATATTGTCAGCTCGCAAATGGGTAATGGACCGCACAACTTCCCTTCGGACATCGGTCAGAGAGTGAATTTGACAAATAATTTTCTGATCAAGAATCCCCAGATTACCATTGATGGTCAAAATCATAATGTAGAAGGTGTGTGTCAGACCGGACATGGATGAACGCCGAGGTCACGACGGCGTCAACGGGAGGGACGGGGGCCGATCGATGCATTTTTGGGGGCATGGCCAATTGAGCGTAAAAGGGCCACAAAAATAACATTAAAATCTTCCTTCAGATATTTATTCCATGAAAAGAAGAACAATTAAGTTGTTTTCTGAATATAAAACATGATTTTCTGATTCTGGCGGCAACTTTAAGGGTCGACGACATGAACCGAGGGGGAATTGGTAATTGTTCTTTGCTAGATACTATCACAATTTTTTTTCAGCATTGGACATGGCAATTTTAACAATTGTATTAATACGCTCAAATAAAATGATCAACAATGAGAGACTTGAAGCAGTGCCTTCGAACTTCAGACCCCTGAAAGGCCAGACCCCCTGTTCCTTCATGTTGAACATTCTGATGAATAATCGTTTGAGCAATTGGTTGTTGTGTTGTTTTGCGTCATTGAAAAATTTTTTGTTTAACATAAAAAAAATTCATCAGCACTACCGCAGCATCAATGACACGTCGCAGTGTCGTTCAGGTCACCAATGGGCGTAAATCATCGATTCAGGTTGGTTGATGTGATTTATTATCGATGATGGATAATGATGGCAATTTCCGATCGTTGATTGGATACTGCGGCGCTCTTGGTCACTCTGAACCTTCTCCGATCGCAGTTCTTAACCATGCGAGTGATACGGCTCCGTTTCCCGAAAACTGCCGCATCTCAGTGAGAATTTCCTTTGCGCTGAGTTTCTTGAAATGGTTAAAAACTTCGTCACGGCTACGGAGCTCGTTTTTCTCCAATTTTTGCTTACAGCACATCAAGCTCATTTGTTGAAGGAAACCTGGAAAAAGACAAAATAAATCGATGGCGGGGTTAATCAAATGACTGCGTGCACAAGTACAACGATTGGCATTTTTCCGCTTTTAAAATTTTATTTTCAAAATACAACCTTCTCACAGATGTTGATTTCTCCATTTTCACAACCGCCTCGCATCGAATGGTAAATTGCCTCGCTAAACATGGTTGCTTCTTTTCACAAGCATTCCACACTGTCCCTGAAAGCAAACACAGCATATAAGCCATGTTTTTGTGAAATCTAGGATCAATAAGACAAGTGAAACGAGAGTCGTAAGTTGATTTGGCGTCCGTCACAAACCTCACGCTAACCATGCTGAAGCAAAGTTGAAAGAAAGTTCCACGCAAAAATGACCCAATATCAAATTTGAGTTAAATTTTTTTCCCACCATTTTGACTGCCTGTGACCCCAAGTCCCACCCTTGGGGAGCATGAATCGGGGGTAAAATCCAAAATTTGTGTCATTATTTCATGTCCGCTTCCAAATGTTGATTACATATTACAAAGTTTCATTTTAAAATGTGCTCGTAATGCCCTTTTCAGAATTTGACCCTTTTTGAACGGCGTGCCCCCAGGTGACGGGACCAGAAAATGACGTTACTCCTTACATCTTCGTGCGCATGTGGTTGACCGTTTGGTGAAATTTCTTGCCCAAACCGTTGAAGGAGGAGATAGTGGTTAAAAGACGTACAGACAGACAGACGGAGCCGATAACAATATCACCCCCATCGTTTTCAAAAAGATGGGGAGTAATATGCTTTTGGAGAACCTGGATTATCAGACAGAAAGCATTACTCAGTGGCACACGGAAAATAAAGTGGGGAGAGTTCAGGTGCAGTGTATTTGCGCATTGAGTGCAATTCACTCTGGGCTTGTTCCCCATCATGTGGAGATAAAAAAAAATCAAAACTGTTCATCATCAGCACCAACATCCGAGAACTATACTTTTTAGCCCCGTTCCCGCAACATGTAGGGGAGAACCTAGATTTTGGCAATTGCGTGGCGTGTGTGTGATGTGCGTGTGTGTGTGTGGCGTGTGTGTGTTGTGTCTTTTATTTATTTTAAACCATTTGAGCTTTGTCATCACTTTTTCAACAAACCGCTTATGAGAATATGGTGAAAATATTGGGATCAAATGTCAAAGGACAAAGTCAATAGTAAGTAGAAATAGGCCCTTACCAAGCTCCGTCCTCTTGCACGTCGGCAATGAGAACGGCCGTTTTAATTTTTATTTATAATGTCTTTCCGTGGTTCTTTTTATTTATTTACCTTTTGAGAGCTCAGTGTGCCTGTCCAGGGCGTAACATTTTCTACTCTCTGAGTTTTTGCATGAAAATTTTCCAAACCTTGTATTATGAGAAATATGGAGAACACTTAATGAAATGAAATTTGGTTGCTTTTTTGGGGGGGGTTTTTTTTTTTTTTCGCGCTGTTGTCGTCAATAAGTTTATGTTTGAAGTACAAAAGTGGAAGCGGATGGGCTTTTGGAATTTTGCGATGCTTTTCTAGTTACCGTCCCTCCAGCGAATGTGGACATAGGTTATGTTTTCACCCGTTTGTCATGTTTGTTTGTTTGTCTTGTTCTGTGAGGGCAGGAATATCTCAAAAGTTTATTGACGGGATTTGGGAATGGAAACTTTGATGGACAGGTTGGGGTATGTGACAAGGATGAATTGAATAGATTTGGGTGAAGATTCAGATCTGGATCGAGAATTTTTGAAGCGATTCTTCAACCATTGAGAGATAGGGCCAAACATTATTCGAGCATGAATATTTCAAAAATTGGTGTTGGACGGGTGAATTGACAAACTTGGCGATGAGTTTTTGGTTAGGTAATGAGAACAAGCCGATTCAGATTTTTTGTCCATAAGTCTGGATGCAGATGCTGACCTATCAGTGGAATGCAAAATGTAAACTGTTTAAGCCTGGTGGGGGTATGCGTTCCTGTCGACGAGTGCTGTTCTAGTTTATTTATTTTCCATATAATTCTACATTACTGTGCAAAAAGTTTGGGTTGATTCCATATGATATTCCATACTTTTAGGGTACATAAAGAAATATGATTTTAAAGATCGTTTAAAAATAAATTCCGGACGTTTAGCGCTATTGAAGCAGTCTTATATACCACCCTTATATATACCACCTATTTACATGTCAAGTACTGCGAAACTGAAGGTTCCCTTGGAAGTGTGGAAGGCGAATTTTGTGTTCGGGCGCAGTGTTAAGTATATAATTTAAATTTAAAATAAAATAAAGATTTTTAAGAGTTGTTCAAATAAAATTCATTCCATAATTTAAGCCGAGTTAAAGTAGTGTTCCTATTAACACGCCTAAATTAACAGTACAGTAGTTACCGTGCCTGTTTGTTTGTGTCCTTTATGAAACGTCCTTGAAAACAGCAACTTTTCCGTTCGGCATGATTTTCAATTTTTGTTTGTCTGCCAGGCAGGCAGACAGAGTGAAAAAGATTATCGTAACACCTTCCTGCGCATCGTCCGGTCGGGACAAATTCAGAACCAAGTACTGTGAAACGGCAAACTTGTCTTTCCTATTCATGTTCGGATTTGTGTTAAAAAAATATAACATTCAATGTTAAATAAGTTGTTCCGTCAATAATAAACTGACGTTTGTAGAGCAGACCAGACGGACGATGGATATGAACCAATTGCTTAACCCTGGTTTTCGCTTTGCATTGTGGAAAACTGGATATTTAATTGATTTATAATAATATAAAATGGCAAAATTCACTTAGTTTTAGAGTTGAAAATAATTTAATAAATATATGCTGGGAAAATAGGAGAGGGCAGAATACACACATTCCTCTGAAGTTGAAACAACCTTGTAGAAGACTTAATGCGATCTGGATGAACCATCTGAACCCACAATATCTCCCGCCACTACACCCTTTCCTGGGGGCATAGCAAGCCTCCAAAACAGACCATTTATCCTTCCATGTTGCAATTTTCAAAATTCACAAAGTTCCCATGCTATTCTCATAGACACCTGGTGAACTGCAATATATAACTACAATAATTCGCTCCCACAGCTATGCAGGGGGTTAACAACTTGGACTACACCAGATGTAACTTAGTTCCTAATACTGTTTTTACTATATCAGAGTGTGTTTTGGATCAAAAAAATATTTTTTTTTTGCCAGAGTATGTTGGTCTGTAGTGTTTGTCTGTCTTTTGTTTGTCTGTCTGTTGGGCGATCGTAGACTAATACCGTGATTCTCAGGTTTCATCTGTCTGTAAATGTCTGTTAGGGTGGTCGCTTGAGTACCCTTATTTTCACTTTTTCCGTCTTGTCTGTATGTAATGTTTGTTATGTTTTGTTTGTAATGTATGGTAACAGCTCTGGAGGCCAGAGGAGTCAACCGATTTTGATGAAACTTGAGTGGTAAGGTTCATACCAGGATCTAGTTCTATGCTTTTGGCACCGTTGCTATGGACACCACGTTGGCCTAGCAACGGGACTTTGAAATTTTGAAAAAATCCTAAAAAAAATTATTTTTTTCGAAAATCAAAAATTCGGCTTCCACGTTTTATGCGCTACGTATACTCAACCTCTTTGTCAAAAAATTTCAGCCCGATCCGTCAAAACTGTAATATAAGTATGCAATTATGTCGGGCGAACCACCCATGTCGCTACGCGGTTGGTCTGTTTGTTTTGTTGTAATGGACAGCTCTGGAGCCAAGAGGAGTCAACCGATTTTGATAGAAGACTTGACCTGGTAGGTTTCATACCAGGATCTAGTTCTTATGGCCTTTGGCACCCGTTGCTATGGGAGCCACGCGTTTGCCTAGCCAAAGGATTTTGAAATTTTTGAAAAAAATCCGAAAATATTTTTATATAATATCTTTTTTTTTCGAAATCAAAAATCGCTTCCCAGTGCTTTTTATGCGCACTATAATCAACCTCTTTGTCAAAAAAATTTCAGCCTCGAAACCGTCAAAAACTGTATGACTAGTATGCAATTTATGTAGTGACCACCATTGGTCCACCTACCGGCTGTCTGTCCTGTCTGTCACATGATTTTTTGTCACAGTTTTTCAAGCAAATCGTTCTGAATTTTTTTTGTGTGTGTGTGTGTGTGTGTGTGGTAGATTGATGGCAAGTACAGAAATGCTTAATTTTGGTGAGATTCCGAAATCTGAGAAATTTTTAAAGTGATTTTGCCCACCATGAGAAATATGGCCAAAAACGATAATACAACACAATAATCTTCAAAGGTTATGGATGGCATTCCGCAGAACACTCTGTGGACCGGTTGGGTTGTGTGAAAAGGATAATTGATTTCAATTTCGTGAAGATTCGAATCTAGGATACGAGATTTTAAAAAGTAATTCTTCACATTGAGAGATGGGGCCAAAATCTATGTAATAGCATGATATCTCTAAAAAGGTTTGTGGATGAGATTGTGACAAAAAACGAGGTTGAAGAGTTTGGTTTTGGTGACAAACCTAGCCAATTCGATATTGGTTAAGGTCCGAATTCAGATCGCGACCTTCAGTGGGATAAAAAATATAGTGTTCAGCCTGGTGGAGGTATGCGCTCTTCCCGAGTGCCATGCCGTTTTGCCAAGTGTCATTCTATGAGTGATTTTCATTATCTTGTTGGAAAATGAAATTATTCTTCTGATCTTGTGATTAAATTGCATGGTGCTGCAGTATGTGCTAGTACTAACTTTTGTTTGGCGTCCCATTGATTTTAACAAAGTTTTGTTTCCTGCACCAAAAGCTGAGATATAACCCCAGTTATTAGATATAAAGTTCGTTATATCAGACTGTGGTCCAAGGTGAAAGCGGAAATTTGAATGTTTCTGCATTTTGCCATCAGGTAACCCGGGGATTTTTCGTTGGAAATAGTCTTTGTCCACCCTGCTGGAAGATGCGCACCACTCGGGTCTCAATTGGCGTTTTTGTCGCACCATCTGAAATACAAATCAAAACATTTTGTTGCATCATTAAAGGTGGAGGCTAAAAAATGCATTGGCATTTATAAATACAACTTTTTATCATTACTCCAAATCCAAAGATAAAACAAACTAGAAAGAGCAAAATCAGAGATTGCAGACTCTCACCAGGACTTGTTTTTGTGTGTTGTATTTTGTGTGGGAAATAAATGAAAGGATGTACTATAAATGAAAGGTCATTGATTGCAAATGGAAAAGGTTAAATGGTCTGGTCTGGAAAAATTGTGAAGGTCTGAAAAGGTCGAAATAGGTCTGAGGATCAAAATAAGTCTAAAGTGTCTTAAAAACGAGCCGAAGGGGTTTAAAGGTCAGAATTGTCGAAAGGGTTTTTTAACAAATGTCTAAAAAGGGTTTAGAAGGTCAAAGGGGTCTAAAGGGTAGTATGTTTATTGGTGGTGAAGGTCTAAAAGTTGTCCTAAAGGTAGAAAGGAGTCTAAGGGTTTCTAATGGGGCTAACTGTATATGTTGGGGTCTTCGGGTTCTAAGGGTGCCGAAAATTGGTCTCAAGGTTCTTAGGAGTACAAGGGTTTCTCGAGGGTCTAAAAGGAGTCCCTGTATATATGTTATGCCTGGTGTTGGCTTAATTGGAAAAATCCGAGGAACCTGAGTTCAAATCCCACTTGGCTGTTGATTAATAGCCAGGTGGGGTTTAACTTTGGGCCGGTCATCTTCGAGGTCGGCAAAATTGAGTAGCCAGCTTGCTGGTATGCTGTATCGGAGTGACGACCCGTCAGGATTGTGCCAATAGCCAAGGAGAACTGCTTAGGCAAGCAACCGAACGCTCTGCACAGAGTATGGTCCGATGGTATGGATGGATAAGAGTGCATTGTTTTGATGTTTATTATTCAGATTAATGACGCTGTACTGTATTTTATAACAACAAATACAGTAAACTTCCTCGCAACGCGGAGGATATGATCTGGGATAAGCTCATATTGGAGGATCATTGAATATACAGGGAAATTGGGATATGGTTCCAGGCTCCCCAAGAAAACTGACCCTAAAAACAGCCTTTTCTTGTTTTTGTTTTTGACAATGTTTCTTTGTATGGGAATGGTGCATCATTCTTAAATATACATTAAAATAAGTGTTGCTAATCTAATAGTACTGTATTATTGCAAAATACTCACCTATTGTGAGGTGGTTGTTGAGGTTTTGGGTGATGATGTGCCTGTGGATGGTGGTTTGAAGTAGGTCTAAAAGAATTGTGTTATAGGCACTTGCTGCTTTGCCTTCTGGGTTTTAACTCCTGTTGAGTTCTTGTGAGGGAATTTAAAGATGATCTAAGGGCACTTGGAACTTCAGACTTCTTTTTTTTGTAAATTCGAACTGCGATGTGCGATTTCACGGACAGGATGACGACTCAGTACATCATATGTATAAAGTAAATATTAATGAAACCTGCCTAATTTGTACTAGGGTCCTATCAGAACGTCGCCACAGGTTTCAAACCAAAAATTAGCAGTCAATGTCGGGTTCACCTATATTGGTGTCCTGAATGATAAATGGCATGCACTGTATTGCTGTTCATTTAATGTTGCAAATTGATATGGTTTTGGTTTTGCAAGACTACTGGTAAATTTTATTTTAGGTTTTGTGTTGCAGTTATATTGTGTTTAAATTTAATATAGTTTTATGATGGCCAACATCGGTCCTAAGAAACTATCAAAAGTAATTAATTTGTGCCCTAACTGTTATCTCGCAATGTAAGAAATCATTAAAAAAGAACAGTCTTAAGGTGTGTATTTGGGTCTTGAGGGTTTATAGTCTCAAGGGTGGAATGGGGTTTTGGGGACAAAGGAGGTCTATAGGTTTTTACAGGCGATAATGGTGTCTAACAGGTCGAAAGAGTCTATGGGTCTTGAGGGTCTTAACTCTCATACGAGCCTTGACAATGTATGCAAAAAAAAAGGGGTCTTAAAGGTCCTATGGGGTCTTGATCCGGGAGGCGGATCCTGACCAGAATGTACATTGCCATCGGTTGGTCTGTCACCTCTAATACAGCTCAATGATTTCAGCAGCGATTGCCTTCAAATGTGGACAAAAGGATGTGACAGCAGAGGTCCATAACGGGTTTAAAGGCTCTATGGGGTTTTAAGGTGCGACACGATATTAATATTATATAGCCTCTTAAGGGGTCTAATAGTCTAAAGGAAGTGTGGGGTCTTCGGGATTGTTATCGGGTCAATAGGGTGATAATGGGTCCACAGGGTCTTATCTGGAGGCAGATATTGACCAAAAATGCACAGTGCATCAATGGTCGGTCAGCGATGTACAACCAAAAATTTCAGCACGATTGCTACAACATGTGGACAAAAGAATGTCTGCAAGGCAGAGATCATAAAAGGTCTAAAGTGTCTAGGAGGTCTCAAGGGTCTACACGGTGTTGAATGATATGGGATCTTTAGGGATCCGGGTTCGGATGCTTCACCAAAATTGAATCAATTCGTCCTCGTCACACCACCCCAACCCTGTCGCACGCAAGTTTCGTCCGACTCCATCTTTAATCTTTTGAAAGATATTGCGCTTATGATATCATTTTTTTGGGGCCGATCTCTTTTGGCCCGAAATAATCACTTAATAAATTCTTCAAGATCGCGGATCCGGATTCGATCTTCACCAAAATTTAAGAGTTTCTCTGCATTGGCCAGTCACCTATATACACAAAAAATTTCAGAATGATTGTCTTAAAAACTGTGGCCCAAAATCGTTGTGACAAACAAACAGACAAATGCTACAGACCAGAAAGACTTGGCAAAAAGAGAAATTTTCAACGCAAGTAACAAACGGAGTAAAAACTGAGTACTCCCTTCGGCGATGACGTCATGCATCGACTGATATAGAATTGGGAACGAGCGGTGTCAATTACTATGTACAAAAAATAGCCAATTTCATGTGTGAGTTGAGAATGAGGGACAGGGAGGAAGAGGCAATCCTTTATGTTTTCGGACAGCTGTTTCGAAGAATTTGTGGACTGGGAAGGCAAAGGAGAGGTAAGCCCGGAGCGATTACGGCGCTGCCCTCGCCCTCATTGGGCTTTCAGGTGAGTCATGCGGCAATCTGGATCAAGAAATCTCCCGATCAGCTTCGAATAGGCTGCTTGGCGAATCCGGAGTCGGATAAGTTGTCATCGAGGTGCGCGCGTCATCGAGATGGTTGTCATCAGGGCGGCTGCGGAAAAAATATGAAATTAGTTTGCACGAAGATGAATCTTGTGTTAAAAAAAGAAGTGTTAAAATTTCAAACTCAAAATGTTGTACACTGCACTTAAAATTTTGAATGACTTAGTCTAATTGACTATTGTCCCAATATGTGTTTCACGACTTCGATCGAATCGAGGCAAATAACTCTGAATGCAAATCGGCAAAACTTACTGTACATTTTGATTACAAACCCTGCAGAGAAAATAATAGTCATGGAGGTAATGCATATTGATACAAGGTTATAAAAACAAAACATGGGTGGGAGTGGGAATGAGGACTTTGGAGTTTATGTGGGGTCTGTGGGCAGGGAGTTGTGGGACTTGGGCTTGGAGGGGGAGTTGAGGACTTGGAGGGGGAGTTGAGGTCTTGAAGGGGGATAGGGGAAGGACAGAGTTTGGGGTGGAGATAGGAATCGGTTGGGCTTTTGGGAGGGAGGGAAAGGGAGTGAGGACCATGGGGTTGGGAGGGGTGCTGGGGAACTTGGGGTTTGAAGAGTGAAGAGGAAGGGGGTTTTAAAAAGTTGATTGACTTGAAGGAAGAAGAAGGGGAAGGGTTAGAACATAAAGCCTTGGGGGGGGGGGTGGGTTGAGTTGGAAGAAGAAAGGGGGAGGGGAGGACAGTTTGGGTGTGGGTGGGGGGGGGGGGAGAGGTTGGGTAGAGACAGAAGTTTGGAGAACGGGTTGTTGAGGTCTGGGAGGGGTTGAGACTAGAATCACGTTTTTACATGACGTGAATTTCTGGTGGTCCCTGCCTTTTGCAAGTAAACCGCTGCTAACGTGGTTTGTACTTGCAAAAATGTTCATGGTTAAACTCGAAGGCACTCTTCGATGTTGCGACGTCACCAGATATGCCACTGCCAACAATAAAAAACATGGCTGCCAGAACCACGTGATCTGCTCTCTACTCGAGTGCAGCCTGTGGCTGCATCATTGGTTGGGACGCAGGCTAGCCGCTAGATGCAGTGTCCCCTTACCAGTACAACTGTGCTCATTTTGCGCGCTCAGAAGGATGCAGGCTGAGTGCAACTCCTGGTGTATTTTAATTCAGCGGCCACGGGGCTTGAACTAGGACCCTAGGATCCCAATGCCGCCATGATAACCATAAGCCAACACCAGGCTTACCACGTGACTGATATCATCAATTTTTTCCCCCCCAATACAATAATAGCCCTAGATGACTAAATTTTCATACCGATCGTGTATACTGTAAGAAATTCGATGTATGCAATCATGGATGTCATAATGAAGGCCACCTATGGCATCATCAAAAAAAAATCAGCTTATATCCCATGGAGTACGACACGTGCCAGTTTCAATTTTTCCTGTGGAGCGGTTTTTGGAGATAGAGGTCCAAATTTTTCCTTTTTTTTTCCAACATGGCTGCCGAACCACGTGACCTATGAACATCATAATTATCATAAAAACATTTTATGAGTCGTCGCACTAATGATGAAAATTTCCATGTCAATCGGATAGCGGTTGGCAGAGAAAACCAGAGAAAAATTAGCATAGATGGACGTACATTAATATATATTATATATTATATATATATTAATATTATATATATATTATATATATATATATAATATTATATGTTATATTATATACTGTATAATAATATATTATATATATATATATGTATAATGTATATATATATATTATATGTATGCATATATAATATATATATTATATATATTGTATTTATATATATATATATATATATATATATATATATATATATATATTGGCCACTCATGATGCACCACTAACTGTGATTGGTGAGGCAGATTATATTTGGAACGCCACAAGCGGCATCTTCTCACACGGAACACATGCCCGTTTCACCCGCACCAATGACAACCAGGAAGCATCAACGTTGTTATGAGGCAGTCGGTAGTTGAAGAATGAGATTACTGAAACTCTCCGACATTGATAAAGGCCCTGTCACAACCTTGACGATTTAGAGCCAGCGTATGCCGATTTATGAAAAAATTGTCTAAAAGCGCTAGTAACAAACGTCGAATACGTTAATGGCTTTCGTTTTTGTATACATTAAGAAAGCACACTGAAAAAACACTGCCATATCGGTCCTAAGTACGCTGGCTTTAAACGTTGTACTTTTGGGTTTTTCCTCAATTTTTTTCATGGCTTGAAATTTTTTCGACGTATCGGCGTATGACTACACAAACGTTTACGCATACGCTGGCCATAAGTTGTAGTTGCATCGTTTATGCGATCGTGACACACTCCGAAACACGTTATTGTAAGTTATCATAAGTCGAAACAAGTCGGGTAATGTTTTAGCGTACCCGAAAAACTTATTTCTACTATGAGTACGTTTTGTAAGGCACGCTACACGAAACGTTGTTCACACTTTGCTTGAAAATACTACTACTACTACTACTACTACTACTAACTACCAACATCGCATCAACTAAATTCTCTATTCGAACTACTACTAGCTACTACTACTAACATCGACATCACTTAAATTATCTCGAACTACTACTACTACTACCAACATCGACATAATATCTGCTCGAACTACTACTAACTGTTACTACTACTACTAATACTACTACTGCGAACATCAACATCACTAATTCTCTGAAACTACTACTACTACTAATAATTATTCGGACATACTAAATCCTCTCGAACTACTACTTACTACTGCTAACATCGACATCAACTAATTCTCCTCGAACTACTATACTGCTACTAACTACTACTAAATACTACTACTACTACTACATTCGACATCACTAATTCTCTCGAAACTACTACTATACAACTATAATAACATCGACAATCAACTAATTCTCTCGACTACTTACTAACTCACTAATACTAACTGACTGCTACTGCTAACTGCTACTGACATTGAACATCTAACTCAACAATGGAGTCTGGAACACTGACGGGTTCCTCTTGTGAAGCCGCATTTGTATGATACCAATTCCCCTAAACGCTGCCATACGCCATTATAACGGTAGCTGTAAAGTTAGAAACACGTTCAGTAGTTCTGTGGTGTCCGGCAGATGTCAATAAAATTCGTCTACATACGCCAATGTGCGTTTAGATAACCGTTACACATAGGTTCAAAGCAACGCTACACATAGGTTTCAAAGCACGCTACTAATAGGTTCAAAGCACGTTACTCGTAGTTAAAAATTTAAGTTTGCGGGTATGCTAAACATTACTCGACGTTTTCGACTTATGAGTAAACTTCAAGTAACGTGTGGCCGACGTGTGTAAAGATCGCGTGAGCGTGCTGAGAACTTATGCCTAGCGGTATGCGGAACTTTGTGAGGCGCATACGTCGAGTACGTGTAAAATTTTCAGCATGCTTGAAATTTCACGACGTTACTAGACGTACCACGTAATATGCAGCGTACCATGTTTTTCAAGCGTGCATCTATACGTATACACACTTACCCATCGTATCGACTGTGTCCTCAGCGTTAGACCATTTTTATAGTCGGCATATCGCTGGCTTAAAATCGTCAAGGTGTGACTGCGATGTTTGACAACTTCCAATTTTCAGTGCGGTTATGATTTTAATATCGGCGTGAGGCAGTTTTTAACAGAGAACGCCACGAGTTTTTTCGTCGGCGATACGTTGCAGGCGTAGACTAAGTTACTATCGTTGGCATAGGTTTGTGAACGCCGACAACAGGCTAAGCATTCGTTGGTATAAGTTATCTTTAACACACGAAACGGTTCTGTGCCCGTTATAAATACTTATGCTACGACCACACGTTTAATGATACGACCAAAACTTTAAAAAAAAACTCAAAACTTCAGCGTACGCCAAACGTTTTACATGCATTTTTTATACGTTGCCATTTTCTGGCTAAAAACGTCCAGGTTGTTTGACAGGGCCCTAAACACCGTGATGATACTATTCAACGATGTACGCCATGACTACAAACCCAGAGGTGCCATCAGAGTGGTCCAAGAATGTCATAATGCAAGTGCCTGTCACCAAGCAGACGAAGAGCGAAGCTACCGACCATTTCGTCCCTTATTCGGCGGCTCGTCAGGGCAACAAATCGCTATTCTCATCCCTTAATGGCTTTTTTGAAAGCCTTTCTGCTTTTATATTATTGGCCGATGAGTGCACTTCTGACTGTGATTGGTATGTCCTCACACTCTTGAATCCTCCAGCCCAAGCGATGGGGGTGTCGCTGCAGTTAATGTGGGCGAAAATGACCCTCTTCTTGCATCGATTAAACCTCCTTCGATCATCTAACCCTAACAAGCTAACCCTAACCCCAAACAGCTAACTCCTAAACCCAACAGCTAACCCTAACCCTAACGCTAACCCTAACCCTAAACAAAACAGCTAACGCTTAACTAACCCTAATAGCTAACTTCCTACCAAACAGCTAACCCTAACCCTAACGCTAACGCCTAACAGCTAACCCTAACCTAACAGCTAACCCTAATGCTAACTCAAACAGCTAACTAAACATGCTACCCTACGCTAACCCTAACGCTAACTGCCAACAGCTAGCCTAACCCTAACCATAACAGCTTAACGCCAAAACCCAAACAGTAACCCTAACAGCTACCCTCCCTAAACAGCTAACCTAACCCTAACAGCTAAACCTAACCCTCGCTAACCCTAACAGCTAAACCTAGCCCAAACAGCTCCTACCCTAACCTCTAACAGCTACCCTAACCGCTAACAGCTAACCCTAACCCTAACAGCTGACCCTAACCTAACCTAACCACAGCTAACTTTAACCCTAACCAGCTAACCCTACCTAACAGCTAACCCTACCCTAACGCCTAACAGCTAACCTAACCCTACAGCTTAACCCTAACCCTAACCCTAACGCTAACGCCTAACCCTCCCTGTTAGGATGAGTTCGATCATCCCGGGCGAACTTTTGCGAACCTACGTTCCAGTCACACGTACACTGCACAACTGCAGCAAAAGAAGTTTGTGAATGAAGACACAACCAACGGCAGCGAGGTGAAGCGGATGAGCGCCCAGGATCACTGAACCTCCCTCCGTCCCTTGCTGGTTTTAGCGATCCGGTGGAAGGCGCCATGTTTCGCTTCCCTCGTCAAACAAAACCGCTCGGCCCGGCGTCATCTTTGGCCTGCGAAACGGCCTTCTTCCCAGGAGCTCGTTACAAACAAATCCTTTTGTAATCCTCGGTAGAAATGTTCCGAGCATACAGCGGGAATTCTTGTGATAATTGGATTTTTCACCCGCAGTTAGCACCCGAACCCATCGTTTCATGCAGGTCGGGTTACCCACCGGGAATATATGACAACAACAGAACTTGCAATTGCCCGCCTGACTGTTAGCTACAGCCAATGGCCCGAACAAAGGACCATGTGATGCGTAGCTAACCGGTCGCTTCGACCGGTGAAGGCTTTCATCTCTCGCAATCACGAATCCTTGACAATTGACAGCAACCAGCTGGAGCATGACATGTCGACAGCGTGTTTTTAAAAGTCCTTCCGGGTATGGAAGGAATCTCAAGAAGTTGCAAATTTGCTCCTCGTCTGAAAGAGCCCTATCTACTTAATCGATAGCAAATCCTCCTCGACTTTCCCTTCTCTCAACCTCGTCGTTTCTCTCCGATAATCTCCTAACAGCCATTCGTCGTTTCAAGAACGTAACAACGACCCACACTTTTACCAACTATGAATGCCTGGTTTGGCTTTATGGTAAGGTGTTGGCTTAAGAACTTATCGGGTCTTGGAGTTCGAGCCCCTGTTCGTGTCATTTGAATGACACGCAGGTGGGTTGACTCAGCTGTCATTCTGACAGGTCGCAAAATGAGTACCACTCACTGGAAAAGAGGGCAACTGCTCATACGGGCACAGCTTCGTTCTCAGCAATGAATGTTCCAAAGAACACTGCTTCTGCATCAAACAGGTTAGTTAGCAAGAAAGCTCCACCAACGGATTGCTGGTAGATGCGGACTTCCGGTTTAACGTCCATCCGAGGACGCAAGATACAATTAAAGTCCTCACCCTGCCTGTGAAACAAACCGATGATGAATTTAGTGCTGGGTCGGATTCGAACCCAGGCTTAATAGCTTAGTATGCACACATACAGTACAATGAGGCCCTTGAAGCAAAGGGGTCGAAACGCACAAAATGATCCACTTGTGACCTTCAGGCTGAATATTTCCAACCTATCTGCTGTTATCTATAGGTGAAGGGTCACTGTTATCCTTGACGGAGGGCATCCCCTCCATCCTTTTCTCTCTACTAACATGGTGAACAGTTTCCTCTACTTGACACAGGGTGTCTTAACTCGTGTTTCCTCCAAAGCTCGTTGGTACCCAATTCATACCATCCCACTGCATCCTGGAAACAGTAAACTTTTTCACATGAAAAGGTAAGGAAAGTTCTGCCAGTCCCGAACTGAAGAGAGTCAGGTGGTGTCCGGGTGCCTGTGTTCTCAGTCTTGCTCTGCGATGTTCTGCTCATCCTACACCCTACCCGTAGTTTTTTGTCAAATCCCACTCTTTCTTTCCGGAATCAAAAATGCCAGTCACCACCATCGCAATCATCCTCCATCCCTACACATATATTTTCTACCCCTCCTAACCTGCTGTTTTTACTGTAGCATGTGGTTTTAATTCAAACCCGATGTACATGAACGAGAGCAGTGAGCATATTTTTTCTGTCTACGACCTGCAGTCAAACAAATTGAAAATCATTCCAAACAGGAAACTAATGTTGTTTAAGGACATCATAAAAGGACAAGCAGAACAAAGGGATGAAGCAAGAAAATTGCAATCAGAGATTTTGGTAGACCTCGGCCAGGACTTTGTTTTATGTGGCGTTTTGTGTACTGGTGTGTTACATATATTATAAAGACTAATTAGAACTGCCCCTTTCATAGAACTGCTGGCAGTGATGCCGGGTACCAAGACGCCCCGCTTTGATTGGCAACTTGAACCCTGACCGATGGACGTTTTCATTATTATTTCAATTGAATTTAAATGGGGATTAAAATAAATTCATTCAAAATGAAGTATGGAAAGACCAAATGGGAAAACAGTCCTGCATTGGAAAGTCATCAGAAGGAACCAAACAAGGAAAAACAAAAGATGAAGTCATACGAGAGGAACCTGGATAGGATTCACATTTCAGCTGCTACTCTCTACCCTCAAATCACCTAGGCACAGCCAAGTGGAGCTAATTATTATAATTTTTTTAAAAATCAAAAAGAAACCCAGCTCAAAAAAAACCAGCAAACATTTGGCTGGCCAGACCATCGCATCCAATGAAGTTGAAAATTTAAAATCACATATTCCCCATCATTTCGAGATCAGAATTGTGAAGCTTTCACGTCGATTTGATTAAGCTGTTCAGAGAAAACACTATTTAATATTTGGTCTTCAATACAATATAGCTGCCAACCATGTGACTATCAATTCTTCCTTAACAAAACTGGTCTACATCACGGGCTTGTGGGAACATTTGTGTTGAAGTTTTCCCACCCCTTAATGCTGTCAGCTGTTCTGGAGAAAGAAGATTTTTAATATATGTTTAGGGGTAAATCAAATATGGCCTGCAAACCATATGCCCGATGATGTCAATATGTGTGAACCTTTTGTCCTCAATGGATAGGCGGTCATACGTGTAAAGTTTCACCTCATATAATGTTCAGCCACTTCAGGAGAAGTTTTTTTTTAAAAAAAAGACAAAACAAGTATGGGCTTCACAATTTTTTTTCTGTAGACCATTTTATCTGAGATGACCCTCAAAATTTTTCATACTGACAGATGTAGCATTCTACATATGCAATTATGACAATCATGACAAAAAGCACCTATGACCTTAGAAAGAAAAAAACATCACACTCTATCCCCCATGAGGAGTACTTGTTGTGTGCCAAGTATCAATTTTTTCATTGGTGCGGTTTGAGATTACAGAGGTCCAAAGTTTTATTCGGTTTTTTCCAACAGGATTTGCCACACTAACATGACCTATGAATTATAATATGCTAAAATATTCTCCGTAGTATCGCTCCTATGGTGAAAATTTCAATCTCGAATCTGACAAGTCGGTTGTTAGAAAAACACGAAAAGTTTCTGTTTGGACAAGACAACAAGAAAAAGAACGTCGTGCAGAGGACGTACTTGCAAATCATAAAACAATATTGACACTCAAAAAAATTGGTGGTTGAAATTTAGTGAACTTGAAATATAAATCCTCTCCATATTTGCAAGTCATCGAATGAACATTGAGGATTTTAGAATCTCACCTAAGTTGTTGAACTTTTTGACCTCAAGAACAATAGGCTTCTCCTTATACAAACTATATACCAAGTAAGTGAAGTTTTCGTGAAGGTCGTTTAAAGATTGTGACCTGAAGGCGATAAAAGACAGACGACAAGACGACAGAACAAAATCTGACTAACCAATATACTTGAAAAATCTCAGATTCTGCAAGTAAACAAACGGACCCAAAATGCATACCCTCCTCCTTCGCGAGGGAATAATCAATTGGTAACTGTGTTAGATAGGGTGGTGTAAAACATTGCGTCAATGACGGGGGGTAATTCAGAAAATTAATAATTTTCCAACGGACTTTTGCAATCTTTACTTTTTCTTATTTAAAGTTGATATACACTTGAAAAACTGTAAAACCAAATTTCTTGTCCACTTTCAATAACCTCGCAGTTTAGCAATACTTGGCTAAGTTATATAGGTGGCTGTATAAGGGTGATGGATGTAGAACCTGCTTCAGTAATGCTAAACTCCAGAATTGTTTTTTAAAAAAATGAATCTTGTCGTATCACTTATTTATTAAAATGTGAAGTATATACATTGAACACTGTGTGGGGTATCATGTTATGATCTCTAGTTGTAATTGTATTCACGCTAAGAGAATTTGTTTCATGGCATGAAATGTCTACTCTTGGCACCACTTTTATTCTTTCCAACCATCGTAAGTGATGTTAGAAAGAGCGAGTTTAATTGATGTCTGAATCCTGCCAGGTAGTTGCTGACCAAAAAGTTATTTCAAGCACAAAAGAAGTTCCAAATTCAAATAGCTGTCCAATCTATCCTTCACAATCATCCAATTACAATTCTTTGACAGATTTACTATTCTCCATAATCTCCGTGTATAACCACAATACATATCGATGTCGTATTAAATGAAATTCCAATCTTCCTCCTCATAAACGTCCCGCAACTTTGAATCTCTTTTCTCTCCCTTCACTCACTCCATCATGCCTTGATCAAAACATGGTGAAATCGTTCATTGTGCGTTGTGCAGTTATAGTGTTAGCTGTTCGCTGTTCGTAGAAAGTACCGACTAGTCCAAAAGCGGTCCTGTGGATCGTTGAGATTACTGTGGTGGCTGCCTTGGACATATTCCATTTGCACCTGTTTAGAAAAACAGCAAAAAAAGAATGGTAGAGGGGATAATAATATGAGTGACGATTTGGAGGCCAGACAAATTGTCGAGGCAGTCACAGAATAAGGTAAAAGGGCCATGATAAGCTGTGTTTAAAGCAACTTTATATAATAAGAAAAGAAAAGAAAAAAAAATGGTTCAAATTAATCCAAAAATGTTACGACAACATCCTGGTCTGTTAGGTGAGGGAGATTGGGATTGTCATTATTAAAGGAAGAAGGAAAAAAAGGCACAAACCACAATTGAATTGGCACCAAGTTCTACTCTACCTATTTTCACACAACAAATTGAATAGAGCAGAGCTTATTCTTCTTCTTTCATATGCAGCACAAGGCTGCAGGGTAGGCAATTCCATCCGAGGGAACGGCAACACACATTGAATGAAATCAGCCTACGCCTGTGAATACCAGGATGACGGTTTCTCGGCTGGGTCAAGATTCAAATACCCATGTCTAACACGCTTAAGAAGTAGTGTACAACAACTCCAGTGCCATCACTCCAGTCAGGCATGTTTCATCCTTGATGACAGATCCGAAGAAGCGAGGAAGTCCATCATGCAGTGTTGAAATCACACCGAGATCAGGTCTGCTTGATCCTCTTTGTTTCAAAGATTGGTGGTTGTAGTACCTTGTGCCATTGATGGTTGATTGGTTGATTTTTTTTTTTGAATAAACTTTCTATTTATCTCAAAAAAAACAGGAATAAATCCCAGTGTAAGGTTAATAAACTCACGACGTCCACAATAATGGACAAAGCTCTAACCACTGAGACTGATGAAGTGTATGAGATGGATCTAGAGTTTTTTCCTCACATTAGCACGCAAAGCGACAATGGTTGACATTCCTACATGCCTGCCCCAGGCAGACCCCAAGCGTGGAAGAGCAATAGTGCAAAAACCCGAGTGTACGGTGTGATAATGAAGGAGGAGGGACAGAAAAGGGGCAGAGATCCTCCATCTACAAGTTATATAGAGCTGGCTTCCCCAACATTTTGGCAATAATGGTGAATGTAATAGAGATGTTGCGTCACCAAAAATCTGATATTCACTGGATTTTCGTATCCATAATAAGTTGGCTTAAAAAAACAACAATTTAAGTAATTAAAGTATTCACGTTACTTGTATTGTCGGCAACGGCATCAACCCTGCGTGCCCCACGGGGCGAGATTTATAATGTTTGTCAACACCTGAAGAAGAAGAAAGAAGAAGGTTATTTGGAGGCGCAACCAATCTTTGCACAGATTGCACAAATTGCATAATATATATATATATATATATAATAATATATACATATATATTATATATATATAATAATATAATATAAATATATAATATAAATTTAACACATATCCAGGTGTCCCAAAAAGTCTGGATCCATAGGCAAAAATTTAATTTAAAAGTTTTATTAACAGTAAATGCTGCAAATTGACGGCCCTTGGTATAGGACATTGTCTATACGCTGAATACAAGAACGTTGACATTTTCTGGAACCTAAAACGTTTAAACACTTTAACAGTGGCATGTGTTATTGGATGCTTATCAGGATGCTTTCTATTGAATTCGCAGCAAACTCCTTACCGTGAAGAATCCTGTCTTGCGTACATGAGAAATAGATCCATTCGATCTTCTATTTGTTTAGGTTCGAAGCCTATCTGGACGAAAAAAAGAAAAAATATAAATTGTAATATTAGGAGAAATGCTATGGATCCAGACTTTTGGGACACCCTGTATTATATAATATATATAAATATATACTTATGTGACAAGGATGGTGTCTGTTTGTCCGGTTAGTGTTAACGCTTGATTGGCTGTGGTGAGGCCAAGTGTGATGTGATTGGCTTTGGCAAGATTGAATAATGTACCGTATCGGCTAGTTAAAAGCTGATATTCAAAATCTGATTCCATATTTGACGATCAAATACTCATGGGCGAATAAATTAATGTCGGAATCGAGTTGAATGGCAATAAATGAGAAATGAGCTTATTTCTTTCTCACGCCAATATAATGAAATATACACTCGGTGGGACGTGTGTAAAAGGCTCCAAATAATCACTTTCCCACTCTTTTAAAGGTAATTATTGTCTGTCTGGATTTTATTTTACACTGGTCAAGGGACAACCAATGGCGATTTAATAATTATTTTGGATTGCGGATTCTACTTTTATTATATGTGGCATTGTTTAAACGTTTAAAATGACAACATGGAATCGCAGTTTGTTTATGTACAGTGCGTTACGATACACCTCGGCCGACAGGAAATGACCTCGATGTATTTGAAGGGAAGGGGGGGGGGGGGAGAGGGGGAGAAGGAGGAATGGAGAACAGGGGGATGGGGGGAAGAGATAACAGAGGGGAGGGAGAGAGGAGGGTAAAGAGAAGGTGGGGGAGGGAGATGGGATGGAGAGGCAGGGGGAGAGAAAGAGAGGGGAGGGAGAGAGAGGAGGGTAAAGAGGGGGAGGGGGGAGGGAGATGGGATGGAGAGAGGCAGGGGGATAATATGGATGAGCAGGGGGAGAGAGCAGGGCAGGGTGGGGGGGGGGGGGCGGAGGGACAAAGTTTCCTTCTGTATCCATGCCTGTCTAAACTCCCATTCTTCCCTTCGCCTATTTTTGTCCAATTCTTCCTCTATTTTGGTCCTTCACTCCATGGTGTGTCCCCCACTACCCATGGTGTCCCTTGACAGTGTAAAATAAAATCAGACAGACAATAATTACCTTTAAAAGAGTGGGAAAGTGAATTTGGAGCCTTTTTACCACACGTCCCACGAGTGTATTATTTCATTATATTGGGTGAGAAAGAAATAGCTCTTTCCTCATTTTTATGCGATTTCACTCGATTCCGACATAATTATTTCGCCCATGAGTTTTGATCGTCAAATATGGAATCAGATTTTGAATATCAGCTTTTAATAGGCCGATACGGTACATTATTCAATCTTGCCAGGAGCCAATCACATCACACTTGGCCTCACACAGCCAATCAGCGTAACAGCTAACGGACAAACAGACAGCCATCCTTGTCACATACAGTATATATA
>CM068959.1:121631060-121660973 GCA_035128595.1 Eptatretus atami
TCCAAAACACACTTCTGATATAGTAAAACAGTATTTAGAGAACTAAGTTACATCTGGTGTGCTCCAAGTGTTAACCCCTGCATGCTGTGGGAGCGAATATTGTAGTATATATGCAGTTTCACCAGGGTGTGTCTTGAGAATAGATGGAACTTTGTGAATTTTTAAAATTGCAACATGGAAGGATAAATTGGTCTGTTTTGGAGCTTGCTTATTGCCCCCAGGAAAGGGTGTAGTGGGGGAGATATTGTGGGTTCAGATGGTCATCAGATCGATAAGGTCTTTACAAGGTTGTTTACAACTTCAGAGGAATGTGTGTATTCTGCCCTCTCCTAGTTTTCCCAGCATATATTTATTAAATTATTTTTCAAAGCTCTAAACTAAGTGAATTTTGCATTTTTATATTATTATAAATTCAATTAAAGATCCAGTTTCCACAATGCAAAGCGAAAACCAGGGTTAAGCAATTGGTTCATATCCATCCGTCCGTCTGTCTGTCTACAAACGTCAGTTTATTATTGAGGAACAACTTATTTAAATTGAATGTTATATTTTTTTAACACAAATCCGAACATGAATAGGAAGACAAGTTTGCCGTTTCACAGTACTTGGTGTCTGAATTTGTCCCGACCGGACATGCGCAGGAAGGTGTGAGATAATCTTTCACTCTGTCTGCCTGCCTGGCAGACAAACAAAATTGAAAATCATGCCGAACGGGAAAAGTGCTGTTTTTAAGGACGTCATAAAGGACACAAACAACAGGCACGGATAACTACTGTACGGTGTTAGATAGGGTGGTGTAATAGACACTACTAAAACAGCGGTAAATTATGGAATGAATTTATTTGTACAACTCTTAAAAATCTTTATTTTATTTTAATTTAATTATATACTTGAACACTGCGGAACACAAATCGCCTTCCTTACACTTCCAAGAACCTTCAGTTTCGCAGTACTTGGACATGTTAAATAGGGTGGTATATATAAGGGTGGTATATAAGACTGCTTCAATAGCGCTAAACGTCCGGAATTTTTTTTAAACGATCTTTAAAATCATTATTTCGTTTATGTACCCTAAAGTATGAATATCATTGGAATCACCCAAACTTTTGCACAGTAATGTAGATTATATGGGAAAATAAATAACTAGAACAGCACTCGGTCGAGCGCATACCCCCACCAGGCTTAACAGTTTACATTTTGCATCCACTGATAGGTCAGATCTGCATCCAGACTTTGACCAAAAAATCTAATCGGCTTGTTCTCATTACCTAACCAACTCATCCGCCAAGTTTTGTCATCACCCGTCCACACCTTTTTGAAATATCATGCTCGATATAATGTTTGGCCCTATCTCTCAATGGTGAAGAATCGCTTCAAAAATTCTCGGATCCAGATCTGAATCTTCACCCAAATCTATTCAATTCATCCTTGTCACATACCCAACCTGTCCATCAAGTTTCATCCAAATCCGTCAATAACTTTTTGAGATATCCTGCTCACAGACAGACAAACAAACAAACAGACAAACAGGGGTGAAAACATAACCTATGTCCACATTCGCTGGAGGAGGTAACTAGAAAGCATCGCAAAATCCAAAGCCCATCCGCGTCCACTTTGTACTCAAACTAAACTTATTGACGACAACAGCGAAAAAAAAAAAACCCCCCCAAAAAGCAACAATTTCATTCATTAGTGTTCTCCATTATTCATAATAAAGGTTTGTTGAAAATTTCATGGCAAAAACTCAGAGAGTGAAAAATGTTACGCCCTGGACAGGCACACTGAAGCTCTCAAATGGTAAATAAATAAAGAACCACGGAAGACATTATAATAAAAATAAACGGCCGTCTCATGCCGACGTGCAGAGGACGGGCTGGTAAGGCCTATTTCTACTTACTATGACTTTGTCCTTTGACATTTGACCCAATAGTTTTCACCATATTCTCATAAGGGTTTGTTGAAAAGTTGATGACAAAAGCTCAAATGGTTTAAAATAAATAAATAAAGACACACACACACACACGCACACACACACACGCACACACACACACGCACGCAATTGCAAAATCTGGTCTCCCCCTACATGTGCGGGACGGGCTAAAGTATAGTTCTCGGTGTGGTGCTGATGATGAACAGTTTTGATTTTTTTTTATCTCACTGATGGGGAACAAGCCCAGAGTGATGACTCAATGGCAAATACACTGCCACCTGAACTCTCCTCCCACTTTATTTTCCTGTGCCACTGAGTAATGCTTTCTGTCTGATAATCCAGGTCTCCAAAAGCATATTTATCCCCATGCTTTTTGAAAAACGATGGGGGTGATATTGTTATCGGCTCCGTCTGTCTGTCTGTACGTCTGTAACACTATCTCCTCCTCAACGGTTGGGCAGAAATTCACCAAACGGTCACCACATGGCACGAAGATGTAAGAGTAACGTCATTTTGGTCCCGTCCCCTGGGGGCCGGTTCAAAAGGTCAAATTCTGAAAAAGGCATTTACGAGCACATTTTAAAATGAAACTTTGTATATGTAATCAACATTTGGGAGGGACATGAAATATGTCACAATTTTTTGGATTTTACCCCCGATTCATGTCCCCAAGGGGTGGGGACTTGGGGTCACAGGAGTCAAATGGGTGGGAAAAAAATTTAACTCAAAATTTGATATTGGGTCATTTTTGGTGGAACTTTCTTTCAACTTTGCTTCAGATGGTTAGCGTGGAGGTTTGTGATGGAGCGCCATCAACTTCGCTCTCGTTTCACTTGTCTATGATCCTAGATTCACAAAACATTGGCTTATTGCTGTGTTTGTTCAGACAGTGTGAATGTTGTGAAAGAAGAACCATGTTTGGAGGCAATACCTTCCGATGGAGGCAGGTTTGTGAAAATGGAGAATCCAACATCTGGAGAAGGTTTGTATTTTGAAAATAAAATTTTAAAAGGGAAAATGCAATCGTTGTACTTGTGCACGAGTCATTTGATAACCCGCTCGATTATTTTGTCCTTTCCAGGTTTCCTTCAACAAATGAGCTTGATGTGTGTAAGAAAAATGGAGAAAAACGAGCTCCGTGCCGTGACGAAGTTTTTCCATTTCAAGAAACTCAGCGCAAAGGAAATTCTCACTGAGATTGCGGCAGTTTTGGGAAACGGAGCCGTATCACTCGGCATGGTTAAGAACTGGATCGGAGAGTTTCAGAGTGACCAAGAGCGCGCAGGTATCCAATCAAGATCGGAATTGCCATCATTATCCATCATCGATAATAATCACATCAACCAACCTGAATCGATGATTTACGCCCATTGGTGACTGAACGACACTGCGACTGTGTCATTGATGCTGGGTAGTGCTGATGAATTTTTTTTTGTTAAACAAAAATTTCAATGACGCAAAACACAACAACCAATTGCTCAAACGATTGATCATCAGAATGTTCAACAGAAGGAACAGGGGGGTCTGGCTTTCAGGGGTCTGAAGTTCGAAGGCACTGCTCAAGTCTCTCATTGTTGATCATTTTATTTGAGGTATTAATACATTGTTAAAATTGCATTGTCCAATGTGAAAAAAAATTGTTGATAGTTATCTAGAAGAACAATTACCAAATCCCCTCGGTCATGTCGTCACCCTTAAAGTTCCGCAGAATCAGAAAATCATGTTTAGTTATCAGAAAACACTTAATTGTTCTTCTTTTCTGGAATAAATATCTTGAAAGGAAGATTTTAATGTTATTTGGTGCCCTTTTACGCTCAATTGGCCATGCCCCCAAAAATGCTCGATCGGCCCCCGTCCCTCCCGTGACGCCGTCGTGACCTCGGGTTCATCCATGTCCGGTCTGACACACACCTTCTACATTATGATTTTGACCATCATGGTAATCTGGGGATTCTTGATCAGAAAATTATTTGTCAAATTCACTTTCTGACGAGTCCGAAGGAAGTTGTGCGTCCATTACCCATTGCGTGCTGACAATATTTCCCTCTATGACGTCATGCCAGTTTATCTATAATTTTTTTCTGGGCGGTACCCAAACAGGTTTGCTTTTTTAACTGTTAACGCCTCAAAAAATTATTACAATTAACAACCACATTCAGTTCTTTGTTTTGTTACTTATAAATCAATACAATCACACACAAAAATTGTTGTTTTTTTTTCTGATTCTGTGGACCTTTAAGCGGAATTCAGAAATAGTGTTTTATTGCACATGTCAGTAATTTGAAGAACTGTGGACTTGAATGCTTTATTTTTGCTGCCATTCCGCTTATTTTGCCTTTGCTACTTTTGACTGCGTACTTGCCTTTCCTTTACTTGAGGCAGACATTGCTTGGAAAACAATAATCTTACCTCTATTTCAGTTGGACTGCACTCGGAAGCAAGATGGACACTTTTTTTTTTTTGAATGACTTTGAGAAACTTTTAATTATCTGGCCCAAATGTGCTTTCACGTTCGGTACAATGCAAATTTACAATATGCTCGGAGGATTGCTACATCTGGTTTTCCTCTTTGTGTAGCACTTTTATTTAAACACCTCCATACGTCGAATATTCATTGGAAAGGAACAAAACTATGAATAGAATAGAACCTCTTTGGGAGATTCACAAAAAAAATAATTTTTGTTGTAGTTGGGGAAAATCCATGATTTAGAAAAGAGGGCACCCCCATGACATATGGCTTAGCATTGGTGGTTCCCTCGTTTTGTCCCCAGCCCCTCCGACAAGGTCGGAAATGGAGGACATTAAAATGAGCTCCAAGCGATCATCCGTCCCATGTACTTTTGCGTCCGCGATGTTTCAAAAGCCGTTGGACATTTAGCTTTCACATTGCAGATATCAATTCCTCATGACATTATCTCAACCTGATTAGATCGCGGCTGTGATTGGCTGAATTCTGTTGCCCTGGCAACCATCTCAGCAACTTGGTTCGTGTACGAGATATCTAACAAACCATTCAAGATTTACCTTTCCTATTATACAGATCTAGTCCTCATATCACCAAAAATGTGGAGGACCGAGAGTATCAATCAGCTCCTTGTTTGAATGAATATGACTGGAAAGGTATCTAGTCGGTGACTGCGTAATATTTTATTGTTGTGTCATGGAAAAGCTTTGAACCAGTTTTACTTTTGTTCTGATTTAGTTTCCTTTGTTGGGAATTTGAATGCTCTAATGTATTATTTTGATGAAAACTGGTTCAGCCATAACTAAATCTAATCAAAACTAGAAGGGCACTCGGTAGAGCGCGTACCTCTGCCACACAATGCCTGATCCACGAGAACATATCGGGCCCAATACATTTTTGAAATATCATGCTATAGAGTTCTGTATCGTTTTTGGCCCGATCTCTTTGGTTTTTGGCCCACAGACCTACTTCAACAGCAATCTACCTGGACTCAAATCTGTGCGACAGCCCTGAAAGTGACAGCTGAATTAGCAATGCAGCCACCACCTTTGGATGACTGACCGATCGTGTGTGGAGGGATAAACGTCTGGCATTGCCAATAAAGTTGTCTGTGTGTTGGGCCTGTGTAGCATGTACTTTGCTCTTTGGCTGTGAATGCTGGAGAACATATGCAAAGCAGGAAAAGCATCTCAAAATGCTTTCCACTTCTGCTGCCGGAGGAAAAAATCATAAGCATCACCTGGAGTGATAAAGTTCCAAACACCCAAATTCTGCAACATCCGGTACTAAAATGTACACTATCTATAGTATTGCGGTCTCCAAAGGGTGGGCCACATCCTTTTCTTCCAATATAAATGGACGAGGTTGTGTGTGTGTGTGTGTGTGTGTCATGTTTTTGGGGGAGTTCTACTGGAGCATTCTGATATGGAATGTGATACCCGAACTGATCGGCATGAAGCTCCAAAATTGATTAGGCTAATTAACTCCAAGAAACCCAGAAGAATTCCCATGTTTTAAACGTATGCCATGTTAAGGCGTAGAGCAGCTAAATTGGTCCTTCCACTGCAAGGCATTCTAATTACAAAATAAATAACAAAAACAATGATTTAAAATTGTAACAAAGCATACATTAATTAATACTAATAATATGGTATGCCTGGTGTTGGCTTAATGGTTCGGGTGGTGGGCTCGGGATCCTAGGATCCTGAGTTCAAATCCTGCTCGGCTGTTTTGAATTAATACCAGGTGGGGTTGACTCTGCCTGTCATCCTTCCGAGGTCGACAAAATGAGTGCCACATGCTGGTATCCTGTGTCGGAGTGGCGACCCGTCCAGGATTGTGCCCAATAGCCAAGGAGACCGTGGGGAGACCAACGCTCTGCACAGAGTCTGGTCCCATTGGAGATGGATAGAATAATATTGTGACGGTTCTGTGAAACGTCACTCCCCAAAGCAATGGCACACATCATCGGCATAGCGGTTCCCGAGATAGTTTTACCCTCGACAAAGGAGAGGGGATTGTATTTGGGTCGCGTTTGTTTGTCTGTCTGTTTTCCACACAGAACTTTCATGTTTTTCTCCACAACCGCTTGTCGGATTGAGACGAAATTTTCACCATTGGTGCGACAACTCATGTAGAATGTTTCAATGATAATAATTATGACATCATAGGTTATGTGGTGTGGCAGCCATTATGAAAAATGGAAAAACTTTGGACTTCTGTATCTCTGAAACTGCAGCAAGGAAAAATTGAAACTTGGCACATAGCAAGTACCCTCTTGTGGAATGAGTGAGATTTTTTATGACGTCATAATTACATCTATCTATAATTCCAGCAATGTGTGTGTGTGTGTGTGTGGGGTGGTACCGCTGTTTCTTGACAACCACTGGTCCGATCTAATTGAAACTTGCCAGGTATATTTGCTGGGGCCTTGAGTATGTGCCTTTTCAAGGTTTGATATTAATCGGACAAGTGGTTCCCAAGTATGGGCCATTTATTTACCAACCAATGACAGGACACGTTGCTGCGTAGGCGTGGCTGAGCGCATAGTTAGCAATCAGGGACACGTTGCTGCGTAGGGTGGCGTGGGAAGAGATCTCAGCCACGTTCCCCATTACGGGTTACAACGTACGGACTTCCGGATAGTGATGACTTACTGTATTCTAATAATTTCTCGATTTCTTATGCGCATTTATGATAAACACAATGCCCCATCCAGTCTCCTTTACGAAGCGAAGGAACGGCCTGTGTGGTTGTTTGAAAGTTTTTTTTTTTTTTTTTGCACGTACGTTTTTTTTTTTTTTTCTCTCTTCTCTCTTCTCTTTGTGTTTTCCTTGCGATGACATTGCGAAAAGGCAAAATACGTTGGCGCTAATTGAATAATTGGCCATTAAAACTAATTGCGAATAATCGAAACTGCGATATGGAACTTCCGGCCACGCACGTACGGGCACGCGAGAGCGAAGGAACGGCCTGTGTGGTTGTTGTTTCTGGCTCATGGTTTGAAAGTTTTTTTTTGTTTTTTTTTGCACGTACGGCAACGCACGTACGGGCACGTACTAGTTGTAGAACGCCACATCTGATCAGTATGAAAATTTTTGAGGGTTATCAGGATAAAATGGTCCACAGAAAGAAAAAAAATCATGACGTCATCAGTCACATGATTCGGCAACGATATTGTTTAAAAAAAAAAAAAAAGGTTTCAAAAATCTTGTTCTCTGAAAATGGCCGAACGGATCAAGTAGCCCTTGACTTTTTTCACATTTTATTGTGTTACCACCTGCATTTAAAATGGATTGAATTACCCCCAAAAAATTGCCACCGATCGACACAAAATACACCATTATGAAAAAGTGAAAACATGTTTAAAATATATATATATTCATTTTAAAATTTAATTCAAAATGAAAAGCTGAAATGTCTTGCGTCAATAATAATTATTCAACCCCCTGAGTCAAAAGTTTGTCGAAGCGCCTTTGGCAGCGATTACAGCTTCGAGTCTTGCTGGGTATGTCTGCATCAGCTTTGCACATCTGGATTTGGGGATTTTCTCCCATTCTTCCTTGTAAATTTACTCAAGCTCTGTCAAGTTGGATGGGGAGTGTCGGTGAACAGCAATCTTCAAGTCTTTGCACAGATTCTCAATGTGATTCAAGTCTGGGCTTTCACTGGGCCACTCAGGGACTTTCATGTTCTTGTTCTGAAGCCATTGCAATGTTGCTTTGGCTGTATGCTTGGGGTCATTGTCCTGTTGGAATGCAAATCTTCACTGCAGTCTAGAGCCTTTTGCACTCTGAAGCAGGTTTTCCTCAAGGATTTGCCTGTATTTGGCTACATTCATTGTTCCCTCTGTCCTTACATGTCTCCCAGTCCCTGCTGCTGAAAAGAATCCCCACAGCACGATGCTGTCACCACCATGCTTCACGGTAGGGATGGTGTTAGATGATGAGCTGTGCTCGGTTTCTGCCAGACATAGCGTTTTGCATTCAGGTCAAAGAGTTCAATTTTCATCTCCCCAGACCACAGAATCTTTTGCCTCAAGCTCTCAGAGTCTTTCACATGCTTTTTGCAAACTCCAGGTGTGCTGTCATGTGACTTTTTCTCAGGAGTGGCTTCTGTCTGGCCACTCTCCCATAAAACCTAGATTTGTGAAGGGCTGCAGAGACTGTTGTCCTTCCAGCAGGTTCTCCCATCTCAGCCAAGGAACTCTGTAGTTCTGTCAGAGTGGTCATTGGGTTCTGGGTCACCTCCCTGACAAAGGTCCTTCTTGCCCAGTTGCTCAGTTTGGAAGGACGGCCAGGTCTATGAAGAGTCTGAGTAGTTCCATATTCCTTCCAATTCCTGAAAAACCTTTCCTGAGTAATGGAGCTCACTGCGCTCTTGGGAACTTTCAACCCTCTAGAAATTGTTTTATACCCTTCCCCAGATCTATGCCTCCTCACAATTCTATCTCGGAGTTCTACGGACAGTTCTTTGAACTTCATGGTGGAGTTTCTGCTCTGACATGCACTGTCAACTGTAACACTTGTATAGAAAGGTGTGTTTCTTTCCAAATCATGTCCAATCAATTGAATTGGCCACAAGTGGACTCCAATCAAGTTATAGAGACATCTCAAGGATGATCAAAGGAAATTGGATGCACCTGAGCTCAATTTGGAGTGCCATCGCAAACGGGTTGAATACTTATTGATGCCAGACATTTCAGCTTTTAATTTTGTAGTTTATTTGTAAAAATGTCTAAAAACATGTTTTCACTTTGTCA
The DNA here is from genome assembly GCA_035128595.1 of Eptatretus atami. Classification (NCBI taxonomy): domain Eukaryota; kingdom Metazoa; phylum Chordata; class Myxini; order Myxiniformes; family Myxinidae; genus Eptatretus; species Eptatretus atami. Next base: position 121,640,217 of record CM068959.1, read on the forward strand.
TTATGGGGTATTTTGTGCAGATCAGGGACAAAAATTTTTAGTTTAATCTATCTTATATTCACAGGCTGTAACACAACAAAATGTGAAAAAAAAGTCGAGGGGTGCGAATACTCTCTGAACGCACTGTACGGAATGGAATGTTGAAGCCCAGAGCATGAAGTCCCAGCATTAATTGTTTTATGAGAACAACCCAACGATATGTGGAATTTAGAAGAAATCCCGTTGAGTCTCATCAAAAAACACCGAACCGCAGAAACACTAAGATCCGCTTGATCGCTCAAAAAGGAACTCCTCCATTGGTGGTCCACCACCGAAGGTGGAAGGACGTTATGTTTTCACTCCTGTCCATCGACTATCTGTCTGTTTGTCTGTCTGTTTGTATGCAGGATATCTCAAACTTGGTGGACAAGTTGGGTGTGCGACAAGGACGAACTGATTACATTTTGGTGAAGATCCGGATCTGGATACTAGAATTTTTAAAGTGATTCTTCACTCAAAAACGGTATGCAGCACGATATCAAAAATGCATTGTCCCGAAATGTTCTACTGGATCAGGCATTACGTGGCAGAGGTATGCGCTCTACCGAGTGCCCTTCTAGTTTGTCCTTGTTTCACACTGCATTGTTTAGAAATTTATTAATAACATAACGAAATATATCACCAATGTATTGGTCTTCGGTCTGATCTGTAAATATAATCAATAATCCTACAAATAACACGTTTTGTCCTAGCACCAAGGACAAATGGAAGCCACTCTCTTTGATTTACTCATCATTTATTACAAAGTGTCTGTTTGACCGGATTTATAAAGACTTTGCATTCCCCAGGAGCGAGCAATGTCTGCGACTACAAAAATTCATGATTACCGTTCATTGTTTATTATTAAATGTGTTTTGCTTCTTCAAGCCACGAGGACAGTCATGGGATGTTGAATTTCCATTTTGCTATCTTTAGCTCTCCCCAATTTAATCGACCTTGTCCACATGAGACGTGAGAATGTCTGAAGTTTGCAGGAAAATAGAAGCAGAATAGAGTTGAATCCACACTGGAGAAGGCGGCGCCGGTCCCTCATGGTTTTCCTCTTTGATAAATCCCAAAATATAGTGAGAATTACATTATTTATTTATTTATTTTATTTGTATTCAGCCTGTGGTTGCTTGGTTGCATCATTGCTGGGAGCACAGCTGTGCCACTGATGCAATGCCCCCTGTTACCAGTAAGCTGGTACTAATTTTTTTCAACCTCAGAAGGGTGAGAGGCTGAGTCAACCCACCTGGTGTTAATTAAATGACAGAAACAAGGGCTTGAACTCAAGACCCTAAGATCCTAAGTCAGCCACCTTAACCGTGAAGCCAACACCAGGCCTTAGAATTGCATTGATGTCTGATTCACAGGTACTGCCTCGTTTGCTCCAGCAAAGGGTAAAGCCCAAAACGGTGTAACTCCAACCTTCTTTTTGCTCTGAATGTCAGGCCTCAAAGTCACAAACGTGCACTTTGTATTTTGTACGGTCCAGAAACGTAAAACGTATTCACTGACTCGGTTCTAGCTCCCACCACTGCCCCCCAACCTCCTCCTCCCAAACATAATTAAGAGTAAATATCATCATTTTAATCTTATCCTATGCATCGACAAGCCCCAGATAATTCCTTCCAATCGGTGTTAAGCAGCACGAAGGTTTGGTTAGAACGCGCCCGTCTACGAACTTTCAACCTTCCACGGGCCCGTATTGTTGAGAGTTTTTGTATGACGGACCGAATGATATCAACTTTTTAGACGAGTTAATCAGGAAGTTCTTCACCTGTTTCATTGTGTCGAGGCATACTCCTTTCTCACAGGTACGTTTCCAATAATTTTTGGCTTCTTTAAAAGTTTTTTTTTTTAGTCTTTCATTCGACATTCCTTATCTGGAAGGCATGAAATACAGTTTTATCCAGGTCGTCCCGATTGACTTCATTACAAAGGGTTTCTGAGCATGCGCGCCGAGCGGCATACATCAAATCACGGACGTTGCGGGTAAACAAGATAATAAAAGTGGGCTGACGGTCATCTCTTGAGGTTTCAGTTCAAACCGAGATTCGAATCCATGCCGACTTGAGCTCCTGGTACCGAAAGTTACAGGGCGACATTTGAGGCAGGCCCCACTGATCTGAAATTGAAAAATCTAAGACCGAGAGATTGTGGGGGCCACTGTCTTGTATTAATGTGTGAAGTTTTGGAACACTCATCCAAGTGATAATAGAGGAGGAGCAAAAACAGTAAAAAGTTTACAGCCGGCCGAGAACATCCAGACATCACGACCCATTATATAAGGTCATCTCTTCGAGATCGAGATGAGACGACCTATTTAATAGAACTACCATTTATAACTGCAATCAGTGATTCTGGGTACCGAACGATGGCCGTTCCAATAACGACGCCAACTCATGACAATGCTAGGGTTGGGTAAATATGATTGAAATTTTGTGCAGAGCATTTTCTACGGCCATTTTCCATGCTGAATCCGAATCCGGTCAAATTTTTTTTTACCTCCGATGACCTTTGACCCCTTTGACCTTAATTTATTCAAAATGGCAGCCAAAAATTGACCTTTTTCATGTTTTCCTTCTCTAATGTGACTAATAAGCTTGTATATAATCATTTGATATGTTTTTCAGGTCAAGGAATACGCTAATCACATTTCCAAATTGATTGGATGTTGCATAGGACCGAAATCAAGTAATTTAGAAAAAGGAGACTTGAAGAAAAAGAAAAATACTAGGCTATTGAATACTATACAAACTTGCAAAAAGCACAAAGGACCTTTGACCCCAGACAGTCTAGATTTACTGAGTACACTATCGGAGAAAGAGCTTCTAGCGGAAGTGACATATTTACGCTTAACTGTAGCCCCAGACATACGTCGACAAAGACGTGTGAAGGATGGAGCAGTAAGGGAAATTCCGCACTCAAAAATTCAGTTTGACCGAGCTACACATCTATAAAGAATGCTATCAACCCAGCAATGAATCGTGCAGGATAACGTTAAGTTAACTTTCTCGGCGGCACCGGTGTGATCTTGGTCTTATGTTGATCTGAGAATGACAAAAAACAGTTCAATATTAGCAAAATATTGTGCGGTTTTCAAAAATTGTGTTTTAAAAAAATCATCAAATCATTGCATAAGTGTCATTTTCGTATTTCCTGATCGGAAAAACCTATAAATTGATATATTACAAGCCTTATTTTCTCTCATTTGGTCAGAAATTCATAAAAACATCATTTTTTTTTGTTGCCATTTTGAATAAATTAAAGTTCCGGGGGTCAAAAAGTCATCGGAGGTAAAAAAAAAAAAAATTCCAACGTTTTCAGATTCAGCATCGAAAATGGCCGTAGAAAATGCTAATGCGAAGACACTTAACTGAAAAGAAACTTCACACAGCGTAGGCGACATGGGTGGTCGCTATATAATTGCATACGTCATACAGTTTTTGACGGATCGGGCTGAAATTTTTTGACAAAGAGGTTGATTATAGTGCGCATAAAAGGCGGAAGCCGATTTTTGATTTTCGAAAAAAAAAATGGATTTTGAAAAATTAAAGTCCCGTTGCTAGGCAACGGTGGGCGTCCATAGCAACGTGCTCAAAACATACAACTAGATCCTGGTATGAACCTACCTGTCAAGTTTCATCAAAATCGGTTGACTCCTCTGGCCTCCAGAGCCGTCCATTACATACAACAAACAGACAGAGCGGACAAGCTGGTAGGCGACATGGGTGGTCGCTACATAATTGCATACTAGTCATACAGTTTTTGACGGATTGGGCTGAGATTTTTTGACAAAGAGGTTGATTATAGTGCGCATAAAAGCACGGAAGGCGATTTTTGATTTTCAAAAAAAAATAAAAAATTCCGATTTTTTTTCAAAGTTTCAAAGTCCCGTTGCTAGGCAATGGTGGTGGCCATAGCAACGCTGCTCGAAAGCATACAACTAGATCCTGGTATGAACCTACCAGTCAAGTTTCATCAAAATCGGTTGACTCCTCTGGCCTCCAGAGCTGTCCATTACATACAAACAAACAGACAGACATACAGACAGAGGACAAGCCGGTAGGCGACATGGGTGGTCGCTACATAATTGCATACTAGTCATAGTTTTTGACGGATTGGGCTGAAATTTTTTGACAAAGAGGTTGATTGTAGTGCGCATAAAAGCATGGAAGGCGATTTTTGATTTTCAAAAAAAAAAAAATTCGGATTTTTTTTAAACTTTCAAAGTCCCGTTGCTAGGCAACGGTGGTGGCCATAACAACGCTGCTCAAAAGCGTAGAACTAGATCCTGGTATGAACCTACCAGTCAAGTTTCATCAAAATCGTTGACTCCTCTGGCCTCCAGAGCCGTCCATTACATACAAACAAACAGACGGAAAACCTGAGAATCGGGTAGCCTAGCGACGCGACACCCAATTTACCCAACCCTAACAATGCCGTGGGTGTGGAAACAAGTTTAATAACGATGACGTCATCGGTCACGTGGTTTGGCACCATATTGGATTTTAGCGAAAACCATGAAAAAAAAAATCTTCTCTCAAACAGCAAAACGGATGAATGTGAAATTTTCAGCTGTGTCATCAAGACTCCCAGCGGGGATGAAAGTTTGATTACCAATTACAATATCCCTTCGATGTCCCTTCTGAAAGGGACAAAGCTAATAACGGTAAAACTTGTAATTATAATGTTAAAACAACGCGACCCCACCCCCTCCACCCTCAACATCCCCCCCTTGCGTACGTAATAAAATAGATAGTCTCCGCATCCTCCGGTTGGCACGTAAACTACGTTCCGAACGCTAACGAAAGGTGCTTTCAAAATAATGTTTGACGTTAATTAAATTTACCTGAGTTGACTACTTCCTGGTTTTGTCGGGGGCGGGGCTTAACACCTTTGTCGGGGGCGGGGCTTAACACCTTCGTCGGGGCATCCCTCCGTCCGCACGTCAACACCGATTCTGTGCTACGTTTCTCGGCCTCGCGATCCGTGAATGAAGTGATTTTTTTTTTTTTTCATATCTCGAATGTGTCGATTTATCGAAGCAGAGACGAGAAATGGCGCCTCTGATTGGTGTTTACGTGCGAGGGGGCGTGGTTTCAAGGAGGAGGTCGCGAGGGGCGTGGTTTCACGTGCGAGGAGGCGTGGTTTCAAGGAGGAGGTCGCGAGGGGCGTGGTTTCACGTGCGAGGAGGCGTGGTTTCAAGGAGGAGTCGCGAGGGGCGTGGTTTCACGTGAAAGGAGGCGTGGTTTCAAGGAGGAGGTCGCGAGGGGCGTGGTTTCACGTGCGAGGGGCGTGGTTTCACGTGCTCCACGATGTACGTGCAGTTCGTACATAAAACCGACCGTGAGATAAGATGTGCTGTTTTATACCACGAGAGGGGAAGGCGGTGACGAACGTCACCTTGAAGGTTCCGAGTTGGCTCATCTTGTCGGATGAACAAGTGACTCGTGGACGCGGCTCGTGGTGGACGCGGCTCGTGGTGTCCGCTTGAAGCTGCCTGGCCCTGGCTCGGGTTTTCTGTTCCTCCAACACGTTTAACCGCTGAAGTTGGGCAAACGACGACAGGTGTGTTTACCGAGTGTCTGACTCGAGGCGGTTTTCTTCACCCCGAGTTTGACCTCCACCCGATGTCTCTCATCATGACGCCGTCGGCGGTTGGGTTCACATGCAGGGATGGCTGAACAAGTGTTTTAATGTGTGTTGTGTGTGTGAGCGTGTGTGCGTGTGCGTGTGCGTGAGCGTGTGTGTGTGGCGTGTGGTGAGCGTGTGTGTGTGTATGTGCGTGTTGTGTGGTGTGGTGATGTGTGTGTGTGTGTGTGTTGGCGTGGTGTGTGAGCGTGTGTGGGTTGTGTGCGTGTGGTGTGAGCGTGTGTATGTGTGAGCGTGTGCTGTGAGCGTGTTGTGTGTGCGTGAGGTGGGTGGTGTGTGGGTGTGTGTGAGCGTGTGTGCGTGTGCGTGAGCGTGTGTGTGTGAGCGTGTGCGTGAGCGTGTGTGTTGTGCGTGAGCGTGTGTGTGTGTGTGTGTGCGTTGTGTGTGTGCGTGTGTGTGGTGAGCGTGTTTGTGCGTGAGCGTGGTGTTGTGTGTGTGCGTTGTGAGCGTGTGTGCGTGAGCGTGTGTGTGTGTGTGTGAGCGGTGTGCGTGTGCGTGTGCGTGAGCGTTGTGGTGTGAGCGTGTGCGTGAGCGTGTGTGTGTGTGCGTGTGTGTGTGTGCGTGTGTGCGTGTGCGTGTGCGTGGCGTGTTTGTGTGTGAGCGTGTGCGCGTGAGCGTGTGTGTGTGTGAGCGTGGTGCGTGAGCGTGTGTGTGTGTCGTGGTGTGTGTGAGCGTGTGTGCGTTGTGCGTGTGCGTGAGCGTGTGTGTGGGCGTGTGCGTGAGCGTGGGGTTGTGAGCGTGTGCGTGAGCGTGTGTGTGTGTGTGTGTGCGTGTGTGTGTGTGCGTGTGTGTCGTGAGCGTGTGTGTGTGTGGGTGGGGTGTGGTCTGTGTGTGTGTGCGTGGGTGTGTGGTGGCGTGTGTGTCTGTGTGTGGTGTGTGGTGTGCGTGTGTGCGTGTGTGTTGTGTGTGTGAGCGTTGTGCGTGAGCGTGTGTGCGTGAGCGTGTGTGTGTGTGTGGTTGGCTTGTGTGTGTGTGTGTGCGTGTGTGCGTGTGTGTGTGTGTGTGGTGAGCGTGTGCGTGAGCGTGCGGTGTGTGAGCGTGTGTGTGGTGTGTGTGTGTGTGTGCGTGTGTGCGTGTCGTGTGTGCGTCGTGTGTGTGTGAGCGTGTGCGTCGTGTCTGGTGTGTGCGTCGTGTGCGTGTGTGTGTGTGTGTGTGCGTGTGTGTGTGTGTGCGTGTGTGCGTGTGTGTGTGTGAGCGTGTGCGGTGTGTGTGGTGCGCGTGTATGTGCGTGTGTGTGTGTGTGCGCGTGTGCGTGTGCGTGCGTGTGCGTGTGTGATGTGTGTGTGTGTGTGTGTGTGTATGTGTGTGTTTGTGTGTGTGTGTGCGTTTTGACTACTTTGATATCCTGTAGGTCTCTGTTCCACCTCCTGAAAACCCATGTGGAGACGACAGCGGCAGATTAAGATGTTTTTATCTGCCAAAACGAAGTTTTGCAAGATATGTTAGATCAGTGTTATGTATTTTTTTATTTTTTTTTTTGTTTGTTTGTTGTTTGTTTGTCTGTAATCACGAAAAAAAATTCTGCAGACCACAGTTTTCTTTGAAATTTTTGTAACTTCGCATATCAGAGGCCTATGGAGGTCCTTTCAGGCCATAAAATTTTGAAGGTCAAGGTCAAAGGTCAAGCACTGTCGCAAATCAGGGGAATCGACAAAACCCTTATTTTTGAGTAATTTTGATCGGATCGTCTTCAAACTCATGGGAATATAGTTTTATGGTCTGGCGCTCAGCTGTATAATTTGTGGTGGCGATTGGCCTTGACCTTCATGTGTTTTTTTTTGTGTTGTTTTTTTTTTTTGTCTGTAATCACGTATAAATCACTCTGCAGAGCACAGTTTTCATTGGAATTTTTGTAACTTCGCATATCAGAGGCCTATAGAGGTCCTTTCAGCGCATAAAATTTTGAAGGTCAAGGTCAAAGGTCAAGGTCACTTTGTCGCAAATCAGGGGAGTCGACGAAACCCTTATTTTTTGAGTAATTTTGATCGGATCGTCTTCAAACTTCATGGGAATATAGTTCATGGTCTGGCATTCAGCTGATTAATTTTTGGTGGCGATTGGCCTTGACCTTCATGGTTAACGCCTAAGGTCAAACATATTTGACCCAAGGTCAAATTTCAAGTTTAGGAACCATATCGTGTAGTACTCAAATTGAACACCTCGATGAGTGCTTTCTAGATATATCAAGCTTGAGACATTATGACGTGATTTGGTGACGTTATGAGGAAACGCATATTTTTCATGGTTACTCTGTAGAACGATTCTCATCGGAATCTCTCGTAGGCAGATGTCCTCAAGGAGTCGCTCCTGGTGGATAGCAGCTCTGTTCACCTCAGTGTGACCTTAAAGAAGTCACACGTGGTCACCTTTTTGGCAAGATACGGATCACCCTACGGGTGACATTGGTTTATTTTTATTTTGGTGCGAGGCACAAAAACATTTCAGCCGAAAAAAGGACTCTGTGTCGTTTTCGCTCCAAAAAGACGACCCCGACCCCATGTCGCTTTCACTCCAAGAGAGGACCCCGTGTCGCTTTCGCTCCAAGAGAGGACCTGGACCCGTGTCGCTTTCGCTCCAAGAAGAGGACCCGTGTCGCTTTCACTCCAAGAAGAGGACCCGTGTCGTTTTCGCTCAAAAAGAGAACCCCGTGTCGCTTTCGCTCCAAAAAGAGGACCCGTGTCGTTTTCGCTCCAAAGAGAAGACCCCGTGTCTTTTCGCTCCAAAAAGAGGACCCCGTGTCGTTTTCTCTCCAAAAAGAGGACCCCCTGTCGTTTTCGCTCCAAAAGAGGACCCCATGTCGTTTTCGCTCCAAAAAGAGGACCCCGTGTCGCTTTCGCTCCAAAAAGAGGACCCCGTGTCGCTTTCGCTCCAAAAAGAGTACCCCGTGTCGCTTTCGCTCCAAAAAGAGACCCCGTGTCGCTTTCGCTCCAAAAAGAGGACCCCGTGTCGTTTTCGCTCCAAAAGAGGACCCCGTGTCGCTTTCGCTCCAAAAGAGGACCCCGTGTCGCTTTCGCTCCAAAGAGAGGACCCCGTGTCGTTTCGCTCCAAAGAGGGACCCCGTGTCGCTTTCGCTCCAAAAGAGGACCCCGTGTCGCTTTCGCTCCAAAAGAGGACCCCGTGTCGCTTTCGCTCCAAAAGAGGACCCCGTGTCGCTTTCGCTCCAAAAAGAGACCCCGTGTCGCTTTCGCTCCAAAAAGAGGACCCCGTGTCGCTTTCGCTCCAAAAAGAGGACCCCGTGTCGCTTTCGCTCCAAAAAGAGGACCCCGTGTCGCTTTCGTCCAAAAAGAGGACCCCGTGTCGCTTTCTCCCAAAAAGAGGACCCCGTGTCGCTTTCGCTCCAAAAGAGGACCCCGTGTCGCTTTCGCTCCAAAAAGAGGACCCCGTGTCGCTTTCGCTCCAAAAGAGGACCCCGTGTCGCTTTCGCTCCAAAAGAGGACCCCGTGTCGCTTTTCGCTCCAAAAAGAGGACCCCGTGTCGCTTTCGCTCCAAAAAGAGGACCCCGTGTCGCTTGCTCCAAAAAGAGGACCCCGTGTCGCTTTCGCTCCAAAAAGAGGACCCCGTGTCGCTTTCGCTCCAAAAAGAGGACCCCGTGCGCTTTCGCTCCAAAAGAGGACCCCGTGTCGCTTTCGCTCAAAAAGAGGACCCGTGTCGCTTTCGCTCCAAAAGAGGACCCCGTGTCGCTTTCGCTCCAAAAGAGGACCCCGTGTCGCTTTCGCTCCAAAAGAGGACCCCGTGTCGCTTTCGCTCAAAAAGAGGACCCCGTGTCGCTTTCGCTCCAAAAAGAGGACCCCGTGTCGCTTTCGCTCCAAAAAGAGGACCCCGTGTCGCTTTCGCTCCAAAAGGACCCCGTGTCGCTTTCGCTCCAAAAAGAGGACCCCGTGTCGCTTTCGCTCCAAAAAGAGACCCCGTGTCGCTTTCGCTCCAAAAAGAGGACCCCGTGTCGCTTTCGCTCCAAAAAGAGGACCCCGTGTCGTTTTCGCTCCAAAAAGAGGACCCCGTGTCGTTTCGCTCCAAAAAGAGGACCCGTGTCGTTTTCGCTCCAAAAAGAGGACCCCGTGTCGTTTTCGCTCCAAAAAGAGACCCCGTGTCGTTTTCGCTCCAAAAGAGACCCCGTGTCGTTTTCGCTCCAAAAAGAGGACCCGTGTCGTTTTCGCTCCAAAAAGAGGACCCCGTGTCGTTTTCGCTCCAAAAAGGGACCCCGTGTCACTTTCGCTCCAAAAGAGGACCCGTGTCGCTTTCGCTCCAAAAATTGGAGCCCGGACCCCGTGTCGCTTTCGCTCCAAAAAGAGGACCCTGGAATCTCAAATGCTTTCTTGGTAATTGAACACACCCCAGCGCATGTGTGAAACTGAGGACCTTTTTCTGGTTCTGCCAATTGTGAAACGAGAAACAAAGAAGTTAACTTTGGGTGATGTTTTTTGTTTTTTGTTTGATTGTTTTTTTCACCCATTTTTGCTTTTCACCACCGCTCGGGTAGTTTCATCGTTTTACCCCCGGGACAGGTGTTTTGACTTTAAAAACCACAACATTCAGGGTGAGCATGGGTTCGTCCATATACTCATGAGGGTTTTTTTTGTGATCGTTCAATAAATTGTTGGGTGGATATTGATTTAAACAATATCGATATGTATCAACACGAGGAATTATACAAATTATGTAAACATTAAACGTAGTTAATATTCCACTTGCTTTCTCTACTAACCCATCTGTTTTATCCCGTCGGATCGACCACACAAACACACGGGACCAGAGTTAACATGACTCGTGGAATCTCACTCCTCGGCGAGACAGGTCACATGACCTGCGATCCACCGGTGTATCACGTGACTATGCAAACACAACATATTATTTCCCCTTCTTTCTTGCCCAGTGACAATTAAGCTCAGCAACCTACAAGCCAAAATGTGATCAATGATGTCCATTCATTTAAGTGTTGGAACCTCTTCAAGTTCCCATTATATAAACTTAAAATCACTCAGTTTGTTACAAAGTCAGATCAGTATCTTGGAGGACGCAACCCACTACTTCTTGAGAGAGTGCACCTTAGTCCCACCTTTTGCCCGTGTTCCCCAAGCGAAGAATGCGATTCGCCTAGTGGGCCACTTTTGGTAAGCAGAACCAGCGCTGTTCGATGAACCGAATGTTTGGTTAAGATGCCAAACGTGAACACTCATCGGAGCACCTTGGATGTTGAGGTGGTTGACTAGTTAAGTCTGGGTGAGGAGTTGTAGTATCAGGCAGGTGAACAGCGTCAAAGTTCCCGTGTGAATTCAAATGGGGATGACCAGCCTAGTGGTACCCAACACATCGTCGGGTTTTCCAACGAGAACCATATTTGAGCACAAAAGTATTTGGACTGGCTTTGGAAACAATATGTTGTGGCTGTGATAGAGGTGGTGCCAATTTGTGCTTATGAATTGGTTGCTAAGTTCAGACCCAATCACCTTGGTTCAGGGTAGAGTGTGTACCTCCTATGACGTCGGTCTGTGTACTCCTTATACCCGCTGCTGATTTTATTGAACAGCACTTGCTAATCCTCCTGTGTTAGCTGTTGATGTCTTGGTTTCAGAGCTTCCATCGGATATCAGAGTTTGCGACCCATCATCATTTCAGCTGGGGTACGCTGTGTTAGAGCATGTTGGTGTTGAGCGGTGAGTCTGTAGAATGATTCGAACTGCATCCTTGAATATCTTTCCATCTTTCAATTGAGTGTTGAGTCTTTCCTTGATCACACGGGTTAAACGTTTCTACTCCCCCGTTGCATTGCGGGTTGCAGCGGGCTGTACGACGATGCTCTATCCCGGCATGCTCCAAGAACGTTTCAAACTCATACGAGACGAATTGCGGGCCGTCGTCAGCGACGATAACTTCGGGCAGTCTCCACGTAGCAAAGAGCTCACTGAGAATGTTGATGAAAGTCGTGGACGTCACGACTGGGGTTGTGGCAATTTCTGGTCACTTTGAATGTCGCTCATGGACTACAAGGAACCTTAGTTTGTCGGGAGCAACATTTACTTCACCAAGGATGTCTTCTTGAATCTGGCCCCACAGTTTCTCTAGCCAAGGTATGGGTTGTAGTGGTAACTGCATTGGTTTTCTAGATTTCTCACTTGCTACACATGCTTCACAGTCCCTGATGTGCTCTTCAATACATCGGTTAATACCTGGCCACCACACCGAATCTCTACATCGTTGTTTTGTCCAAATGATGCCTGGATGACCCTTGTGAGCCATATTCAAAACATTCGTCTGGACATGTTGAACACACACAACAGTCGTTGAACACAGAAAGTTCATCCTTGAGTCTCAAGTACAGCTCATGTTCGGGCGTTGGTGTTTGGCGGGGCCAACTGTTTTGGATTAAATGGCAGACTTTATGTAGAGTAGGCAGACTCTGTTGAAGCATTCTGTAACTTTGCTGCTGTCACAAAGTTGTCCAAGTGTATTTCCATAACATCTGGGTTACTGTCGTCGACAAGTCCACTGAGCATATCCACAACTTGATTATTGGCTCCTGTCACATACCGGACGTCAAAGTTGAATTGATGAAGTCGATTAGATCATCTGTGGACGTGCAATGGCTTGTGAGCAGATCCCGTCGGAGCAAGTGGTGTCGTGAGAGCCTCGTGCTTGGCCTGTCGTGTGAATTTCCTCCGCAAGAGAAACAAATTTCAGTGCTCACAAAGCAAGGGCTTCACCTTCACCTGTGGAGTACTTTCGTTCATTCTTGGACAGTGTTTTTGATGCATGAGCAACAGGTCGTTCCACTCCATTTGACACTTGAGAAAGTACAGCACCCAAGGCAATTCCTGAGGCATCAGTGGTGATGATGGTTGGTGCTTTGGGGTCAAAGTGTGCAAGTAGCGAGGCATTTGTAATCCTTTTCAAACTCTGAAATGGCTTGCATCTGTTCGTCGGACCATTTCCTTGGGGTGGCTTTACGCAATAACGTGCGTAGTGGTTCAGCCACATCAGCTTGGTTTAATACAAACTTGGTTCTTAGTTTTATACAAACTTCTACTGGAGGGAGAAGTTTGTTGCGTTGAGAAACGAGGCAGGTTCTGATTAGTTATTTGCCTCTGGAAGATCATTGATTGCCTGAACATTGGAATTCAGTGGACAAACGCCGATTAAAGAGACCTGGTATCCCAGAAAATCGATCTCATCTCGGTTGAACTGGCAATTGTGGTTAACAGCCAGTCGCCGTCTGGGCATCCTCCGTCGTGTAAAGTCCTTCCTCAGCACACCTGAGCTCCTGACCACATACAAAACTTTCGTCCGCAGCCTGATGGAGTACTGCTCTCCCCTATGGGCTGGTGCTCCTGCCTCTCACCTTTCTTAGCTCAACGCTGTGGAAACCAAGGCATTTAGGATCATTGGTATCTCCCATGATGAGGCTGAGTCTTTGGGTCTCTCACTTTCTTCACGCAGGCAGGTCGGTGGTCTTTCTGTCTTCTACCATCTTCTCGTCAGCCTGGCCCCACTGTTCTGTCTGAGAAATGAACCCCCCCCTCATATTTTTTCAGGGTGCTCAACTACCAAAATCACGAATCACTGCTCACCTTCACTCTTTAATTCCACTTTTTTCCCGCCTTTGGATGAACTCCCACACTCTCTTCAATCCTATTCTTCCTCCAGGTCTTCAAAAGAGCTGTTCACCGCCGTCTCTCATCTTCCCCATCCAAAACCCTGATCTTTTCTACCCCCGTTAATCCACCACAAACCCACCTCCTTCAAATTCCATGCTTTTCCTTCCTGAAAGTCCCTGTAGTGTCCATCTTGTTTACCCCGTGTACCCCAACACCATCCCTCTCACTTCCACAGATCTCCTAATGTCTCCGTTCCACACTGTTTTTTTTCGTTCTCTCTCCTGCGCCTCTTGTTCTCCTGCTCCCCTTCTTTGTACGTTCTGTGTTTGCTCTCATACGAGCCTCGACAGAGTATTAAAAAAAAAAAACATAAAAAGTATTGTGACCATGTGATGCAATGTCGTCGAGGATAATGCATCCCTCAATTCCAGACGCAACTGTTGCCAGTATTTTCTGGAGTGTGCTCTGTGCAGATCTTCACTAATTTTGTAATAGTCCTGTCTGGTTAAGCATCAGGGGAAACTTTTATCTATTTATTTATTTATTTATTTGTTTATTTAAATTGATTCGTTACGTCGGTGCTTTCTCGGGGCCCTCGGCATGGGCGATGCGTGCCCATGCATTAAACCGCCACCGGTTGGTTGTTCTCTCGACGTGTAGGTTTCAGAAGGTGGAGCTGCGTGTGTGTGTCAGTCACTTTTTTGGATGTATGAGCGGAGTTTATTTAAGGTGGACCCTATAACTTTGATTTGACATGTATTCTTGCAGAGAAACATGACTTTTTTTTTTTTTAATCCCTCCTCGCCTTGTGTTTCTTCTTAGGACCTGTTGCCACAAGAAAAGGCTTTTTTCTCGTGATAAGAGACACCATGACGTTGTTGGTCCACGGCCTGTGCTGCATGCTAGGTATTGCCTCCTGGGTTGCTATTAATTCCATCTGGGTCCAGCTGCCCCTCATGGTGCCTGTCCTACCCGAAGGATGGTTGCTGCCTTCCTACCTAACGCTCATTATCCAGGTGGCCAACGTGGGCCCTCTGGCTGTGGCACTTCTCAATCGTTTCTGCCCAGGTTTCTTGAAAGAAGTGAATGTAATATATGCCATCCTTGGAGTTGGGCTGCTTTCCTGCCTGTTACTTTCACTCTTCTGGAATGCTACTCTCGTGGTTGCGGGTGAGCTCCGAAGTTTGCCACTGCTGGTGCTCGCCTTCTTCCTTGCACTTGTTGACTGTACTTCTTCCGTCACGTTTCTTCCATTCATGTTGCGCTTACGTTCTCACTACCTGCCCACGTACTTTGTCGGTGAGGGCTTAAGTGGCCTGATACCTAGCTTACTGGCACTTGCCCAGGGTGCTAGTCAAGTAAAGTGTGTTAATAGCACCTTTTGGAATGGAACAATCACAGAAAGCACAACACAGCTGAGCTACGAGATTCGCACTGTCTACCAAGAACCACTTTACTCCACGTCGGTTTTCTTTTTGCTACTTGTGGGCATGTTGTTTGGTTGTTTCGTCTCCTTCACATTCCTCGATAGATTTCCTATGGCCCACTTGCAATATTCTCCTGAGGGTCGTCTTGCGTTGGCAGCTCCTTCGTTGGATTCAAAGCGTCCATCCACAATTGACGTTGAGCAGATTGGAGAGTTTGACATTCAAGAGACACCAATTACGCAGGAATTGACGCCGCAGTTTGGACCAAATTTCGGAGCGTCTTGTGAAGGACTCTCTAAGGTTCGCTATGCAGGTGCATTGCTGCTCGTCTTTTGGGCCAACTCTCTTACCAACGGTGTGCTGCCTTCGGTGCAGTCTTACTCGAGCCTGCCGTATGGTGAAATGGCCTACCACCTGGTAGCCACGCTTGGAGCGATAGCCAATCCCATGGTTTGCTTTGTGCCCAAGTTCTATGCTTGCAGGTTTGTTTTGTGCTTGCATTAATAAATTGCACGATGTTGACTTCATTTTTGTCATCGTACATATTATTTACGAATACCGTTATCAATAACAATACTACGATCTTGATCTTCGCCGATAATGCACCTGAAGCAAATTTAACGAATCGAGGTTTGTGATGACAGAAAGGTATTCTGAAACAAATCGGCCCATTTCAATTTGGTGAGGTGTGAGATCAGATGACCCGTTATTCGTCGTAACAAGCCCAAAAGTAGTTGATATTAAATATTTTTGAACTACGATGTTTGGCTTGTCGCTATGCTCAGACAAATCCATAATTTTCTGCTGTACATGTTGGTATAATTGGGCCTTTTTGTTTGCCTATCGCTCATCTGCAGCATTTGAGATGAAGTATAGACGCATGCGTTTGGGATTATGCCAATTGGATCCATCACGTCCAACCCTGTTATGGTTTGTGTCGATAAAAGGATAATCGCACACGGATGTACTCCTTCATGCAATTCCTTAACAAGGTGCAACCATTCACATTTTGGTACGGACTGGATAGGCATGGTAGATCCCAACTCCCTGAAGTTGAACATTGTGATGCCAATGGCATCGGGATAGGCTACCACGCCTCCACCTTGAACCCATAAGTGTTGGAACACCAGGCCAGTGCTGTAATCGCACTCGCTGGTTAATTGTGATACTAGCAGGGATGAGTAAGGGAGTCGAGGTTGCAGAGGGGTTCGGCGTGGAGTTAGGTACCTAAAGCTGGGAAGAATAGAATTGTTCGAGATGGTGTTCTGTTTCGCGTCTCGATCATTGCTCGTTTGGTTGTCTTGGGTTGGTTAAGTGTGACAAATGAAACGCATCACGAGGATGCAAACGATCCGAAGTACCATAATCGTTCTTTGTCGGTGAACATTCCTCGTCCACATTTTGTTGTGTGAACATTCTGAGGTTTTAATTTTTATTTTTAACCTCTGCCACCAAAAGTGGACGGACGTTATGTTTTCACCCGTGTCTTTCTGTCTGTCTCTGTGAGCAGAATATCTCATTTTCTATTGATTTTTTTTTATAGCAAACTAGCAGAGGTACCAAGCATTGCCAGTGCTGTTCTAATCCTGTTGGTATTTGAAGAAGAAAAATATAGCTTTAAATTTTTTTTAATTTTTTCTTCTTGTGGGAGCCTAAAACACTTCCCTTCACCCACTGAGTAATGTGCTTGGGATCATGTTAATATTACTTACAGATGCTGTTGCTAAAAAGATTTGGCACGATTGAGTGATGAAAAATAAATAAATAAATAAACAAACAAATATAATATCTTCAATTTTCTTTTGGCCTATCCCTCCCCAGCACCCACTGATGAACCGCAAAGTTTGACAATGATCCGTTCGGCCATCTCAGATAAATGGTGACGGGCAGACAAATATATCTCTCGTACAGCTATGATAAAGAACGTGGAAGCGAGAGAGCAGTTGTTGACCGAGTTGAAGGGGAAAAAACAAGGATGTTAATCTTTCGAAAGGGGAAGCAGTGATGCTGGCGCAGTTGTGCGAACTCGACTTGTCGGCAAGCTATCAAGGACTTGTTTATATTTACCGTATTTATTTCTCAATCAGTGGGCAAAGCTTGTGGAACTAGCAGATGGATGAATATATCAAGGACTATATTTCCAAGGATGAGTGGAACAAACTCGTTTGGGCGTGTTTAGAGCATTTGACGTAAAATTGCTGCCTCCATCAGGAAATGTCAACATATTACGTCCACAAAAGAAATTGTGAAATTCTGCTCTTTCCATGGAGAACCGGTCCTGACAACCTCTGATATATAATTTTGTGCTGATGAGCTCCTTCCACCCAGCTTGCACCGTTCTTGACATCCCCCACTTTATTCTTCTCCAACAGGTCGCAGGTCATATTGGCTTCCTTGACCTTGATCGGCACGGCGTTTGGAGGTTACATCTTGGCTATGGCCGCCTTCAGCCCTTGCCCTCTGCTTGTCAACACTGAAATGGGAGTCTTCTTGATTGTATGTTTGATAGACTTTGTTCCTTGATTGTTTTACCTGGTAGGAAAATGGTTGGGTGGTGATGTGCTCAACCCTAGTTTCAAATCCTCTTGGGATGAAAATAGTTGCCATATGCCTGGAGTTTTTTAGTGTCGGGGTAGCCATAACCGATTGTAAATGTTTTAATAACTTTGAGTGTATCCCGTGCTGCAGGCTGCTGCCGAGGCAGTTCGTTGCTGGTGAGGCAGAGGAATTTTGGAAGGGTGCTGGCATACAATGGTGGACTGTTTTCAAAAGATAGATCTTTAATATACACAGACAAATATACAAGTAAACAGGTCGGCCGTCTGATCAACTTCCCCTCTGAAAGAAAGCTTACCAATTCATGTAACTCCATGCCTGAAAAACACCTCCATAATAGCGAACGCAGTGAGCTTCATACTTAAACGCGTGCACGTGAGAGAATAGGAAACAACAACAACAACAACAACAACACAATACAATACCCCTGGCTATTTGGAATCCGTGTCGTTGGTTATGACCCTTTTGCTTCCGTTTTTGTTTTGTTTCTGGTTTTTTTTTTGTTTCCGGTTTTTGTCATGGGGAATGATGCGTCCCGGGAGATAAAGGCATCGTCGGAGACATGAAAGACACCAAATAATATCAGACATGGTGTATATTTCCTCCACTGATTTTAATGAAGATATCTCCCGCGTCATCAAAAAAATAATTTTTAATCGTGATTAAATGATCATCCGCTGATCCCGAATCCAGGCCGCAGTAACCGGAAATTGCGTATACAGTTGTCGACAAGTTATAGGTAAAGTCAGAAGCGAATGTAAGAAGAATTCTACGTTCGCTTCTAGTTCGCCTATTCCATATTATTTTATATTCTGATCAGTAACGGAACCACAAGATGAGATATCTTCAAGGCAGCTGCACTGTTCATCTCTGCAGGATGGATTTTTTTTTTAAAAAATTTATTTTAAATCTAACTTACTGTCTTTATGTTTTGCTGATCAGGGAATTTCACTCACATGAAGTGTAAATCCTGTGGTCACCTCATCTTGTCACTAATTGATGGACGAAATGATCTTCAAATTTATGAGTATGATAGTTTTTTACCTTTGTTTGAATGTGAGCTGAGGAGGTAATTACCTCTGTCACCGAAGGTGAACGAGGTTATGTTTTCACCCCCTTTTCTATGTCTGTCTGTCTGTTTGTCTGTTTGTTTGTTTACAGGATATTTTAACAAGTTGTCGACGGATCCGGATGAAATTTTGTGGACAGGTTCGGTGTGTGACAAGGACGAGCTGATTCGATTTTGATGAAGATCCGGATCTGACTAAAAATTTTAAAGCGATTCTTCACCATTGAGAGATAGGGCTAAAAATGATATGTAGGACGATATATCAAAAAGTTTGCGGACGGATTTGGACGAAACTTGGTGGACGGGTTGGGTGTGTTACGACAAATTGATTCGATTTTGGTGAAGATCCGAATCCGGATCCGACTTCTTGAATTTTTCAAGTGATTCTTCACCATTGAGAGATACGGCTCAAAAATGATATGTTGTTGTTCGTCTTTCGGCTGCTCCCGTTAGGGGTCGCCACAGCGGATCATCCGTTATGATCCGCATACTGATTTGGCACAGGTTTTACGCCGGATGCCCTTCCTGACGCAACCCTGGTCGCCTCTTACGACACAGGGATAAGGATTGGGTTTCGCCATGATTCCGGGCTGCCCTACACCCTCTCATAGCGCAGCCCAGCGCAGAGCTCCCGTCCTCAAGCGATCCTCCAACCCAAGCCTCCGAGTAGCCGGATTACAGGCGCACGCCACTACGCCCGGTATACGGCTCAAAAATGATATATAGCACGATATCTCAAAAATGTATCTGTTTCCGATATGTTCTCGTGCATCAGGCATTACGGGGCGGAGGCATTCACTCGACTGTGTGACCTTCTAGTTTTAGCTTTGTTTTTGTTGCTTCACCTTCAATGTCATTTCATCTTCAGTGTCAAAGTGCAGGGTGCTTTGAAATATGGGACTATGGTTTTTTTTTTAATGGAAAAAAGAATGGACAATACACTGTAACACAACAAATGTATGTTAATATCTTCAAAAAGTCAGTCTCCACTTGTTCGCCATCATTGTCGACACATGCCTGGAATCTTCCCCAGGTGGTCTCCAGAAGCCCAGACACATTTCTTGTGGTATTGCTGCAATCGCATCTTCAATTTTCTTCGACGAACGAACTTGTAAACGTGAAAAATGGTCAATCTCGAGGGTGGATCGCGGTTGAAATGCTCTCTGTATTTGTTGCGAACCACCGTGGGTGACTGAAAGGCGTCCATCCGTGCAGCAACATTTCTTCTTTGCTCCAAAGTCAATGTCGTTGCCATTTCAGTCCAACTGCAAGGAATGAAAAAATAATAATAATAATAA
Organism: Eptatretus atami; assembly: GCA_035128595.1. NCBI lineage: Eukaryota > Metazoa > Chordata > Myxini > Myxiniformes > Myxinidae > Eptatretus > Eptatretus atami. The sequence goes on from CM068959.1 coordinate 121,659,835, forward strand.
TAATAATAAAAAATAACTCTGTGTTTACATTAGGTTTTTTTTGATGCACCCTGTACAAGTTTTACTTCACGGAACTTTAAGTCCTAAATGTGTTGTGTAGACATGTTTGATCTGATAATTGTGCAGAAATTGCTGAACGTTCAGAATGGCAGCCAAGGTCGTCATCTTGCAAATTGTGGCATTAACATTAAATCGGACCTCAAAACTCTTCACGTTTCATGCAATATCCTTTTTTTTGTATTTGCAGGTGCTCTGCTGGGTGCTTTTTACGGGGATCCTTACCTACGTCAAGGTGATGGTGGGTCTTGTGCTGCGGCAGGAAGGACGCATGGCCATGCTCTGGTGCGGTGGCGTCGAGCAGATTGGCTCTGCTGTTGGTGCTTTTGTGATGTTTCCCCTCATCAATATCTATTCCATCTTTACCTCTGGGGACCCATGCACTACTGTCTGCCATTGACATTTTACCTCATTTTTCAGTCATTATTTTTGCCTGGACATTCCACAGAGTAACCAATGGTAGTTGGTCTTTTGTGGTGAATTTTTATTGCATAACCACAAGTGCTGTGTATTATATACCTGCATTTGGCTTCACTATGTACAGTGTATTGTGGTAAAATCTACATTGCACTTAATGAAATATTTTGGACAAAAGAGCACGAAAATTCCAAAAGTTGCCAACCAATGGAACTTTTCTTTTTTTTTCTTCCAAAGTTTGCTGAAGTTTTAATATTTAAATGAGGGCATGGTCTACAAGCACAAAACTGCATTGTGATTTATTTTATACACATCTTTCCCAAATGGACTGAGTAATCATGCTTCAAATTTTTCACTTGAACGCAATAAATCTGTGGTTGTGATTGGTCATCCTTCTGCTAAATGTTGGAGATTGCGTATGTAACAAGACATTTTACTTCTGTTCTTTGTCAAATGAGTGCACGTGCCGTACTCGGGCTGTAAGACCATCAATGAGCTTGATGGGACATCGCCAGGAATTTATTTTGAGTGGTGCATTATTATAGGTTTGAGGGTAAATCCAATATGGCTGCCAAACCGTGTGAACCTTTTGTTCCTCGTGGAGAGGTGGTCATACGTGTAAAGTTTTGCCTCGATCTGTTCATGTTCAACCACTTCAAAGATTT
>CM068959.1:121664493-121678908 GCA_035128595.1 Eptatretus atami
CAACTTCCCGACCCGGATCTCAACCAACGGTACTCCATCTCTTTGGGATCTGATTTTGACCAATTTCCCTCAAAATATATGTTTTTCTTCCTCCGCTCCAATCGGTTCTTCTGACAACATACTTGTCAAAGTGGACATCTCTCTGGCTGTTATGACAACCACCTCAGTGCCCTCAAGTCTGGCATTTCACTCAGGCCGACTGGCAGGGACTTCAAGCAACCATCAAACTTCCAGACTGGTCTCCGATCCCTACTTCCTCCGGCATCAACTCATCCTGGGAATTCTTTCAAAGAAACTTGCTCTCTCTCATGCACAGATTTATCCCCTCTCGTACGAAGAGAGATACCAACACAGTCGGTCGGGTTTTCACGAGAACCAATAGTTTGAGCACAAAGTTTTGGACTGGGCTTTGGAAACACTGTTGTGGCTGTGAATGAAGGTGGTGCCAATTGTGCTTAGAATTGTTGCTAAGTTCAGACCCATCAACCTTGGTTAGTAATGTGTACCTCCTATGACGTCGGTCTGTGTACCCTATACCCGCTGCTTGATTTTATTGAACAGCACTTGGTAATGGCCTCCTGTGCTATAGCTGTTGAAAGTCTCTGTTTCAGAGCTTCATACGGATAAATTCAGAGTTTGCGTAGAGACCAGTCATCATTTATCCAGCTGGGGTACGCTGTGGTTAGAGCAGTTGGTGTGTATTGTCGTTAGAGGGTTGCTGTAGAATGTATCGAACTGGCAATCCTATATCACTGATCTTTCCATCTTTCATTGAGTGTTGATCTTTCCTTGATCAACACCGGGTTAAACGTTTTAACTCCCAGGGCCGGCCGTTGCATTGCGGGGGTGCAGCGGTGTACGACGATCTGTACATCCGGCATTGCTCCAAGAACGTTTCATGAAGCTGCATACGCGACGAATTGCGGGCGTACGAGTGACAGACGACGAATAACTTCGGGTCAGTCATCCCTGTAGCGAAACGCAGTTCAGCTGAGAATGTTGATTGAAAGTCCGTGGACGTCACGACTGGGGTTGTGGCATTTCTGGTCACTTTTGAATGTCGCTCCAATGAGAGTGGAGCGGAGCATAGGATCTTATTTATTGTCACGGCGGAGTCAACATTTACTTCACAAGGACGAGTCTTTCTTCGAATCTGGCCCCAAATTTCTATCTAGCCAAGGGTAATGGTTTGTATGTAACTGGGCAGTTGGTTTAGGTTTCTAGATTATCTCACGGATTGCTACAGCATGCGTTTCACCAGCTCCCCTGAATGTTCTCTTCAATACATCGGTTAATACCTGGCCACCACACGTAGTGGAATTCCTAGCATGATCGTGTTTTTGTCGCAATATGATGCCTGGAGACCCTTGTGAGCCATATCAAAATCATATTCGTCTCTCGGGAACATGTTGAACAGACACACACAGTCGTTGAGAGCGCACAGGAGAAAGTTCATAGCCTTGAGCTCCTCAATACAATGCTCATGTTCGGCGCCGGGAGCGTGATGGTGTTTGCGGGGCCAACTGTTTTGGATTAAATGGCGACTTTATGTAGAGTAGGCAGACTCTGTTGAAGCATTCTGTAACTTGCCTGGCTGTCACAAAGTTTGTCCAAGTGTATTTCCATAACATCTGGGTTACTGTCGTCGACAAGTCCACTGAGCATATCCACTATTGATTATGGCTCTTCACATACGGACGTCAAAGTTGAATTGATGAAGCGATTAGACATCTGTGGACCGTGCAATGGCTGTGAGCAGATCCCGTCGGAGCAAGTGTGTCGTGAGAGCCTCGTCTTGGCGCTGTCGTGTGAATTTCCTCCGCAAGAGAAACAATATTTCAGTGCCACAAAGCAAGGCTCACCTTCACCTGTGGAGTAACTTTCGTCAAATTCTTGGACAGTGTTTTTGATGCATTAGCACAGGTCGTTTCCACCTCCATTTGACACTTGAAGCAAGTACAAGCAACCCAAGGCAATTCCTGAGGCATCAGAGTGAATGAATGGTTGGTGGCTTTTGGGTCAAAGTGTTGCAAGAGCGAGGCATTTGTAATCCTTTTCAAACTCGAAATGGCTTGCATCTGTTCGTCGGACCATTTCTTGGGGTGGCTTTACGCAATAACGTGCGTAAGTGGTTCAGCCACATGCCAGCTTGTTAAAGCAAACTTGGTTCTTAAGTTTTATATCAAACTTCTACTGGAGGGAGAAGTTTGTTGCGTTGAGAAAACGAGGGCAGGTTTCTGGATTGTTAATTTGCCTCTGGAAGATCATTGGATTGCCTGAACATTGGAATTCAGTGGAAAACGCCGATTAAAGAGACCTGATCCCAGAAAATCGATCTCATCTCGGTTGAACTGGCAATTGTGTTAACAGCCAGTCGCCGTTCTGGGCATCCTCCGTCGTGTAAATCTTCCTCAGCACCACCTGACTCCTGACCACATACAAAACTTTGCGTCCGCCAGCCTGATGGATATGCTCTCCCCTAGGGCTTGTGCTCCTGCTCTACCTTCTTAAGCTCAACGCTGTTGAAACCAAAGGCATTTAGGATCATGGGGGGGGTAAATCTCCCAGATGAGGCTGAGTCTTTGGGTCTCTCACTCTCTCACTCGCAGGCAGGTCGGTGGTTTTCTTGTCTTCTAACCATCCTCTCGCAGCTGGCCCCACTGTTCTGTCTGAGAAATTGAACCCCCCCTCATATTTTTTCAGGGTGTCAACTACCACAATCCGAATCACTGCTCACCTTCACTCTTTAATTCCACTATTTTTCCCCGCCTTTTGGATGAACTCCCACACATCTCTTCAATTCCTAATTTCCTCCAGGTCTTCAAAAGAGCATGTTCACCTCTGCCGTCTCTCATCTTCCCCAATCCAAAACCCTGATCTTTTCTACCCCCTTAATCCACCACAAACCCCCTTCCTTCAAAATTCCATGCTCTTTTCCTTCCTGAAAGTCCCTGTAGTTCCCATCTTGTTTACCCCCGTGTACCCCAACACCATCCCTCTCACTTCCAGCACAGATCTCCTAATGCTCCGTTCCACACTGTTTTTTTCGTCTCTCTCCTGCGCCTCTTGCTTCTCCTGCCTCCCCTTCTTTGTACGTCTTGTTTGCTCTCATACGAGCCTCGACAGAGTATTAAAAAAAAAAAAACATAAAAAGTATGTGACCATGTGAATGCAATGTTCGTCGAGGATAATGCATCCCTCAATTCCAAGACCGCAAACTGTTGCCAGTATTTTCTGGAGTGGTGCTCTGTGCAGATCTTCAACTAATTTTGTAATTAGTCTGTCTGGTTAGCATCAGGCGGAAACTTTTATCTATTTATTTTATTTATTTATTTTTATTTAAATTTGCATCGTTACGTCGTGCTTTCTCGGGGCCCTCGGCATGGGCGTGCGTGCCCATGCATAACCGGCCACCGGTTGTTGATTCTCTCGACGTGTAGTTTCAGAAGGTTGGAGCTGCGTGTGTGTCAGTCACTTTTTGGATGTATGAGGCGGAGTTTATTTAAGGTGACCCTTATAACTTGATTTGACATGTATTCTTGCATTAGAACATGACTTTTTTTTTTTTAAATCCCTCCTCGCCTTGTTGTTTCTTCTTAGGACCTGTTGCACACGAAGAAAGGCTTTTTTCTCGTGATAAGAACACCATGACGTGTTGGTCCACGGCTGTGCTGCATGGCTAGTATTGCCTCCTGGTTCCTATTAATTCCATCTGGGTCAGCTGCCCCTTCATGGTGCCTGTCCTACTAAACCGAAGATGGTTGCTGCCTTCCTACCTAACGCCTCATATCCCAGGTGGCCAACGTGGGCCCTCTGCTTGGCATTCTCAATCGTTTCTGCCCAGGTTTCTTGAAGAAGTGGAATGTAATATATGCCATCCTTGGAGTTTGGGCTGCTTTCCTGCCTGTTACTGTTCACTCTCTGGAATGCTACTCTCTGTGGTTGCGCGGTGAGCTCCGAAGTTTTGCCACTGCTGGTGCTCGCCTCTTCCTTGCACTTGTTGACTGTACTTCCTTCCGTAACGTTTTCTCCATCATGTTGGCGCTTACGTTCTACTACCTGCCCACGTACTTGTCCGAGTGAGGGCTTAAGTGGCCTGATACCTAGCTACTGGCACTTGCCCAGGGTGCTAGTCAAGTTAAAGTGGTTTAATAGCACTTTTGGAATGAACAATTCACAGAAAGCACAAACACAAGCTGAAGGCTTTAAACCGAGGGGGATCGCAGCTGCTACCAAGAACCACTTTACTCCACGTCGGTTTTTCTTTTTGCTTACTTGTGGGCAGTTGTTGCGTTGTTTCGTCTCCTTCACATTCCTCGATATGATTTTACCTATGGCCCACTTGCAATATTCTCCTGAGGGTCGTCTTGCGTTGGCAAGCTCCTCGTGGAATCAAGCGTCCACTCACAAATTGACGTTGCAGCAGATTGGAGAGTTTGACATTCAAGAGACACCAATTACGCAGGAATTGACGCCGCAGTTTGGACCAAATTTCGGAGCGTCTTGGAGGACTCTTCTAAGGTCGCTATGCAGGGCATTCTGCTTCGTCTTTTTGGGCCAACTCTCTAACCAACGGTGGCTGCCTCTCGTGCATTCTTACTCGAGCCTGCGTATGGTGGAATTGGCTCCACCTGGTAGCCACACTTGGAGCATAGGCCAATCCCATGGTTTGCTTTGTGCCCAAGTTCTATGCTTGAGGTTGTTTTGTGTGCTGCATTAAGAAATTGCACGATGTTTGACTTCATTTTTTGTCATCGTACATATTATTTACGAATACCGTTATACAATAACAATACTACGATCTTTGATCTTCGCTCGATAATCACCTGAAGCAAATTTAACGAAATGAGGTTTCTGTGATGACAGAAAGGTATTCTGAAACAAATCGGCCCATTTCAATTTGGTGAGTGTGTGAGATCAGATTGACCCCGTTTATTCGTTCGATAACAAGCCCAAAAGTATGAATATTAAATATTTTTGAACTAACGATTTTAGGGCTTGTCGCTATGCTCAAGACAAATCCATAATTTTCTTGCTGTACATGTTGGTATAATTGGGCCTTTTTGTCTTGCCTATACGCTCATCTGCAGCATTTGAGATGAAGTATAGACGCATGCCGTTTGGTGATTATGCCAATTGGATCCATCACGTCCAAACCCTGTTATGGTTTGTGTCGATAAAAGGAATAAATCGCACAACGATGTACTCCTTCATGCAATTCCTTAACAAAGCGTGCAACATTCACATTTTGGTACGGACTGATAGGCATGGTAGATCCAACTCCCTGAAGTTGAACATGTGATGCCAATGCATCGGGATAGCTAGCCACGCCTCCACCTTGAACCCATAAGTGTTGGAACACCAGGCCAGTGCTGTAAATCGCACTCGCTGGTAAATTGCTTGATGACCTAGCAGGGGATGAGTAAGGAAGTCGAGGTTGCAGATGGTTCGGCGTGGAGTTTAGGTACCTAAAGCTGGGAAGAATAGAAATTGTTCGAGATGGTGTATCTGTTCGCCGTCTCGATCATTGCTCGTTTGGTTGTCTTGTTGGGTTAAGTGTGACCAATGAAACGCCATCACGGAGGATGCAAACGATCCGAAGTACCATAATCGTTCTTGTCGGTGAACATTCCTCGTCCACATTTTGTTGTGTGAACATTCTGCAGCGTTTTAATTTTTTATTTTTAACCTCTGCCACCAAAAGTGGAACGGACGTTATGTTTCACCCGTGTCTTGCTTCTGTCTGTCTCTGTGAGCAGAATATCTCTATTTTCTATTGATTTTTTTTTTATAGCAAACTACGAGAGGTACCAAGCATTTGCCAGTGCTGCTTTAATCCTGTGTATTTGAAGAAAAAAATATATAGCTTTTAAATTTTTTTTAATTTTTCTTCTTGTGGGAGCCTAAAACCACTTCCTTCACCCACTGAGTTAATGTGCTTGGGATCAATGTTAATATTACTTACAGATGCTGTTGCTAAAAAAGATTTGCACGATTGAGTGATGAAAAATAAAATAAATAAATTAAACAAACAAATATAATATCTTCAATTTCTTTGCCTATCCCCCCCAGCACCCACGATCGAAACCGCAAATTTGACAATGATCCGTTCGGGCCATCTCAGATAAATGGTGACGGGCAGGACAAATATATCTCTTCTGATGGTACAGCTATAGATAAAGAAACGTGGAAGCGAGGAGAGAGCAGGTTGTTGACGGTTGAAGGGGAAAAAAAAAATGCCAAGGATGTTAATCTTTCGAAAGGGAAGCAGTGATGCTGGCGCAGTTGTGCAACTCGACCTGTCCGGCAACTTATCAAGGACTTGTTTATATTTTACCGTATTTATTTTCAATCAGTGGGCCAAAGCTTGTGAACTAGCAGATGGATGAATATTATCAAGGACTTATTCCAAGATGAGTGAACAAAATCGTTTGGGCGTGTTTGAGCATTTGACGTAAAATTTGCTGCCCTCCATCAGGAATGTCAACATTATTACGTCCACAAAAACAATTGTGAAATTCTGCTCTTTCCATGGAGAACCGGTCCTGACAACCTCTGATATATAATTTTGTGCTGATGAGCCCTTCACCCAGCTGTGCACGTTCTTGACATCCCCACACTTTATTCTTCTCCAACAGGATCGCAGGTCATCCATTGGCTTCATTGACCTTGATCGGCACGGCGTTTGGAAGTACATCTTGGCTATGCCGCCTTCAGCCCTTGCCCTCTGCTTTGTCAACACTTGAAATGGAGTCTTCTTGATTGTATTTGATAGACTTTGTTCTTGATTGTTTTACCTGTAGTGAAAAATGGTTGGGTGGTGATGTGCTCAACCCTAGTTTCAAAATCCTCTTGCGGTATGAAAATAGTTGCCATATGCTTGGGAGTTTTTAGTGTCGGGGTAACCATAACGATTGTAAATGTTTAATAACTTAGAGTGTATCTCCGTGCTGCAGGCTGCTGCCGAGGCGTTTCGTTTGCTGGTGAGCAGGAGGAATTTTGAAGGGTGCTGGCATACAAGGTGGAACTGTTTCAAAAGATAGATCTTTTAATATACACAGACAAATATACAAGTAAACAGGTCGGCCGTCTGATCAACTTCCCCTCCTGAAAAGAAAGCTTACCAATTCATGTAACTCCATGCCTGAAAACAACCACCTCCATAATTTTAGCAACACAGTGAGCTTCATATTAACGCGTGCACGTGAGAGAATAGGAAACAACAACAACAACAACAACCAACACAATACAATACCCCTGGGCTATTTGGGAATCCGTGCTTCGTTTATACCCTTTTGCTTTCCCGTTTTGTTTTTTCGTTTTTGTTCCGGTTTTTGTCATGGGGAATGATGCTGTCCGGGAGATAAAGCATCGTACGGAGACATGAAAGACCCAAATAATATCAAGACTGGTGTATATTCCTCACTGCATTTTAATGAAGATTATCATCCCGCGTCATCAAAAAAAATTAATTTTTAATCGTGATTAAATGTCATACCGCTGATCCCAGAATCCAGGCCCGCAGTAACCGGAAATTGCGTATACAGTTTGTCAGATCAAGTTATAGGTAAAGTTCAGAAGCGAATGTAAGAAGAATTCTACGTTCGCTTCTATGTTGCGCCTATTCCATATTATTTTATAGTCTGTCAGTTAACGGAACCACAAGATGAGGATATCTTCAAGGCAGCTGCACTGTTACATCTCTGCAGGTGGATTTTTTTTAAAAAAAATTTTTTTAAAATCTAACCTACTGTCTTTATGTTTTGCTTGATCAGGGAAATTTCACTCACAATGAAGTGTAAATCCTGGTGGTCAACCTCATCTTGTCACTAATTGAATGGACGAACAGGATCTTAAATTATGAGTATGGTAGTTTTTTTACCTTTGTTTGAATGTGAAGCTGAGGAAAGGTAATACCTCTGTCACCGAAGTGTGAACGAGGTTATGTTTTCACCCCTTTTCTATACTGTCTGTCTGCTTTGTTCTGTGTTTGTTTACAGGATATTTTTAAGCAAGTTGTCGACGGATCCGGATGAAATTTGTGGACAGGTTCGGTGTTGACAAGGGACGATCTGATTCGATTTTGTATGGAAAGACCGGATCTGACTAAAATTTTAAAGGCGATTCTTCACCCATTGAGAGATCGGGCTAAAAATGGATATGTAGGACGATATATCAAAAAGTTGCGGACGGATTTGACGAAACTTGCGTGGACAGGTTTGGTGTGTTACGACAAACATTGATTCGATTTTTTGGTTGAAGATCCGAATCCGGATCCGACTTCTTGAATTTTTCAAGTGATTTTCACCATGAGAGATACGGCCAAAAATGATATGTTGTGTTCGTCTTTCGGCTGCTCCCAGTTAGGGGTCGCCACATGCGGTCATTCCGTATGATCCGACAACTTGATTTGGCACAGGTTTTTACGCCGGATGCCCTTACTGACGCAACCTGGGGCCTCTTACGACCACAGGGATACAGGATTGGGTTTCGCCATGATTCCGGGCTGCCCTAACCTCTCATAGCGCAGCCCCAACGCAAGAGCTCCCGTCTTCAAGCGATCCTCCCCAACCCCAAGCCTCCGAGTAGCCGGATTAAAGGCGCACGCCACTTAGCCCGGTATACGGCTCAAGAAATGCATATTATAGCACGAATATCTCAAAAAATGTATCTGTTTCCGATATGGTTCTCGTGCATCAGGCATTACGGGCGGAGGCATCACTCGACTGTGTGACCTTCTAGTTTTAGCTTTGTTTTTGTTGCTTCACCTTCAATGTCATTTCATCTTCAGGTGTCAGAAGGCAGGTGCTTTTGAAATATGGACTATGGTTTTTTTTTAATGGAAAAAAGAATGGACATACACTGTAACACAAATAAAACAATGTATGTTAAATATCTTCAAAAAGTCAGTCCTCCACTATGTTTCGCCATCATTGTCGACCACATGCCTGGAATCTTCCAAGGTGGTCTCCAGAAGCCAGACTACAATTTCTTGTGCGTAATGCCTGCGAATTCGCATCTTCAATTTTCTTCGACGAACGGACTTGTAAACGGTGATAAAATGGTCAATCTCGAGGGTGGATCGCGTTTGATAATGCTCTCTGTATTTGTTTGCGAAACCACCAGTGCGTGCACTGAAAGGCGTCATCCGTGCAGCAAACATTTCTTCTTTGCCCAAAGTCAATGTCGTTGCCATTTCAGTCCAACTGCAAGGAATTGGAAAAAATAATTAATAATAATAATAATAAATAAAAAATAACTTCGGTTGTTTACATTAGGTTTTTTTGATGCAGCCCTGTACAAGTTTTACTTCACGGAACTTTATAAGTCCTAAATGTGTTTGTGTAGACATGTTTGATCTGATAATTGTGCAGGAAAATGCTGAACGTTCAGAATGGCAGCCAAGGTCGCATTCTTGCAAATTGTGGCATTAACATAAATCGGACCTTCAAACTCTTTCAGTTTCATGCAAATATACCTTTTTTTTGTATTTGCAGGTGGCTCTGCTGGTGCTTTTTACGGGGATCCTTAACCTACGTAAGGTGATGGTGGGTCTTGTGCTGCGGCAGGAAGGACGCATGGCCATTTGCTCTGGTGGCGGTGCGCGAGCAGATTGGCTCTGCTGTTGGTGCTTTTGTGATGTTCCCCTCTCCAAATATCTATTCCATCTTTACCTCTGGGGACCCCATGCACTACTGTCTGCCATGACATTTTACCTCATTTTTCATGTCATTATTTTGCCTGACATTCCACCATGAATAACCAATGGTAGTTGGTCTTTTGTGGTGAAATTTTATTGCATAACCACAAGTCTGTGTATTATGATACCTGCATTGGCTTCAACTATGACAGTATTTGTTGGTAAAAATCTACACATTCACTAATGAAATATTTTGGACAAAAAGCAACGAAAATTCAAAAGTTGCCAACCAACTGGAACTTTCTTTTTTTTCTTTCAAAAGTTTGCTGAAGTTTTTAATATTAAATGCAGGGCATGGTCTACAAGCACAAAACTGCATTGTGATTTATTTTATACACATCTTTCCCAAATTGACTAGTAATCATGCTTTCAAATTTTTCACTTGAACAGCAATAAATCTGTGGTTGTGATTGGTCACCTTCTGCTAAATGTTGGAGATTGCGTATGTAACAAGACATTTTACTTCTTTCTTTGTTCAAATTGAGTGCCGGTGCCGTACTCGGGCTGTAAGACACTCAATGAGCTTTAGGGACATCGCCAGGAATTTATTTGAGTGGTGCATTATATAGTTTGAGGGTAAAATCCAATATGGCTGCCAAACCGTGTGAACCTTTTGTTCCTCGTGGAGAGGTGGTCATACGTGTAAAGTTTTGCCTCGTCTGTTTCATGTTCAACCACTTCAAAGATTTTTGAAGGTTTAAAAAAAAGATAAAGAAAAAAAAAAGATGTGGCTTCAGAATCACGTGAACCAACGACGTCATTCAAATATAATCATTTTTTTTTCTTTTCTTCTGTGTACCATTTTATCCCTAGAGGACCCTTTAAAAGTTTTCAATACTTGATCGGATGGAGCGTTCTAGATTATGCAATTGTGACGTCACAATGAAGGTCCCTATGATGTCATAAAATCCTCATTCCCACAGGAGATGCTTGCTACGTGCCAAGTCATTTTTTCCTTGCTGATGGTTTTAGAGAAGAGGTCCAAAGCTTTTTCGCGTTTTTCCAATATGGTGGCCAACACGACGTGACCTGTGACGCAATTTTACAACATTCTACACGAGTAGTCGCACCATTTGGTGAAAATTTCATCATCAATCCGCCACAGCTCAGTTCTTTAGCAACTGTGGCGGTTTCTGCTTCAGCGGTCCTCCACGACTTCTCAAACATAAGTTTTCTTGGTTTTGGGTTTTTTTTGCTTGTGTTTTTACTGTCATTTGGTTACCTCGCCCGCACTCTAAGAATGGAAGGAGGTGATGTTTTCATCCGTTTTGTTATTTGTCTGTTTGTTGTTTCAGGATATCTCAAAGTTTTGGACAGATCTGGATGAAATTTGTGGACAGGTAACAGGTGTGACAAGGCCAAACTGATTAGATTTTTGTGAAGATCCGGATCCTGGATCTGCGATATGAGAATTATTATAGTTTTTTTTAAGTGATTCCAAGCTCATTCAGAGATAGGGCCAAAAACGATAATGGTCCTGATATCTAAAAAATGTAATTGGGCCGATACTGTCTCGTGATCACATTACGTGGCGACGTATGCGCTCACCGAGTGCTACTTCTAGTCATCTCTATTTACTGTGTGTTTCTAATTTTGGCTCGTGTTAAAAACTTGTGCTGAATTGGTTGAGTTAGTTTCGACGTCTTTTTCATAACGGTTTCCTTGAGGCCGACCCTTCTTGTTTGTATGCATGATCGTGTTTTTTGATCTTTCCTCACTTCCTCCAGCCTCCTCCAATCCCTCTCAACTCTACCCCCATTTCATCTATAATCCAGGTGTGTGTGTGTGTGGTGTGACCGCATGCCTGTCTTTTTCTCGACCAACCACTGGTCCGATCAATTTGAAAACTTGCCAGGTATCATTGCTGGGGACTAGGATTGCCTTTTCATGGTTTGATATTACATCGGACAAGTGGAATCCCAAAGGTAGGCCATTTATTTACCAACAATGAGCAGGAACACGTTCTAGCGTAGGAGTGGGCCGATGGGGAAAGGGCGCATTTAGTTACGCAATGACAGGCACACTTGCCTGCGGAAGGCCCGTGGCCGTTGGGGAAGAGATCCTCAGCCGCATTCCCATTACGGGTTACACCACTACGATCTTTTCTGGACATTTTTTTTATTCCGGATAATGCCAACATTCCACTATTCTCTCGGATAGTGTGACTTCTTGTATTCTAAACAATTCTTGATTTCTTATGCGCATTTATAGATAAACACAAATGCCCCAATCCAGTCCGTCATTTATAGAGCGAGGAACGGCTGTGTGGTGTTTTGAAAGTTATTTTTTTGCACGTACGCGCCACAAGAGAGCGAAGAATGGCCTGTTGTGGTTGTTGTTTCTCTGGCACGCGGTTTGTAAAGTTTTTATTTATTAATTTTTTTTTCTTGCACGTACGGCCAACGCACATACGGCCACGCGAAGAAACGCCGTTTTGTTCTATCGTGAAGTTTTTTGAACGGTTCGGCACGAGAGTGAACGGCTGGTGTGGTTGTTGTTTCTGGCAACGGTTTGAAAGTTTTTATATTTTAAATGTTTTTTGCCCACTACGAGCACGTGAGAGTGAACGAACGGCCTGCGTGTTGTTGTTCTGGCATGCGGTTTGAAAGTTTTTTTTTATTTTTTTTTTGCACCGCACGTACGGCACACGCAGGAGCGAAGGAACGGCCTGTGTGGTTGTGTTTCTGGCACGCGGTTTGAAAAGTTTTATTTATTTTTTGCACGACGAGCACGCGAGAGTGAAGGAACGGCCTGTGTGGTTGTTGTTTGCGGTTATTTTATTATTTTGCGTAGGCACGAGAGTAACGGTTGGTGTTTCCATCGTTTGAAAGTTTTTATTTTTTATTTTTTTTTGGCACGTTACGGCACGCTAGAGTGAAGGAACGGCCTGTGTGTGTTGTTGTTTCTAGGCGAGCGCGGTTTGAAAGTTTTAATTTATTAATTTTTTTTTTTTTGCACGTACGGGCACCGTTGAGGAGTGAAGAGAACGAGCCTGTGTGGTTGTTGTTTCTGGCACACGGTTTGAACAGTTTTATTTATTAATTTTTTTTTTTTGCAACGTACGCGGCACGTGAGAGTGAAGTGAACGGCCTGTGTGGTGTGTTTCTGCCATGCGCGTTGAAAGTTTTTATTATTATTTTTTTGTTTGCACGTACGGGCACATGGAGAGTGAAGGAACTGGCCTCGCTGTTGGTTTTGTTTTTCTGGCACGCGGTTTGAAAAGTTTTATAATTTATTTTTTTTGCACGTACGAGCACGCGAGAGTGAGGAACGGCCCTGTTGTGTTGTTGTTCTCTGGCACGCGGCTTTGAAAGTTTTTTTTTTTTTTTGCACGTACGGCCACGCACTAGTGTCTAAAAATAATAAAAAAGACATTAGAAAAAAACTTTTTCCCTCACGTGACTTTTCCTTCGGATCGGACTCTTCTTCTCCTTTCAGCACATCGACCATCCACTACTCTGGCCAACCGACATTCACCATCCACATTCACGATTTTTTTCTTAAATTTTTTAAAATCCCCATTTCAATGTATGTTCATGTTCCATCAATGACATTTTTTTTTCCCAACTTGTGTAATCTCCACCCAACCTTCCTTTAAATCTACTCCTAAACCCTCACCTGTAATCCCCTCTCTTACCCCCTCCCATTCTTGCCCTTAATTCCTACTCCGCTCTTGACCTCTTCATTGTCTTCTAACTTCATATCAGCTCCTCTTGTTGTTCCCAAAGTTGTGGGGTTCTAACCTCTTGGGCTCACATTCTGACCCAACAGCTATCTCACACCTCAATCAAGTCCACTGTCCCACAAACATGCTTCCTTCCTTCCTCACACACACAACTCCCCCCCTCTTGTCCCCACCCCTAAAAACTTGCACTCCCCCTGCCCACTCCCTTTTTCACCTACCTCCCACCTAAGTCTCATCTTACCCCTCTCACCTTTCTTCCTCCACCTTGGATATGCCATCGTACTCCGCCTCCTCACAAAGCAACCTTCATACTTTTCCCCCTTTTAAGCTCTCCCCTCTCACCTTTCTCAAAAAACTCCCCCCTCACTCCTCTCCTCCCCTCCAATCTTCCCCCTTCACTCCCCCTTTCCCCCAACTCTCTCCCTTCCTCATTATTGGTGACCTTCAATTGTCATCAGCCAGTTGGCTAGTGTGGGTACCTCTCTGCACCTGTAATGGCAATTTCAGCAAAAGACTTTCTGCGACTCATTGGGACTGACAATCTGTCAACTTCCCGACCCGGATCTTCAACCAACGTACTCGCATCCTCTTTGGATCTGATTTTGACCATTTCCCTCAAAAATACTATGTTTTTCTTCCCGCTCGCAATCGTTCTTGCTGACAACATACATATGTCAAAGTGGACATTCTTCTCTGGCTGTTATGAAAACGCACCTGCAAGTTGCCTCACCAGTCTGGCATTTCACTCAGGCCGACTGGCAGGACTTCAAGCAACCATCAAATTTCCAGACATGGTCTCCGAATCCTACTTCCCCGCATGCAACTCATCCTGGGAATTCTTTCAAAGAAACTTGCTCTCTCCATGCACGAGATTTGATCCCCTCCGTTCTTCAGTTTGTCCTACCCTTCCTCCGCCTTCGGTTTACTGAAAGCTTTGTGGCGAAGGCGTTGTCCTTGAAACAACTTGCTTTGCCTCAGGGGAAAAGCAAACCCAACTGAGGGTAATCTCAGTTCTCCATAACGCTCGGAA
>CM068959.1:121688696-121716324 GCA_035128595.1 Eptatretus atami
TTTCCCCCTTATGAATCACGAACCGCAGGGAACTACTCTCTTTTCCCCATTGAAACCAATGCCCCCGACATTTGTGGATTCGACATGTGCGGCATTGTTCCAGGAATGTATCCCCCCGGAATAGCTAGGTCTGACAGTACTTGCACCTGGAGAACACAAATACTCCTTGGTGGTGCCTTCCAAAAATCCATCCAGTTAGCGACACTTTGCCCAAAAATTTTACGCCGTCTTGACGAATCACATCAATTCATTCAGATTTCAACAAAGCACATAGATAATGTTGTTGAGTTGTTTAAACTTCTTTATATAAGAGATGTGATGTGTTATACACGGTGAGTGCCGTACAGATACACACTTACAGAAGAATTGGGGTCTCCCCCCAACCCCACCCCGACAAACTTGAACCTTCCTCCCCAGAGTATGCTACCCTGATAAAAAAACCATACTTGGGGTTACGCTTGGCAACATGCCAAAATTTGTTATGGATTTGGTTCAGTAGGTGTGTTTGTTATTTATTTTTTTAGTTTTTGAACCATATATAAACTAGAGGGGGCAGCACTCGGAGAGAGTGCAAAACCTTCCGCCGCCAGATACTGCTGGGTCACTCAGTGAACCTTATATCTATATTTAAAATATGATGTCAAACAGTGGCCTGACAGAGTTAAGTTCTTTTCTCCAAACATTTTTTGTTTTGGGGGCGGGGGGGGGTTGGAAATCACTTTTAAAAACATGTTAGAAATGCAAAAAAAAGAAATCAAAAATTTTGTTGTAAAAAAAGTTGCAAAATTTTTTTTTTCTCTAAACAATTTTTTTGGGGGAGGTTGAAAATACTTTAAAATGATGTAGAATGCAAAAAAAAAAAAATTTTTTCTCTAACAATTTTTTTTTGGTGGGGTAACAATTTTTGGTGGGGGGCGGGGTTCTTGGAAATCACTTAAAACATGTAGACAATGCAAAAAAAACATTTTTTTTCTCTAAATTTTTGGGGGGGTGGGGTTTTGGAAATCACTTAAAACATGTAGAAATGCAAAAAAAAAGTTTTCTTTTTTTGGGGGGTAACAATTTTTTTTGGGGCGGGGTTGGAAATTCACTTAAAACTTTGTAGAAATGCAAAAAAAAAAAAAATTTCTCGAACTATTTGTTCTTTTGCGGGGGGGACAAGGTCCAAAAATCTTAATGGCATGATCCTATGACGCATACCTAACCCCCCCCCCCCACCCAAGTTTCGTCGAAATCGTCGCAGGAGTTTTTCCGTAATACTGTTTCACAAACCAAACAAAAACAAACAGAAAAGGGGTGAAAACAGTTTACGCTCCATCCATCTTCGAGATGGCGGAGGAACAAACACGAATTGCAGCTTTATATATGAAATTTGGCCAGTGTATAAAGGCCACAGACCACTGGCGTTGAATTTTTTGCAAACTCCCTTTAGTAATAAAACCAGAAGTAATCTGAAAATGCAAAGTCCATCCACATCCGCTTTGTATTCGAAGCTCAAACTTGACGAAAACGAACCTTAAAAAAATATTGTACATTCTATTTCCGTTGTGTTCCTCAACAATCTTCATAATGAAGGTTTGCTTGAAGATTGATGACAAAGCTCAATTGGTCTAAAAAAAGGTTGTTACACCCTGACATGTGACACTGAATCTCGATGTGTAAACAAGGATTTTTTGATTAGAACCTTTATGGTCTGGTCTACCACTTTCACTATGATGACGTCATCCTTAACATTCCCTATTCCCAATTGGAAGTAGAATGAGATGTGCCAAGTTTCAAATTTTTCGATCAGGGTTTTTGAGAGGATTGTTTTCATTTGTTTGCTGTTTATCCAAGATTGCTGCCATACCACGTGATCAGCAGGTCACACAGTATAAAATATTCTCCATGAGAGGGGGGGGGGGTCGCTCCTTACCCTTGAAAGTTTTGTCAATTCGGATAAGTGGTTGCTGAAAAAAAAAAAAGCGCTTCAAAAAAAAGATTTTAAAAAAGCAAAAAAAAGCGTATAATAATAATAATAAATTTAATTAATATGAATGTCAAGAAAAATGGTGAATTAAACCTCAGCTGAGGGACCAAGATGAGGCTTCATAAGGGTATATAAATGAGTCCATTAATTTATTTTCAAAAGGGTGTTTAATTAACCCCAACACCCAATTTTTAATTTAACTGCACTTCCTTGGGATGTTCCTTCGCATGCCATTCAAAGTTTTCAGGCTGCTAGGTTCATGGCTTTGTAGTTATGAAGAACACACACACACACAACACACACACACACACACACACACACCACACACCAACACACACACACACACACACACCACACACAGTCCCTAAATTACAGATCCAAATATACCTTACATATTTATGTCTAACTGTGCTCGCAGCTGCTGATTGTACATCCCGATCGGGACACAAACCTGTTACGGGCCGTCCATTGTAGTGTGCTCTGCAAGGACTTAAGCACTCAAGCAAGCTATTTCCAATTAAATGGTTGGCAACAATAGCGTCCAATATTAAACAATTGAACACTTTTTTTGTTGTTGTGTGCCCGTCGGAACTGTTGCTAAATCATTTCTGGAGCTTAAATTTGTAATTCGGCATTGGTTTAAGAGATTCTCGAGGTTGTGGCATGTGCAGAAATTGAAATGAAGCCACAAATGCTGCGCGTCTCCGGGCGTTTAAGCATGCATATACCCAGCGATTCGTAGCTATGATGAACAGGCATTCGATAATATGAGTGAGAAAGTGGAAAAAAACAAAAAAACTTTATCGTTAAATCATTGTGGCCCTTCCAAGTCAAGGCATGGTTTTAGCGTGGCCTAAACATGGCGGCCTTCAGACCCCAGCGAGGTAACCCAGGAGACGCCTTACGACCCAGATAGCGAGGGCGCCGAGATCACCTGATAAGGATATAATTAAATAACCGTTAATTATTCTTCAAAAGCGGTGGTTTTAATTAACCCAAACACCCAATTTTCACTCTTGCATTTCTTGGAGTTCCCTTAGTATTGTTATGTTTGTGGGGGTAGATGAGAATTCCATTGTTAAGAGAGGATTGTATAGTATAGCATGGCCCGTGGATGAGTAGGAGACATCTCAATGTAATTTAAGTCGGAAACTGAGCTTTAGTTTGTTATGTGTCATCATGGGGGTGGGGGGGGGGGGTGGTGTGTTAACTAGGTCGGTCGAAAGGCTAGTTTTCTCCCCGATGTGATTGCCTCCTGTGACCTTTTCCTACGTTTTTACATTCATAGGCCGGCCATAAAGAACCACGTTTTCACAACAACAACTGGCAGGCGAAATCCCGCCTCCCAGGAAACGTAACCGCGCAGGCACGCCCCGGCAGGTTGATGATTGGTTGAGGTGACGTCAGAGAGGAGAAGGTTCTAAAGAGGACAGTTGGAAGAGAATAGTCGGCTGCTTTGGTCTCCGTACAATGGGAAAGCTGCCCGATTCTTGTTATCGGCAGCCCTCAGCAGTGGCCTTGTTGTACGATGAAGGAGAAAGGCTGCACCATTTAGTGAGTGTGAAGGACCAGAAAACTGTAAGATGGTTTGTGGACACCTGGCGTTGAAGGACTGTCTGCATGAATATACGTGGCGGAGAGCGACTTGGCGCTATTTGAGTATTTTCCTGCACGGTGGCTAAGTGGTTCAACGAACACCAGGCTCCAAAAGGACATCTATGGACACAAAGCTGAGTGCGGCAAATAAAAGGGTGGGGGGGGGGGGGCGATGTTCTTTAATTTTTATCTTTCCCTTGTCAATTTTTGTGACTGAATGGAGACGTCTGAAATAGGATTTGGTTTACTCACTTTTCATTACTCCCCTTTGAATTATTTTCATTGTCGTTCTTTTGATTTGTGTTAATTAAATAATTGTCATTTTTGTGTGTTTGTTTATTCGTTGTGGGTTCGAGGATAAACCTGTGTGCTTCCGTTCTGGGGTAAAGCACCTTCCCTGCTTCCATCCCACGTGCGTCCGTAACTGCCAAGAATTTTGGCTGTTCACATCCGTGTTAAAACCTTTGGCTATCTGTCCAGACTGGTGTTAATTGGCCTGAACACGACAGTGTGCACGCAGAGTTTCAGGTCTGCTCTTAGGTTTCATGATTTGGAGTTACGGAGGACACACGCACACGCACACGCACACACACACACACACACACACGCAACACACACACACACACACTTATTAGTGGAGCTCACGAGGAGGAAAAACTTATTCTGATGTTTTTTTTCATTCTGTATCAAGGTTCTTTCTCTCTGCTTTACTTGATCTATTGTTTTTTTATATCGGTGATGAAGTTGTGAGGTTACAACAGTGTATGCTGCAACCCACATCAGTTATCATATTCGAGATGCTTGTAGAACTGCCTCGGCATGGAACTACCTAAGCTGTTTATGCTACAAAAAGGAGGGCATCGAGGGTGTCGGAGCATTCTGGTGATGCATAGGGTATTGCGATTGCAAACAGGTATAGGTCATAGAAACTGCTCGGAATCACTTATTTGGATCCAATTTTCCACTCCTCAGTATTTATGCCAAGGAAGACTTTTGTAGTTGTGTGTACCATTGATGGAACTTCACTTTGTCCTTATTATTCGCACAGGGAGAGGCTTACGGGAATTGAGCAAAGATTATGTGCAGGGAGTTGGATGTTAAACGTCCATGCGCAGATTCCCTCCAGGTGAGAGTTCAGCTTTGCAGGAGGGGAAGTTATGAATGGATTTTGCTTTCTTTGATTTATCCACATTATATGCTTATATATTGTATGTAAACCATGTAGTTGTATTTTATATTCCATGGGAGAGTGAGTGACAGATCCCATGTTAGGCTTTGTGTTTGCATTTTGGGATAAGATTTTATTTTCTTTAGAGGAAATACTTCCACGAGTGTCCATATATTCTTTCTGTAAAACGAATCTCCTTTGTTCATCCTTTGCAGGGCTGTACATGTTATATATTACTAAAGTAAAAATTCTAGTTGTGTGTCATAACACTAGGACAGATAGCCATGCATGTGCTTGGGAGAGCTTTTGGGGACAGGTGAGTTTTCACAGAGTAGATGATGGACCAGTGTGCGACAACATAGCGTTGGACGGATGAGAGACAGACAGACAGACAGACAGAGACTGGCGGTGGCGGTGGACGTTGGGATGGATGGAAGACAGACAAATTGTCGGCAGAGCATTAGGAAGGACAAACTGTGACTTAGCATGCATCGTATCCACCGGTAAGCGCCGTCACAGCGGGACAGGTGTTTGTGGCAAATCATTGGGATGTATAGCGATACATTTGGGAGCGAAGTGTTAGGAAAAACTTATTAGGAATACACCCATGGCAAGTGTGTGGATAGGTTGAGTGAAATGAATTAATTATTCGGCAAACATAATTGGAGCCATTTCAGATGTTCAAATGTGGAGTGTGTGCTTTGCAGCGATGGAAGAAGAACAGCGCACCCAAACTGCAGGGCAACTCATGGATGTCATCTTGCAGTTCCTTGATCGCAACCCACAGTTTGCACTACTATCAAGCTACATGATGTTGTTGTTCCTTTCTGCTTTTGTGGGTGCTCCTATGACCGCTGCCATGCAGAAAAACTCTCCACACACACCTGCGGTGAGGAAATTATTGCTGTCTTCAGCATAAGAAAGTCTTATTTCAGGGCAGAGTCTATTACCTTTCTGCTTCATGAGGTGCAAAATCCATGTGCAGTGACTTCATGGACCCCACTATGGACAGCACAAAGCTAATCCTGAGCTACCTGATGCCAATCCTGGAACTGCCAATCAAAGCTCTTGACTTCATGCAAAGGTGGGGAGCTCGATCGATCATGTGGCTCAATGGGTCTTGGCACCACAGATCGTGTTATATGAACCTCTGCTGAACAGTTACAAATTACCCTTATCACAATAGATGCAGATTTGAACAAGTCCTGAGCCAGGATTAACATTTGATTGATGTTTTGTCTGATTAGAGTGGAGCTTTTATATGTTCTTCTATGATGCAAAACTGTAAAGTACTAGCATCAAATACTTCAAAAAAGTGAGACATTGAAGTCAAACTTCAAGGAAGCAATCATTATTATGACGTATGGGACTAGAATGGCACTCTGTGGATGCATACCTCCGCCAGCTGAACAGTTTACTTTTGTAGCCCGCGTTATCAGCCGGATCTGATCCAACCTGAACCAAAATCTAATTGGCTTTAAATCTATTAAAAATCTAAATCAAACTAAACAAACTCCTCCACAAAGTTTTATTATAATGTGTCCACATTTTGAAATGCAGTACAGTGTCATGCTATTTATCGTTTTTGGCCCGATCTCTCAATGGTGAGAGCCTGGTTTTGGCTTAGCCGCTTAGGGTTGGCGGCTTGGATCCTAGGGTCCTGAGTTCAAGCCCCGTTGGCTGCTGAATATACACCAGGGGGTTGACTCAGTCCTGTCATCCTCCGAGGTCTGCAAATTGAGTACGGCTTGCTGGGATAATTGAGCGTTCGATATTCCTGCGTTGGAGTGGCGACCCGTCCAGGATGTGCCCAATAGCCCAGGAAACTGCTTCGGCAGCACCGACACTCTCTGTGCAGAGTAGTTCCAATTATTTATTATTATCTCATGGTGAAGAATCACTTGAAATATCTCATATCCAGACTTCCCAAAATCTGATCAATTCGTCCTTGTCACACACCAACTGTTAAGCAAGTTTCATCCTCACCCAACACAACTTTGAGATGTCCTGCTCACAAACACACAAACAGAGGTGAATACATAACCTCCGTCCACCGTCATTGGTGGAGGTAAAGAGTTATGTGCACCTCTCTTGCTTCCAATCCCTGTATGAAAACAAAACAAACGAATAACAAGAAAAAGAGCAATCGGAGATTGCAGGGACCCTCGCCAGGACTTATTTTGTGTAGAGTTTGTTTTCGTTTTGCGTCATGTATTTTGTGTGGTGGTTCTGTGCTGGTGTGTTGCATCATTAAGAATAGACATAATGAGAACTGCACGTTATAACTGTTGGCAGTGATAACTGGGTACCAAACGTTCTGCCTTGATGCAACCCCGCTTTGATCAACACTTGACCCTGACTCACGGCGTTTTATTGTTTATTCAATTTAATTCAGAGTGGGATTAAAATAAAATTTTCAGTTGTCTCAATCGGTAAGTGGTTGCAGAGAAAAACGCTCAAGTTCTGTGCGGACAAACTGACAGACAAAACAGACCCAAATGCAATACCCTTCCTCTGCGAGGGTAATTATTAAATTGATCACCCCTGTTGTGCATTCGGAAAATACTAGACGATTTGACGAACAGTTACAACATTAAGCAATAAGTACCACAAGGGTTGTGTGCGCGCACGTGCACATTCAATGGACTGCGGGCGAGTTTGGTGCCGGTGGCCCGGTGCGGCTTCGGCTTTCTATTATTCGAGTTCTTGCGCGAGAGCATGACAATTCCTGCCCCGTTTTAAGTCTTGTCTTTTGCAGTGCTCTAAATTTATTTGCCGTGGTTCTGACAGCTATACTTTCTCTGACAGGTCTGAGGTGGGCCAAATTTGCTCTCAGTTGGCTCATTACCTTGTATGGGCATGTACTTTCTGATTACCGGCATGTGGTTCGGCTCTACGACTTCTTTCCTGGCCTGCCATCCACTTATGCCTTTTCTACTTTTGCTGTGGTGAGATCGTGCTGTTGGTACCTTCGTGTTAAACTTTAACAGGTCCAACCGATGAACGTACTCTCCTTACACAGGCATCATCAGGAAGGTGCCGGTAAAGGCTCACAAATCCTTTTACCCCCTTTCCTTCTCCCATCCCAGATTCCCCTCTTTCTCCCTGAATCATTTCAGTCCTACTTTACCCTTACAACATGTTCTCAGACATTCCCTCCTTGCTTCATAAATCCTTAACTCGTGAAATTTCAATTTGCATTGGAGGACTAAAAAACATAATTTTTCTCTAAATTTGCTTCATTTGGCTTTCCGTTTTATTTATTGATTTTTATTGCACCTTTTGCAGTGGTGCTGCACCGTGAGATGAAGTTCTGAGCTGTGACTGCGACATGCCCAGTGTACACCATCTCTTGTCCCAAAATCCCTGGCGATCTACCATACGAGTCATTGGTGAGCCGTGCTGGTGATCTCTTTGTGCAGTTTCCTCCATCGGAAGCTCGCCAAGGTCGTCTCATTGCAGGAAGAGGAACGGTAGGTGTATTCTTGATGCTTGTCAGGTTTTACCATGTGTCTAAAACTGAAATGGACGATGCAACGATAAGTTTTTGTTCCACTCACTCAACTTTGCTTGCTTCTGTACTTCTCTGGTCTTTACAGGGCCTCCCCTTCTTTATTTTTTCCACACCACTCAACTGCTCATTTTTTTTTTTTTCTCACATGAATCCGATTTGCTATTCCCCAAACCCCCTCTGTCATTTCCTTCTGTTCCATCTTACTTATCCCTTCCCCCTTATCAATGTTGGAAAATATAAAAATCCCCTTTCATTTCTTCCCTCCAAATTTGCCTTAGTTTCTTCCATCTACTTTTTACATTCCTGTTACACTCTTGCCTGACATATCCATTTTCCTCCCTCCATCCCATTCTTTCCTTCCTGTCTAACTTCATATTGCTACTCTCCTAACATGTGGACTTCATAATGCATTCTTATTCCACAATTTCCAACCTTCTGATTCACCCTGCTTGCTTGCTGCTCGGCAACCATTTCACAATCCATCCCAGGGCTCGCAAAATTTTCGAATTGTAGTTGCCCTGCAGGCAGGCACTATTGCATATTTTGGTTGCCCGGATCTCTCTTCAGTTGCCCAATTGTGTCACAATATTTTTCCTCATAGCTGTACTTACATGCCTGGTGTTGGCTTGATGGTTAGGTGTGGGCTTGGGATCCTAGGATCCTGAGTTCAAATCCCCCCTCAGCTCTTGAATTAATAACCGTGGGTTGGACTCTGTCTGTCATCCTTCCGACATCAGCAAAATGAGTGCCAGCTTGCTGGTATCCTGTGTCGGAGTGGTGAACTCATCCAGGATTGTACCCAATAGCCAAGGAGTCTGCTTAGGCAGCACCAAGCGCCTGCACAGGAGTATGGTCCCAATGATGGATTTACTTACCGAGAGAACGACTCACTGGGCTTCGGCATTGCTCGTAGTTGGTTGAACAGGAGGTCTTGTGATGTGGTGCCGCATTCCCTTGCAATTGTTCAACCAACTATGAATGGCCTTATCTGGACAGGTATTCATAGTTTTACAAGTCAGTGGCAATGACCATAAGGGTTTTCGTTTTGAAAAAAATATATTTAAATGTAATTTTGTGAACAGAAAACAACAAAAATGGACCACGGCACCTGCAGCTTATCTGGGCCCTGGCCTATGTTGTAACCCAAATTTGGTAGCATTCTGACTGTGGGTCTGGAGAAGATTTTGAAGAAATGTAAAAGTCGACCATTTGACCCACTTGGTCACGTGGTCAGAACCAGCTTTGCAATCCCTGCTACAGTCAGGAGCGGAACGTTGCTGCCAAATTCAGCCGGATCGGCGAGCTCTGGCCGGCGAAGTTGAACTAGGAGACAGACGAACGGAATGGACGGACAGACTGTGCATGATGACAATACCTTATCTGGAATTCAAACGGCTAATAACTGGAATGGCCCTCTGTAAGCGCATAGTCTCGCTCACGTGCTCCTTCTGAACAAAAATAACATCTTTAACTGAACACGCCACCCATATGTCCCACATACCCACATCATCCATGCACCTATTGTGTCACATGCATTGCATTATCCATAGCTTTATTGATTGATTTGTTAGATATTGAATGACCACTTTTGTGCACATATGCCTCTGGTGTTGGCTTAATGGTTAGAGTGGTGGGCTTGGGGTCCTGAGTTCAAATCCCACTTGGCCGTTGAATTGACACGGTCAGCAAATGAGTACCAGCTTGCTGGGATGATTGAGCCATTCAAGTTCCTGCGCCGGCATAGTGGCGACCCGTTCAGGATCGTGCCCAATAGCCCAGGGAGACGCTTTGGCAGCATCAATGCTCTGTACAGAGTATGGTCCTTATGGACGATTTTTGTGCATATGAAGGCTTAAAATTGCATCAATGAAGGTGAATATGGAAAAAAAATTCAAACTATATTCCCCATGACGGGGTCAGTCATATGTTTGAAGTTCACATCGATCTGTTAAGCGGTTTCTGGAGAAGATTAGTTGGGTTTTTTTTGGTTTTTTTTAACGTTTTTATTTGTCAATCCAATATGTGCCACTACACCAAGCTGTTAGCATTAGTTAGTGGACATTAAAGATCCCACGGTTGTCCTTCACGAAGAGTAGCCGAACTATCACAGCCACCTTGAACAAATTACAAATTCCGCTCTGTCTGACTGCTGGGAATACAAAGGAAGCCATCCAACATATTCCTCGTCACGAACTGCTTCAACAGCACGGACGCTCTGCATGTTAAAGAGTATGATACTTGATTGATTTTAATTATTTTTTTTTGCTTTCACAAATTTTAAATCTGCTTTCACACTATGACTACATATAATTGGAGTTTATTTGGGGTTTCTCTCATGAAACAAGCCAGTGGTTTTTAAAAAAAAACTCAACCACTGACATTAAAGATCGGTACGTTCCAGTGACGTAGAAAGTAAAAATTTTACGTGCTGATGGACATCGAAGTCTATCCACCAGGAGGAAAATCACAGAACCGTTGTGAGAGCATCTGTAAATGAAAATATAAATAAATGAAAATTCAAAGCAATGAGCGACCGAGACAATGGGGAAGCACGGTTCATTATGCTTACAATGTGTATAGTATAGGAATAAAACACACACACACAACACGCCAATGGGAAAAGGGGGGTTGGTTTCTGGGCTTCCAGGAAATGTAGAGAGGAAGGTGGCGGCAGGCAAAAAAACATTTATTTTTATTTTACCTTTGTGGTGGCATGATTTCATGCTTTCAACTGGCTATGACTACGATGCATACCACTGCTACCGAAATAAACACATTACACTTGAAATAAACTGTTAATAAAAGAAACAAATACAAGACTTTTACCTTTTAAATTTATCACAAAATAGCCAGGTAAACATATTACATGCTCTTCGTACTGTCCTCTGCCGTAACGAGACAATACTTAGCTCGGGGGTGGTGAGTTGTGGGAGGGCCGGAGGTTAGAAAGATGTGGATGTAGAACTTGCGACGGCTGTTCGATCATTAGGAGCACGATGAGTCACCTGCTGCATCGCCATTAGAAGGGGTAAAACTATCCTTCGCCACCTTGACCCAGAGTCGTAGTTCTTTCCTGCTTGGAGAGGAAGATGTCGGATGGCATCCTCTTCCAATATAATCCCGTCTCTTCAGCGTCTGCCATGTTGAACTGGAGCCTTCAGACCTGGTGCCTCATGGAAATATTGTGTAAATCAACAATGGTTTCTCCGTATCACCGGTCCACTCAAATGGGTAAATATCTTTTGACGTTGTTCTTCACAATCCTACAACAAATGGAAAATGTCAAAAGATAGTGATGGTAATCCATAAGAGGATTTTGGTGTCGTTATTGTGGCATCGTAACGTGGTCATCCTACCTTGTTTGGTTGTTTTGAGATTTGCATCGCTCTGTTTTTACATTTTTTTTCTGTTTCTTTTCTTGTTGTGGTATATATATATATTATATTATATATATATATATATATATTATATATTATATGTTATATTATATATATATTATAACAAGTTGGATTTATCCGATTGAAGCTCGTGTATTTTGACAGTGGTAATGATTCGAAGTCCAAACTGGCCAATGTACATGTACAGTTCAAAGGGTTTATGTTGATCCAAATGCAATGATGTGACTTTCATGGTCTTCAAGCTTGGAAGAGTACAGAACATAGCATCCGTCAAGGAAAATGAAATACTTTTCAAAGTAGTTATATAATGTGTGGACTTTGCCTGTTCCCTGCAGTCATGGCCATCTCCACTTTCAAAGACTTTGAGTTGGCCTCTCTACAGCAGCGGCCCTGACACCGTGCTCCGGAGACGTAGAACCAGTCCGAAGGTGGAGACTCCCGGCAGCCACTTCTGGCCACAGCTCTGCGACGGGGCACAAATCGCTTGCTGAAGCTGCTGTGTGGGGGATTGCAGGCACCCTGGTGCCGGCTGCTCTTGCTCTGTTCAACAGTGCCCTTCAGTGGGGCACCGGACTTTGTTGTTCAGCTTTTCCATTAAAGGAAAGAAGCGAAAATTAAAATAATAAATAAATAGATCTTACTTACTGTATTGTATGCACTAACTTTCATTTGCTCCTTTTGACCAAAATGCACACATGAGACAGCCGTTGTGCTTTGTGATTTTCTCGGTCTTGCTGTAGAACCAGCCAGGTGTTTATTGTAAGGTTGTGCAATGCATCTATGAAACATGCGCTTTATTGCGCGAACCATTCGTCGCGCACGAAGGTGACAAACAGCTGGTTCTATTCAACATTACTTGGAAATGTTTTTTGCTGCTTAAATGGCAATGATTCACAGGTGCTTAATGGCAAAGTTAATATTAGAACATTTGTTTTTTTTTTTTTTGTTTTTGGTTTTTTTTTTTTTTTTTTTTTTTATTTTTTCTTTTTTTTTTTTTTTTTTTTTTTTTTTTTTTTTTTTTTTTTTTTTTTTTTTTTTTTTTTTTTTTTTTTTCTTTTTATTGTTTTTTTTTTTTTTTTTTTTTTTTTTTTTTTTTTTTTTTTTTTGATTTTTTTTTTTTTTTTTTTTTTTTTTTTTTTTTTTTTTTTTTTTTTTTTTTTTTTTTTTTTAATCTGTTTTAGTTTTTCTTTAGATAAACAATTCGGCCGGTTGCTGCCAAATTTGGTATGCAGTTGCTATTGTGTCGTTATTCTGCCGTCTACTTCTGCCCTTGCAATGACGTCCGACACCCTGATGGGATGCTTTGAGTTGTC
The DNA here is from genome assembly GCA_035128595.1 of Eptatretus atami. NCBI lineage: Eukaryota > Metazoa > Chordata > Myxini > Myxiniformes > Myxinidae > Eptatretus > Eptatretus atami. Next base: position 121,701,655 of record CM068959.1, read on the forward strand.
CCTTCAGTTGTATTAAAGTCTATGTAACAAGCGTAATCTTCTTCTCATGGCTGCTTGTTCATTTATTCTGCGCGGTCCATAACTGTGCTGGTACTACCTGTAAAACAAGAGTTTCGTTAAAACATGCAGGAAGCTCAAATGGTTAAACGACTCTGAGATATTTATTTTTCATTTCATGTTTGTTCCTCAGTGTGAAATTATGTGTGCATTGTTTTAGTTTATTCAAGAAAAGGAGGGCTTTGGTTCTTTTTGTACTAAGAAAATCTGCTCAGCACCCATGGGATTGAAGTCCAGTAAGATTTGAGCTATGATGATGATAAAGTCCATTTTCCTTGGTATAGTTGTGCAAAAATATGTTTGGCTCTTGTATTATCAAAAGGTATTTCGCTTTGTTTTTTTTTTTCATTTTGCTTTGCCAATGAACCCGAGTTCAGGCCAGGAATGGCTGCTTACCAGTGCCTTGGAATGCTGTTACTACCTCCCTTCACACATTCTCGTTCATATGTATTTGGCCTGGAAGGCTAACCCCTTATCAGGACCATCTAAAATTTTACATTACATAAGGGTGGGTTTTTTTATCTTTCCTTCCCCCAAAACCCCCCTTCCTTCCTTCATTTTGCAGATGCATTCCTCCACCTTCTCACTTTCTTATGTCCATAAGACATCATTAATGCATGGTTTCTTTGGTTATTTTTGCACTAAGAAAATCTAGCTCATCTATGGGGATGAAGCCCTGAAACATATATCTATAAGGCTGCATTTGTTGACTTACACAAAAATAGATTGCTGTATTCAAACATTTTGTCTTCCATTTTCAGTTGTTGCCCTGAAGGGATGAGAGGTATTGCATTGGCTGTGTTGTCCACATTCTAACATATTTTTGCTTTAAATGGCTCTTCTGCAACCCTTGGCCAATGATGCAAAATTTGTAAATGGGAGGACTCTCCATGGAGAATATTTTTATTGACAGTCTATCATGGGTCACATGGTTTATGCAGCCATATGGAATTAAAGGGAAAAAATGAAAACATTGATAAGTGGCTGTCAAGGTAGCTAATTGGATTGCAAATTGGCTTCGTTGGTAGAGCAAAGGATTGGCTGTTGAGTGGGAGGGTGTGAAGTAGCGGGGTACCTCAGCGATCAGTCTCAGACCAATTTACAGTTCATTATTTACATCAACGATTTCGATAATGGGTTGAAGATTGAGCTTTCCAATTTGCAGATGAACAAAGCTTTTTTTTTATTTTTTTTTATTTTTTTTTTGTATTCCATGTCCGGCTCGTATGAGAGCTAACACACAAACGGCACAGCAAGGGCGGCATGAGACAAGAGTGCGCGGTGGAAGGACAAAACGTGGGAACAGACATTAGGTGATCTGTGGAAGGAGAGGGATGGGGATGGGACGGAAACATAGGGGAAGCAGAAGATGGACGTTACAGGGATTTCAGGAAGGAAAGCAGGGATTGAAGAAGTGGCTTGGGTGGGATTATCGGGGGTAGAAAAAGATCGGGATTTGTGATGGGGGGATGATAAAGGGTGGTGGTGAACAGCTGTTTTGAAAGGCCTTGGAGGCGAAGAATCGGAAGATAGGAGTGAGGGAGTTATTCCAAAAGGCCGGGAAAAAGAGGAATGAAGGAGTTGGAAGTAGAGCAGTGGTGTTCGTGATTTTGCGTGTTTTACCAGAAGGGGTTGTTGGCGGACCTTGAGCGCCCTGTGCAAATGTTGGTGGGACAAATGGCAGGAGAGCGGAGGGGCAAGGCTGGAGAGGAGTCGCGTAGAAGACAGAAAGGACCCACCGACCAACCTGTGGTATTGGAGTGAGAGGCCCAAGACTCAGCTTATTGGGGAGATTGCCGATGGATCTAAATGCCCTGGTTTCGACAGCGTGAAGCGAGAAAGGTGGGAGGCAGGAGCACCAGGCCCAGAGGGGTGAGCATACTCCATCAGCCACGGACAAAAAAAGCTTGGAGTAGTGGATAGCAGAGGGGTGGTGATCAGATTCAGGAAAGTATTCATACTTGCATAGATTGCCAGATGTAATTTAACTTGAGCAAGTGTTAAGGTGTGGGATTGGAAAGAACACTTGAAAATAAGATTGCATGATGTAAGGGTAATTTTGAAGGTGTGGTCACAAGGAGAATGATCTGGGGGTGGATAAAATATATGGAGGTAAGCAGGCAGCTAAAGGTAAAAGCAAATAGGAGGTTTCAGAGAGCGGGGATCAATTATAAATCAAAAGAGGTGTTCACATTGTACAGGGATTTAGTGAGCGCCACATCTAGACATATTGTTGGCAGTTTTGTCACCAAACTCAGGAAGGACATAGATGCAAAGAGGCGTTCAGCGTTAGGGCTACGAGATAATTCCGGGCCAAGCTCGACTCAGCATGAGAGCAGCTGAAGGAGACGGCTGTATATCACTAGGAATGAGGTGGTTATAGGAAGATATGATAGAGATGTTTAAGATATGAAAGGTTTAAAGATAAAAATAATGCTGCAGATGAATTATTCAACAGAGTAGACAGTTGATAGGACCAGGCGGCCATAGCCTTGAGAGTAAAGAAGTAGAGAGTTAAGATGCGTGGTCAGCAAGCAGGACTTTCACCAGAGAGTAGTTATGCAGGAATGGTCTCCCTGGAAAGGTAGTGGCAGCAGAATAAGTAGATAAGTTTAAAATTAGAATTAGATAGTTACCTGGAAGTTATGGGAAACGAGAAGATATGGGGATGTTAAGACTTTTCTTGTAGTTTGACATTGATGTGTGATTGTGGTGCATGTGATGTGGAGTGCTGTTGGTGGGGCGTCTTTCAAGGGGCGTTGTGTGGTTGATGTGGTTTTAACCAACCCGATTTTTCCCCTTGAGGGCCGAAAAATAAAACCAACCACACATGCACACAATCACCCATCAATGCTCAAACTACAGAAAAGTCTTAACATCCCCATACTCTTCTGTTTCCATAACTTCCAGGTAACTATCTAATTCTAATTTAAACTTATCTACTTATTCTGCTGCCACTACCTTTCCAGGGAGACCATTCCATGCATTAACTACTCTCTGAGTGAAAGTCTCTGCCTACACATCTTAACTCTCCTCTTCTTTACTCCAGGCTATGGCCCTGGTCCTATCACTGTCTACTCTGTTGAATAATTCATCTGCACTTATTTTTATCTTACCTTTCATTATCTTAAACATCTCTATCATATCTTTCTCATAACCACCTCATTCTAGTGAATACAGCCGTCTCCTTCAGCTGCTCCTCATAGCTGAGTCGAGCTTGGCCCGGAATTAATTCGTAGCCCTACGCTGAACCCTCTCTTGGCATCTATGTCCTTCCGAGTTGTGGTGACAAAATGCACACAATATTCTAGATGTGGCCCTCACTAAATCCCTGTACAATGTTAACACCTCTTTTGATTATAATTGATCCCCCTCCTGAAACCCTATTTGCTTTACCTTTAGCTGCCTGCTATACCATATATTTTACCACCCCCAGATCATTCTCCTGTGTGACACACTTCAAAATTATCCTTACATCATGCAATCTATTTTCAGTGTTCTTTCCAATCCCAACACCTTACACTTGCTCAAGTTAAATTACATCTGCAATCTATGCAAGTATGAATACTTCCTGAATCTGATCACCCACCCCTCTGCTATCCACCTTACTCCAAGCTTTTGTCCGTAGCCTGATGGAGTACTGCTCTCCCCTCTGGGCTGGTGCTCCTGCCTCCCACCTTTCTCGGCTTCACGCTGTCGAAACCAGGGCATTTAGGATCATCGGCATCTCCCGCAATGAAGCTGAGTCTTTGGGCCTCTCACTCAATCACCGCAGGTTGGTCGTGGTCTTTCTGTCTTCTACCGACTCCTCTCCAGCCTTGCCCCCTGCTCTCTCTGCCATTTGTCCCCACCACATTTGCACAGGGCGCTCAAGGTCCGCCAACACCCCCTTCTGGTAAAACTACACAAATCACGAACCACTGCTCACTTCACTCCTTCATTCCTCTTTTTTCCCGCCTTTGGAATAAACTCCTCACTCTATTCTTTCCCATTCTTCCCTCCAGGCTTTCAAAACAGCTGTTCACCACCACTCTTATCATCCCCCATCCAAATCCTCGATCTTTTCTACCCCGATAATCCACCCAAGCCCACTTCCTTCAATTCCCCTGCTTTCCTTCCTGAAAGTCCCTGTAATGTCCATCTTCTCTTCCCCATGTTCCCCGTCCCATCCCATCCCTCTCCCTTCCACAGATCACCTAATGTCTGTCCCCACTGTTTTGTCCTTCCACCCCGCCCCTCTTGTCTCATGCCCCTTGCTGTGCGTTGTGTGTTAGCTCTCATACGAGCCTGGACATGGTATACAAAAAAAAATAAAAAAAAAATAAAAAAAAAGCTTTGTGTCATCTGCAAATTTGGAAAGCTCAATCTTACACCCATTATCGAAATCGTTGATGTAAATAATGAACTGTAATGGTCTGAGTACTGATCGCTGAGGTACCCCGCTACTTCCACCCTCCCACTCACAGCCACTCTTTGCTTCCTACCACGAAGCCAATTTGCAATCCAATTAGCACCGTGGACAGCCACTATCAATGTTTCATTTTTTTCCCTTTAATCCAATATGGCTGCCATACCATGTGACCCATGATAGACTTGTCAATAAAATATTCTCCATGGAGAGTCCCTCCCATTTACAATTTTGCATCAATTGGCCAAGGGGTTGCAGAGAGCCATTTTTAAAGCAAAAATATGTAGATGTGGACACACAGCCAATGCAATACCCTCTCATCCCCTTCAGGGCAACACTGAAAATGGACAGACAAAATGTTTGAATACAGCAATCTATTTTGTGTAAGTACAAACAATGCAAGCTTATAGATATATGTTCAGGGTCAACAATGTTCAGGGCTTCATCCCATAGATGAGCTAGATTTTCTTAGTGCAAAAATAAACCAAAGAAACCATGCATTAATGATGTCTTATGGACATAAGAAAGTGAGAGGTGGAGGGAATGCATCTGCAAATGAAGGAAGGAAGGGGGGTTTGGGGGAAGGAAAGATAAAAAAAAACCCACCTTTATGTATGTAAAATATTTAGATGGTCCTGATAAGGGGTTAGCTTCCAGAGCAAATACATATGACGAGAAATGTGTGTAAGGGAGGTAGTAAAGCATTCCAAGGCACTGGGTAAGCAGCCATTCTCTGGCCTGAACTCGGGTTCATTGGAAAAGCAAAATGAAAAAAAAAACAAAAGCGAAATACCTTTTGATAATACAAGAGCCAAACATATTTTTTGCACAACTTGTACCAGGAAATGGACTTTATCACATCACTAGCTCCAAATCTTACTGGACTTCATCCCATGGGTGCTGAGCTAGATTTTCTTAGTACAAAAAGAAACCAAAGCCCTCCCTTTTCTTGAATAAACTAAACAATGCACATAATTTCACACTGAGGAAACAAACATGACATTGAAAAATAAATATCTCAGGAGTCGTTTAACCATTTGAGCTTCCTGCAATGTTTTTAAAGCACTCTTGTTTACAGGTAGTACCAGCACAGTTATGGACCCAGAATAAATGAACAAGCAGCCATGAGATGAAGATTACGCTTGTTACAAACTTTAATACACTGAAGGGACAACTCAAGCATCCCATCAGGGTGTCGGACTTCATTTGCAGGGCAGAGCTAGACGGCAGAATAGACACACAATAGCAACTGCATACCAATTTGGCAGCACCGGCCCGATTGTTTAGTCTTTAATGAAAAACTAAAATCAGACTTCAAAAAAATGTTCCTGAATATTTTAACTTTGCCATTAAGCATCCTGTGAATCATGTGCCATTAAGCAGCAAAAAACATTTTCCAAGTAATTTTGATAGAACCAGCTGTTTGTCACCTTCGTGCGGCGACGAATGGTTGCGCAAAAGCGCATGTTTCATAGATGATTGCAAACCTTACAAATAAACACCTGGCTGGTTCTACAGCACGACCGAGAAATTCACAAAGCACAATCGGCTGTCTCATTGTGTGCATTTTGTCAAAAGGATGCAAAATGAAAAGTTAGTGATACAATACAGTAATTCATATTCTATTTATTTATTTATTTAATTTTCGCTTTTCTTTCCCTTTAATGGAAAAGCTGAACAACAAAGTCCGGTGCCCACTGAAGGGCACTGTTGAACACAGCAAGAGCAGCCGCACCCAGGGTGCCTGCAATCCCCCACACAGCAAGCTTCAGCAAGCGATTTGTGCCCCGTCGCAGAGCTGTGCCAGAAGTGGCTGCCGGAGTCTCCACCTTCGGACTGGTTCTACGTCTCCGGAGCACGGTGTCAGGCCGCTGCTGTAGAGAGGCCAACTCAAAGTCTTTGAAAGTGGAGATGGCCATGCTGCAGGGAACAGGCAAAGTCCACACATTATATAACTACTTTGAAAAGTATTTCATTTTCCTTGACGGATGCTATGTTCTGTACTCTTTCCAAGCTGAAGACCATGAAAGTCAACATCATTGCATTTGGATCAACATAAACCCTTTGAACTGTACATGCACATTTGGCCAGTTTGGACTTCGAATCATTACCACTGTCAAAATACCACGAGCTTCATCGGATAATCCAACTTGTTATATATATATATATATACGCACACACAAGAAAAAGAAAAGAAAAAAAATGTAAAAACAAAGCGATGAAATCTCAAAAACAACCAAACAAGGTAGGAATGACCACGTTACGATGCCACAATACGACACCAAAATCCTCTTATGGATTACCATCACTATCTTTTGACATTTTCCATTTGTTGTAGGATTGTGATGGAACAACGTCAAAAGATATTTACCCATTTGAGTGGACCGGTGATACGGGAGAAACCATTGTTGATTTACCAATATTTCCATGAGGCACCAGGGTCTGAAGGCTCCAGTTCAACCATGGCAGACGCTGAAGAGACGGGATTATATTGGAAGAGGATGCCATCCGACACCTTCCTCTCCAAGCAGGAAAGATCTACGACTCTGGGTCAAGGTGGCGAAGGATAGTTTTACCCCTCTTCTACATGGCGATGCAGCAGGTGACTTCATCGTGCTCCTAATGATCGAACAGCCATCGCAAGTTCTACATCCACATCTTTCTAACCTCCGCCCTCCAACAACATCACCACCCCGAGCTAAGTCTTCTCTAGTTACGGCAGAGGACAGTACGAACGAGCATGTAATATGTTTACCTGGCTATTTTGTGATAAATTTAAAAGGTAAAAGTATTGTCTTTGTTTCTTTTATTTACATGTTTATTTCAAGTGTAATGTGTTTATTCGGTAGCAGTGGTGATGCACCGTAATCATAGCCAGTTGAAAGCATGAAATTATGCCACCACGAAGTTAAAAATAAAAAATAATGTTTTTCTGCCTGCCGCCCACCTTCCTCTCTACATTTCCTGGAAGCCCAGAAACCAAACCCCCCTTTTCCCATTGGCGTGTGTGTGTGTGTGTTTATATATACATATACACATTGTAAGCAATAATGAACCGTGCTTCCCCATTGTCTCGGTCGCTCACTTGCATTTGATTTTCATTTATTTATATTTTCATTTACAGATGCTCTCCAACGGTTCTGTGATTTTTCCTGGTGGATAGGCTTCGATGTCCATCAGCACGTAAAATTTTTACATTCTACGTCACCCGGAACGTACCGATCTTTAATGTCAGTGGTTTGAGATTTTTTTTTAAATCCCACTGGGCTTGTATCATGAGAACACCCCAAATAAACTCCAATTAATGTAGTCATAGTGTGAAAGCAGATTTAAAATTTTTGTGAAAGCAAAAAAAATAATTAAAATCAATCAATGTATCATACTCTTTACATGCAGAGCGTCGGTGCTGTTGAAGCAGGTTCGTGACGAGGAATATGTTGGATGGCTTTCCTTTGTATTCCCAGCAGTCAGACAGAGCAGGAATTTGTAATTTGTTCAAGGTGCTGGTGATAGTTCGGCTACTCTTCGTGAAGGACACCGTGGGATCTTTAATGTCCACTAACTAATGCTAACAGCTTGGTGTAGTGGCCATATTGGATTGAAAATAAAAACGTTTAAAAAAACCAAAAAAAACCCAACTAATCTTCTCCAGAACCGCTTAACAGATCGATGTGAAACTTCAAACATATGACTGACCCGTCATGGGGAATATAGTTTGAATTTTTTTTCCATATTCACCTTCATTGATGCAATTTAGCCTTCATATGCACAAAAATCCGTCCATAAGGACCATACTCTGTACAGAGCATTGATGCTGCCAAAGCAGTCTCCTGGGCTATTGGGCACGATCCTGAACGGGTCGCCACTCCGGCGCAGGAACTTGAATGGCTCAATCATCCCAGCAAGCTGGTACTCATTTTGCTGACCGTGTCAATTCAACGGCCAAGTGGGATTTGAACTCAGGACCCCAAGCCCACCACTCTAACCATTAAGCCAACACCAGGCATATGTGCACAAAAGTGGTCATTCAATATCCTAACAAATCAATCAATAAAGCTATGGATAATGCAATGCATGTGACACAATAGGGTGCATGGATGATGTGGGTATGTGGGACATAATGGTGGCGTGTTCAGTTAAAGATGTTATTTTTGTTCAGAAGGAGCACGTGAGGCGAGACTATGCGCTCTACAGAGGGCCATTCCAGTTATTAGCCGATTTGGAATTCCAGATAAGGTATTGTCATCATGCACAGTCTGTCCGTCCATCCGTTCGTCTGTCTCCTAGTTCAACTTCGCCGGCCAGAGCTCGGCCGATCCGGCTGAAATTTGGCAGCAACGTTCCGCTCCTGACTGGTAGCAGGGATTGCAAAGCTGGTTCTGACCACGTGACCAAGTGGGTCAAAATGGTCGACTTTTACATTTCTTCAAAATCTTCTCCAGACCCACTAGTCAGAATGCTACCAAATTTGGGTTACAACATTAGGCCAGGGCCCAGATAAGCTGCAGGTGCAGTGGTCCTATTTTTGTTGTTTTCTGTTCACAAAAATTACATTTAAATATATTTTTTTCAAAACGAAAAACCTTATGGTCATTGCCACTGACTTGTAAAATCTATGAATACTGTCCAGATAAGGCCATTCATAGTTGGTTGAACAATTGCAAGGGAATGCGGCACCCACATCACAAGACTCCTGTTCAACCAACTACGAGCAATGCCAAAGCCCAGTGAGTCGGTTCGTCTCGGTAAGTAAATCCATCCATTGGGACCATACTCTGTGCAGAGCGCTGGTGCTGCCTAAGCAGACTCCTTGGCTATTGGGTACAATCCTGGATGAGTTCACCACTCCGACACAGGATACCAGCAAGCTGGCACTCATTTTGCTGATGTCGGAAGGATGACAGACAGAGTCCAACCCACCTGGTATTAATTCAAGAGCTGAGGGGGATTTGAACTCAGGATCCTAGGATCCCAAGCCCACCACCCTAACCATCAAGCCAACACCAGGCATGGTAAGTACAGCTATGAGGAAAAATATTGTGGACACATTGGGCAACTGAAGAGAGATCCGGGCAACCAAAATATGCAATAGTGCCTGCCTGCAGGGCAACTACAATGTCGAAAATTTTGCGAGCCCTGGGATGGATTGTGAAATGGTTGCCGAGCAGCAAGCAAGCAGGGTGAATCAGAAGGTTGGAAATTGTGGAATAAGAATGCATTATGAAGTCCTACATGTTAGGAGAGTAGCAATATGAAGTTAGACAGGAAGGAAAGAATGGGAATGGGAGGGAGGAAAAGTGGATATGTCAGGCAAGAGTGTAAACAGGAATGTAAAAAGTAGATGGAAGAAACTAAGAGCAAATTTGGAGGGAAGAAATGAAAGGGGATTTTTATATTTTCAACATTGATAAAGGGGGAAGGGATAAGTAAGAATGGAACAGAAGGAAATGACAGAGGGGGTTGGGGAATAGCAAATCGGATTCATGTGAGAAAAAAAAAAAATGGAGCAGTTGAGTGGTGTGGAAAAAATAAAGAAGGGGAGGCCTGTAAAGACCAGAGAAGTACAGAAAGCAAGCAAAGTTGAGTGGAGTGGAACAAAAACTTATCGTTGCATCGTCCCATTTCAGTTTTAGACACATTGGTAAAAACCTGACAAGCATCAAGAATACACCTACCGTTCCTCTTCCTGCAATGAGACGACCTTGGCGAGCTCCGATGGAGGAAACTGCACAAAGAGATCACCAGCACGGCTCACCAATGACTCGTATGGTAGATCGCCAGGGATTTGGGACAAGAGATGGTGTACACTGGGCATGTCGCAGTCACAGCTCAGAACTTCATCTTCACGGTGCAGCACCACCTGCAAAAGGTGCAATAAAAATCAATAAATTAAAACGGAAAGCCAAATGACAATATTTTAGAGAAAAATTATGTTTTTTAGTCCTCCAATGCAAATTGAAATTTCACGAGTTAAGGATTTATGAAGCAAGGAGGGAATGTCTGAGAAGCATGTTGTAAGGGTAAAGTAGGACTGAAATGATTCAGGGAGAAAGAGGGGAATCTGGGATGGGAGAAGGAATAGGGGGTAAAAGGATTTGTGGCACTTTACCGGCACCTTCCTGATGATGCCTGTGTAAGGAGAGTACAGTTCATCGGTTGGACCTGTTAAAAGTTTACACGAAGGTACGCAACAGCACGATCTCACCACAGCAGCAAAGTAGATAGGCATAAGTGGATGGCAGGCCAGGAAGAAGTCGTAGAGCCGAACCACATGCCGGTAATCAGAAAGTACATGCCCATACCAGGTAATGAGCCAACTGAGAGCAAATATTGTGCCCACCTCAGACCTGTCAGAGAAAGTATAGCTGTCAGAACCACTGGCAAATATAATTTAGAGCAACTGCAAAAGAAAGACTTAAAACGGGGCAGGAATTGTCATGCTCTCGCTGCAAGAACTCGAATATAGAAAGACGAAGCCGCACCGGGCCCACCGGCACCCAAACTCGCCCGCAGTCCATTGAATGTGCACGTGCGCGCACACACAACCCTTGTGGTACTTATTGCTTAATGTTGTAACTGTTCGTCAAATCGTCTAGTATTTTCCGAATGCACAACAGGGGTGATCAATTTAATAATTACCCTCGCCAGAGGGAAGGGTATTGCATTTGGGTCTGTTTGTCTGTCAGTTTGTCCGCACAGAACTTGAGCGTTTTTCTCTGCAACCACTTACCGGATTGAGACAAACTGAAATTTATTTTAATCCCACTCTGAATTAAATTGAATAACAATAAACGCCGTGAGTCAGGGTCAAGTGTCTGATCAAAGCGGGGTTGCATCAAGGCAGAACGTCTTGGTACCCAGTTATCACTGCCAACAGTTATAACGTGGCAGTTCTCATTATGTCTATTCTTAATGATGCAACACACCAGCACAGAACCACCACACAAAATACATGACGCAAAACGAAACAAACTCTACACAAAATAAGTCCTGGCGAGGGTCTGCAATCTCCGATTGCTCTTTTTCTTGTTATTCGTTTGTTTTGTTTTCATACAGGGATTGGGAAGCAAGAGAGGTGCACATAACTCTTTACCTCCACCAATGACGGTGGACGGAGGTTATGTATTCACCTCTGTTTGTGTGTTTGTGAGCAGGACATCTCAAAGTTGTGGTTGGGTGAGGATGAAACTTGCTTAACAGGTTGGTGTGTGACAAGGACGAATTGATCAGATTTTGGGAAGATCTGGATATGAGAATATTTCAAGTGATTCTTCACCATTGAGATAATAATAAATAATTGGAACCATACTCTGCACAGAGAGTGTCGGTGCTGCCGAAGCAGTTTCCTGGGCTATTGGGCACAATCCTGGACGGGTCGCCACTCCAACGCAGGATACTCGAACGGCTCAATTATCCCAGCAAGCCGGTACTCAATTTGCAGACCTCGGAAGGATGACAGGCTGAGTCAACCCCCTGGTGTATTAATTCAGCAGCCAACGGGGCTTGAACTCAGGACCCTAGGATCCCAAGCCGCCACCCTAAGCGCTAAGCCAAAACCAGGCTCTTCACCATTGAGAGATCGGGCCAAAAACGATAAATAGCATGACACTGTACTGCATTTCAAAATGTGGACACATTATGATAAAACTTTGTGGAGGAGTTTGTTAGATTTTGATTAGATTTTTAATTAGATTTTAAAGCCAATTAGATTTTGGTTCAGGTTGGGATGCAGATCCGGCTGATCAAGCGGGCTACAAAACGTAAAACTGTTCAGCCTGGCGGAGGTATGCACTCCACAGAGTGCCATTCTAGTCCCATACTGTGTCATAATAATGATTGCTTCCTTGAAGTTTGACTTCAATGTCCTCAATTTTTGAAGTATTTTGATGCTAGTACTTTACAGTTTGCATTCATAGAGAACATATAAAAGCTCCACTCTTAATCAGACAAAACATCAATCAAATGTTAATCCTGGCTCAGGACTTGTTCAAATCTGCATGCTATTGTGATAGGGTAATTTGTAACTGTTCAGCAGAGGTTCATACCACACGATCTGTGGTGCCAAGACCCATTGAGCCACATGATCGATCGAGCTCCCCACCTTTGCATGAAGTCAAAGAGCTTTGGATTGGCACGTTCCAGGATTGGCATCAGGTAGCTCAGGATATGCTTTGTGCTGTCCATAGTGGGGTCCATGAAGTCACTGCACATGGATTTGCACCTCAATGAAGCAGAAAGGTAAATAGACTCTGCCTGAAATAAGACTTTCTTATGCTGAAGACAGCAATAATTTCCTCACCGCAGGTGGTGTGTGGAGAGTTTTTCTGCCATGGCAGCGGTCATAGGAGCACCCACAACAAGCAGAAAGGTAACAACAACATCATGGTAGCCTTGATAGTAGTGCAACTGTGGGTTGCGATCAAGGACATGCAAGATGACATCCATGAGTTGCTCCTGCAGTTTGGTGCGCTGTTCTTCTTCCATCGCTGCAAAGCACACACTCCACATTTGAACATCTGAATGGCTCCAATTATGTTTGCCGAATAATTAATTCATTTCACTCAACCTATCCACACACTTTGCCATGGGTGTATTCCTAATAAGTTTTTCCTAACACTTCGCTCCCAAATAGTATGCCTATACATCCCAATGATTTGCCACCAAACACCTGTCCGCTGTGACGGCGCTTACCGGTGGATACGATGCAATGCTAAGTCACAGTTTGTCCTTCCTAATGCTCTGCCGACAATTTGTCTGTCCTTCCATCCATCCCAACGTTCCACCGCCACCGCCAGTCTCTGTCTGTCTGTCTGTCTGTCTCTCATCCGTCCCAACGCTATGTTGTCGCACACTGGTCCATCCATCTACTCTGTGAAAACTCACCTGTCCCAAAGCTCTCCCAAGCACATGCATGGCTATCTGTCCTAGTGTTATGACACACAACTAGAATTTTTACTTTAGTAAATATATAACATGTACAGCCCTGCTAAAGGATGAACAAAGGAGATTCGTTTTACAGAAAGAATATATGGACACTCGTGGAAGTATTTCCTCTAAAGAAAATAAAATCTTATTCCCAAAATTGCAAACACAAAGCCTCAACATGGGATCTGTCACTCACTCTCCCATGGAATATAAAATACAACTACATGGTTACATACAATATATAAGCATATAATGTGGATAAATCAAAGAAAGCAAAATCCATTCATAACTTCCCCTCCTGCAAAGCTGAACTCTCACCTGGAGGGAATCTGCGCATGGACCTTTTAACATCCAACTCCACCTGCACATAATCTTTGCTCAATTCCCGTAAGCCTCTCCCTGTGCAGAATAATAAGGACAAAGTGAAGTTCCATCAATGGTACACACAACTACAAAAGTCTTCCTTGGCATAAATACTGAGGAGTGGAAAATTGGATCCAAATAAGTGGATTCCGAGCAGTTTCTATGACCTATACCCTGTTTGCAATCGCAATACCCTATTGCATCACCAGAATGCTCCGACACCCTCGATGCCCCTCCTTTTGTAGCATAAACAGCTTAGGTAGTTCCATGCCGAGGCAGTTCTACAAGCATCTCGATATGATACTGATGTTGGGATTGCAGCATACACTGTTGTACCTCACAAGCTTCATCACCGATATAAAAAAAACAATAGATCAAGTAAATGCAGAGAGAAAGACCTTGATAAAGAATGAAAAAAAACATCAGAATAAGTTTTTCCTCCTCGTAGCTCCACTAATAAGTGTGTGTGTGTGTGTGTGTGCGTGTGTGTGTGTGTGTGTGCGTGTGCGTGTGCGTGTGCGTGTGTCCCCTCCGTAACTCCAAAATCATGAAACCTAAGACAGACCTGAAACTCTGCGTGCACACTGTCGTGTTCAGGCCAATTAACACCAGTCTGGACAGATAGCCAAACGGTTTTAACACGGATGTGAACAGCCAAAATTCTTGGCAGTTACGACGCACGTGGGATGGAAGCAGGGAAGGTGCTTTACCAGAACGGAAGCACACAGGTTTATCCTCGAACCCACAACGAATAAACAAACACACAAAAAATTGACAATTATTTAATTAACACAAATCAAAAGAACGACAATGAAAATAATTCAAAGCGGGAGGTAATGAAAAGTGAGGTAAACCAAATCCTAATTTCAGACGTCTCCATTCAGTCACAAAAATTGACAAGGGGAAAGATAAAAATT
>CM068959.1:121742064-121770845 GCA_035128595.1 Eptatretus atami
GCTGAAAATCCAGAAACAACAACTCAAAACAAGGAAGCGATAACGAGGCAGAAGACGGAGGACACGTACTATCCCAGGTAGGCCCGACTGGGATCGAGATACGAACCAAGTGATTCAACGCAACACGACACGATTGGGGACAGATATTAGCTATTTATACACGTTAACATGGCATTTGTCCGAGGTTTCAAGGAAAAACCTTTTGGTGAGAGGATATTATTCGTGTTAATATTGCTTTGTAATAACAGTAATATTATCGTGTAAGCATTGACTAGGTGTATTAGTCATAGAGGGTACCCTTGGAGAAAAATCGCCACACGGGGTATCCACCTGAACATGGACCTCGCCTCAGGTCATCCCTCCATCGGGACCATACTCTGTGCAGAGCGTCGGTGCTGCCGAAGCAGTCTCCTGGGCTATTGGACACAATCCTGGACAAGTCGCCACTCCGACGCGAGATACTCGAATGGCTCGATCATCACCAGCAAGCTGGTACTCAATTTGCCGATCTCGGAAGGATGACAGGCAGAGTCGACCCCACCTGGTATTAATTCAACGCCAAGCGTGATTTGAACTCAGGACCCTCAGATCCCAAGCCCATCGCCACACCATTCAACGAACACCAGGCATGCCCAAGGTGGAGGGGACCAAATAAAGTCGCTACAAACCTCCATCGTTTGACCCTTAGTCCTCGAGTCGAGTTGGTTGAGATTGCAAGTATTTAGTGTGATAATGTGATTCATGATAAACCTTGTTATAAAGGAGCGTACACAGAGTGATGGTGCACGTCCTTATTCGTATATATGTCTCTTTTGGTATAAGTATGAACGTTCATTTTGTGTGTGCACGTGCATACGTAATAAATAGATAGCCTTTAATATTTTCCCACCCCCCCCACCATCCCGTTTTCTCAATACATTCGCTACTGAAGGTGGACTGTACTCCATTACCAGCGATGGAACGGTGGAAAAAAATTGCAACCACATCAAATGTACACAAAATGATCCGTTTACAACGATGATGTCGTGACGTAATATGGTGTTGCGAATCTGGAAGCTTACTGCACTCAACATTCAGGTCCCCGCAGCTCAGTTATATTGGTAAGTGTGTGTTTCGAGTTAGAATCCATCCCCTGGGTCTAATGGGAATTAAATGTACATGCGCTGTGAGTTATTTTTATATTTAGGATTTTTACATCCACAACACCTTCGCTCTCACAGCAACAACACTCTGCTCGTGGCATTCTCCCAGCGCTCGCCAGCAAGTGCGTGCGTGGGCGGGGTTGACATGGGCATGGCGTCCCTCTTTAGCCAATCGGCAAGGAGCGGGCGTCTCACCCACCCCGTTTCCGGCTCAACACGATCGCCATTAAGCACGCGGCCAGAGGTGAGGAGGTGGGCGGAGCCACAAACGCCTCCGCTCGGGACTCCGCCCAGAAGGGTGGGAGTTGCCCCGCCTCCCGTGGGCCTGTCCAATGGGGGCGGCCAAGGAATCGCACGATGGGTCCAACCAATGAAGAGGCGAGTGGTCAGGAGAAGAGGCCCCTCCCTCCGAGAGAGAAAAGTGTGGTGATTTTGGACGAACAAGAGGAGATTGATCTCGTCCTGTCGCCGGCGTCTGCTCTCATCTCGTCCTGTCGCCGGCGTCTGCTCTGATCTCGTCGCTGGCGTCTGGTCTCATCCCGCCGCTGGTCTGGTCTGATCTTGTCGCTGGCTCTCGTCTCGTCGTGTGCCGGAGGAGCGTGCTGGAGCCTGGCGCAGTCTCCGTACCCGGTGTTTGTAGCGGCATCGAGCTGCGGGTTCAAGTCCCGCCGAATCGGATCGACAAGGGCCGCACGAGGCGGGAAGGTCCCTTTTCTTTTGGGGTATTTGTGTGTGCGCGTGTGTGTCTGGGGCCCTGTCTATAAGTAGAATTGTTCAGTGCTTTTGCTGTACATTATTTGCATCCTTTATAGTCGGTTTAACTCTGCCCTTTATGTGTTCCTTCCCCACCTATTATAAATACCCCTATTGTTGAATGTTTCAGCTCGTCTTTGTCCTTTCCTTCATTGGTTTAGCACGGTGCACGTTGGGTGATTAAAAAGGCCGTTGCCGCCGTATTTGTAAATTTGGACCGATGGGACCTCGGTAACCATCCGCTCGGGTTACACACGGGTCGAGCACGTATACGGCTCGTGCCATCGAGGGTGTGAATCCTCGGTAGCTCGCCACGTGGGCCTCTAGGTATTTTGAAGTTTGGCAAATAACCCTGTGCCCACGCTGTTGATTTATTGACGATTCACGGTCCTGTAGGGGACCCGTACCTTCGGAGTTATCCGAGGGTGACGATCTAGATTCCGGGTGTTCGGTGGAGCTGACCCTACTGCTCCACCTAGCGGTCGTGCTCGCAGCCGACACCCGGCTCACAACAATACGTCTTTAAAAGCCTCTCCGTTTATTGTGGAACGTTTTCATTCATAACTAACCAGAACTGCACTCACTGGAACGCATACCTCCGCCATGTTTTGTATCTCACTGATGGGCTCTATCTGGATCCAGACCTGAACCAAAGTCTAATCGGTTTGTTCTTGTCACCGAGACAACTCGTCCACAACTTTTTAAGACAGCGTGTTATTCATCGTTTTTAGCCCTGTCTCTCAAACGTGAAAAACATTTTATAAACTCGAGTATCCAGATCCAGATCTTCTCCAGAATCGTATCATTTTGTCCTCGTCACACACCCAACCTGACACCAAGTTTTGTCCGAATCTGTCCATGTTTTGATATATCCTGCTCACAGGCAAAGCCATTGAGCAGTAAAGCGTGAGGATCACAGTGTAGAGTAGTAAGCAGTGAACACTGTAGAGAGTGACAGTGAGAGAGTGTCACCGTGAGAGAGTAATACAGTGGAGTGTGAACCAGTGGAGAGTGAACTGTGAGGAGTGTGAACCAGTAGAGAGTGGAGACAAGGAGTGTGAACAGTGAGAGAGTGAGCTAGACAGTGAGAGAGTAAGCAGTGAAGTGACAAGGTGAGAGTGACAACAGTGAGTGACACAGTGGAGATGACACATTGTGAAGTGAACAATGAGAGAGTCACAAGAGAGAGTAGCCAGTGAGAGAGTCAGCCAGTGAAGAGTCAGCCATTGAGAGTGTGACAAGTGAAGAGTGACAGTGAGAGAGTGACAGTGAGAGAGTGACACAGTGAGAGAGTGACAGTGAGAGAGTGACACGTGAGAGAGTGACACAGTGAGAGAGTAAGCAGTGAGAGAGTGACCATGAGAGAGTAGCGTGAGAGTGCCATGAGAGAGTAACAAGTGCGAAGGGAACAGTGAGAGTCAGTGAGAGAGTGACGTGAAGAGTGAGAAGATGACAGTGAGAGAGTGACACAGTGAGAGAGTGAGCCAGTGAGAGAGGACACAAGTGAGAGAGTGACACAGTGAGAAGTAAGCAGACATAGTGAGAGAGTAAGCCAGTGAGAGTGAACATGAGAGAGTGACAGCAGTGAGAGAGTGAGCAGTGAGAGTGAGCAGTGAGCGGTGAGAGAGTGAGCGGTGAGACAGACAACAGGGTGAAAACATTACTCGGTCCACCTTTGCGGGAGGTAATTCAGGTCGAATCGACCGGCGTCGAGGCAGAAATGTGTAAGAGAGTCAAATTATCACGTAAGACATCTCACTTTTAGTAACTCATCGAAGGTTTTATTTATTATTTTTGGTATTTTGCGAATCTATTTGTGTAAAGTAGGTTATTATTGTTAAAAATGAAGTCTTTATGGTGGATGGATGCTGGGACATCTTAAAATTGTCTGTGGAGAATATATCTCTACACTCACGGATCACAGGTAAGGTGGCTTTTTTTATTTTTTTATTTTATTTTTTGTATACATGTCGAGGCTCGTATGAGCAAACACACACGAACAGCAAGGGGGATGAGACAAGAGGCGGGATGGAAGGGACAAACAGTGGGGAACAGACAATTAGGTGATCTGTGGAAGGGAGAGGGAGTGGGATGGGGGGAACTGGGAAGAGAAGATGCATTACAGGGACTTTCAGGAAGAAAGCAGGGGAATTGAAGGAAGTGGGCTTGGGTGGATTATCGGGGTAGAAAAGATCGAGGATTTGGATGGGGATGTATAAGAGGTGGTGTGAACAGCTGTTTTGAAAGCCTGGATGGAAGAATGGGAAAGAATAGAGTGGAGTTTTATCCAAAGGCGGGAAAAAAGAGGAATGAAGGAGTGAAGGTGAGCAGTGGTTCGTGATTTTGGTAGTTTACCAGAAGGGGTTGTGTGGGACCTTGAGCGCCCTGTGCAAATGTGGTGGGGACAATGGAGAGAGAGCAGGGGGCAAGGCTGGAGAGGAGACGGTAGAAGACAGAGACAGCCACGACCAATGCGGTGATTGAGTGAGAGGCCCAAAGACTCAGCTTCAGGCGGAGATGCCGTGATCCTAATGCCCTGGTTTCGACAGCGTGAAGCCGAGAAAGGTGGAGGCAGAGCACAGCCAGAGGGGAGACAGTACTCATCAGGCTACGGACAAAAGCTTTGTAAGTGTCAGGAGCTCAGAGGGAGGAAGGACTTGCAACGGAGGATTCCCAGTCGGCGACTGGCTTTTGAGGCGAGGTTGGAAATGTGACTTTCCGGAAGGTCATGGCAGATAGTGAGACGAGGCTTGAAAGAAAAGACTCTTCCAGAGGATTGTGAGAAAGTGGATGGGGTTTTAAACGGTCCTTCGAGGAGACATAGTGAAGTGTGAGATTTGTCTGGATGAAAGCATGTTCCATGTGTTGGACCAGTTGTGATTTTATCAGATCTGCAGTGAGCGAAGAAGTGCTGCTTGCCGGTCTGAGGGATGACAGATGGTACGGCAGAGGGTGGAGTCATCGGCAAAGAGATATAGAGGATTTTCCAGAGAGTCGGAGAGATCATTGATGAAAACAGAAAAAGAACAGGCCCAGAACGTACCTTGAGGAACTCCAGCCTGCACAGGAGAGGGATGAAGAACTCCATTTAGGGCCACATTGACTGCGACAGGAGGGAAGTCTGCGAGCCATGAGTGGAGATGGCCTTGGATACCATGGGAAGGAGTTTGGTGAGTAGTGCAGGGTGCCAGACTGTGTCAAAAGCACGTGATATGTCCAGGGTACGGCTCGGATTTCCTGTCTGGCATTGAGGACCTCCATCCATTGTAGGGAGAGCAGAAGCAGCATATCCAGGGTAGAGTGACCTGGTCTGAAACCAAATTGATGATCGAAATCAAGCCATTGGAGAAGAGAAGGATTTCATGTCTGAAGCGATGATGGACATTAACCTTGCTGATGATTGGGAGAAGGCTGATTGTCTGTAGTTACAGGGTCTGTTTGACCTTTTTATGCAGGGCAGTGATGTTAGCAGATTTCAGCCAGATGGAGATGACTTGAGCAATGAGAGGGGATGAATAGAACAGAGGAGAGGTGAGCAAGGGCAGAAGAGCAGGCTTTGAGACACGTGGGCTGATGCCGTCTGGACCGGTTGCAGAATCTGAGTCGAGTTTGAAGCAAGCTCTCCATTGTTAGAGAAAAGAGACACAGAGCCAGAGAAGTTGGGTGCGACTGGGTAAGGGGTGTTGAGAAGATGATGTTTACGACACAATTTAGCTGCAAACACGAGTTTAGACATTCAGCTTTATCACGTGCGGTATCAGCAGTGCAGCCATTTGAGGTAGGGAGGGATGGAGGGGAACATACACCAGAAACAGATTTGATTAAACGCACCAGGTTTTGAGGAGGGAGAGAGGTTTGAGAGTTCAGACTTGAGATGAGAAAGATGTTGTTTTCTGCTCTCCTGAGGGTAGATACAACTTGTCCTGAGTTTGTGGAAGGATGAGATTGCACAAGTTGGTCGTTTCTTATGAGGCAAAGGCAGTGTTTCAGAACAACTGCTCGCCACAAACTTCAGTAACCAAGGGCGAGGAGGTAGGAAACTGAAGACGAGGGGATAAATCTGTGCATGAGGTAGAGCAAGTTTCTTTGAAGAATTCCAGGATGAGTTGATGTTTGAGAAAGTAGTGATAGGAGACCAGTCTGTAAGTTTGATAGCTGCTGGAGACCTGCCGTCTGGCTGTGCGTGAATGCAGACTCGGGCGGGGGTGGTTCTCTGATAACAGCCAGAGAGATGTCTTTGACAAGGACGTGGTCAGAAGAACGATTGAGCGGAGGAAGAGCAGCAGATATTGTCAGGGATTTTGTCAAAATCAGATCTAGAAGAGTAGGAATGTGAGTTGAGGTTCGGCGGCGGAATTGACCGATTGAGTCAGTCCAATGAGCTCGAAGCTTTGCTGAGGTACCATGACAGGTGAGAGAGGTACCAATCTAGCCAACTGGCGTGATGACAATTGAAGTCACCACATAAGAGGAAGAGAAGTTTGGATGAGAAGATAGAAGATGGTCCATGTTTTCGGATAGTGAGGTGTAGATGGAGTCATACTGTTCGGGAGGTACAGTAACTATACTTGAGGTGGGAGTGGAGGGAAGGTAGCCAGAGGTATTCCTGGGGTGTGGGGAGTGAAGCATGGAGGAGAGTGAGAATAGAGTCTTTGATGAAGAGACGCAACACTCCACCAGGAGAGCTGAGGTGCTGTCAAACGGAGAGGAGTACGGGAGAGTACTGGGAAGACCGTATAGGAGGAGGAGTATGAGAGAAGTTCGTAATTAGCGTTTGTCAGGACGTCTGTAGGAGAGTATGAAAGTACGATGAGACGAGAGGCCCGGATATATTGTGGTGGAGGTTCGCACTTTGAGATGAAGAGGCTAAGGGGGGAGGAGCTTTGGTGCAGGGGGTAGGGGGGGGAGGGGAGGTAAGCACGAGGATGAGGGGGATTAGAAGGTATTGAATGAGTGTGGGGGATTGGAGATAGCTAGAGGAGGGCGAATGAGGAGGAGAAAAGGCTTGTGGTGCTGGGGGAGGGGGACAAGAGACAGGAAGAAGACAGATGTGAGGAGTAGGAGTGAAGAGTGGAGTGAGAGGGCAGTGGAGGGAGGCAGCTTGGTGGATGAGAGGGGGCAATTTGAGAAGGATGAGTGAGGGGATGAAAGGTGGGAAATGGAGGGGAATTTTGAAAGCACTAGAAGGTGGAGGGAGGCTTGGAGAAAGTGGTGTCTGTTGGAAGTGAGAGTGAGGGGTGGGGGTGAGTTGGCACTGAATGTGGAAAAAAAGAATAGTTGATGGAAAGTGAACATCCATTGCAACTGTGGTTTTTAAAGTTTAGGTCGAGAGGATCGATTTAACACAATTGTTGAGTGGATGCAATGAAGGCGAATTCAGAGAATGGAGAGAAGAGGCGCTGTAAGTATGGTTTTTAGGCAGGATGAAGGAGAGTTCGATGATGAGAGGTCTGTTAAATAGAAAGAGTAGTGCATTATGAAACAGTAAAGAGTACCACATGTGTGAGAGAGGAAGATGAAGCTATTAATAGATCGTTTTTGTTGTTAATATATATGTTTGAGAGAGTTTTCAACAGATTAAGTCATGAAGTGTTGTCGAAAAAATCGAGGAGAAGACGAGGAGGAAGATAAGAGGAAGAAGAAGAAGCAGAATCAGGAGAAGGTTAGCGTGTTGTTGTAGTTGTTGTTGGGTATTTTTATTTTTTTTTTTTTTTTTTTTGAGATAAGAAAAAGAGATTAGTTGGAGAATGAGGGACGTTAGGAAATGGGGAGGATGAAAATTGAAGGTAATGGGAAGGATAGAAATTGAAGGTAATGGGAGAAAAAACAAAACAACAACAGAAAAAAAAGATCGAACCGGTAGGCCTCAAGCCTAGGCCAAGGCCTAGGCCTCAAACACCGGTAAGAAGATGGACAAAAAACTCACAAAATAGCACGATTTTTGAAACAAAACCGAACTAGGAACACACAGTGACATGTAGGTGAGAAAATTAAACAGTTAAACGGGACAAATAACGACCGGAAACTTAACTTTGAGAACGTCAGCAGAGAGCCCTAAGAGACCCTCGTCGCTCCACCCGGACTGGAACCGTCAGCTTCATCACTCAAGCAAGCAGTCCAACGAAACATTTGATATGGAACGGCTGGCTTGGCAAGCGATAGCCAGCCATTGGTAATGAAACACCTGAACATGAATTTTTTGCAAGCAGAGAAAAAGGTATAAAACATGGGAATTCCTCCTGTTTTTTTTTTGCGGTCTCGTCTAAAGCACATCGGCAAAGCGAGTGCAAGAATAAACAGAGTCCTCTTTTTTTGTGGAGTATTGGGCTTAAAAAAAATTGTGCCGAGGGACCTTAAAAAACATTATCCGCCTCTGACAGGCCTGATATCCAAAACTAAATTTCCCTGATTTCCCAATTTTGTTGTGTACCTTCCCCGAATACAGTACATTATCATTTCCAGCAATCTCTGCTTCCCCGCTGTGGTGGTCGGGACGCTCCACTTTCGTGGGCAGTGAACACGACCACCGCAATGAGAAACCACGACATGTCTGGTGTACGGCTGTCCATGAACCGACGATTTAATGACACAGCTCTGTCTTATGAGTTTCCTATTGTTGGAATACTCATTGTAACTGCGATCAACCATTGTGACATCACACTGGACTGTTGCCATGCCCCCTTTCCCTCATTCCTCTTGATATCTCAACCGATGTATAATTATTTGTTTTGCTCCGATTAATCTCTTCCGGTGAAAACTACGTGACCCAAGGTTGATAAACAACATGTCTTTTGTCGTTCAAATCTCTGACACCAATGAGAACAGAATTTAAAAACGTTCATTTTGATAAGTTGGGACACTGATTACTCACATTGCATTGCAGACATGTGTTCCTTTATTGCAGACATGTGTTCATTACTCGCACACCCACTCCCTGCATAAGCGGCAGTGAGGGTCTTGTTACTATCCCTTGTGGGGTATATAACATGGCATTTGTCCAAGGAAAAACCTTTGGACAAATGCCATATTGGTGAGTGGGTGTTATTAGTTTTAATATTGTTTTGTAAGAACATTAATATTATCCTATTATCATTGGTATTGTTTTTAGAAGCGGCCTTGGAAAAACGCCACAATTTGCTATCTGACCATGGATAGACACCTTAACACGGACTTCACCTGAGGTGGAGGAGACCAAATTAAGTCGCTACAACCTCCAGCGTTTGACCCTTAGTCCTAAAGTCATGTTTGGTTGAGATTGGACAAGTATTTTATGACCGAATGGATTGTGGTCAAAAACATGCAGACAGACAGACAGACAGACAGACAGACACCAAACTGTTTATTTTAGTGTGATGACTATATTTATTTTGTGTATTTATTCATGATAAAGGAGCTTACACAGTAAATAATGGTGCACATCCTCATTTGTTTATGTATCTTTGGTGTCAGTGTGAATATTAATTCTGTGTGCACGTGCATACGTAATAAATAGATCGCCTTTAATGGATTCCCACCCACCATCCTGTTTTCTCAATTCATCCTCTTCCGAAGGCAGATGGAGGTCATCGATGGTTTCACCCCAATCTCTTTATTTGTTCCTTGTCAAATCAAAGATTCCTAAGTTTCATGGTGTTCTGTAGTGGAGTCAGGTCAGGTCAGGTATGGGAGCATACGCTGGAGCAGCGCGTTGCTGTGTCCACTTTCCGCCGGTACTCCAGGGGCCTCCGTCTGGCCATCCCCCAGGCAGATGCCTGTTATCACCAACTGCTGATAAATGTGGAGTAGTTTACCATTCATCATGCAAAGACTGTGACCAATTCTACATTGGTGAAACTGGAAGAAATTTGAAACAACGACTAGATGAACATGACAGAGCAATTAGGCTTGGAAAAGTGACCCAGTCAGCCATAGCATGTCATTGCCTGCAATCTGGCCATAAATTTGACTTTGATGGGACCCTTGTCCGAGACACTACATCTAACAAACGACACAGGTTGATTTTAGAAGCGTGGCATGTGAAGAGCGGGATGGTGGCCTAACTGGGGAGACGGTGGACATACCCGTACAGTACACACCTCTGATGCAAATGGAAAAAGTGGATGGTGCAAACGGTTGGATAAGGTGAGCAACAAACACCCAATCCCAAACACCACGTCCACATGTGTACAATACCCAACTAGAACCTCAACAATCGCACAACCAACACCTCATCATGCCCAACCCAGACACGAAACCAGCCGTGTTCTGCCCCGGAAACACCGGCACAAAAACAAGTTTATAAATATATGTATATATATATTATATATATATATATATATATATATATATATATTGTTGCTGTTCTAAGAACCGCATGCCTCCAAGGCAATGGCATCCAACATTAGTGGTCCCTAGACAGTTATTCCATTAATATACATTTAGATCGTCCCTTCCCTTTTGTCTTGCGCTTGGTTTTTCAAACCCGGGGGCGCGACCCCAAGGGGTCGCCGAGCAAATTTCGTGGGTCGCGGACGTCCGCTTGCAGCGAAAAAAAATTGTCTATTCGATCGGTGTTCGCTTTTACGGGATGTAATATAAACGGTTCGTTCAAAGTATGGGAACCGGCGCAACATGACGCTTGGAATGGGATCCAGCCGATGCGCGGGCTCGCTGAAGGGCGGTTCATTTGGCAGAAATTAGTGGTTTGATCCACGGCCTCTCAGACTCAGACTCTGACTCATATCTAACGTTTATTCACGTCTCCACGTACGACTCGAGACCTATTTGTGATGGCAGCACCGGCCACCAGCAAATCTCGAGAACGTCTTACCAGGATAAATTTCTGGACCTTGGATTTTACTACGTGGTGGATAAAAGTGGGGCACAGAGGCCTCAGGTTGTGATTTGCGAAGTGCTTTCTACCGAGTCTATGAAACAAATAAGTTGCAGAGGCATTTGACTACAAAACATGCGCCTTATCAGGATAAGGAGAGAGCGTCTTTGAGAGGAAACTTCTTGCACTCAAGAATACGCGTCTTGACAGAGAGGGTAATGCCATCAGACCAATTCTCGGGCATTAGAGGCCTCGTATCGAGTGTCGCTCCATGTTTCAAGACTAAAACGCCTCACTCCATTGCAGAATAACTCGTGCTGCCATGTGCAAAGGACATGGTATCTCTGATGGTTGGGAGAAGCGGCGAAGAAACTGGCAGTTATACCCCTCTCTGACACAACACCAGCAACGCAGAATTGAAGATATGAGTCTGGACGTAACGGCTCAGGTCGTACAGAAGATCAAGGAATCGCCGTGGCATGCCATACAGTTGGACGAGTCCATGATATCGCATCGTACGCGCAACTCATCGTCTGGGTCCGCTTCATCAAGGCTGATAACTTTGTCGATGAGCCTCTGCTCATCAAACCATTGGAGGCCACCACCAAAGGCGAGGACATTTTTTGGAAAGTAGAGCAGTTTATTGTGACCATGATCTGGACTTCGGAAAGTTGCTCGGTTCTACACAGACGGCCGGCCAGCAATGTTCGGAGTGCGTTCTGGATTCAAGGCTAAATTGCTTGAGGTGGCTCCTCAGACCTCCATGGTACACTGCATGATTCACCGAGAAGCGCTCGCCTCTCGTACTTTGCCAGAACCTTGCAGAGCGTGCTCTCAGAAGTCGTAAAAATGGTGAATCACATCAAATCGAGCACCCTCAACACTAGGTTATTCAGGCTATTCTGCCAGGAGATGGACCGCGACCATAAGAATTTACTATTCTACACTCAAGTCAGATGGTTATCTCGAGGAAACTTCTTCTACGCGTTTACGAGCTCAAAGATGAACTGAATGAGTTCCCCGCACACAAGGGAAAACGGCATGGGTAGCGTTGCTTGAGTCGGACTCTTGGCGTGTCAGAACTGTGCTATCTCGTTGACATCTTTGAACGTCTCAATGTCCTCAACCGCTCCCTCCAAGGCAAAGATCAACCTCATGATTTTTCACGACAAAATGAGCGGATTTCTGGGACTCTAAAATTACGGCAGACAAAGCAATGTTTAAGCCTTTAGCCTTTTCCCCGTCGTGTGAGCATCTAACGACCTGCCAGTACGATGATACTGAGTCGACAGTCTTTCGGGGATAGCACGTCACCTTCGGTCGCTCATTGAACAGTTCGAGCACTATTTCCCTGAGCTGGATGTGCAGTCCTTTTCTGTGTTCGGGGCCCTTTCACGGCTCCACTGGACTCGATTGCTGATGAAGATGATACAGCACAGGAAGAGCTTGTACAGCTCCAGCAGGATTCAGGAGCAGGCTCTTGCGCGGACGAATTCGTTGTCGACATTCTGGGGTAAATGCTGCCGTCGTACCCGACCCTGTCACGGCGCGCCATTAAGGTTTCATGCCATATCCTTCATCATACCTTTGTGAGCAGTCGTTCTCCACCATGGTGGTGATTAAACAAAGTACAGAAATCGCCTAGAAATGGAGCATGATATGATCCTGGCATTGTCATCTACTTCTCCACGAATAGAGAAGTTGTTCTGAAAACAGGCTCATCCTTCTCACTGATATATCTAAATGTCATTCGGACTAAACTCTGAAACATTCAACTGTACTATTTGGATACTGTCGGCTATTCTCCGTTTACTCGTCTATGAAAACTTGACGATGGTAATAAAGTAAAAGTAAATGTTCTTGTGTCTAAAATCTTATCTTATATATTATGAATTGGGTTTGAATCTTTGGTCACCGCGATGTAGAGAGGTTCTGAAATGGTCGCCACTAAAAAAGTTTGAAAACCACTGGTCTAGGGACAACGGACGTGCGTTGCCGGGATGGCTCGTTAGGTCTGTATACACCACCAACTTCATTTCTACTCTTCTTGTCTGCTTATTCCTGAGGGAAATCCGAATTTTGGTCCTCGCCTAGGCCAGCAGGCACTGCCCTCGGACACCCGATCGGCATAGCGCAGCACAGCGCAGAGCTCCCGTTCTCAAGCGATCCCTCCACCCAACTTTTGCGGCAAGTCATAGAGTATGCTCGGCAGCTCAAGATGATCGTCTCAAGCTTCCAATGATCTGAGATGAGATTGCTGGTTGTATTGAAAAGGCATACGAACGAATATCTCTTAAAGAGGCTGCACGGATGTTGTTTTTCACAACACAGAAGCAAATGACCCAATATCGGCGAGAGCGTGGCTGGCAGCTTGGTGCCAATAACTACATTGTCAGAGGCCGATAATAGGAAAACAACAACGATGCCATGTTGTACGGAACACAAGTGTGCAAGATACGGGCGGCGTGTTCTTTCCAACCCATTTCTGGATTTCATTATATCGGCATCTTCTTTTCCCTCCATTTCTCCATCTGATACTCATATCTATATTCTTTTTCATTCCAAACCTCCATGTAATTATTATATCCGATCGTTCCCCTCAATTCCTGACACAGATCGGAGTTGGCCCCGCGCACACGATAACAGAATCGGGCGAACGCGAGCGCTGGCCAACGTGCTTGAAGGCAGACCCGTGCGCCGCTCGCGACACTTTATTATCGTACAGAGCAGGGCATGAATGGCACACATCTTACCGTCTGTGCATGGGTTTGCCATAACATCTTACCTTCGATCCTCGCTGGTGGCCGCGGGTGTTTCCCGTGGACGGGGACGTCTTGCCGCCTCTCTGGCCGGCGAAGCTGCAATCAGGCAGAGGCGTGCTGTGCGGCCGGATCGCTCGGGCTGCATGGTGCATCATGGAGCAGGCATTGATCAGTGCTAATTGGGGGTGCCCGGGCAGGCATGCGGGACCGACGCCACCCTCGGCCGGTCGTCTATGCACGGCCCGGGAGTTCGTGCAAGGCAATTCATGTTGCGGAGTTCGGTGTGGGGCAATTCATATCATGTCGTGGGTTCGGAGCGAGACGATTCCACAGCTTGGGGTCATCTTGCCGGAAGTGGAGTGG
This sequence comes from Eptatretus atami, assembly GCA_035128595.1. Taxonomy (NCBI): domain Eukaryota; kingdom Metazoa; phylum Chordata; class Myxini; order Myxiniformes; family Myxinidae; genus Eptatretus; species Eptatretus atami. The sequence goes on from CM068959.1 coordinate 121,755,897, forward strand.
AGCTGCTTCCGGCCATCGTGGACGGGCCGCGAGGGGGCCGGGGCCAACCAGAGCGTCCGATTCGGGTTACGACACATCGCTTCGGGTCATTTCCCCCGCCCCGCATCACTGGATCTACAAATGGACGGGTCGCAGGGCGGTGGAAGAAGAGTCGTCGTTTCTGCTTGTTCCTGGTGCGTCGTTACTGCTCATCGTTCCTGGGTCGTTTGAGCGTCGTTCCTGCTCATCGTCCTTTCTTCATTCCTGTCGGCTCATCTGCCCGGCTTGGTATTGATAACTCCGCCTTCTTCACCCGCCCTTCTGATCGCCATTGCCTGTGACTCTCGCCTCCATTCTCTGCCCTTCTCCGCCCAACGTCGCTGACTCACCCACCCACCTGGTCCCGCCTACCACTCCGCCCACTCGCTCTCGACTCCGCCTTCTCCACCCAAGTCCTCCATGCTGACGGGCACGTCTATTCTCTGGACCGACGTGAGCTGCACGAAGCAAGAAACAGCGCGCCAGCTGTTAGGGAGGTACCGCCATCGGAGCATCCCAAACGTATTGGTGGCACGATCGGGCAACCATGCAAGGTTTCAGAGACCGTTAGCCTCATGTCCTCTCCTTTTTCTCTTCATTAACTCCTCTCATCGGGTGTGTGTGTGGTGTGTGTGTGTGTGTGTGTGTGTGTGTGTGTGTGTGTGTGTGTGTGTGTCCTGGCGCCTGTCCTCGTAAGTTAAGATTGCAGAAGATTATGATTATTTTGGGTTAAGTCTGCTCTGTGTCTGCTTTCATACGCTGCTTGTTTATTGTCACACCTCACGATTTTTCTATCCCTGCATTACACACACCAATAAAACTATTCACTGCACACATAAGTTTCCTCGCCTGCTTGTAAATAATAATTATTAGAAATGTTCCCAGCTCGTTTTCGTCTTTCTTTCATTGATCCAGCATGGTCCGAATCCTAGCTTGCCGGGGATTTATTCCAACAATCGTTCCTTTTTGCCAACGTCCTTGCAGGTCGCTCGGCTGCATCCGTTCGTAAAGTGATCCGGTTTGGACACGCGTACGAGGGCGTGTTCCCGCTGTCATTAAATCACGTGATTAATTAGGTACCCAGTTCACCCATAGACCGGAGGACCCTAGGTCATGCATTGAGTTGTTGGCGTTCACGGTCGGTTAGCGACCCGCCGCGTCACGGATTATCGTGTGCGACGCCTACAATTTGCGGGAGTCTGGTGGGAGCCGAGATAGCTCCCCCCGGTGGTCTTCTCACCCGACGCCCGGCCCGCACAATATATTATGTTACGGCTGTTGAAAATTCGCAACATCATAAAGGTCCATAGGTGAGTATTCTGAAGTACATGTGTAGTTAGCTCCAAACCCGTGTATAGAGGGAATTAATGTGATTCATTCGGGCTGCCGATACTTTGAGTTAGGGTTTTTCTGTTGCTTTATTTTCGAACCAACCACACTTCAACGTCAACAACGCCAACCAACAACAACGCTACCACGCCACACTCTAACAACGCCAGCCCGCCACCTCACAACCACGCACATCTCAACCACGCTACCTACACCAACGAACGCCATCCTTCAGCGGTTACGTACGACGGTTTGCGCGTTGAAGGCCGTCGAACGGCTTCGCCTCGTCCCCCACAAGCCGCAGGTGGGAGGGAACGAGAGGGAACGCCCCCCTTCTCGAAGCGCCTCGAAGAGGTGAGCCGAGAACGGGGCGTGGCGCGGGCGTATAAGAGGCGGGGGCGGTGAGGCTGCTGTCTTCGTCGTCGATGCTTCTGCCTCTCTTCGTCGTCTTGCTTCTGCTCTCTTCTTCGTCGTTCTCTGCTGCTCCTTCGTCGATTCTCTCTGCTTCGTCGTTGATTCCTTTCGGCCTGCTCGCTTTCCTTGGTCGTTGATTTCCGATTGTCGGCAGAAGGCGTCGAGAGGCCGGTACGGGCAGGCGCGCCGGTAGGCCTCGCCGACCACGCTCGAGCGGGGAGTCACGGCAGAGGACGGTCGCCGAGGACTCAACACCTAAGGAAGTCGACTTCCAATTTCTTTTGTTCTGTGTGAACGTGTGTGTGGCGCCGTGTCTCGTGAATAGAATTGTGTAAGTGGTTCCGTGTGTCGCGTTAGTCGGTTGTAGCTCTGCGTTCTTTTGTTTTATGTGATATATGTGCATTTCTCTTATATAATTGTTGCTGTGAATTCTTGTTGTTTTATGTGTGCTCTATGTGTCGTGTTGTAAATAAAATGCGTCCTTGTTGAATTCTTTCCCCCGTGTCGCTGCGTTCCTTCCTTCGTTGGGTCTCCATCTTGTTCACGTAAAGGTTCGTCGTGCGCGGGCCGCCCGATAATTAATCTGAACCTCAACGCCGACGATAACACCGCTCGGTTATCCCGTTAGCCCGGAACGAGCCGCTTAAAGCGGATCGTTCCGAAGTCGGCCTGTGGCGAGGTACAACCCCTGCGGTAGGTTACCCGTGCGGGTACTTAGGATATCGGACTTTTGGCGATTCACCCTATCCGACGGCGGTATAATGCGGACTGGGTTGTGGTGAGCCGAAAGGTCCACCCGTGACTGGATACCGGCGTTAGCCGGGGAGGTCACGACTGGTGTCCGTTCCGGTGGGCGAGGCGGTCGCGATTCGAGTCACGTTGGCCGATCGCACGCCGACGGCGCGAATTTCGCAACACTGGTGTACAGGAGTGTGATTCGAATCCCTCCCGTCTCCAAGCCTAAATTCATAGGGAATCGGTCCAGGGGTGAGAGGAGCGACCCCCGATTCCCTCCAGATTACGAGCGAGCTAAATTAAGCCCTTACGTGGAATAGATGGCTCTCAAGGGCGAGCGGGTGCCGGAGTAGAAATGTATATCGTTGTAGTTAGTGTAGGATCCATGGCCCAGTCGGTTCTTTTTATAGATTATAATACCCGCACCACTAACTGTGGAAGTGGGAGCGGCTTGACACGAACTTTGCCGCAAACTGGGTCGCATAATGGGCGCGATCGCACCTCAAGCGCAGCACGGAGCAGCGGCTATTTATGGCCTCTGCGAATGGCGCTGCCAAATGGCGCAACACGAGGCCTTTGAACTCCCAGTCACGGTTCAAGCCAGTGGTCCACGGGGCATGTGCCATGGCAGGCGTGCAGGGGATATTATGCGACATTTGGCAGGCTTCAGGCACAATTGGGGATGTCTTGGAAAAGGTGGAAGCTATTTGAAGAATATATCGAGAGTGCAAAGTGGAGTGGACGAGTCACAACGGCACGCAGACAGCTCAGAAAAATTACGTGTACGGGGGGACCACAGCGATTGACGATTACTGGAACGAATTCGGTGGCCAAAACACTTGGGCCAACAGAGTCGACGAACTATGTGGAAAAGAATTTGGTAGTTTATCCCGTCAGTGGGAATATGCGAAGACAAACTGAACAAAGAATAGAGAACAGCAGATTGGTATCTCTCAGGATAGGAAACAAAATGGGGAAAGAATGGGAAAACCGAGCTCGAAAAAACAAAAGGCAGCACGACTTGGAAGTAAAAACACTTATGGAAAAATTATTGGGAGAAGCAAGCGGTTCAAAGAACTGGAGGGGAGAGTGAGTGAATACAGTTGAAGAGAAAAAATGTGAAACATGATGGGGAGTTTGGAACAATTGAAGGGAATAGATAAGAACAGGCAATCAGAAAGGGAAAGCCTAGTAATGGAAGATAAAAGAGGGGTAGACAGCTGGAGAAAAGGACGGTAAAGAATTGCTGAAAAGTCTGAACGTTCAAAAACTGCAGGGAGAATTGAGGGAGGAGGAGAAAAGAAAACAAAGCTAGAAAAAGAAAACGCAAACAAGATGAGGAATATGAACTACTGAAGCAAGAGGTAAGGGAAAGTCAAGTTTGAAAGAGAATCCTGGAAGGGGAGATAAGAATGGGAAAGGAATGAGAAAAATAAAAAATACAGCAAAAAAGGGACGAATTGACGGAGGGAAGATGTGGAAAGAAGAGATGAAATGACGTTGAAGAAAGCATGCAAATGAGGAGGAATTAGGAAACCATAAACTTTCTGGAGTTACAGAAAACACGAAACAAGAAAAAGGTTTACAAGACGAACTGAAGAAGTTAAAGAGGAAAGAAGAGAACAGAGAATGAAACGTTAAGGAACCAACTGAGCAGATGAACAAATTAGAGCCAAAGCAAAGTTGGAGTGTGCGGAGATGAGAAAAGGAATTGAAAAGAAAGCTTCTGATTACAAACGAGCTGAAGGATGTTGATGAGAGGAAAACGAGAACGGAGAATGAAACGTTAAGTGCACCACACTGAGCAGATTGAACAATTAGGAAGCCAAAAGGCAAGTTGGAGTGTGCGGAGATGAGAAAGGATATGGAAAAGAAAGCTTCTGAGTTACAAACACGAGCTGAGGATGTTGAGGAGAGGAAAAACGAGAACGAGAATGAAACGTTAAGGAACCACACTGTACAAATCGAACAAGCGGCAAGCGAAGGCCAATTAAAGAATGAGATGCAAGAAAGAGTAATGGATGGAAAACGAATGAGACAGAAGAGAAATCGATCAACTGAGGAAACCACGAAGATTGCAGGAATGAGGAACAAGAAAGAGTCCTAAAGAACAAAGATTCACGACAGAGAACGAAGTCAGCCAACTGAAAGAATAACAAGATTACAGAATGAGGAACAAGGAGACAGGAATAGAAAACTGAAGAGTATGAATTGAAATTGAACGACAAATAGGAAAAAAATAAAGTGGAATACGAGGAGAGTGAAGGAGCAACGAATGAAGCAGGAGGAGAAATGAGGAGATGAAGACACAACGAGATATGTGAGAGGAAAGAAACGAGAGAACAATGGGATAGAAAACAAAAAGAACATGAAGCTGAGGTTGACCAATTGAAAGAAAAAGGCGAGGTGATGTGAGGAGATAGACAAAGAACAGCGAATGAAACACGAAGGAAGGCAATTGAAAGAAAAGAGCAATGAGCAGGAGAAATTGAAATAAGATGCACGCGAGAAAACTGTGGGAGAGAAAACAAAACATAACGAGGTTTGAAATAATAACTGAAGAGAGAGTTAAATTGAAAATCCAGAGAAGGAAAAACTCCAGAAAGAACAAAACAATAATGTAATAAGAACGAGGTGAAAGGAATTGGAGGAGATAAAGATAGGCATTAAGTGACAGAGGGAACGCAAGGGATGAGGTAACGCGTGAGATCTGAAAGAGCAAGAGATGAAAACAGAGCGGAAGACGGGAGCGACTTAAGGAGCAAAGCAAGGTTGACCTATTAAAGATAAGGGAAAGACGCCAGAAAGAAGCAGAGTCTAATAGACACGAGGAAGACAACAGGAACTATAAATGTATAAGACACGAGGTGAAGGATTGGGAGGGAGAGGGAAAAAGAACAATTAAACGGAAAGCAAAAGGATGAGGTACGCGGGGAGATCCTGAAGGAGCAAGGAGTTGAACACAGAGGGAAGGACGGCGAGCGACTTAAGGAAGAAAGGCAAGGTTGACCTTACGTAAAGATAAGGGAAGACGCCGAAAGAAGCAGAGGTCGTAATAAACACCGAGGAGACAACAGAAACTAACAAATGTACAGAGACGCGGGATAGAGGAAAATAGAGGAGAGATGCAGATAAAGACGGGGTTAAAGGAACAGAACACCACACACACAGAGGTAGTGGAGGATAATGGGGGTGAGCTCGCGGAGGTGTGGAGACCGGTGTGAGCAGCTGGATGGCTGCCTCCAGATCGAGGGAGGGAGTATGCCCCCTTGAGGCGAATCAACGACCAGGTGGGTTCGGTCGTGCCACGCGGAGTTGAGAAGGACGAGTCTGTGGATACGTGCAGCTTAGCGGGGGTATAGAGGCCCGGGAACCCTTGTGCGGACACGAATCCCCAGGTGCGTTGTTGAGGGGTGTGTGTTTGCGGTGTGCGGAGTGCGTGCTTTCCAGCACGCATGGTGTGAGTGAGACCCCTGTGCAAGTGGAAGTTGGTGTGAGTGAGAGGGTCCGGTGGAGAGACCGTGTGCGTAAGGTCTCTTAATGTGAGGGAGATGTCGGTCGGCAATGGGAGCATCGCAGCCGCGTCTCCGGTGTGAGTGTGTTGGATGGAGTCTGTGCGTCGTGACACGCAGGTGTGCGTGGGTGGAACGGAGACGACGGCGACAGAGGACAAAAGCCGAGGTAGCGGCCGTAGCTGTTGTGGGGACCGTGCGGGTTCACCCAGCAGCGAGCGCGGTCCGTGCTGTGCACGCACGAGACCCCACGTGCTCGCTTGCGGGAGTGAAGCCCGGTCCGGAAACGCCAGCGGGGGATTTGCCGATCCCGCGGACGGACAAAGTTTAGGCAGGATACGGATTTGGACCGGATGGGTTCTCCACGCGAGCGTGTGTTAGGCTCCAACGGGCAGAGCATGTTCGCGTGGGAGCCCCTCGGAGTGCGAGGGTTGCTTTTGGGGGTGCGCAGGTGACGTCATGGCTGCACGTGGGGTTGGAATCCGGCAGGAGGGTGAATCCCTGCCGGATGGTACCGTCCAGAGGGACGAGGTACCGTGCAGCTGCATGACGTCACGGGCAAGGTGCAAAGTGCGCGAGCTGTGAGTTGCCGCGCTGGTGCTGCGCAGAATTTGGAAAAAAAAAAAAATTAACAAAGCAAGCCTCGCTTTCGGCGTGAACAGGATCCCGGGTAAGGGGTGAAGACCCTTACCTGGGCACAGGATGGCACTAGTAGGGGAAGGGTTAGTGTTAGTTAGACCGGCTCCATGGGGCAGGGGTAAGTCCTCATGGGGCCCGTGGAACTGGATTAGGTTAGAGGGATTGTAGTGAGCTTTAGGATGGAAATAATTTTAGGATTGGAGACAGTGACAGACTTGGATGTGTAGAGGGACGTAGCTTAGCTACGGTAGTGTTAAAGGAACGTTGCTGTAGTTTAAGGGAGACGTGGGAGCACGAGTTAGTTAGGGGAGTAGTTAGAAGGATGGCAGGATTCAGCGATGTGTGTGTTGGAAGTTGTGAGGAGAGTAATGTGTGAGTGAGTGAGGCCAGCGGGTCTGTGTGTATGGAGGCGAATGGGAATGCATGGTGCGATGATGTTTGGGGAGGAGTGACTCCCGCCCAAGGACCCGGGGTCAGTGTAGAGTAGTTAGCTGGGTTAGTTAATTGAAAATGGAGGTCGTTTTGCTTGTTGGTGGGGAATGTAGGCTCGAAACCCATTTGGAGGGGTGCAGGAGCCCTGTTGACGGGCTGGGAGCGTGGCTGCGAACGGTGTATATCGCTGAGTGGGTACCCCGGGACCGGGCTAGTCGGCGTGGTAGGCCAAGGGCCCATGGGGGGGCCGGGTTAGCGTATGGGCACGGGTGCCGCCCGCTTGGTGCGGGGGCCCGGAGCGCCGTTAGCCGCGTGGGCAGTGTCGTGGGCACGGGTGACCCTCGGAAAGGGCCCGGGGCGCCAGCCTGCCACGTGTGCGTTTCAGGGGAGTTGCCATGGGGGCACTCCCGTGTTTAGGGAGCTGGTAGGCTCGGAGGCAGGTAGTGCCCGGGGGTGCCATCGTGGGGATTCGCAGAGGGTCGTGCCTGCCAAAGGAGCCACGCGTCCCAGCCACGAAGCCGTGTGAGGGCACGGGAGGAAAAATTCGAGGCGAGCGCCCGAAATTGTAGACACCAACACAGGCGACGGGAATCTGGGTTGTAGAACCAATAGTGTAAGCGAGAGGCGCTTGTTGAAAGGCCCGGGGTAGTTTAACAGGTTAATGGTTAGGTAGATTAGGAAGTGTACCCCTCCGCACCATCCATCCCTTCGCTCTCGTTGTGGGCCGCTGGACCCACTTTGGGTTAGATCGCTGAAGTCTGGGGAGGCCATCTCTGAGGCTCAGTTGTGGGCCTCGACACAAGAGCGCAGCTCTTCCCTTATTCCCCTCCGGGAAGGGAACGTGGGTTGGGAGTAGGCTAGGTGACAGAATAGGTTAGCCGAACAAGGACGAAAAGGGGGTTAGGGGACGATTTATATAGTGGAAAGTAGGAAGAAACATAAAACAACAAAAAAAATTAGTGGGGCTAAATTGGGTTTTACAAATTAAGGGGTGGGTATGACAGGACAGGCAAAGGCGATAGGTGGGAGGGAGACCGTAGGGTAGGTCCGAGCCCGCCTTCTGCGAGTGGCCAGCACCACCGCACTCCCTCCACCAACCTGCACTGCATGCCAAGAGGCCGGCCACTCATCGGGCAGCTGTTGTTTTGCTGCAAGGCCTGTGCCGGCCGGATCTTCTGCAGCTGCTGTACTGCAAGGCCTGTGCCGGCCGGATCGTCCGACGGCTGTTGTTTTTACTGCAAGGCCTGTGCCGGCCCGTCTCTGCCGGCTGTGTTTGCCTGCACGTGGCCTTTTCTGCCGGCTTTGTTGCCTGTTCCTTTGCCATGCCATGCCACTGCCCTCGTCATTTTGCCCCTGTCTCATTTGCTTTGCCCCCCTTGTTCATTGCCATGTGCCGCAGGATCGTCGTACAACAGTTTGACAGCTGCAGGAACTGTCCTGTTGGCAGCTGCAACACGGGCCTGCAGTGGCGGCCCGTGCACCGTTTTCTTTTGACTCTTCTTTTCCTGCAGAGTCCATTGATTCTGGGCCATGAGTAGTGTAAATTTATAAGGTTAAGGTGTAAGTTGTATTGTAAATATGAGTGTGCCCCGGCATGTCTGTCTTAGCGCCGGCAATTTTATTAAGTCGTCGTGAATGAGTGAGTTTGTTTAGTTAGTTACTCAGCCCTCAGGTTATTTATTTTGGGACACGAATACCATGAATGTCGCACTCAGGGATCCGTAGGTAAAACGTACTAGGGGAGAACTACACATGATGGCACACGATAATTTGACGACTCGGGACGAGTCTGTAAAAAGGGGAGGGGGTAGTGTTACGGCTGTGGAAATTCGCAAACATCATCCAAGGTCCCATAGGTGAGGTATTTCTGAAGTACATGTGTAGTTAGCTCCAAACCCGTTGTATAGAGGGAATTTATGTGACTTCATTCGGGCTTGCGACTACTTGAGTTAGGCGTTTTTCTGTTCTGCTTATTTCGACCACCCACTTCACGTCACAACGCAACAACACACGCTACCCGCCACATCTAACACGCCAGCCCGCCACCTCACAACCACGCCACCATCTCAACCACGCTACCTACACCAACGAACGCCATCCTCAGCGTCTACGCACGGTTTGCGCGTTGAGCCTCGAACGGCTCGCCTCGTCCCCAGCAAGCCGCAGGTGGGAGGGGGACGAGAGGGAACGCCCCCCTTCTCGAGCGCTCAAGGGAAGGTGGAGCGGAGAACGGGGCGTGGCGCGGGGCGTTAGAGGCGGGGGCGGCTGAGGCTGCTGTCTCGTCGTCGATGTTCTGCTCTTCTTCGCGTCGTGCTTCGCTCTCTTTTCGTCGATTCTCTGCGCTTCTTCGTCGATCTCCTCTGCTTCGTCGTTGATTCCTTTCGCTCTGCTCGGCTTTCCTGGTCGTGATTCCGATTGTCGGCAAGGCGTCGATGAGGCGGTCGGGCAGGCGCGCCGGAGAGGCCTCGCCGACACGCTCGAGCGGGGAGTCACGGCAGAGGACGGTCGCCGAGACTCAACACCTAGGGAAGTCGACTTCCAATTTCTTTTGGGTTCTGTGTGAACGTGTGTGTGGCGCCGTGCTCTGAGTAGAATTGTGTAAGTGGGTCCGTGTGTCGCGTTAGTCGGTTGTAGCTCTGCGTCTTTTTCTATGTGTATATGTGCATTCTTTATTATAATTGTTGCTGTGAATTCTTGTTGTTTTATGTGTGCTCTATGTGTCGTGTTGTAAATAAAATGCGTCTTGTTGAATTCTTCCCCCGTGTCGCTGCGTCCTTCCTTCGTTGGGTCTCCATCTTGTTTCACGTAAAGGGTTCGTCGTGGGCGCGGCCGCCCGATAATTAATCTGAACCGTCAACGCCGACGATAACACCGCTCGGTTATCCCGTTAGCCCGGAACGAGCCGCTTAAGCGGATCGTGTCCGAAGTCGGCCTGTGGCGAGGTACAACCCCTCGGTAGGTTACCCGTGCGGGTACTTAGGTATATCGACTTTGGCGATTCACCCTATTCCGCGCGGGTATAATGCGGACTGGGTGTGGTGAGGCCGAAAGGTCCACCCGTGACTGGATCCCGGCGTTAGCCGGGAGGGTCACGACTGAATTGTCCGTCCGTGGGCGAGGCGGTCGCATTCGAGTCACGTGGCCGATCGCACGCCGACGGGCGCGAATTCGCAACAATATATACATATATATATTATACATACATATATTACATATATAGACATATATAGACATATATATATTATACATATATATACATATAATATATTATATATATAATATATATATATATATATATATATATATATATATATTAGATGATCCGTGAACCCGTTGGGTTCCGTTGTGACAGTGGTTGATAAAAAAAATCATTCAAAAAAAGAAAAAAAAAGATAGCTCCAGCGAACTATACCGCTAACGTTTGTTGCATTGATCAATAATCCCAAAGAGTACTTTACTGAATGGGAATTGATTTTTTAATAATTTTTTTTGTTGCCCGATTTGAACGAAACTTGATATTGCGCGTCAATGTGAAAAATAAAACGGGAGAAAAGAAAGTCCAATAAATTATTGTGCATAATCTTCTAAACACAATTTTATTTATTAATGAACACGGAAGTAGGATCAAAATGGCGATATTTATTTTATGCTTAAAAATAAATCGTTCTTTTGTCTACACCAAATGTTTGAGATTTTTAAAGAAATCATTTCAAGAAAAAATTAATAAGATAGCTCTAGCGAACTATACCGCGGAGGGTGTTTGCATTGATCAAATTCTCCCGAAGAGTACTTGACTGAATCGCGGAATTGATTTTTAAATAATTTTTTCATTGCCCGATTTTAACGAAACTTGATACTGCACACTGCAGGTGATAGAGCACTATGATATGTAACAAAAATGACTTTCGTAGGATTTTTGTGCCAAAATTGATTTTTTTGCAGTTTTGTCAACTATAGGGGGTAAATTAACAGAAAAATTCGGAGTTGAATTTTTTCTGTGAACTTTTAGGGTATTTTGGGGGCCCTTTAGGGGGGTGACCCCCCAAATATTGCTCTGCCTATATCTTCGCTCCTAGACATGCTAGTTTCATAATCATGTGTTCTAGGATAGGGTTTATGGGGGCTCTGAGTTCAATTATGATGGGATGAGGTGATCTGAGGTCAAGGTCATAGGTCCAAGGTCACCACAGGCTCATAAATGGCCTCAAAAGTCAATCGGCCAAAATAATTGAACTATATTGGGTAATACCACTTTATATGGGTTTTTGTGGGTGAGGAATTCAATGGTGACATTCTTTTTTTATTGGAGGTTATGATCAGGTTATACAGGTCATGGTCAAGGTCATTTGGGTAGGTAAAAATATGCTGAAAACAAAATATGGCACATCTCGTGATATAGCGTGCAAGTATAAAACCTTATTTTGGCAAAAAAATCCAGAGCAATTGCATACTATAATGCCTGGGTTCCCAACCTCGGGGTCGCGACCCAGCACTTTTCGTGGGGTCGTGGACTCGTCTGAAAACTTTTTTTTAATAATGCTATGTTTTATGAAAAGTATGTAAGTCTGTGATCTATACACAGCGCTTGCCACATTCTTGACATTGCCAAGAATTACTTTCTCATTACAACATTTTGTTCTGGAAATAGAAACTAAGGTGGGTTTTCCCGCTCTAAATTTGGGTGATCAGTGGATGATATTTCCTCGTCAGCCAGCTAGCGGATGCGCATTACAGTATGTTCGCAATTTTAAACCCTAAGAGCATGCCCAGTTCTACCCGTAACCGCGCATTGCTCTGTTAAAACCATAAGGTGAACCCGTAGTTGGTTCACGGTTCGGTTCAATTCGGCCACTTGGAGCGAAACCGTGCACTTTTACCCCCTACCCATCCGCACCCCTGAAACCATGCCTTGGGTTTTTGACTGCGATGGACGGACTCAAAGTTTGTGAGAGTGGAGGGACAGTTCCGCGCACGTGCGCATGAATGGCTTTGACCACGTGAAGCTGACAATGACATGAAAGGAGTCATGTTGCCCAGCGACATGGAGCACTGAAAGTTGTAAGATCAAAAGTACTCGTTGTCAGATCAAAAGTTGCTTTGAAGTAAGGGTGCAAACAGGGTCCGCAAGGCATATAAATAGTTGGCCGAATATCAAGTTTTTCACATAATCTTTACAACGCTACAACTGCTACAACTACATCATCTCTACTTCTGCCGACCATTGGAATACCTGCGTGCGAAGTGTGTTTGAATTTTCTGGATTATTACTGGATACCACTCAGTGCCTCTATTATTCATTTTACATCGTTTCTTATTGAAGAAGAGCCTTCTTGAACATTTCGTTTCTATACTATACCCAAAGTTGAAAGTTGTTACTTTTTGTGAAGGAATATGCGCGGCGCGTCGCGCGAGCGACCTTACAATGACAAATTCATTGAGCTAGGTTTCTATTATGTGACAGAGCGTGGAGTCCGAAACCTCAGTGCGTCATTTGTTATGAAGTACTTTCGAGTGAATCCATGAACCATAACAAGTTACAACGGCATCTGTCATCAAAACATGCAGCATACAAAGATAGAGATCGCTCAATTTTTCGAACGGAAGTTAACGCCCTTAGGAATTCCCGCTTGGATAAAGAAGGTAAATGTCATCAGACCAATGCACGTGCTGTGGAAGCGTCCTATCGTGTTTTGGTGCTCATTGCAAAAGCTAAAAGACCACACACTATCGGCGAGGAACTGATAATGCCATGTGCCAAGAAATGGTTTCTCTCATGATCAGAGAAGACATGGTTAGTAAACTCGCGATCATACCTCTCTCGAATAACACTGTTCATCGTAGAATTTGTGACATGAGTGAGGACATTACCGCACAGAATGTTACGGATATCAAGCAGTCACTTTGGCATGCCAAACAGCTGGATGAATCAACGGACTTGCATCATGCGCACAATTGATGGTTTGGGTCAGATTCATCAAAGATGGTGATTTTGTGGACGAGCCTTTGATGTGGCAAGTAATTGGAAAACAACAACTAAAGGAGTTGACATTTTTACAAAAATCGAAACCTTTTACAATCAAGAAGGTCTGGACTATCTGAGACGGTTACATTGCCCCTTTATATACTCGGTTTTATCCTCGGACAAATGTTTATCTCACATTTTGTCCTTTTAACCTAACCCAGCTGCAAGCATTTGGCTCATTGTGTTACAGGAATGGTGAAACAACGTAGAAAATAGAGCACCCCCGGTGCTCCCCCCCCCCCCAGTCACTCCCCAGTCTCCCCAAAAGGTTCACTCCCCAGTCTTGCTCTCACAATGCTCCTTTGAATTACTCAAGGACAATTATAATCATTTTTACGCGAGACGTGGCTCTAAGAGAGCTCCGCGTTGTTATTCTTCTTGTTGTTCTTCTTGTTCTTCTTCTTGTTCTTCTTCTTGTTGTTCTTCTTGTTGTTGTTCTTCTTGTTGTGAAGACAAAACCTTTCGGACTCGGCTCTTTTATATACAGGATCCGGATCTCCTTAAATACTAAACACCTGTACACATCCTCGCATTGAGGGTGCCTTTTGAGAGCGTCTATCATGAACTTTTAAATATATTCGGACATTTGCTTTAAAGTTTCGAAAAGTTCACGTTACTATTTAAAGATTATTCCATTTAATGTGTAGTTATTTCGTAAATACACGATTTTCTCGTCATGAACGACGATCGTCCAGGACGGGTCTCGCTATATATACAAGTATATATATATATATATCCAACTGCCTCGCCAATGCACCCCTCACCACTGCCTGCACTTGCGACCACCTCACCACTGCCTGCACTCGTGACCCCTCACCACTGCCTACACTCGCTACCCCCTCATAATATATTCATATGTTGAACAAACTGAAAGGGGGCTCCAAAGACGACTCTTGTGTGGGGTGTCATTTCATCTCTGGCCGGCCCTGAGTGGGGCAGGAGCAGATTGGTGGCATTATTCCTCACTATATAAAGGAAAATGTCTTAATTCCTTCATTGGAAGCATGCTCCACAATGCGTCGCTGCATCCACTTTCCACCGGTACTCCAGGTGCCTCCGCTGGCCATACCCCAGGCAGATGCCTGGCCCATCCCCATCTCTGAGGGATAGGACATTCCAGGCACCCACCTGAAAGGACCGCCTCAGATTAACTCAAGGAGATTCCTTTGGTGGACGACACCTTCGTATCACCCCCAACACACGCTACAGTGTGTTTTGCAGAAACACTGTGTTTGCAGTGTTTTAAGTGATTTATAGTGGCCAGAGTACAAATCCTGCCACCAACCTCCTTGGGAAGGTAACCAACTTCTGGAGGACGTCTGCAGATGCAGTTGGCACCAGATATGGATGGCCAATGGCTCACAAGGATCTCCTCTGCCCTTTGGCAGGTTTTGTATTTAATCCTGCTGGGTATCCATGAAAGGCAAATGAGGAAGAAGAAAAGGAATAAGAGTTTATTCCCAACCATGGCGTTTCTGCTCGTTTTGTCCTTGACTTGTGAAATCATGGTGTTGCTTTTGATGCATTGCCGTTTTGCCTCTGGACATTGATTATATAGTTATTAATGAAACTGGCCTCTATAATATCATTGAAGCTGGCCTCCAAAGCCAGTCACCGACTGGGCATCCTCCATCATGCAAAGTCCTTCCTCGGCACAAATGAGCTCATGACCACATACAAAGCTTTCGTCCATAGCCTGATGGAGTACTGCTCTCCCATCTGTGCTGGTGCTCCTGCCTCTCACCTTTATTGGCTTCTCGTTGTGGGAACCAAGGCATTTAGGATTATTGGTATCTCCCACGATGAGGCTGAGTCGTTGGGTCTCTCACTCTCTCACCGCAGGCAGGT
>CM068959.1:121802135-121819132 GCA_035128595.1 Eptatretus atami
TTTTTCTCGTTGTAAACACCTTGATTCATCTCCCGTAATGGCAGGAGCATTATGGAGCCTTGTTCTAACAGCGGAAGTGACGACCATTGCATACTACCAATTTTTTTCTTTTTTTTGGGATACTGTTGCGAATTCGCGCCCGTCGGCGTGCGGACGGCCACGTAACTCGGATCGCGGCACGTCGCCACACGCACGGACAATTCAGTCGTGACCCTCGGGAACTATCGCCCGGAGCCAGTCGCGGGTGGGCCTTTCGACCTCACCACAATTCGTGCCAATCGGCCACCCGCGTAGGATAGGGTTGTTCGCCAAACTCGACCTACCTAAGTACCCACGCGGATGGTAAACCGGGCGATCGTACCTCGCCGCAGGTCGACTCCGACACGAGCCGCTGGGGGCCCGTTCCGTACTATCGGGAATAACCGAGCGGTGTTATCGTCGGCCTCGACGGTTCTGATTAATTATCGGGCGTATTCCAGGCACTACGAACCTTTTACGTGAGCAAGATGGAGTTCAAATTAAAGAAAAGACGAAGCGAAAACGGGAAAACAGTTCACACAATGCACATTTATTCCGCGCGCACACGGAGCACACATATAGCACGTATTTACAGCCACAATTAGCAAATGCACATATATCAATAGAACAAAAGAAATGCACATATAAAAGAAGGAGTTAAAACCGACTACACGACACACGGACCACTTATACAGTTTCTACCTTACAAGACACGGCGCCACACACACGCATTCACACCTAAGCAAAGAAAAGACCCCCTCAAAGGCAAGGGAGTCAGACTGGGCCCGTGGCCTAATGCGCGTGGACCTGGATTGAAGCGGCCAGGTCCACGAGACGAAGGGTCCTACCCGCGCCCTCGTGGCGAGCCGGCAAAATGTCGCTGCACGGCGTGCCCCAGTTTCGTTGGCACCTGCTTGGAGTAAAGTGGGAACGGGCCCTTGTCGCACCTCTCTCAGCGCGGGGGAAGGGGAATTGTTTGATGCTCTGGGGAGGGAGTATGGCTGGCTTGCTCGAGTCCCGCGACGCGCGACTCAACGTGACCTCGTCGCCGACCTCCTCGTCCCGGGACCCGAGCCTCCAGGTCCTCCTCAGCCGATCGCCCTCCGCAGCCGTTCGCCCCCGTAGCCGTCTGCCCCCACTTCTGCTTCGAGCTCCGTCTCCCGACTCTGCCCCACCGATACTGCTCACTCGACTCACTCCGCTCGTCTTTTATCGCGCTTCAGGAACCCACCATATGCAATTCTCGGATCCAAACGACCTCAGGGGCGGAGCCACGCTCGCGATTGGATGGAGAAAAAGGGCGTGTATCATTCCTGATCCTCAAATTGCATATGCCGATTTTCGTCAGGCGCGTCTGGAGGCGGGGCCAAGCCGCCCCGCGCTTCCTGATTGGGTGGATCAGATGTGGGCGTGTAGCATTCCTGATCCGAATTCTCCTCGGAAAACCCCGCCATCTGCACTCGCGGCTCGCGTTGTATCGCTGAAGATAGCCCGACGCTCGGTGCCCACAGGTGGTGCGGGAATGGCCGTAGAGGAAGAGTGGTGGAGGGTTTTCGGCGGTGTCCGATGAGCCATGGAGCTGCTTGGATGGCGGGTTGTGAGGTTTGCGGTAGCGAGTGTGAAGGTAGGTTGTGGCTGCTGGCGTTGTTGTTGTTGTTGCGAGCAAAACCAAGAGTAGAACAGAAAAACGCCTAACTCAAAGGATCGCAGCCCGAATGAATCACATTAATTCCCTCTATACAACGGGTTTGGGCTAACTACAACATGTTACTTAGAAATATATCTCACCTACGGGACCTTTATGGTGTAATGCGAATTTCCACAGCCGTAACAATACAATGTCGAGGCTCGTATAAGAGCTAAAATTGAATTGGTAAATGAGCAAAAAATACAAGATAAACATTGTGGAGATTTGATGAGATAAAAACTAATACAACATTGAGTCTTCTTCCAATGCATGAAACTAATCTTTTTGGTGTGCCTGGCAGGATGATTTCTGAACAAATGACTTACTGCAACACACACACACACACACACACGGTTTCTCCCCTTGGTTGTAATGCCAATTTTCAGGTTTCTGAAGATGAAACGGAGCCCTCACAAGAATAAAAGTATCTACCCCCATTTCTATATGAGATCACGTTTCAAGGACCAAGTTGTGAAATTTTGTTTTGCTCCCATCTTGGTTCCAAGGCTTATTTTCAGGATTGTCACTGAACCCTGAACAGCCTTCAGTTGTAATTCATTTCCAGTAATATTTCATGGGATATTTGTCAAAATCTCAGAGAGGTTTTTTTATTATTATTTCCGTTTCTCTAACCCTCACAGGCACCCTGTCAGAACTTCAGCTTCCAGCTTTTTTTGCGTCATTTTAAAGATCATGGTACTTGGTCATTTTTCTAATTGCCGCATCATTGAGGCCAAAGTTGCTGGGTAATGACTTCGATTTGCAATGCCATCCTTTCCTTTTTGTATCTGACCTATTGACCGAATTTATATTTGGCAGTGTTTCAAACTTCATGTCCTTCATTATTTTCAGGTGATGTCTATCCTGTAAATGTGGAATCCAGACGACACAACAGTGCATCTGTCTCAGAAACTTTAAGATATGCTTCTGTGAAGGAAGATTCAGTTGTTCATTTGACAAATGGCAGTACTGTCTGTTCTGCAACAGGTGAGCAGAAATCTCCAAAATTAACATTCAATATTTTGAATTCAGGGTTTATGAAATTTTCGAAATTGTTAAATATTTTGCATTTTCAGTTTCACAAAAACAAAACGTAAAATAACTTCTTATTCTTATTCTTCTCCTTTGGTTTTGCAGAACAATCAAGAGGTCCATTTGGGCAAATAAGGTCAAGGAGCAGCTTGACAGTGAAAAATATGTCTATTTTGAAGAAACAATCCCAAGAACAAGACTCACAACGTTCAAAATATAAGTGCACGTCTGGTAAAAACACCACAAAGATAAACATTAAATTAAATAATACCAAAAAGGTTATCAAAAGGCAAATGCGTTATAAGTGTAATGTATGCAGTGTCGATTTTACTTCACCAAGAAACATCAAAATACACATGAGGACCCACAGACGAGATTGCCCACACAAATGCTCTGTCTGTGATAAAGGTTTCTCTCATAAAGGCCATTTAAAAATGCACATGAGGATCCATACAGGAGAGCGTCCTTTCAAATGCTCTGTCTGTGATAAAGGTTTCTCTCAAAAAGGCAGTTTCAAAATACATATGAGGATACATACGGGAGAGCGTCCTTACAAATGCTCTGTCTGTGATAAAGGTTTCTCTCGAAAACGCAGTTTGAAAATACATATGAAGATCCACACAGGAGAGCGTCCTGACAAATGCTCTGTCTGTGACAAAGGTTTCTCTTCAAAAAGCAATTTGAAAATACATATGATTATCCACAGAGGAGAACGTCCATACAAATGCTCTGTCTGTGCCAAAGATTTCTCTCTGAAAGGCAATTTGAAAATGCATATGAGGATCCACACAGGAGAGCGTCCTGACAAATGCTCTGTCTGTGATAAAGGCTTCTCTAATAAAAGCATCTTGAATATGCATATGAAGATCCACACAGGAGAGCGACCTCACAAATGCTCTGTCTGTGATAAAGGTTTCTCTAATGAATGCACGTTGAAAAAGCATATGTGGATCCATACAGAAGAACGCCCACACAAATGCTATGTCTGTGATAAAGCTTTCGCTCTAAAGGTTAATTTGAATCAGCATATGAGGATCCACACAGGAGAGCGTCCTTACAAATGCTCTGTCTGTGATAAAGGTTTTCTCTAAAATGTGCCTTGAATCGGCATTTGAGGATCCATACAGGAGAGCGACCTTATAAATGTCCCATATGTGACAAAGGTTTCTCTCAAAAAGTCGATTTGAATAAGCATATGTGGATCCATACAGAAGAACGCCCACACAAATGCTATGTCTGTGATAAAGCTTTCGCTCTAAAAGGTAATTTGAATAAGCATATGAGGATCCACACAGGAGAGCGTCCTTACAAATGCTCTGTCTGTTGATAAAGGTTTCTCTCATAAATGCGCCTTGAATCGCATTTGAGATCCATACAGGAGAGCGACCTTATAAATGTTCCATATGTGACAAAGGTTTCTCTCAAAAAGTCGATTTGAATAAGCATATGAGGATCCACACAGGAGAGCGTCCTTATAAATGCTCTGTCTGTGATAAAGGTTTCTCTAATAAAGGCAATTTAAAAATACATATGAGGATCCATAGAGGAGAACGCCCACACAAATGCTCTGTCTGTGATAGAGGTTTCTCTCTTAATGGCAATTTGAAAATGCATATGAAGATCCACACAGGAGAGTGTCCTGCCAAATGCTCTGTCTGTGATAAAAGTTTCGCTCTGAAAGGCAATTTGAGAATGCATATGAGGATCCACACAGGAGAGCGTCCATACAAATGCTCTGTCTGTGATAAAGGTTTCTCTCTAAAAAGCAATTTGAATCAGCATATGAGGATCCATACAGGAGAACGTCCTTACAAATGCTCCATATGTGATAAAGGTTTCTCTCTGAAAGACTCTTGGAATAAGCATGTGAGGATCCACACAGGAGAGCGACCTTACAAATGCTCCATATGTGACAAAGCTTTCTCTCAACAAGGCTCTTTGAAAATACATATGAGGATCCACACAGGAAAGCGTTCTTACAAATGTTCCACGTGTAATAAAGGTTTCTCTCAAAAAGGCGATTTTAATAAGCATATGAGCATCCACACAAGAGAGTCTAAAAACCCACAAATGGAGATAACAACCAACGAGAGCCTAAAAAACACTCAACCGAAGTAAATTACCGAAGAAAAGACCAGCTGTTTGGAAATTTACTCATAAGATTCAAACAAAAACGAAGGAAACATGCAAAATATTGCAATCCCCCCTCCTCAGAAAAAGTTGAACTGGTTTTCAAAAGGGATTTATGGAAACTGAAAAGAACACAACAAGAAGATGGAATATACCCAAAACCTGGTAAAGAAGTAGCAACATCGAGAGGATATTCCTCAACTGATAATTGGCAAACAGAAAATTATGAAGCATTTGCCAAGATGACAAAATTCAAAAGCCCTGGTCTGGATGGCATCCCACATTTCTGACGCTCTCCACAATCACTTTACTCAAGTATGGGATGAGCTCATCCAAGGGGAAAAGGAAACAGATGAATGTTTGTCCAATGCTGATCTTGCCTTCTGAGTTTTCAACAGACAATACACCATTTTAAGTCCTTTCTCATCCTAACCCACTGTCTTTCAATCTTCACTCATTCACTTTTTCTTTTGCAATTGAGAAGGAAGAGAACATTCTTGCAACCTTCAACTTGTTTTTACGTACATGGTCTAGGCTCGTGAACTTAGGCTGACCGGCAGGGACTTCAAGCAGCCATCAAACTTCTAGACTGGTCTTCCTTCTCTACTTTATCCGACATCAACTCATCCTGGGAATTGTTTCTAAGAAATTTGCTCTCTCATGTACAGATTTATCTCATCTCGTCTTCAGTTGTCATGCCCTTCCTCCCGCCCATGGTACACTGAAGCTTGTGGTGAGCAGTGTGACCACTCCTCATTTTCATAAATGCCAAGGTGAGCCAATGAAAAAAGCCAAGAATTCACAAGGTTTCGGAAAAGCGATGATAATAGAAAACCTATACGCCAAGAAAACCTATAGAAAACCAAGACGCCAAGGTGAACAACGAATAGCCAAGATCTTGTGAAAAAAGTCAAGGAGTGGTCACACTGGTGGTGAGGCAGTTGTCCTGAAACAACTTGCCTTTGCCTCGTGGAAGGCAAATCCAACTGAAGCCAATTTCATTTCCTTCTAAAAAGCTCAGAACAAGTGTGTCTACCCTCAAGAGAGCCAGGAAACATCTATCTAATCTCAAGTCTGAACTCTCAAACCTGTCTCCCTCCTCCAAATCCTGGTGGTGTATTAAGTCTGTTTCTGTTGTATGTTCCTCCTCCATCCCCTCCCTTACCTCAAATGGCCATACAGCTGACTCTGCACATGAAAACGCTGAATGCCTCAACTGTGTTTGCTTCTAAATCTTGTCCCAAACCCATCGCTTTCTGTACCCACCCCAAATTAAGGAGGAATGTTGTTCTGAGGCATCTCAAATTTACATTGAAGTGAATGGGGAAAAAGGGAAAAACGTTTTGACAACAACCAAATCCCCCAAAATTCTCATATTTTCCCTCTTCCAACTCAGCCACAAAAATAATAATTAAATCCTCAATCGACCAATTATTTCACGTTATTCACACCGATCATATTTTTCATTTACATAGAACGACAGAAGTAAATAGACACCTTAAATTTATTCATTTCATCTGTTAACACACAGTTTTACTCAGTGATTTGTACTAATATTCGACTATTTCTTTGCAGAAACGAGTTCCTGTGGGCTTGTACGACAATTAACTATGCCTTCATACCAGGGAGCACGGAAACTTTCTGATTTTCAAAAGGACAATTTGTTGGCCATTCAGAAGGTGAAGTCAGCCAGCATCAGATAGCTCAGAACCTTGGCATTCTGCTTTCTATGTCAATCGGGTGATTGTGCAATTCACTTGCGAGGCAAGATCACAGCTTCCCGTTCTGTTCGATCTGGGCCCTCAGAAAGATGTTCTTTAAGCTGTCAAGCGATCCATTGAGAAAACTCTCCCGTTGCAAGGCAGCAGATGTTGCAAGGAGGTCCAGGTTAGCTCAAGAACTGCATGCGTCCTTCATTAACTGGGCTACAATGGAGAGCAAGCTTTGAAGAAACCTCTTCTTAGACCAGCCAACATTCAAAGGAGAAAGAAGTGGGCTGACGAGATGGCCAACAGACCAGACCCTTGGAGTTTTGGCAAACTGTAATTTTTTTCAGATGAGTCCCAATTTGCTCATTTTTCTGACGGTGGACGTGTATCGGTTTGGAGACTTCCCAGTCAAGAGTTTTCTTTGAACTGATTGCAGCCAACTGTCAAACACGGTGGTTTTTCAGTGATGGTGTGGGGAGCAATCTGGAGCGCTGGTCGGGCAGAGCTTGTGGAGTGTGTTGGCAACATCAACTGAATGATACACATTTCTATCCTTGAGGATGGACTTCTCCCTGTCTTCTCCACTTGTCAGATAGTCAAAAACAACACTCTGTTCATGGAAGATGGAGCTCCTTGCCACACTGCAAAAAAGACCAAAGAATGGCAGGACAGAAATGGGATCGAGCAACTTCCATGGCCAAGTCAGTCTCCTTACATGAATCCCATTGAACACCTCTGGGCCATATTGGATCGAGTTGTGCAGAAAAATTCCAGGAAACCCATATCATGGGCAGAATTGCTAAACCTTTTGTGGGAAGCCTGGGCAGAAATCTCACAAGAGAAAATTTTGGAACTTGTTAGTTCTATACCTGAAAGAGTAAAAGCGTTGAAATCTGCAAATGGCAAGTCGACAAAATACCAGTGTATGTATTAAAATGGATGAAATATAATTCAAATGTTCAATAAATAGATTCTTTAAAAATCATGGTGTCTATTTACTTCTGTTAATGTCTGTGTACTCGCTAAGTGAACCAATGAATATCTGACTATGTTCTAGTTTCGGGAATAAATTAATTTTCTTGTGGCACTCATCACCATCAAGTATACCTGAACTTGGTTCTTGGTTTAACTATCTTTGTTGAATAGAGATGAAATAACAAACCTCTCTTAATGCTCTTGTCTGAGCATTTCATTTTGAGATTGTTGTAAATAATTTTTCCATTAATTTCTTGACAACCATCAAAGTTTTCTGGCCACTCAAGGATGTTTATTTTCTTTACATCCTCTTACTTATTTGTATTTAAATTTAATCTTATTATTTAAATACAAGTAAAAGAGGTGCTGTAGCCTGAAAAAAAACCCCATCCCCCCCCCCCCCTTTTTGTTTTTTAATAATCTTATCACTATGTTTAGTCTTAATATACTTAAGGCATGTATTGCTATGATAGGCCAGGGGGGCTGGCAGTAGGTATAGCAGTAATGGAAAAACACGTGCTGCAGCAAAACGTATTTATTGTTATATACAGATAAAAGATGTATTATAGAAAAAATTACCGAAAATAAAATATTAAAATGGTAACAATGATTTTAATGATTAAATGAATTCTACGTATTAAATGAAATGCCTAGCCAGACCACTATTATGAATACTGGTAATGACTGGTATAAATCGGCTTACTGT
Source organism: Eptatretus atami (assembly GCA_035128595.1). Taxonomy (NCBI): domain Eukaryota; kingdom Metazoa; phylum Chordata; class Myxini; order Myxiniformes; family Myxinidae; genus Eptatretus; species Eptatretus atami. Next base: position 121,810,393 of record CM068959.1, read on the forward strand.
ATACCTACTATTTGGGCAGCCGCCGCTGTATATATATAATATATATATATATATATATGCATATATATATATATATATATATATAATAATATATGCAGTAGGGAGGCTGTCAGTTCCATTGTCTGCAAATATACTTCGATATCAAAAGCCCCGCAAATCGGCTTTCTTATTTACCTCCCTCTATTTATCTAATGTTTATAACTTCTTATTGTATTCATTTTTCTATGCTCTTCTTTCTTTAAAATTAAAGTCATAATAATGCATAAAGTTTATTGTTTCCTTCATCACATTCTTCTTTATGCCCTTCAGCTTTCTATCACTCTTTTCAACACCTCCATCAATCATCCATCATCGACACATAAGCCTTTGCTCCCAATCCCACATATTCACTCAAAAGCTTTCCACCCAATCCATATTTATACTTTCCAATAACCTTTTTATTATTTGTGGAGAATAGTTTATCTGAACTATAATTGCTTGTATCATAAGTATTAACATCTTGAGACATATCCTTATAAATATCTTCCATTTTGATTTTCAAAATAAAGCTGTCTGTATCCATATTAAGTCGATTAACTCCACCACCATATTTCTTCTGCATTAGTAGTCATGCATTTATAATTTTGACAAGTCAAGAATTGATGTTCCTATATAAATAGGTTTATCCATTTTAATACTCTCTTTAATCATATGAATGGCACAAAAGTTCTCTGAAAACACCTCCACTTTTTGAAAACTTGGTCTATTAGTTAATTTTGATGCTTGCTTCCAAGATGTAGCGAATCTATTATTTTGTCTGTTTCGAACATTCTCCATTTTCTTTCCAAACACAGCATTGTTCATCAGTTTGTAAAAGTACTTCTCAAAATCTGTCTTTGCCTCTGTTCTTCTTTTTTGTATTAAAGTCAACTTTATTTTCAACCAATGACTTTGTCTAAACTTTAAAACTCTATGAATCTTCTTCACTCTCAAACCAGCATCCAAATATTGTCTCAAATTCCTTTGATGTAGAACATAATTTTCTTTATCATATATAATGAAGTAAGTAGTTTCTCTGGAGGCTTTCCTTTAGTAGGAAATGATTGTTGATAATCACCAAACCATTCCTTCTTTGGTTTCTTCTTATCAGGGGCACATGGCAAGTCTTTATGTTTGTTATATAGTTCTTCCGGGTATTTTAGATCGACCTAAAAATAATATCCTCCCTTTGATTTATCCAATTCACTTTGACTTGATATAACAATGTTCTCTGTAGCAACCTTTCATAATTCTTTCTTTACCATTTAAGTTTTCATAAGGTAAAGCCTGAGACATAGCCCATCCATACAAATTGTTAGCATCATTAATACATCAAGTTAGAACTACCTCTTTTTTTTATTATGTGGAAGATATTTGTTGTTGCCTTTGCATATCTCTTTGAACAGACTCGTGATATTCCTCCTCTTTTAGCCTTCTCTATCATCAAAAGCAATATCTCCATCACCAATTAACAATGGTTTTGTCATTTTTAACATAGCACTCCAAGCCATCCTGGAGCGGTGTAATAATGAGCGGGTCTAATCCAGTGGTTCCTAACCTTTTTACCGACATGCCCCTCTAGTAGTTGGTCTTGCCTCCACGCCCCCCCCCCCTCACATCTTCAACCAAATGATTTAAAAATCCCTCCTGAATTCAAAGGAAAACTGAAAATGCGGTTTTTGTCTTTATTAAACAAAGAATTCTGATAAGCAACACTCATATACACAGCATATTTAATGAGATGACATTTACTGAGATACTTGACATTGCTTCTTAGCTATCAGATCTTGAATGCATGTCGAATGCCAGAAGGAGCACAATGCAAGTCCCCTTCAACGTTCAGCTTGTTTCTGTACTTGTCTTGACAGCAACGAGTGTGGAAAATGCAGCTTCACAAAGATACGTTGATCTAAACATTGAATCTGAAGCTTGATGTGAGATCAAAGGGTAAAAGAAGATACATGACCCAGAACGTCTCTAGATCCATTTTTGAAGTCTTTTTCAGCGAGGAGTTGAACTTTAACTCAAGAAACTCCTTTGCACTTCCTCTGAAATATCAGCTACTTCACATGAAATGGGTTCCTAATGAATTTCCAGGCTTCGCACTTTTCATCTATATCCAGAAATATCTGATGAATTCTGCTTTCAATTCATCAGAGTGTAATTATTTGTTTCTTACTCAGAATCAAGTAACTGTAAATGAGAGTAGAATCCAAGTTAGCAAAACTGGCTGTATCCATCCTGAATTTGACATTTCCAGAGGTCGAGTTTGGCCATGAAGGCTCGAATGACGTCATGGTGCATGATTATGTTGATGTTTTTCTTGAGTTTGAGGTTGATGGCATTCAGCGCTTCAAAGATGTCCACCAGGTAAGCTAGAGATAGCAAAAATCCTTCAGACTGGAACTTGTCATGGAGATCTGCTTTCTGCTGCGAATCTAGAAATGTGCACTTCTTGTAGTTCCTAAAACCATCCAAACATGTTCCCCTTCGAAAGCCATCATACGTTTGTGTGGAAAAGCAAGGTTTGGATACCATGAGATGGCCTTGGATACCATCGGAAGAAGTTGGTGAGCAGGGCAGGGGCCAGACCATGTCAAAAGCACACATATGTCAAGGATATGGCTCTGATTTCATGTCCGGCATTGAGACCTCCATCCATTGTGGAAGACAGAAGCAGCATATCCAGGTAGAGTGACCTGGTCTGAAACCAAATTGATGATCGGAAATCAAGCCATTGGAAGGCGAAGGATTGATGTCTGAGGCATGATGGATTCCATAACCTTGCTGATGATTGGGAGAAGGCTGATTATTCTGCAGTTACAGGATCTGTTTTTGCACCTTTTTATGCAGGGCGGTAATGTTTGCTGATTTCCAAGCAGATGGCAGATGACCTTGAGCAATGAGAGGGGGAATAGAACAGACAGAGGGTGAGCAAGAGCACAGGAGCATTTTAGGACATGTGGGCTGTGTGCCGTCTGGACCGGTTGCAGAATCTGAGTCGAGGTTTGACAGCAAGCTCTCAATTTGTCAGATGAAAAGGACACAGAGTCCAGGACAGTTGGTGCGACTAGGTAAGGTGGGTACAGAAAGCGATGGGTTTGGACACAAGATTTCGATGCAAACACTGAGTTTAGGCATTCAGCCTTTTCACATGCGGTATCAGCAGTGCGGCCATTTGAGGTAAGGAGGGATGGAGGCGAACATCCAGCAGAAACAGATTTGATTAGATGCCACCAGGATTTGGAGGAGGAGGAGGTTTGAGAGTTCAGACCTGAGCTTAGAAAGATGTTGTTTCTGGCTCTCCTGAGGGTAGATACACACTTGTTCGAGCTTATGAAGGAACTGAGATTACCCTCAGTTGGGTTGCTTTCCATGAGGCAAAGGTAAGTTGTTTCAGGACAACTACCTCGCCACAAGCTTCAGTGAACCATTGGTGGAGGAAGGTAGGACAACTGCAGCAAGAGGGATAAATCTGTGCATGAGGAGAGCAAGTTTTCTTTGAAAGAATTCCCAGGATGAGTTGATTTGGAGAAAGTAGAGATAGGAGACCAGTCTAGAAGTTTGATGGCTGCTTGGAGACCTTGCCTGTCGGCTTGAGTGAAATGCTAGACTCGACGGCGCTGAGGTGGTTCTCTGATAATAGCCAGAGAGATGTCCACTTTGACAAGCACGTGGTAAGAAGAACCGATTGGAGCGAGGAAGAACAGCAGTATTTTCAGGGAAATTTGTCAAAATCAGATCCAGAAGAGATGGAGTACCATTGGTTGAGATCCGGGTCGAAAATTGACTGATTGAGTCAGTCCGAATGAGTCGCAGAAAGCTTTGGCTGAGTGCCATCACAGGTGAGAGAGGTACCCACACCTAGCCAACTGACATATGACAGTTGAAGTACCACATTTGAGGAAGAGAGAGTTTGGATGAGGAGATCGAAGTTGGTCCATGTTTTTGGATAGTGAGGTGTAAATGGAGTCATCACTGTTAGGTGGATGGTGCAGTACACATATAAACATGAGGTGGGAGTGGAGGGGAAGCCGTAGCCAGAGATATTCTGGGGGTGTGGGGGAGTGAGGCAGTGCATGGAGAGTGAGGAATAGAGTCTTTGATGAAGAGAGCAACTCCGCCACCAGGACGGCTCAGGTCTGTCATACCGGAGGAGGAAGTACCAGGGAGAGATACTTGGGAGTCAGAGACTCGGGAGGGGAGGTAGGACAAGGACGAGGGGGGAGTAAAGAGTTGTTGAAAGAGTGTGGTGGATTGCAGAATAGCTCGGGCGAGGGCCGGATGAGAGGAGAAAAGGCTCTGTGGTGCTGGGGAGAAGGGGGAGCAAGAGAGGGGCAGAAGGCAGTTGAGGATTTGAGAGTGGAGTGATGATTGGAGGTGAGAGGCAGGGAAGGAGCAGCTTTGTGGATGTGAGGGGGGGGGGCAACTTTGAGAAGGGTGAGTGAGGGGGGTGAATGGTGGATAAGGGTGAGTGGGAGAGTTGAGGAAGAAAGGTGAGAGGTGGTTTTGAGAAAGGTGAGAGGAGGCTTGGAAGGAGAGGAGTGTGATGGTTGCTTTGAGATCGAGGCGTGAGAGGGGTGAGTTGGCACTATAGTTGAAAAAAAAGTGGTTAATGGAAAGCGACCATTCAAGCAAACTGGTTTTTAATTTCTAGGTCAGAGATGCGATTAAAGACATTTATGAATGCAATAAAGGCGAATTAGAGAATGGAGAGAAGAAACGCTGTAACAGTTGATTTTTTGGCAAGGTATCGAATTTGGAGCAGTCTGTTGAAATAGAAAAAGACTGGTGCATTATGATACAGTAATGAGTACCACAAGTGTGAAAGAGGAGGATGAAGCATTATAACAGAAAGTTTTATTCCTATTATTTTTTATTATTATTAAATTTTTTGAGAGAGTTTTCATCAGATTAGGTCATGGAAGGTTGCAGAAAAATCGTGAGGTGAATGGTGAATTTGTATCGGTAAACCAGAGGGGGAAAATTCACGTGGTTACGGGGGAAGCACGTGGCTATGGGAGGTGTGTTGTCAAAAGTGAATTTATTTATTTATTTATTTTAAATAACGATTGCGTAACATTCGGAAAAGGGAAGGTTGAAGTAAAATCGTGGAGGTGTATGGTGAATTTGGAATGGTAAACGCAGAGTGAAGTTGCTGGGTCGATTAAACGTATCAGGAAGAGTAGAGAGAAACGTGGTTACAGGAGGTGTATGGATAGAAAGGATACAAGGAAGATTATTACTTTTTGGATGGATTTTTGAAGAATAGGTAAGATTCGGGAATGGAAGGTTGGAGGAAGAAATGGTGAAGGTAATGGCGAGTCAGCTCAAATAGAATAAAGATGGTGTGCTGGCAGGAGGAAGAATAAGAAGAAAGAAGAGGCAGAAGAAGAAGAAGAAGAAGAAGAAGGATGGGGACTCGTGGAAAGGCAGGGAGAAAGGTAGTTTTTTTCTTTTGAGTTTAAGACAAGAAACAGAGTGTTTAGTTGGGAGGGATGGGGACGTTGGGAAAGTGGGGAAAATAGGAATTGAAGGTGATAGGGAGAGAATACAAATAAAATCGATCGTATACCGAGAGGGGGGGATGGGTAGGCCTTAAGGAACCCGGTAAGACAAGGTCGACAAAAACTCACAAAATAGCATGGTTTTTGAAACAAAACTGAACTAGGAACACACAGAAACATGTAGGTAAACAGTTAAAATGGGACAGAGAACGACCGGAAACTTAACTTTGAGAATGTCCGCAGAGACCCAGAACCGGAAGTTCGAAAGTTCTTGATGAAGTTCACTCACTCAAACTCCTGGGTCTCACTATCAGCCATGATCTTTATTGGGCAAACCACATGGGTACGTTGACGACTTGGGGCTGGGTAAGTTGAGGACTCGGGGCTGGGGAAGTTGAGGACTTGGGGCTGGGTAAATTGAGGACATGGAGCTGGGTAAGTTGAGGACTCGGGGCTGGGGAAGTTGAGGACTTGGGGCTGGGGGAGTTGAGGACCTGGGGCTGGAGGAGTTGAGGACCTGGGACTGGTGGAGTTGACCAGGACCTGGGGGAGTTGAGGACTTTGGGCTGGGAGAGTTGAGGACTTTGGGCTGGTAGAGTTGAGGACTTTGGGCTGGGAGAGTTGAGGACTTTGGGCTGGGAGAGTTGAGGACTTTGGGCTGGGAGAATTGAGGACTTCGGGCTGGGAGAGTTGAAGACTTGGGGCGGGGGGAGTTGAGGACTTTGGTATGGCAGAGTTGAGGACTTGGGGTGTGGTGGGGAATGATTTAAGCAGCATTTTTTGGGAGCACATTGCTGCAAAATATTAATTTCATATAGTATTATATACATTTGACTGTTCTTTGCATAGTATTGTGAAGTCACACATCTTACATGACGTGGAAGTTCTGCGGGTACTTGCTCGTATAATATATTGGGAGAATGTGCTTATTTTAAAATTGTTTATAATAACAAGTCTCTCCTCATGATGAAAGTTGAATTTATGAATGGTTTCAGAATAAAGAAAAGTCCAAAAAGCAGAAATGGTGTTGGAAATATGTGATGGCACATGATGATCAATTTTGGTCACATGGTCATCAAAAACAAAATTTCTCCGAGGACCTGAAGGCTACGAAACAGAGCAACCAACAAGGCTGCAGCAGAACTCTGATTTGGCTCTCTAGCAACAGGCAGCTGCAGATGCGAGGACCTTGCTTGAAAAATCCAAACAAGCAAAAACCTGCAGACCACTGCTAAAGCACAAGTCTGCAGACTGCAAGATATCATCACCAAAGCCTGCAACCGCAACCCCATCCAAGTCTGGAACTGCAAACACAGTAACCAATCCTGCAACGTCAAGTTTTGCAGGGAAGAATGCAAGAACCAATGAAGAGCAGCAACTGTGTTCTTTCACTCATTAATTTATTTATTTTGTAGGCAGCCTTTGACTACTGGTTGTATTTTTGCAGGAAGCACGACTGTGTCACTGTTGCAGTGCTCCCTGTAGGTGAGGCCAATAATTTTTAATTGGTTTAGGGGGTCAGCGAAAGGTCACCTACTCTTCACGAAGGACACCGTGAGAGTTTTAACGGTCACCAACTATTGTTGGTAGATGGGATGCCCAGTTTAACTTCCATCCAAAGGACAGCACATACGGAAGCCTCTCCCTGTCTGCAAAACACCACTGACAGTTTATTGCTGGTCCGAAATGCGAACCCTGACTGGATGGCTTTGGTACGAGTGTTTGAAACTCCAGGCCATTCTTCCAGCCATGTTCATCTTTTATAAATGGCTGAGGTGTGTGTGTGTGTGTGTGTGTCATACTTTTTCTCTATTAACTATGTACGTCTCTTCATTAATTACGCATGATTGGAATGTACCTTTTGACTGCTGAGACCCCTTCAAACTTTGAAGACCTTTTAAGACCCCCAAGAACCTGAAGACATCGAGGACCCAAAAATCCAAAAAATTCCCAAAGGGCCAAAAAGTTCCTGAGGGCCCAAAAATCTCCAAACGTCGTTGAGGACCCGAAAGTCCAAAAAATTCCTCGAGGGACCCGAGGACCCAAAAGTTGCAAAAGACCCAAAAGTTCAAAAAAGTCTCCTAGGACCCAAAAGTCCCAAAAAATTCCTGAGTTTATTGCTGGTCTGAAATTCGAACCCTGACTGGATAGCTCAGATTGGAGTGTTTGGAACTCCAGGCCATTCTTCCAGCCGTATTCATTCATTTAAAAAGCCAAATTGTCTTTGGATGTTCACAGTTTCTTTGGCCATAAATAAGAACAGTTCATTACCTCCGCCCACCAAATGTGGAAAGAGGTTTTGTTTTCACCCCTGTTTGTTTGTTTGTTTGTGTGTGCGCAGGATATCTCAAAAAGTTTTCGATGGATTCGGATGAAATTTGGTGGGCAGGTTGGGTGTGTGACAATAACAAGCTGATTAGATTTTAGTTCCGGTCCGAATCCAGATCCGGCCTTTTCGTGGAATACAAGACGTAAACTAATCAGCTATTAATCTGTTGATGAGGGCAAGACTTTATTCATTGTATTCCCTGCATGTCAGAAAGGACAATTAAAATGAGGGCTTGTAATTTAATATGAAATCTCAGGACCAACTTCCTCTTTATTTATAGAACAACTAGCAAAGTACCCGTCTTCGACGGGTAATTCATAAATGAGAGCATATGTCGGTTACTCACAGTTTCTGTGGAGTCAATTTTGTTACGAACGGGGTCTCTTCGGTCGTCTACTGCAGCACATTTTAAAAAAACAACATTCTCGTTTTCTTGTCTGGGGCATGGACGTGCAGCTTTGATCTTGATCCAACTCTTGATGCCGCAACATACAACATTCCGTGTGAAGAAAACAGGTGAACGCAGATCTAGTCCGATGATGCTGAACGTCAGTCCCTGTGCTTTGTTTATATTGTCATGGCAACGCAAGGTCGTAAGGGAAATTGTAATCTAGGGAACTGGAATGCAGTCACTGTCCGATGGTATCATGGTATCCTTGGAATTAATGCATGTTTTCCTGCTGCCTGTCCATGAATCAGGATGACTTCAATCACATTTGGGCTCATTCGGTTGACTGTGCAGTGGGTGCCATTCATGATATTTGGTGGATCCAATGAACGTAGAACAATAACTGGGCAGCCCACTTTTCAGCTTATGTTTGTGTGGTGGTATCCCTGATATTTCAATGGAATTCAGAAATTCAACGGGAAAGTGCACTGCTTCCTC
>CM068959.1:121849287-121860318 GCA_035128595.1 Eptatretus atami
CAGACAACGCCCTGACATTCCGGTGCACGGTGTTAAGTATGACCAATCGGCGTTGGGCGCTTGCCAAGCCAGCCATATCCTTAGCAACCATCTTCATTGGAGTGATTCCCCCCCCACCACCCCCATTTTCTTGAGCCGCAAAGTCACGTAGCGAGCGGCTCCACGCATTCACACTGTGCTGAATATTGATCGAATTGAACAAGTTCAGGCCTTTCGACCTGCATTGGCTGTGCCGTTCTTTGGCGTAGTCAATCGTCAAGGTGGTTCGCTCACTGGAAATGTGCATTATATTCACACCATGTTTCTCCTTTTGTGGATTCCATCATTCTGTGGCCCGCACTTCGGATAGATAGCTACATCAGAAAAAAATTAACGGTTTACGTTTTTAAAAGTTTTTTCAACCGTTTCGTTGGAGTGCTTGCTCTGAGTGGTTTAGTAACTTGCAAGTATCTCAAGCTTCGTTGAATTGGCTACGGCAGCTCGGTTCTCCATGGGGGACATGTTCCTGCCTTCCCCTGACCTCACCACTGCCTTATCCCCTCTCTTTAGGGCTTTGTCCTGCCTTCCCTTTCCCCTCCTTCTCATGTTTACCTCCTCCCACACCTTCCTCCTTCCTCCACCGCCTGTGGATATCTGCCGACGGTCTCTGCATGCTGTATTACATAGGTGTTTTAACATACCCCATTTCTTTTCAAAAACCTCTACTACCCCTCCCCCACTTCTCCACAAGTCCCACACCAAAACGCAAGTTGAGACCCCTCTTCTCATGCTTACCTCCTCCCAAAAACCACCTTCCTCCCCCTCCTCTCTCTCCCACTCCCTCCTCGCTCCCACCCCCTCCCGGAAGTGTGTCGCGATGTTTGTGTTGAAGCGTCGCTCTCCTCACCCCCCCTCCCCCCACTTCCCTCGCTCTTCTCCCATTCCTCGCTCCCCCCTCCCCCGTCCCTTCTCCTCCCCTCCCCTTCCTCCTCTCTTCCCCGCCCTCCCTCCTGTCTCCTCACCCCCTCCCTTCCTCTTTCTCCCTTCCCTTCCCTTCCTCTCTCTTCCCCCGTCCCCCCTCTCTCTCTCTTCCTCTATCCCTTCCTCCCTCCCCCATATAATGTTGCCGTCAGCAAAGCGACAGGTTGTTATCTTGCCAGTTAGGTCACTACAAGGTTTAAAAAGGTCAATGAAATTGTTACACTGCTGAAAATTGGTACAATACATGGGCAAGAATTTTCGAATATAAAATGGATGATGGGTCTAATACATCTGAAAATGTTTCTTTGTCTTTCCTCTGCAAGAATAAAGCTGTTAGAATTGTGAAATACCAATGTAAATAGCTTTCCACACATCAAATTCTAAAGTGTTGAAAATAAGAACTGATTTGTATCAAACGGAGAATGTCAACTTCCGGTTTTGTTTTGACAGGTGACGTTTATTCTCTCAAGGGTTCTCTGCCGGACTCTGCTCCAACAGATAAGTCTTCCGGTCGATCGTTTTCCGAGTTTGCAACTTTATTTTGTCTGCCCTTGTTTTACTGTGAATGTTCCCATTTCGTTTGTTTCAAAATTTGTGCTTTTTGGTTGAGTTTCGTCAGTCTTGTCATATCGTGTTTCCCTGAGGGCCTATCCGTGCTCCAGTCTGTGCACGCAAAGATAATCTCTGGTCTGTGTTTTGTCGCATTTTGACTTTATTTCGTTGCCCTCTATGTTTACTGTTGTTGTTCCATTTGGTTTTGTTCAAAATTTGTGCTTTTTGGTGAGTTTTCGTCGTCTTTGTCATATCGGTTTCCCTGAGGCCTACCGTCTTCCAGTCTCGTGCCACAGATTCGTGTTTAATTTGTATTTTCTCTTTTTAACACTCAGTTCTTTATTTTCTTCACTTTCCCCTCTACCCTACCTCTACCCTCCCAACTGTACCTCTTGTTCATCGTCTTAAAGTTAATAAAAAATACAACAAAAAAAAAACGTTTCCCCTCGAACCTTATTCCCCACGTTACGACGTGGTCCATGTGTACCGACTCTTCTTCCTCCTCTTTCTGCTGACCGACCATCTTCCTTACACTTTAGCCGACCTACATTCCCATACACCTTCAAAAAAATTTTTATTCAACCTTTCCTTCACCTTAATCTTACCCTAAATCTTTTAAAATTAAATAAATAATTCAAAAATTTCTTTCAAATATTGTCACTCTCAAGGCTCCTTTCCCTCCTCTCAACCATGTGTTTCTCTACCCCCCTCTTCTTCCTGTAACTTTCGCCGCCTACCATCTCTTCTAAGTTGCTGAACCGATTCACCATACACCTTCGCGATTTTTTTTCTTAAACCGTTCCTTTACTATCTTACCTACTCTTTATCAAACAAGCTAAATGAGCTAAGATCCCATCCTCTTAATGATGACGTCATAAAAACGAATATTGACGTCATGTGATGCATTCAGGTTTGCGATAAATTATTCTATGCCCGGCTTGATTCCCGCAAACAAAATTCAAGACGCTTGCCAAGTTTCGGAGATACAAATGGTATAGGCGATTGCCAATTAGCGGCGATATTTATGACGTCAACTTTTTTCTAGGAAGAATTTCCAAATCAGAGATGGTTACTGCCCGCGCGGTTGGCTTTCTGGCATATACATGGCAAGTTTCACGAGAGATCCGATGAAAACTCTGGGTTGTGAAACAAAAAATTGTCAAAAAAATAGGGAATTGACGTCATAAAAAAATTGATTATGACGTCATAGTGATTTATCATATGTGCGGTAATCCATCTCTGCTTAATCCCCCCGTTTCGATTTCCGCAAACCAGAATTCAAAAAGCTTGCCTAGTTTTCGGAGATAATTTTTTAAGGCGATTGTCCCAATTAGCGAGATATTTTGATCATAACTTTTTTTCTTGAGGAATTTTCAAAATCGGAGATGGTTACTGTCTGCGCAAGAAATTTTTACATTGTATACGCCAGTTCAGGAAGTTTCGATTGAAAACTGTAGCTGTGAAACAAAAAAGTGCCACAGAGAAAGATGAGAACAAAGAAAGATGAACTTTCACCTGCATCCCTCACCGTAAATGTCTTTAATCGCATATCTTGACTTTTAAAAATTTTAAAATCCACTTTGCAGTGCATGTTACTGTTTTCCTTCAGTCATCCTTAATGGGTGCTATACACATACCAGGGAGAAATATCAAAACACCTACTAGAAACTTACCACAGACTTCGAAATGAAATGCAAGGAATAAACCAACTCCAGCAGCCAAAATTTTTAGATAAGCCATGGAAGATATCGAAGTTTTAGAAAGAATTGATCATGGAAGATCAATTGGATAAAAGTGGCACCAAATGCCACAGTGTTACGGAAAGAGAAGATGACGAACTGGCACGAAAACCTTCAGATCTTTATCCTTCCTATGCACCTGTGAATTGAAGCACAATCTAGATCATTCAGATTTGGCACCACAACCTTGGCATTACAGGAAATGTTTGATACATTGGATGTCATATGCAACATTTTGATGAAAGATGATGGATACCTAGAATGGTTAGATCACTCAACAAAAAAAACAGAAGGATTTCTTTTACCATGTGATGAAATGTGTTCAAAACTGATCTGGAGCCTTCCACATATTTTTGACTGGAGGTGCTGGAGTAGGAAGACTGCTGTAGTCACTGCGCAGTATATCAATGCTGAATTAGATATTTAACAAAGAGAAAGGGTAAAAATCCGGATTGAAGTGAAAGTGTTGGCCTGGAGCCCCAACAGGGAAGCAGCATTCTGTATACCATGGATATACTTTACACAGCTTGTCCATATTCCTGCCTCTCAAGGATTTTCATACAAGGCTTGACATCAAACCAAACTCGATAGCCTCAGGTTAAATTTATGCAGTGAGAGATTTTGATAATGACGAAAAATTCAATTGTTGGAACCAAATGTTCGAATTGTTCATTCACAAGAGACTTCAAGCAATAATGGAACATCGTTACCATTTGGAGGGTTGTCTGTCATTGCTGTTGGTGATTTAATCAGCTTAAAGAACCAGTCTTTGATGGCTGGATGGATTATTTGATGATGTCACACATTTGCCTTGGACCATTGCTGTAAATCTGTGGAAAGAATACTTTATGTATACGAGCTGACAGAAATCAGCGGCAGAAAGAATGACCAACAATATGCATTGTTACAAACAGATTAAGAACTGGACACATAACCTCAAAGGACATTGGACATTCTCAAACAAGGGACAGTGAGAAAACAACAAAGATTAGCATACCATTATTCACTCCCCATATTTTCCTGAAAATGAACTTGTGACATGCATAACAACAAGGTTTCCTTCAGGCACCAATTCGCACAGATCTCATAAATGCATTTGATTACAGGTGCTTGGAGATGTGTCAGAAGATTAAGTAAAGTTGAAAAATTAAAGCCAGTATTCCAAATGACATGCACCAAAACATGATTGCTGCAAAACCTTGCAAACAGCTGGTCGGGTTGCATGTTGCAATTATTCAACAAATGTGGATGTAGGGATGGACAGCAAATGGGCTTCATGGCATTGCCATCGTCTGTTCGGTAGATGCAAGAAACATTAAACCGATGGCAAAGTTTGGGGTCAAGTTGATTATAAAACCATTGCTCCAAAAAAACTTGAAAAGCAACAGCAAACACCTTTACCAAAAGAAGTAGACCAATCATGGATTCCAATTCGGCAAGTAAAAAATGGCAATTCAAAAGTTGCAGACACAAATATGGCTGAAGTTCTGAGAGCAATTTCCTTTAAGACCTGCATCTGCTAAACTGCTCACGTGCCAAGGCAGACGCAATGGATTCGGCTGTTATAAGTTCCCAGGGGACCGTGGATTTCCACATGTACCAAATATTGTAGCCCTAGTAGCAGTTAAAAATCTTTAGACAAAACTCCTTCATCAGCAACTTCAAAGAACATTCAATTTGTGTCAGCCGAAGGTCACTGGCAAAATGACAAGGTTACAAGGTGAAAAAGAAATTGAACTGGCTCTACCATATTCTGATATTTCTTCCAACATCTGGAAAACACTTTTTCAATGTTGGTATCCACAATGTCAGGTTCTTCTACATAAGCAGATCAGTGACATTTTAAGTCTTGTCAGTTTTATACTGCCGCAGATCTCCTGATGTTTGTGGAAGCAAACATTTCACCTTCAGATGAAATAGAAGCTTATCGAATTCCATGATTCTATTCTAACATTGTATCCTTTACTCTCACAGTGGATAAACACACGTTCAGTCTATGGTACTGCAGTCTATTCACGTTCTCCATTGTTAAAGTAAATACTTCAGAATGGGTCCCAACTACAACCAGGGATTGAATTCACATCATCGTTCTTACACAACATTTTCGACATGACAATGCTGGTTGTTGTTGTTGTTTGCACTATATGCATCTTCGAGCACAACTATGGAAAGCTGCAAACAGTTTCAGATATAAACATTCTGGGATTAATCATTGGAAACCACGGAAAATATCCTTCTTGGAGATTTAAATGTGGATTGCTGAAAAGGAAGGAATTAATCGATTCTGATGTTTTGATTCTTTGTCAAAAAATCAGTTTTACCACTACAGATTATGATCATTGATACGACCATGTTTTACAGAAATATTCCAAATTCCAAGGAAGTGAATGGGGGGGGGGGTTGTTTTGAGTCGTACTTCTGCAGACCATAAACCTCTATGGGGTTTGTATTAATGAACTTAATGAATAATGTGATCTGTGCGAATTTTTGATTGATTGAAGAGGGGGTGCATGTTTTCTATAATTGGAACTTATTAGGGTACCTGTCATTCTGCACAGGGACCCTATTGTTTCTTTGTTTATTTCCTTATTATATTACGGGTAACCCTGTCATTCTGCAGGGAAACCCCGATTGTTTTACTTCTGTTTATTTCCATTATTATTAGGGATACCCTTGTCATTCTGACAGGGAACCCTATTTGTTTTCTTCTGTTTATTTCCTGATTATTTATTAGGGTACCCTGTGCATTCTGACAAAGGGAACCCTATTGTTTTTCTTCTGTTTATTTCATTATTATTTTATTATTTATTCTTTTTCCGCCGGAATTTGCGGCGTTCTTTCGCTTTAAAAATCATTTTCTCAGGAACGGTAAGTCCGATCGACACGAAATTTTCACATAGTAGTGATCTTTTTATAGCAAACTTAATTGGTAATTGTGACGTCATAGTCACGTGGTACGGGCGCCATCCTTGAAAAACCGAAAAAAAACTTTTGGACCTCTGTACTCTGAACGGATGCGATGGAAAAATTTTTCGCTTCATACATTTGAATAAGCTCCTCAAGGGAACAGGCGGTGATTTTCGTGAGGTCATCGGTCAAAGTGTGCGGGTCAAAATCGTTAGGTTACAACGCTGCATCGGAAAAATCTGAATTTCTTGGCCTCATCTGCACAACAAGTTGGACCGTAAAAAAAATATTATGACGTCATAGGTCACTTGGTTCGGCAGCCATCTTGTTTTTTGGAATTTTTTTTTTAAAAAAATTCTTCTCCAGAACGGCTAAACAGATTTGAGCGAAACTTTACCACACACATTCCCCATTTGACTGTCCTTTATCAAGGTTTGTTAATTTCTTATTGATCGGTCCATACGTTTGGCGGCCATCTTGAATTTACCCAAAACCTTCAACATCTTCTTCTTCCAGAACGCTCGTAAGATCAAGGGGAAACTTCACAAACCTATGCCCACGAGAGGGAATATAAGTTTGCTTTAATTTCTAATTGATAGGTCACATGGTTTGACAGCCATGTTGGATTCATGAAAAATATAAATAATGTTTTCTCTGAATCACATAAACCTGTCAAAGCGAAAATTTCAAACTATTTCAGTCCTCCGTGAGTCTGCATTCATAGTTAAAAATTAGACTCACAAGTCACAGGGTTTGGCGGCCATCTATGGAGGAAAAACGCATTCTTATCCGATTAACACGAAACTTCACAGACGTATTCCACTACGCATAGGAGGCAGGATGTAAACTTATGATGTTCATAATCATTATGGTCGTCAGCCATCTTGGATTGAAAATTTAATAAATTTTAAAAATCTTCTTCTCCAGAACGGCTAACGTTGAGGCGAAACTTACAACACACATTCCCCATGAGGTCCTTTATCAAGTTTGTTAATTCTCTATTGGATCGGTCATACGGTTGCGGCCCATGTGAATTTACCCTAAAACCTTTCAAACATCTTCTTCTCCAGAACGGCTGATGATCGATCAAGGGAAACTTCAGCATACCTATTGCACATGAGTTGGGAAATGCAAGTTTTAATTTCTACTTGATAGGGTTCACATCGTTTGGCAGCCAGTTGGATTTAAGAAAAATATTAAAATAATGTTTTCTCTGGAACCCTTAACCTATCGAAGCGAAAATTGCAAACGCCATCGTCCATCAATTCTGCATAGATTGGTAAAAATTATCGTCACAAGGCACATGTTTTGGCTTTGGCCATGTTGGATTTAAGAAAAATATTAAATAGTTTTCTCTGGAATGGCTTAACCTATCGAAGCGAAAATTTGCAACTTCATCCCCCCATGGTGTCTGCATACATTGGTAGAAATTATGACATTCACCAAGTCACATCGTTTGGCGACCATCTTGGATAGAAAAACGCACCTTTTCCGATTAACACGAAACTTCACAGACTGTTCCACTACATAGTTGAAAGAAGACATATAATTTTTTTGTCATCTCATGTATCTCATGTTTGTATCAAAGGCCGGGTCTGGTAGTGCACACGAGTAGTTAATATAACTTTGTTAATATTCTAATTGATAGGCACATGGTTTGTGGCGGCCATGTTGGATTCAAGATTATATTTAAATAATGTTTTCTCTGGAACCACATAACCTATCGAAGCAGACTTGGCTACTATAATCTAGCCCCATCCTGCACATATTTAACAAGACCAAAATGCTGTCACAAGAGCCGCGTCATTAAGTTTTGTCTTCACCAGAAGAACAAGAACTAAGAAAGAAGAAAGAAGAAGAAGAAAAAACTTCCACGAATATTTTCACATGCTTGATGGAGCAATAGCCGAGGCACCCGTTCTGATGGACGCATCGCGTTCATGACAAGGAAAATAGTGTATTTACGAAATACAAACATTAAATGAATAATCTTTAAATATACGGAACTTTTCGGAAACTTTAAAGCAAATGTCCGAATATATTTAAAAGTTCATGATAGACACTCTCAAAAAGCACCTCAATGCGAGGATGTGTTACAAGGTTTAGTATTTAAGGAGACCGGATCTCTATATGAACGAGTCGGTCCTTAAAGATCTGTCTTCACCAGAAGAGAAGAAGAAGAACAATGCCGAGCTCTCTTAATTTTAATTTAGAAGAGTAAATAGTGAAGAAAGAAGTGTAACAAAATGAAGAAGAGTAATAAAATGAAGAAGAAGGTAACAAAATGAGAAAGTAATAAAATGAAGAAGAAGAGTTAATACAAAGAAGAAGAGATATAAAAAGAAGAGATATAAAAAAGAAGAAGAAAGAATAAAATGAGGAAGAAGAGTAATAAAATGAAGAAGAAGAGTAATCGACATTTACCTAAACCTTCAAACATCTTCTTCTCCAGAACGGCTCGTCAGATCAAGGGAGAAACTTCAAAAACCTATTGCCACGAGTAGGGAATATAAGTTTTGTTAATTTCTAATTGATAGGTCACAGGTTGGCGGGCATGTTGGATTTAAGAAAAATATAAATAAAGTTTTTCTCTGGAACGGCTTACCTATAAGCGAAAATTTGCAACTGTCATCCCCCATGGTTCTGCCATACATGGTAGAATTAGACATCACAAAGTCACTCGTTTGGCCGACCATCTTGGGATAGAAAAAGCACCTTTTCCGATAATACGAAACTTCACAAGACTAATTTCCCCCAGCTACATAGTTGAAAAGAAGAATTATAATTTTTTTGTCCATTCAATCGGTCAGTGGTTCGCTCACTGGAAATGTGCAATTATATTTCACACCATGTTTCTCCTTTTTGTGGATTCCATTCATTGTGTGGCCCGTCACTTCGGCATAGATAGCTACATCGAAAAAAATTAAACGTTTCGTTTTTAAAAGTTTTTTCAACCGTTTCGTTGGAGTGCTTGCTTGAGTGGTTTAGGTACTTGGCAAGTATTCAAGCTTCGTTGATGGTACGGCAGCTCGGTTCTCCATGGGGACATTTCCTGCCTTCCCCTCACCTCACACTGCCTTCCCCTCTCTTTGGGCTGTCCTGCCTTCCCTTCCCCTCCTCTCATGTTTACCTCCTCCCACACCTCCTCCTTCCTCCACCGCCTGTGGATATCTCCCGACGGTCTCTGCATGCTGTATTAACATGGTGTTTTAACATACCCCATTTCTTTCAAACCTCTACTACCCCTCCCCCACTTCTCCACAAGTCCCACCACAAAACGCAAGTTGAGAACCCCTCTTCTCATGCTTACCTCCTCCCAAACCCACTTCCTCCCCCTCCTCTCTCTCCCCATCCTCCTCGCTCCCACCCCCTCCCGGAGTGTATCGCGATGATTTGGTGAAGCGCGCTCTCCTTCACCCCCCCTCCCACCACTTCCTCTTCTAACTCCATTCCTGCTCCCCCTCCCCGTCCTCTTCCCTCCCTCCCCTTCCTCCTCTCTTCCCCCTCCTCCCTCCTCTCTCTCTACACCCCTCCCTTCCTCTTTCTCCCTTCCCTTCCCTCCTCTCTCTCCCCCCTCCCCCTCTCTCTCTTCCTCTATCCCTCCTCTCCCCCATTAATGTTCGTCAGCAAAGCGACAGGTTGTATTTGCCAGTTTAGGTCACTAAAGGTTTAAAAAGTCATGAAATTCGTACACTGGCTGAAAATTGGTACAAATCAATGGGAAGAATTTCGATATAAAAGGATGATGGGTCTAATACATCTGAAAATGTTTCTTTGTCTTTCCTCTGAAGAATAAAGCTGTTAGAATTGTGAAAATACCAATGTAAATAGCTTTCCACACCATCAAATTCTAAAGTGTGAAGAAAATAAGAACTGATGGTAAAACGGAGAAGTCAACTTCCGGTTTTGGTTTTTAGAGGTGACGTTGATCTCTCAAGGGTCTCTGCCGACTCTGTCAAAGAAAGTCTCCGGTCGACGTTTGTAGTGTTTTGACTTTATTTTGTTGCTCATATTTACTGTGTGTTCCATTTCGGATTTGTTTCAAAATTTGTGCTTTTTGGTTGAGTTTCGTCAGTCTTGTCATATCGGGTTTCCCTGAGGCCTATCCGTCTTCCAGTCTGTGCACGCAAAGATAAGTCTGGTCGTTTGTTTTGTCGCATTTTGACTTTATTTCGTTGCCCTCTATGTTTACTGTGTGTTTCCATTTCGTTTTGTTTCAAAATTTGTGCTTTTGGTGAGTTTTCTCAGTCTTGTACATATCGGGTTTCCCGAGGCCTACCGTCTTCCAGTCTGTGCACGATCGTGTTAATTTGTATTTTCTTCTTTTACACTAGTTCTTATTATCTTCACTTTCCCTCTACCTCCTTACTACCCTAACTGTACTCTCTGTTTCATGTCTTAAAATAATAAAAAATACAACAAAAAAAAACTTTCCCCTCGAACCTTATTCCCACGTACGACGTAGGTCCTGTACGATTCTTCCTCTCTTTCTGCTGACACGACACTTCCTTACACTTTAGACCGACATCATTCACGCATACACCTTCCAAAAAAATTTTATTCAACCTTTCCTTCCACCTAATCTACATAATCTTTAAATTAAATAAATAATTCAAAAAAATTTCTTCAAATATTTCACTCTCAGCTCTTTCCTCCTCTAACCATGTGTTTCTCTACCCCTCATTCTCCTGTAACTTTCGCCGACCTACCATCTTCCTTCTAAGTTAGCTGAACCATATTCACCATACACCTTCGCGATTTTTTTTCTTAAACCGTTCCTTTACCTAATCTTACCTACTCTTTATCAAACAAGCTCAAATGAGCTAAGATCCTCATCCTCTTAATGATGACGTCATAAAAACGAATATGACGT
>CM068959.1:121862452-121882937 GCA_035128595.1 Eptatretus atami
AATGATGCAGTGCGCTCGCAGCAGACATCACGCGGTCGTCCATGATGCCAGTGCGCTCGAGCCAGACGTTCACGCGGTCGCTCCCATGATTGCAGTGCGCTCGAGCAGAAGCGTCGTTGAGTCCACGTTAAGGTTTCCGTGTGCGCGGTGACGGTTTTTTCAAATAAAGATGGTGTTTTAAAAAGTCATTTTTTATCCCAATAAAAGTTATCGTCGCATGCCTGACTCGCTGAGCCGTCGGATTATGTAAAATTGTTGGTGGATGGCCGAATATTACCGGTTTTGATCTTTAATAAATAATATAAATAATTGCGTGGAGAAATGCGATTTTTGCTTTGCTCAACGTTACGAGTTTCATTTTAACTTCGATTTTAATTTTGTCTTCGGTTTTTGCGATCGCTTAGACGCTTAAAACACGGTTGTCGAAAATTCTGGTTAGAATCGGATGTTTTATGAGATTTATGTCGGGTGTCGTATCTGAGGTATTATGCAACTGAAGATTATGCTAATGAGCGGGGATTGTAACACACAGCATTACGCGCTCGTTTGGGTCGCTACCTTCTCTAGAGACAGCCTTTTATTAGACAAGGTCAGAGGTCAAGTTGACGATTTCGTAAGTACCAGTCTATGACTGCTTGTTTTTTGTTTGTATGTTTGTTGTTTGTTAGGCACGATAACTCGAGAACGGAAGGAGCTACCAATGTCAAATTACACACGTGATTCAGGAGGGTGATGGCTGTGCTGATTAGATTTTGGTCAAACCGGTCAAAAGGTCAAGTCACAGTGAGATCAAATATCGATTTTTGATGGTTGGTACAGATAATTAACTCAAGGAACGAAGAAGCTACCAATGTCAAATTTACACACCTGATTCAGGAGGGTGATGGCTAGCGTTGATTAGATTTGGTCAAAATCGTCGTCAAAGGTCAAGGTCACAGTGAGGTCAAACATCCAAAAAATGATAACTCGAGAACGGAAAGAAGCTACCAATGTCAAATTACACCACTGATTCAGGAGGGTGATGGCTACTGCTGATTAGATTTTGCGAAATCGGTCAAAGGTCAAGGTCACAGTGAGATCCAAATATTCGAATTTTTGCATGGTTTGGCTACAGATAAACTCGAGAAACGCGAAGAAGCATTACCCAATGCCAAATTACACCACGTGATTCAGGAGAGGTGATGGCTAGTGCTGATTAGATTTTGGGTCTAAATCGGTCAAAGGTCAGGTCACAGTGAGGTCAAACATCCAAAAAATGATAACTCGAGAACGGAAGAAGCTACCAATGTTCAAATTACACCACGATGATTCAGGAGGGTGGGGCTAGTGCTGATTAGATTTTGGTCAAATCGGTCAAAGGTCAAGGTCACAGTGAGGTCAACATCAATACATTCGATTTTTGATGGTTGGTGCAGAATCATCGTAGAAAACTTCTGGTTTGCGCGTCGCTACTCTCCAGAGACAGCTTTTATTAGACAAGGTCAGAGGTCAAGTTGACGCATTTCGCTAAGTACCAGTCTATGACTGCTTGTTTGTTTGTTTTTGTATGTTTGTTTGTTTGTTTGTAGGCACGATAACTCGAGAACGAAGAAGCTACCAATGTCAAATTAACATCACGTGATTCAGGAGGGTGATGGCTAGTGCTGATTAGATTTTGGTCAAAATTGGGTCAAAGAGTCCTAAGGTCACAGTGAGGTCAAATATTCGATTTTGATGGTTGTACAGATAACTCGAGAAGGAAGAAGCTACCAATGTCAAATTTACACACGTGATTCAGGAGCTTGATCGGCTAGTGCTGATTAGATTTTGGTCAAAATCGGTCAACGGTCAAGGTCACGGTGAGGTCAAACATTCGATTTTTTGATGGTTCTGTACAGAATCATCGTAGAAACTTCTGGTTTGCGTCGCTACCTTCTCTAGAGACAGCTTTTATTCGACAAGGTCAGAGGTCAAGTTGACGATTTCGTAGTACGTTTATGACTGTTGTTACGTTACGAATCTAAAATTCGTAAGTATATTGATCCTTCCATTTCTGTTTGTTTGTTTTGTGTTACTTACGAAATCTAAAGTTTTCGTAAGTATATTATGCCGTCCGTTCTGTTTGTTTGTTTGGTTGTTTGTATGTTTGTTTGTTTGTTTTTTGTAGGCACGATAACTCGAGAACGGAAGAAGCTACAATGTCAAATTACATCACGTGATTCAGGAGGGTGATGGCTAGCGCTGATTAGATTTTGGTCAAATCGGTCAAAGGTCAAGAAGTCACAGTGAGCGTCAAACATAATTTCCGTATTAAAAACATGGAGAAATGTGAGTATTTTTGCTTCGCTCGACGTTACGAGTTCGTTTTAACTTCGATTTTTAATTTTGTCTTTTGGTTTTTGCGATCGCTTCGGATGCTTAAAACCGGTTGTCGAAAATTCTGGTAAAATCGGAATGTTTTGGAGACGTTTTAAGATTGAATAAAAAATATTTGTCCACCTCGAAGCGTCCAAGGAGTCGTACCATTGATGCAGTGCGCTCGAGCAGACGTCACGGGTCGGTCCCATGATGCAGTGCGCTCGAGCAGACGCGTCGTTGAGTCACGTTAAGGTTTTCCTGTGTGGCGCGGTGACGGTTTTTTCAATAAAAGATGGTGTTTTAAAAGTCATTTTTTATCCCAAAAAGGTTATCGTCGCATGCCTGACTCGCTGAGCCGTCGATTATGTAAAGATTGTTGTGGATGGCGCCGAATATTACGGTTTGTGACTTTGATAAAATAATATTAAAAATTGCGTTGGAGAAATGCCGATTTTTGCTTGCTCGACGTTAGGCGAGTTCATTTTTAACTTCGATTTTAATTTTGTCTCGGTTTTTGCGATCGCTGTTAGGACGCTTAAAACTCGGTTGTCGAAATTCTGGTAAAAATCGGATGGTTTTATGAGATTTTATGTGGGTGTCGTATCTGAGGTATTATGCACTGAAGATTATGCTAATGAGGGGGATTGTAAGACACAGCATTCGCCGCTCGTTTGCGTCGCTACCTTCTCCGAGACAGCTTTTATTAGACAAGGTCAGAGTCAAGTTGACGATTTCGTAAGTACCAGTCTATGACTGCTTGTTTGTATGTTTGTTGTTTGTAGCACGATAACTCGAGAAGGAAGAAGCTACCAATGTTCAAAATTCACCAGAGTGATTCAGGAGGGTGATGGCTAGTGCGGATTAGATTTGGTCAAAATCCGGTCAACGGTCAAGGTCACGGGTGAGGTCAAACATTCGATTTTTGATGGTTTGGTACAGATAACTCTGAGAACGGAAAGAAGCTACCAATAGTCAATTACACCACGTGATTCAGGAGGGTGGTGGCTAGTGCTGATTAGATTTTGGTCAAAATCAGTTCAAAGGTCAAGGTCACAGTGAGGTCAAACATCCAAAAAATGATAACTCCGAGAACGGAAGAAGCTACCAATGTCAAATTACACCACGTGATTCAAGGAGGGTGGTGGCTAGCGCGTGATTAGATTTGAGTCTCAAAATCGGTCAAAGAGTCAAAGGTCACAGTTGAGGGTCAAAACATCCAAACATTCGATTTTTGATGCGTTTGGTGGCCAGAATCATCGTAGAAAACTTCTGTGGTGCGTCGCTACCTTCTCCAGAGACAGCTTTATTAGACAAGGTCAGAAGTCAAGTTGACATTTCGTAGTACCAGTCTATGACTGCTTGTTTGTTTTGTTTGTTTGTATGTTTGTTTGTTTGTTTGTTAGGCACGATACTCGAAGAACGGAAGAGCTACCAATGTCAACATTACACCACGTGATTCAGAGGGGTGATGGCTAGTGCTGATTAGATTTTGGTCAAATCGGTCAAGGTCAAAAGGTCACGATGAGGTCAAACATTCGATATTTGATGGTTTGGTACAGATCATCGTAGAAACTTCTGGTTTGCGTCGCTACCTTCTTAGAGACAGCGTTCTATTAAGACAAGGTCAGGACGGTCAAAGTTTTGGACCCGAGTTCGTAAGTACCAGTCTATGACTGCTTGTTTGTTTGTTTGTATGTTTGTTTGTTATGTTAGGGCACGATAACTCGAGAACAAGAAGAAGCTACCAATGTCAAATTACACCCACGTGATTCAGGAGGGTGATGGCAATGCTGCATTAGATTTTGGTCGAAATCGGTCAAAGGTCAAGGTCACAGTGAGGTCAAATATTCGATTATTTAGATGGTTTGGTACCAGTTGATAACTCGGAACGGAAGAAGCTACCAATTGTCAATTACACCACGTGATTCAGGAGGTTGATGGCTCGTGTCTGATTAGATTTTGGTCAAATCGTCAAGGTCAAGGTCACAGTGAGGTCAAACATCCAAAAAATGATAACTCGGAAACGGAAAAGCTACCAATGTCCAAATTTACAGCACGTGATTCAGGGATGGGGGTGGCTAGCTGCTGTATTAGATTTTGGTCATAAATCGTGGTCAAAGGTAGTTTCACAGTGAGGTTCAAATATCCGAAAACATTCAGATTTATTGAATGGTTTTGGAACCAGGAATCATCTGTAGAAACTTCATGGTTTGCGTCGCTACCTTCTCTAGAGACGCTTTTATTAGACAAGGTCAGAGGTCAAGTTGACGATTTTCGTAAAGTACCCAGTCTATGAACTGCTTGTTTGTATGTTTGTTTGTTTGTTTGTAGGCACGATACTCGCGAAACGGAAGAAGCTACCAATGTCAAATTTACATCACGTGATTCAGGAGGCGGGATGGCTAGTGCTGATTAGATATTGGTCAAAATCGGTCAAAGTCAAGGTACGGTGAGGTCAAAATTCGATTTTTGATGGTTTGGTACAGATAACTCGGCACGAGAACGAAGAAGCTACCAATGTTCAAATTTACACCACTGATGATTCAGGAGGGTGGATGGCTAGTGCTGATTAGATTTTGGTCCAAATCGGTCAACGGTCAAGTCACGGTGGGTCAAACATTCGATTTTTGATGGTTTGGTACAGAATCATGTTAGAAACTTCTGGTTGCGTCGCTACCTTCTCTAGAGACAGCTTTTATTAGAAAGGTCAGAGGTCAAGTTGACGATTTCGTAAGTACCAGGTCTATGACTGCTTGTTTTTGTTTGTTTGTTTGTTGTGAACAGTATTACGGAAAACTCCTGACGGATTTCGACTAAACTTTGTGGGAGGTTAGGTCTGTCCAAGGATCATCCATTAGATTTTGGACTTGCGGCCAAGTCCATATGGCCGCTATGGCGGCCATTTTGAAAAATATTTGAATTTTGTTTTTGCATTTCTACATGTTTTAAGTGATTTCCAACCAAAAAAAAAAAAAAAAAAATTTGCAACTTTTTTTCAAAAAATTTCGGATTTATTTGAAAAATATTTAAATTTTTTTTTTTTTGCATTTCTACATGTTTTAAGTGATTTCCAACCCCCAAAAAAATTTGTTAGAGAAAAAAAAAACAAATTTTGCAACTTTTTTTTTCAAAAAAATTTCGATTTTTTTTTTTTGGCATTTCTACATGCCGTCGATCTAGTTTAGTTTATTCAATCGTGTTTCAGTAGAGTCTGATCCGTTTTTACCTACAATGAATAGGATATCGGTTCACTTAAGTGACCCAGCAGTATTGGCGGCGGAGGTTTTGCACTCTACCGAGTGCTCCCCCTCAGTTTTTCCTTTCTGTTTTTATCTACCACACTTTTTTTTACTGATTACAATATACAAATACATATATTGCTTTAAAATTATTTGGATCAGACTTCACTGCAATGCTTTATATTATAACAAAATATTATTAGACAGTCTTTTAAAAACGATAAATGTATAAACAGGCGAGCATTGGTGGCTTTGACACCAACTCTGGTTTTCCTATTTCTGCACCAATTCACTCTACTCTTCAAATCTACCTCCTCCTCCTAACTCCTCACCTGTTATACCCTCTCCTTACCCCTCCCATCTTGCCCCTCATCCTACCTCCACTGTTGGCCCTCTTCACTGTCTTCTGCTTTAGTATCAGCTCTTCCTTTGTGTCCCAAAGTGTGCGGCATTCTAACATCTGTGGGCTCCATTCTAACCAAACAGATATCTCACTCTCTCAATCAGTCCACTCCTCAACACCTCAAACATGCTCCTTCTTTCCTCTCATCGCACCTCCCCTTCTTCCCAAATCCTCAAAATCATGCACCTCCCTCTGCCTGCACCCTTCTTCACCATACCAGTACCAAGCTCATCCTTCCCTCTCCCCACTCTCGCATCGCCCTCCTGCCCCTTTGCCATGCCTGCTCTCACTGTCTCCCATCCCTCTCAAAGCATCCGTCACCTTTCTCAAAAACTCCACTCTTAACCTTCTCCCTCCAATCTTCCCCCCTCACTCCCCCATCTTGAAGTCGCCCCCCCTCACATCCACAAAGCTGCCTCCTTCGATCTCATCACTCCACCTCCTTCAATCTTCAACTTCCCTCTGCCCCCTCTCTTATTACTCCCCACTGTGCTTCACCCATCACCACCGAGCCTTTCCTCCTCCTCATCCGGCTCTCTCCCCTTGGTCTTCTGCAATCCCCCACACTCCTTCACAACTCTCCTACCTCCTCACCTTCTCCCTTGTCCTACCCTCCTCTCCCCTCCTTTTGCACCAAGAGCCTCCTCCCCTCCCTCTTCCTTAACAGTGTGGACGTCAAACATCTGGGGCCTTTACTCAACCTGGTTGCCACTGCTAAACCAGACGTAATCTGCTTAACAGAAACTCTCCTCCTTCAAGACGTCTGACTCCCTCGTGTCTCTCCCTGGTTACTCCCTCCTCTGGGATGACAGACCTGAGCCTTGTCCTTACGGTGGAGTTGCTCTCTTATCAAAGACTCTATTCATCACTCTCCATGCACTGCCCTCACTCCCCCACACCCCGGGAAAACCTCTGGCTACGGCTTCCCCTCCACTACCCACCGCATGTCTTCTATGTGTGTTGTACCGTTCCACCAAACAGTGATGACTCCATTTACATCTCGCTCTCCGAAAACATGGACCAACTTCTGTCCTCTCATCCCAACTTTCTCTTCCTCAGATGTGGTGACTTCAATTGTCTTCATGCTAGTTGGCTGGATGTGGGTACTTCTCTCACCTGCCATGGCCCTTCAGCAAAAGACTTCTGCGACTCTTTTGGACTCGCACAATCTGTCAACTTCCCGACCCGGATCTCAAGCAATGGTATTCCATCTCTTCTGGATCTGATTTTGACCAATTTCCCTGAAAATATCTGTTCTTTCTCCGCTCCAATCGGTTCATCTGACCACATGCTTGTCAAAACAGAAGTCTCTCTGGCTGTTAGTAGAGAACCACCTCAGCGCCGTCGAGACTGGCATTTCACTCAGGCCAGCTGGCAGGGACTTCAAGCAGCCAGGAAACTTCAAGACTGTCTCCATCTCTACTTTCTTTGACGTCAACTCATCCTGGGAATTCTTTCAAAGAAATATGCTCTCGTGCACAGATTTATCCCATCTCGTCCTCAGTTGTCACACCCTTCCTCCTGCCCATGGTACACTGAAGCTTGTGGTGAGGCAGTTGGCCTGAAACAACTTTCCTTTGCCTCATGGAAGGCAAATCCAACTGAGGGTAATCTCATTTCCTTCCACAAAGTTCAAAACAAGTGTGTGTCTACCCTCAGGAGAGCCTGGAAACAATATCTATCTAATTTCAAGTCTGAAATCTCAAACCTCTCTCTCTCTCTCCTCCAAATCCTGGTGGCATCTAATCAAATCTGTTTCTGGTGTATGTTCCCCCTCCATCCCCTCCCTTACCTCAAATTGCTGCACAGCTGACACTGCATGTGAAAAGGTTGAATGCTAAACTCTATGTTTGCTTCTAAATCTTGTGTCCAAAACCCATCACTTTCTGTACGTACCTTATCTAATCACACCCAGCTGTTCCTGGACTCTGTGTCCTTTTCTCCTGACAAGGTGGAGATTTTTCTGTCAAACCTCGACTGATTCTGCCAGTGGTCCAGACAACATCAGCCCACGTGTCCTCAAAGCCTGCTCTGCTGCTCTTGCTCACCCTCTCTCTGTTCTATTCCCCTCTCATTTGCCCAAGGTCATCTGCCATCTGCTTGGAAATCAGCAAACATTACCACTCTGCATAAAAAGGTGCAAAAACAGATCCCTGCAACTACAGACCAATTAGCCTTCTCCCAATCATCAGCAATGTTATGGAATCCATCATCGCTTTAGACATTAAATCCTTCCTCTTCTCCAACGGCTTGATTTACAAGCATCAATTTGGTTTCAGACCAGGTCACTCTAACCTTGACATGCTGTTTCTGCTCTCCAAACAATGGATGAAGATCCTCAATGCCAGACATGAGATCAGAGCCATCTTCCTAGACATATTGCGTGCTTTTGACACGGTCTAGCACCCTGCCCTGCTCACCAAACACTCTTCCTATGGTATCCAAGGCCCTCTCTACTTGTGGCTCACCGACTTCCTCTCCTGTCACAGCCAACGTGTGGACCTTAATGGAGTTCTCTCATCCCCTCTAGTTGTCCAGGCTGGAGTTCCTCAAGGCAGTGTTCTGGGCCCTATGCTTTTTCTGGTTTTCATCAGTGATCTATCCAACTCTCTGGAAAA
This sequence comes from Eptatretus atami, assembly GCA_035128595.1. Lineage (NCBI taxonomy): Eukaryota > Metazoa > Chordata > Myxini > Myxiniformes > Myxinidae > Eptatretus > Eptatretus atami. Next base: position 121,871,050 of record CM068959.1, read on the forward strand.
TCCTCTTCATGTCGACGCTGATGACTCCACCCTCTGCCATACCATGTCATCTCTCAGATCAGCAAGCAGCAGCCTCTTCACACTCTTGTCTCCAATGTGGATAAAGTCAAAAGCTGGTCCAACATTTGGGACATGTCTTTCAATGCTGACAAATCTCACTCTCACCATGTCTCTCTGAACAGACTGTCTGGAGAACCCCTCCATCTAGTTCCTCCACAATCCTCTTGAAGAAGTCCTTTCATACAAGCTTCTGGATCTCACTATCTGCCATGATCTTTCCTGGGAAAGCAACATTTCCAAGCTGGCCTCCAAAGCCGGTGGCCGTCTGGGCATCCTACATTGTGCAAAGTCCTTCATTAGCACACCTGAGCTCCTGACCACATGCAAAGCTTTCATCCATAGCCTGATGGAGTACTGTTCTCTCCTCAGGTGTAAGGCAGGAGCACTAACCCATTCCAGCTTCACGCTGTAGAAACCAAGGCATTTAGGATCATTGGTATCTCCCGCGATGAGGCTGTGTCTTTGGGTCTCTCACTCTCTCACCACAGATCGGTGGTCTTTCTGTCTTCGAACATCTCCTCTCTGGCCTCATCCTCCCCCCTTCCTCTGTCTGAAATATGTCCCCACCCCCACCCCCCACCAAAATCAAGAATGACTGCTCACCTTCACTCTTTCATTACTCTATTTTCCCACCTTTGGAACGAACTCCCACACTCTCTTCAATCCCCTCTTCCCTCCCGGTCTTCAAAATAGCTGTTCACCGCCATTCTCTTTCCCCATCCAAAACCACGATCTTTTCTACCACTGTTAAGCTACCCAAACCCACCTCCTTCTCTCGCATCCGGATCTGGATTCAGATCTTCACCAAAGTAAAATCAATTCGTCCTTGCCACACACCCAACCTGTCCACCAAGTTTCATCTGAATCCATCCACAACTTTTTGAGATATCGTGATATTTATTGGTTTAGCCCAATCTCTCAATGGTGAAGAATCACTTAAAAAAATTATCACATCCGGATCTTGATCTTCACCAAAATCTCATCAATTCGTCCTTGTCACACACCCAACCTGTCCACCACATTAAATCCAAATCAGTTTACAGCTTTTTGTGAAATCCTGCACACAAACAAACAGACAGACAAACAAACAAGAACGACGTCGTACAGAGCACGATACTTGCAAAATACCCAAAAACAAAATTGACCATAAAAATAATTGGTGGTTGAATTCAGTGACCTGATATGCAAATCCTTTTCAAATTTCAAGTCAATCAGATGAAAATTTAGGATTTTAGAAAATTGACAAAGTTGTTGACCTTTGGCCGAGGTTGACCTTTTGACCTCAAACAATTGGCTTCTTGCTTATGTTGAACTCCAGCAGGTTGTGAAGTTTCATGAAGATCCTTTTAAAATTGTGACCTGTTGGCGATTGACATACATACAGACAGACAAACAGACAGAATAACGCACTCGACCAACTAATATACTTGAAAAATCATTGATTTTCTCAAGTAACAAACAGGCATAATGAAAAATCACTCATAGTGACACTTGGCATAACTGCACAAAGTAGAACGTTAATCGGTAGGAGGCATACCTCTGCGAGGTGGAACAGTTCACGTTTTATATCGCACTGATGGGCTGGATCCGAACCAAAATCTAATCCGCTTGTTCTTGTCACCTAACCAACTCATCCAACCTGTTTTGTCATAACTCGCTCACAACTTTTTGAGATATAGTGATATATATATATTATATATTTATATATACTGTATATACTATATATATATATATATATATATATATATATATATATGATAGTTTTTGGCCCTGTCTATCAATTTTAGAAATTAGGGTTGTGTTGACCTTTCGACCTTAAAATTAATTGTTAGTTGAATTAATTGACCTGATATGCAAATCCTGTTCAAATTTCAAGTCAATCATATGCAAATAGAGGATTTTAGAAAGTGATCCTAAGTTGTTGAGCATTTGGTCTATGTTGACCTTTTGGTTTGTGCTGACTTCAAAAATAATTGGGTGTTGTATTCAGTGAGCTGATGCAAATGGTCTTCTAATTTCAAGTTAATCTGATGAACATTGACAATTTTAGAAACGATTAAAAAAATTGGCCTATTTTGGGTTGTCCTTATGGCCTAATGTATGTTGACCTTTTGACCTATGATAACCTCACAAGTAATAGGAGGTTGAAATCACTGACCTAATATGCAAATCCTGTTCAAATTTCAAGTCAATTGGATGAAATTTGAGGATTTTAGAAAATTTGACTCAAATTGGCCTTTTGGCCAATCTTGATCAAAAAATTAATAGGTGCTTGAATTCAGCGACTTGACATGAAAATGCTCTTCAAATTTCAAGTCAATCGGATGAAAATTGAGGATTTAGAAAATTTGACTAAAATTGGCCAAGGTTGACCTTTTGGCCTGTGTTTACCTCAAAATTAATAGGTGGCTGAATTCAGTGACATGATATCCAAATGCTCTTCAAATTTCAAGTTAATTGGATTGAAATTGAGGATTTTAGAAATTTGGCCGATGTTGACCTTTTGGTCAATGTTGACCTTTTCGCTTATGGTAACCACAAAAATAATAGGTGGTTGAATTCAGTGACCTAATATGCAAATGGTCTTCAAATTTCAAGTCAATCGGATGAATATTGACAATTTTCGAAACAATTGAAAAATTTAGCCTATTTTGAGTTGATCTTATGGCCTATGTTGACCTTTTGCCCTATGATAATCTCAAAAGTAATCGGTGGTTGAATTCACTGACCAAATATGCAAATTCTGTTCAAGTTTAACGTCAATCGGATGAAATTTGAGGATTTTAGAGAATTTAACTCAAATTAGCCTATTGGCCGATGTAGACCTTTTCAGTCAACCAAATTTTACGAAACTTCAATGCGGGACCGTCACAGTGTCGGTGACCTTAATCTCTGAAAATTTCAGAACGATCGGTTGAGCAGTTTGGGCTAGAGGCGAGCGGACAGACAAACACGCACACAAACATACAAACGGAGCCGATCAACATACTTGTAAAAAAAAAATGTTTTTTTTTTGCCAAGTAATAAAGCATGCAACCAACCAATGGACTTGAAAAATCTTTGATTTTCACAAGTAACATGCAAGCAAACTAGAAATCACTCTTCGAATGACACTTGGCGAAACGAACCAATCATTTCTAACTCAATACTATTTTTGTTGAGAAAAAAAAAATTAAATGATTAAAAAATATATATATAAATAAACAAAATTTGGCTTATGTTGACATTTTGGCCGATTATAACCTCAAAAATAATTGGTGGTTGAATTCAGTGAACATGCAAATCCTCTTCAAATAGGATTCTGTTGGACCACCGACTCCACCATTTGGTGAAGTTTTGTGAAGATCGGTTTAAAATTGTGACCTGGAGGCGATTGAGGTGAGTGGACAGACAAACAAACGGAAGTGATCAACATACTTGTGAAAAAAAAAATATATATATATTTTGCCAAATAACTAACTGAACTGATCAACGCACTTGGCAAAAACTAACCGAACCGATCACACTACATAACAGCAATACCACGGCACACGCTGTTTCTCAACATAGTTGTTTCAATTTTATGCTCCTTATACATTTCCGCTCACTGGCTTCTGACATACCCCAATGTGTTCCAACCCGGTGTTTCACAACAACCGGTCCGGATATGCTCCAGTCCATGACGCTTCCTTAATGGTCTGTAAAAGCTTTAATTGTATTTCACTTTTAAAGGTTAAAAAGAAATCGCTCGGTTTTATGTTAAATTAATGTAATGTGAGCGAATCCGTATTTCACAAAATCCAAATTGCCACTCAACACCACGGTTCACCTAAATTTACATTTCACTGCAGCAGCTCTGCTCCAGGTATCCCATTTAACCTATGTTGGTGCACAGTGGATATTTGCACATACAGTACAATGCAGTAGGTACTGCATAACCCCTGAATAAGGTGCCTTTGGATCGTTTTTTTCTATTTTCACAAATAAATATTTCAGTGAACATAACAGTGAGGAGGAATGTGATAAAGATATGAATGAAAGTGATATAAATATTCACAAACAGACACCACTTGAGAACTCACATGATACCATTTCCTGTTCTTTCTGCTGAACTTGTTCTGAACATGTTCAGTCCGTGTGCTTACAGTTTGCTCAACTAGTTGATATTAATTTTTATTGCCATTTCATTTGTGCCTAAAAGTTTGAAATGTCGCAGCCCAACAAAGTTAAACGAGGCATTTCCCTTTAAATTAAATTGGACATTTTGAAACGTTTAAGAGTTCTGGAAGGGGCACAACAACATATTTAATGCAATCAAGAACATCAACGAGTCTTGGAAGGAAGTTGGGTGTGCAAACCTCAACGGTGTGTGGAGGAAACTCTGGCCTGGTTGTGTTCCTCACTCCCAAGGGAGGATTCAAGAGGAGGCAATTCAAGATTTTATTGAAAATTCGAGGAACTTTCTTATTGTCAGGCAAACCCCCAATGAAATTGCACTTTTCAATTTTAATTTCACTGTTTAGTACTGTCCTGTATGTACTTTTATTAATCATTTCAACTGCTATTTATTCATTCATAAGCACAACTTTATCTTAAGAACCCTTATTTTGGTAAAAATGCTGGATTTTGACATCCTTCAGGAACATATCTCCTATTTATAACATTATTCTTACGGGAAAACTTGTTCCGTAACAAGCTGATTCGTGATACTATCTGCTCGGGATGCATTCCTGAAAAACCGAGTGTGAGGTATTGCTGTACTTCGTGAAAAATTTTTCACCAAGTAACAACCAGAGGGATAGGGGTTAAAATGAAACCTCCTTCCACCTTCCGTGATAGAGATAAAAACAAGGTACAAGTTCAGTCATTTTGAGGGGGGTAATTTATGGTCTCATGATGATTAGGCATACCATGATAAGTTTGGATTATAATTATTATTATTATTATTATTGCCGGACATACTTTTGTATATTGTCAGTTCTATAGCCTTTAAGAACATTACAACTATGACTTTAGAATTTATGTTGTGAAAAGTTATTAACATGGGTCTAAATGCATTTGAAAATGTTGCTTCGTCTTTCCTCTGAAGAATAAAGCTGTTAGAATTGTGAAAACATCAATAATCTATTTTATGTTGAAGTTTTCCGTGTATTGTACCAATTTTCAGCAGTGTCTGAATTTTGTGGCCTTTTGGCCTTTGACCTAATTTGTGACCTAACTTAGATAGTGATTATATCGTCTGAAGGAGGGTTTAGATACGATCAATAATTATCGAGGGAATTTGTAATCCTGTGATAAAAAATTAATTGAGTTATGCCTATTTATGTTTACCCTACCCCATAATTTTGTTTGAAAAGTGGGGGCAATGGTCGCATAGAAATGGGCAATTTTCACCTCGATCACCGGGTTGCCGCTTGCATGAAAATCATATTTGGATTCCCCAGTCGTTATTACCCCTAAAACACCTAACCAAACTTTTGCACTCAAAAACAAATAAAGTGGCCTCAGGTCCTGGACAATGGCACATCCTCTTTCTTCCCTTTTCACCCTATCATTTGCCTGAGGTCATCTGTCATCTGCTTGGAAATAAGCTGACATCACTGCATTGCATAAAAGGGGAAAAAGCTGAACCCTTTAACTCCAGCTTACTTCCAATCATCAGCAAGGTCATGGAATCCATCATCGCAGTTGACGTAAAACCATACCTTTTCTCCAACAACCTTATATCAGATCAACAATTTAGATTCAAAACAGGGCAGTCTGCCTTGGACATGCTGCTTCTCTGCCTTGGACCTAACAATGGATGGAGGCCTTCAATGTCAGACATGAGATCAGGTCCGTCTCTCTGGATACAACGAGTGCTTTTGATGCACTCTGGCATCCTGCTTTGCTCTCCAAACTCACTGCTTAAGACATCCAACACCAACTCGACACCTGGTTTACTGTCTTCCTCTACTCTTGAAGCCAACATGTGGCACTCACTGGAATCCTTTCATCTCCTCTCCCTGTCAAGGCTGGAGTACCCAAAGGCAGTATTCTGTTCCTTGTCGTTTTCCTGATCTTTATCAATGATCTCTCTGACTCTGGAAAATCGCCTTTATCTATTTTCTTAAGACTCCACCCTGTGCTGTGACTTCCCTCATCCTTCACACAGAAAGGCTGCAACCTTTTCCCTTTTTCAGACCTTGGAAAAAAAAATCACAAGCTGGTCAAACACTTGGAATGTATCTTTCAATCCCAAAAAATCTCACACTTGCTATCTCTCTCCAAATTGACCATCTGCAAACCATCCCATCTACTTTCTGAATAATTCTCTTGATGAAGTTAACTCATTCAAACCCCTGGGTCTCACTATCAGCCATGATCTTTCTTGGGCAAACCACATGGGGAAGCTTGAGGACCTGGGCTAGGGGAGTTGAGGACCTGGGGCTGGGGGAGTTGAGACCTGGGCTGGGGAGTTGAGGACCTGGGTGGGGGAGTTGAGGACCTGGGGCTGGGGGAGTTGAGGACCTGGGGCTGGGGGAGTTGAGGACCTGGGGCTGGGGAGTTGAGGACCTGGAGCTGGGGGAGTTGCAGACCTGGTGCTGGGGGAAAGTTGAAGACCTGGGGCTGGGGGAGAGTTGAAGACTTGGGGCTGGGAGAGTTGAGGACCTGGAGCTGGGAAGTTGCAGACCTGGTGCTGGGGGAAAGTTGAAGACCTGGGGCTGGGGGAGAGTTGAAGACTTGGGGCTGGGAGATGTGAGGACTTTGGGCTGGGAGAGTTGAAGACATAGGGCTGGGAGAGTTAATGACTTGGGTGTGATTGGGGCTCTTTTGGAAGCACATAAGCTGCACAATATTAATTTCAGATTGTGTTGTATATGTTTGACTTCTTTGCATACTATTGTGAAGTCACACATTTTACATTACGTGGAAGTTCTGCAAGTACTTGCTCGTGTGATATATTGGAATAATGTGCTTATTTCAAAATTGTTTATAATAACAAGTCTCTCTTCATGATGAAAGTTGAATTTATGAATGGTTTCAGAATAATGAAAAGTCCAAAAAGCAGAAATGGTGTTGGGAATATGTGATGGCACGTAATGATCAAGTTTGGTCACATGGTCATCAAAAACAAAATTTCTCCGAGGATCTGAAGGCTACGAAACAGAGCAACCAACAAGGCTGCAGCAGAATTATGATTTGGCTCTCCAGCAACAGGCAGCTGCAAATGTGAGGACCTTGCTGGAAAATCCAAATGACAAGAAAAACCTGCAGACCATTGCTAAAGCACTAGTCTGCAGACTGCATGATATCATCCCCAAAGCCTGCAACCGCAACCCCATCCAAGAATTCAAAAGGTCATGTGGTAAGGGAAGAGTATTGATTATGGAGGATTCTAAATTGCCAGGGATAGATTGGGTCCAGGAACAGGGAAAGGGCAAAGTGGATGAGGATTTCATAGATTTAGTCCAGGATTGCTTTTTCACCCAGTTTGTAGATAAGCCCACGAGGGGGAGTGCAGTGTTCGACCTTTTAAGTAACGATCCCAATATGGTGGAGGAGGTGGAGGTTTTGGAGCATTTTGGAGCAAGTGACCATAACATTGTGTTTGCAAAGATTCTGTTGAGGGTTAGGGTTCAGCACAGTAGGGTAGGGCTATTAGATTTCAGGAAGGCAAACTTTGAGGGAATGAGGAGAGATTTGGGTGATGTAGATTGGGAGACTCTAACAACAGGACAATCGGCATCAGAAAAATGGGAAACCTTCAAGGAGCAAATGTGTAGAGTGCAGAGCAAGTACATTCCATAGAGGTGTAAAACTAGAAGTAGAAAGAGACCAGGGTGGTTGAGCAGTGAGAGGAGGAACGCGATGAAGGAGAAGCAAAAGGCATTTATTAGGTTTAAAGTAACAGGACTGGAGTTAGATATATATCACTATCGAAGTAAACAGAGGCAAGTGAAGAAAATAACTCGGCAAGCCAAAAGAGAGGATGAGAAGGACATGGTTAAGAATATTAAACATAATCGCAAGGCTTTCTTCAAGTATATCAGGGGAAAAGAACAGGTTAGGACCATTGAAGAATAGCACTGGGAGAGTGGTTCGTGAGGAAAGTGAAATGGCAGGCTAATTAAACAGGTATTTTGCTTCAACTTTAACACAAGAACAGTCAGGAGGATTGCCAGAAGCTGAGAGTATCTATCAAGGTGGTGAGGAAGGGCTTTTACAGAAGATCCAGGTTGGAGTGGAGGAAGTAAAGGAACAGCGAGGTAATCCAAGAGTAGATAAGACTCTGGGTCCAGATAATATGCAACCGAGAGTATTGGGGGAGGTGTCTGAGCAGGTAAGCGAGATGTTAACGGATATTTTCAATAGTTTCCTGGAGTCAGGACAGGTACCGGAGCAACAAATGTAACACCATTATTTAAGAAAGGATCCAGAGAAGAAGTGGGAAACTATAGACCTGTTAGTTTTGAACTTCAGTTGTGGGAAAGGTGTTGTAGACATTAATTATGGACCAGATGAGGAACCATTTAAACAATACAAACTAACTAAGGTAGTCAGCATGGGTTTACTAAAGTAGTTCCTGTTAACAAATCTTTTAGAGTTCATGAAGCAGTGTCTGATTGGATGGATGAGGAAAGGCAGTGGAGCGTAGTATATCTAGACTTTAAGAAGTCATTTGATAAGGTACCACATCTTGGTCAAAGTGCATTCTTAGTCAAGTGAGGGCTATGTGGAGTGGCTGGTCGCTCATAATGGTGCAAACTGGCTTAGTGATCGGAAGCAAAGAGTGGCTGTGAGTGGGAGGATATCTTGCTGGGAGGATGTAATTAGCGGGGTACCTCAGGGATCAGTACTCGGATCATTACTCTTCAATATTTACATCAACAATTTGGATAATGGGGTAAAGAGTAGGCTTTCCAAATTTGTGGATGCCACAAAGCTTGGAGGTAAGGTGGATAGCAGAGGGGGTGGTGAACAGATACAAGTATTGATACTTGTATAGATTGGGCAAAAGATTGGCAGATGGAATTTAACCTGAACAAGTGTAAGGTGTTGGGGATGGGAAAGAACAATGAAATTAGAGATTATAGGTATGTAAGGGTATTTTGGAGCGTGTCACACAGAGAAGGATCTGGGGTGGTAATAGATATGGGAGGTAAACAGGTAGCACAGTGCCAGGCAGCTATAGGTAAAGCAAATAGGGTTTTAGGTTGTATCGGAGGGGGATCATTTAAATCAAAAGGGTGGTGTTGACATTGTACAGGGATTTAGTAGGGCACATCTAGAATATTGTGTGCGTTTTGGTCATCACAGTTCCAGAAGGACATAGATGCCATAGAGAGGTTCAGCGTAGGCAACTAGATTGATTTGGGCTTAGCTAGACTCAGCTATGAGGAGCGACTTAAGGAGACAGGGTTTATTCACTAGAAAGGAGGTGGTTGCGAGGAGATATGACGGAGATGTTTAAGATAATGAAAAGTAAAGATAAAATAAGTGCAGATGAAATTATCAACAGAGTAGACGGTGACAGAACCAGGGCATGCGCCTAAGAGTAAAGAAGAGGAGAGTTAAGAGATACTAAAGCAGGGGACTTTCACTCAGAGTATTTAATGCTGGATGGTCTCCCTGGAATGGTAGTGGCAGCAGAAAAAGTAGATAAGTTTAAATTAGAATTAATAGTGCTGGAAGTTATGGAGATAGAGGGGTATGTTGGGATGTTGATGAAACTTTTAGTGGTTTGAGTATTGATAGGTAATTTGTGTACGGAGTGCTGTTGGTGGGGTCTTTGTTAAGGGGGTTGGGGGATTGTGTGGTTGATTGTGTTTTTCAACCAAGCGCCATGCCCCCTCCGAGGGAAGAAAGAAAAATAAATAAATATAAGATAAAAATACAAAAAATTACAACAAAAAAATACAAAAACAAAACTACAAAAAAAAGTTTTCTTTCATTAATTTAAAACTTTTTTTTTTGCATTTTCTTTCTTGGATCTTGGTTTGGTGTGGTGTTCGTGCAGGCATGATGGGCTGAATGGCCTCCACCTGTGTTGGATTTCCTTGTTGACGATGACGAGGGTTCATCATGGAGGGTTAATCGAACGAGGAAGAGTGGAAGACCACGGCGGGAGAGTTCCGAGGGGTCGGAACCCCCCAAAGTGGTTAAGGGCCCCTCTACCCCTGAAGAGTACCATCACAAACTTATGGTTATAGTTTCAGTTTTTGAGGGCGTGACACCCCAACCCTGACAACCCGATAAAAATGGCTACACTGATTAACAAAGAACTCGGGGATGTGTTTAGTGCCAAAAAGCTCAGATCTGGAGACCTCTTCATTAAGTGTTAATCAGTCGATCAATGGGAGAAGGTTATGAAAGCCCAGTATTTTGACGAGATTCTTGTTTTGTGTCATATTCCTAGGAGTCTGAGGGAGAGTCGAGGAGTCATTTTCGGGATTGATCCCTCCATTGAAATTGAGGACATCACGAGTCATTTCGAGGAGGTAGGAGTTGTTGATGCGCCGTCTCACCACGGTCAGGGATGGGGTCAAAGTCAATAACGCCTCGGTGGTCTTGTCTTTTGACACCCCAGTCCTTCCCCCATAAGGTTTCTTGGGCTATCAAGCCTTCACTGTATGGGGAATACATCCCACCTCCCTTAAGATGCCTCAAATGCCAAAAGTTCGGTCACACTGCTCCAGCCTGTAGAGGCAAACAACGCTGCAGCAGATGTAATGGAGAGCACGACTACGGAAGCTGCACTCGTGAAGAAATGTCTTGTGCAATTGTGGTGGTGACCACAGTGCAGCCTTCAGAGGATGTCTTGAGTTCCCTAGAGCTGCCCACATCCAACAGGTGAAGACGCAGGAGAAACTGTCGTACGCCGAGGCTGTCCGCATGGTCCCAAAAGGGGGAAAAACTTCGACTTCAGTAAAAGCGGTTAAGAGCACGTCCAAACGAGAGAGCAACCACCGACGTGGTTGTTGTTCTCACGTTGTTGTTGTTCATCTTCTTCTTGTGGACTTTTTTAGGTCTCCGTGGAGGATCTCTAAGTCTTACTCACGTTGTTGTTCTTCATCTTCTTCTTGTGGACTTTTTAGGTCCTCGTGGAGGATCTCTAAGTCTTACTCACGTTGTTGTTCTTCATCTTCTTCTTGTGGACTTTTTTTTGTTTCACAGCCTACAGTCATCTTCTTCTTGTGGACTTTTTTAGATCCTCGTGGAGGATCTCTAAGTCTTATCACGTTGTTGTTCTTCATCTTCTTCTTGTGGACTTTTTTTGTTTCACAGCCTACAGTTTTCATCGAAACTTCCTGAAACTTGGCATGTATATGTAAAAATACCCTGCGCAGACAGGAACCATCTCCGATTTTGAAAATTCCTCATAGAAAAAAGTTATGACGTCAAAATATCTCGCTAATGGAAATCGCCTAAAAAATTATCTCTGAAACTAGGCAAGCTTTTTGAATTCTGTTTGCGGGAATCGAACAGGGCATTAGCAGAGATGAATTACCGCACATATGATGCATCACTATGACGTCATATCAATTTTTATGACGTCATTCCTATTTTTTGACATTTTTTGTTTCACAACCCAGAGTTTTCATCGGATCTTCGTGAAACTTGCCATGTATATGCAGAAAGCCCACGCGCAGGCAGTAACCATCTCCGATTTTGGAAATTCTTCCTAGAAAAAAAAGTTGACGTCATAATATCGCCGCTAATGGAAATCGCCTATACCATTATCTCCGAAACTAGGCAAGCTGTTTGAATTTTGTTTGCGGGAATCAAGCCGGGCATTAGCACAGATAATTATTTATCGCAAACCTGATACGTCCCAATGACGTCATATTCGTTTTTATGACGTCATC
>CM068959.1:121891103-121904293 GCA_035128595.1 Eptatretus atami
TCTATTATGTTGGTTGTTCTTCTTGTCTGTGAGTGTTATGTATGTGTAGATAGACAGTTGCTAATGATAGGTTCGATGTTTTCTATTGTTTCTTCATATCTGTTTATTATGGATGTAGGCCTCAGCTCTAATGATCTGTGAGTAATTCTATTATTTTTCCGATATATTGTTTATTAGGGTACTCGCAGTCCAGACTGTGGGCTATTTTTTTTGTTCTGCGTCGTTTCTTTATTCGAGATCTACACAGAGTCGAATTAGGTAGCTGTGTTATTACGTAGCTATGTCTCTTGCTCTAGCGTTTTATTATGCGGTACCTGCTCTATGGAGATGAGGATCCTATTCGTTCATATATTAATTTAGTTCTCAAAGTCTCGTCGTGCACGACGGTCTTGAATGAACATCGTGAGTAGATCAAATTTGTTCTATATGCATGATTCTTAGGATCTGTATTATGTTGCATAACGGCAGAGAGGCTATGGACAGTGGGTAACTATTGTGTTTATTTGTTTATTAGGGACAGTCTAATGTACTGGATGATACGAACCCGTATTGTTTTATTTATCATACTCAGATTTATACTTAGATGATTAGCCTGTGTAGAATGGGACTAGTGGAATAGAACATATATGTTTATTCTTTGTTTATTGAGTTTTGATATCAGTTCTAGCCTGAGCAATGATCTGCAAAAGATGAACCTATGTGATATTTTAAATCTAGTGATCTGTACTCAGTCTAGTCGAATGTTGGTACCATTGGTCTATTCATGTCAGGTATATAGGGTCGCCAAGTCATAATAGGTACGAAGGTAGTTTCATATATGTAGTTTCTACTCCTGTGAGCTTAGTCTAGAGAAGGAGTTGGTGCATGCTCTAACTGTTACTGGTGTCTGATCGATATACCTAATTTTTCGCTCATCTGTTTATTTCTTTCGTGTTTGATTAGGTGATAGGCCAGTCTAATTGTTTGGCATGGTGATAACTTGATTGTATCGTCTTGCTGTGGGTGTAGCGTGGGCGCTACTTCGTGCCTACATGTTGTGCGCGTAAGGGTTAGTTATTTTTTGGTTTTATATTAGGGATCACCTTAGTCATGGTCTGGTTATAAGCCGTTCTTGTCGACGTTTGTTGCTTATGGTCTATATTTTGTCTGGGTACTCACGCGTGTATGAGCTAGTGTCTTGTGAGCATATTGATATTTCTTTTTGGTTATACTCTCGGGCATCTCCTTGTATGAGGCGAAGCTCATCTTTTGTTCTATATCATACTTTAGTATTATATAGAGGTCCACGCGTCAATGGACTGTGGGGGTAGCATAACCCTAATTTGATTTGAATCCTTGTACTGTCTGATCTTTAGTGATGGTCAATTTTCGCGTACTCAGATTCATGTACATGGGATAAGTATTTCCTATTGTATATAAGCTGTGCTAGTTTCATGGGGGGGATAGGCCCCGGTTCATCGCGGGTTACTGAGACTAGTTAGTAGGAGCTACATATATTGTTTTCATCTCTTGTTTTTTTTATTTCTTATTTTCTTGGCAATTCTGACAGGTTCTTCGCTATGAAGGAAATGGTACATGCTTCATTAGGCAATGTTAGTGTCTGATAGTATCTACGAAGTGGTTCTTGTCGAAATAGAGATTTTTAGGATACTGTATTTGATAGCAACTTATTATAAATACGACGTCAATAGCGTTCTGGTGTGAGCTCGCTGTGGTATTACTGTCCTCTGGGTTAATAAAAGCGGTGAACTTGCTCGGGCAGCGCTGGGGTGACTCAACACTACTGCAAGACAATTGTGCAATGGTATCTTGTTTGTTTGTGCTTTGATTACGTATATTTAAGTCCGATGTTCCGGTCAATGTTTGGGTAACTGGAGAGCGGGTGATTTTGTTTGGTGATCGTAAGGTCGAACGACATGGTCCCGGGACCCAGGTCTATGAGTTTTTGGGAATTACCTAACATTGCTCAAATATTAGTACCACAAGGTCGTACGATGTGCTTTTTTTCTGCGTGTGATAGGTGACATAATTCAGAATCATATATAGTTTGACGATGATCGCATGGAATCACTAATTTGATAAGGCATAACTCTGAAGTTTCTATTGTGCCTACACACATATTTGTGCAAACGTTGTAGATGTTGTAGTATAATAAATGTTATTTGTTTTTACGTACATCTAAGGATTGTGAATATAGATATCGAGAATGCTCATTCTTTGTTCTCTGCACAACACGAAAACTCATGAATTTGACACTACTATGACTTCTACATCGGATAGCAGGATAGACCGAGTTTTAGTGCTGATAACTTTTCTCTTCATTTGACATTCCGCTTTCTATGACTAGTCCATCATTCATAAGTGTTGTTTCATTGTTTAGTGTGAAATTCGCCATAAGTCTTGAGAAATATTAGATTAGTACTATTAACAGCTTCTCTTAACAGCCATTCGTGTCTGGTCAGAAATCATGATGGAAACTTTCAAATACACGCATCTATACTCGGTAGTAGTGTGTACGGAGAGATGTGAAGGAGTGTTGATTAGTCATGATGAGTAACTCTGATAGGGTTTTATATGTGTGTTTCAGCTTAGTTTTATGATTGGATATTTAGATAATCTACAGCACTATTGAGAAGAGCAGTATCGATAACACGCAGCGTGTTTTTGATGTTAGGTTAATAATCATTTTTTTACATTTCAATTGATTCTTTAGTTCGCGACTTCTATAGATATATTCATGTTGATTAAATAATTTTTTTCTCTGAAATGCATTTGATCTGAGTCGATCATGTCGTATACTATTTCTTTATATAGCCATAGTATTCTAGTGATTTGTTCCTCATGTTGCCTGTACATGGTCTTACCAGTGAAGTCATACAGTCACTACCGTATTGGCATCATTCAATAGCACAAGAACTGCACACGTATCTCGCAGATTGAACTGACCATTGGGCGATGCGTGTTCCACTACACGTTGGAAGAGATTGTAAAGTTTGATGTCTTAGGTCACATTGTGTGTCAGCTCATCTGGGTATACGAAATTAATATTTAAAATCTTCTTCTCCAGAGTGAGCAAGAACTTGACAGAATGTGAGTGGTGAGTATAGGATTCATTACAACAACCCTTTGCGATAACTTAACGGCCTTATTTATCCTATGCCGTTTATCAAGTGCATCCTCTCTCCGCAAGACGTAGCCTTTGCTCAAGTTGTGTTAATTTCTAATTGTAGTCACATTGGTTGCGCCATCTTTTACCTGTATAGCCGTGCGTCTACCGTCTACGCAGTTACAGCTCTGGTCGATTAAGTGGGAGAGTTCGAAATTTGAGGACGTTTTGCTAATTCGTACTCTTTCGTTACTTTCTGATGCTTATGAGTGTCATGTCACGGTTTGGCAGAGTCCTAGTTGGATTTTAGAATATTTATATTATAGAGTAATGCTTCTCTCTGGAGACTCCTAGTCGATGTCTTGCAAATATGTCCTGTGGAATATCATTGTATAAGCTTGATCCTCCTATAGCTGCTGATGTAATCGTGCTCTAATAGATTATGTACATACATCACTATTGGTATAGTGCGCAGGCTATTTTGATCATTAGAAAAATTGCGACTTTGTTCGATCAACATCTCTCAAATGGAAATAGCTTAACATGATTCATTTTCACATTGAATACTCTCGTGACTAATCAAGTATATAAGAGAATATAATTTAGGTTTGGAAGATCGGATCATGCAGGACTCAAGTATCTTCATGTAGCATGAGATGTGATAATTTGTGATGTAAATGTTTAGAGGACTCGTAGCGTGCATGCCTGCTCAAGTTTTGTTGATGAGTGGTGTATGTATACTTTATAAGTCTTCTTATACCGCAATCGCGTGCTTTAATCATTTCGTCAGTGTGCACAGCAAAGTCATTCCTCTAATTCGTCATATGTTAACCTAGCTCTCCATAGAATTACTTGAAAGTTATGAATTGCGGGTTCCTGGCCGCAGGTGTCTTTGCGAGAGGTGTCTGCTCTAGTGGTATACACAATTGCAGTGCCAACCTCTGAATTGTCCGCTTTATCTCTAGTGTGCTAACCTCCGATTTCAGTCAGGTGCAGTTCTGCTCACAAGATAAGAGAGGTACATAGTCGGAATTTGCACATCTGTGAGGCTTGTCCAACCTCTTCATTCCTCTGCATCCACTGCCAGTTAGTGTCTCGCTACTGTTTGCGCCCCATAACTGCTATGCGCTCTCCAAGCTATCCCGGTCCCCACTGCCTCCCTCACCCCATCGGCTTGGTGCCACAGATGCCTCTTCCACGCCCGATATCCTATCCATCTCTATTGACCACCTAATGCCTATTCCACAATTCCCACCCAATGCCACTCCACCGGGGGCGGGTACTACCCCATTCCCACCTCTAGCCCATTCACGCCCGTCTCCACCCCACCTCCTATCGTAGCGCATTCATCAGCCGTACCTCCGTGTGTGTGCCTCTCCTTCCCATCCACAGCACATTCTCCAGAGCTTCCCTATCCTTCCATATACATCGTATCGTCGCCAGCTGTGGCTTTGCTCACTAGATGGCTCAACAGTTCTGAGTGTAGTGCCTCTCCCTCTCTGACTTAGAGTTCTCATCCAGAGCTCAACTACAGCTATATTGATAGGGCATAGATTCCAATCAATTGTCATTATTCTAATAGGTTTATCCTAAATCACCAAATAGAAGCGCGATTTTTATCTCTCCTCTCTCGCTCATACACGCATATGTCCGGCCGTAGTGGTTGTTGTAGAGTGAATATTTAACAGATCATCTCTCCCGTGACATGCGTGTGCAAGTGAACGTTATAGATACCTTCTCGCTTCACCAAAGTTGACAGCTTGGGAGAGGTTTAAGATTTGTCCGACTTTGATGGACGAGTTTAGTCTTAAGTGAATCTCGACTTTGTGTGATCAGAGGATCTTCAAAACAGTTTCATGTACAAGGAATCAGACAAGATTGTTACCTAGAAAGAGGTGGGTCAGGCCTATGTGACGATTGGACACATATAGAAAGAACTTCGATTTTCATGGTTCAATTTGGATCTAGAAGATTTGTCTTCTTGGAGGAATGTCGAGTGCGCGTTGTGTAAAATGAAGAATTGTTTAAACGTGTTCTTCACCAACTGACTTGCGTGTTAACACTCGTGATCGTGTGTTTCTGATTGATCGGAGTGATTGCAGCATTAGTCACTGAAACCGATCTACGTATTATCAACCAGGTATTGTGACTCGTGTTTTCGAGTTCGGTGGCACATATTGTGCGTTACCAGTTACGACGTATGTGCGAGAATGACTCGGAAAGATGTCACAAGCCATTCTGTAAATTCTCAATTCTGTCCAAGTGTGAGAATCTCAGACTCTCTGGACCAACAGAGAAGAACCTCTGCGCAAGACTAGGAAAGACATCAACTCACTTCTCGAGAGACGGCTTCAGACAATTAAGAGTTTACAATCTTCACCGCTAGACAGTCTTCTTTGACTATTTTTTAGTCTCGATATATTATATATTGATCTACATTCTCCGCGCAAGAGCAGTAGGAACATTCTGTATTGTTAATGGGGTTCTGTGAGTACTGATAGTACAAAGCTACGCATAGAACCTCTCCTAATCGTCATTCCACGCGACTAATCATATTGTGTCAACTACATTTGTGCGGCATTTGTATTCTCGTGCATCAGAACTTGCGTTTTGTGGGCGGCCATATCCAATGAAGTTGTCCATATTACACGATGGTACTGCTATAGTGACACTAATACTCTCTATGGTACAAAATAGGTGAAAGATTTATTACATGATATTTTCTTTACACTATTTTTATCCAGATCTAATATGCAGTGTAATAGTTAGTAGCAGCTACAGCTTGGTTCACCTAGTAGGCGCTGCTAGCTAGGATGGCTTGAGGGGCGGATTCACTATTTTGTCCTCCCCCGGCTGTGCCGAATGTCTGGATCTTACACATTGTAAGAGTGCGTCTTGATCAGATCAAGTTGCTATGCTAAATAAATGTATACATTGTGGTGTGTGTTACGAATTTCTCGGGAAAAGGGTCTGTGGCCGCCGCTCTTTGGCCCACGTGATGTTCAGTATGAGGAATGTGTCACGATCTCTCCTCTCAGCGTCATCGATGATCCATAGTTGGTGGACACGTTATTTCTATGTTATCTTATCACTTATTGAATTTCGTTTTCAGCCAATAAGCCGCACAGCGAGGACCGAACCAAATCGCACCACCAGCACACTCACTACTGTGCACGACATGGAGCCATAACTCTCCAATATTTACATTCAACACTCCAACCTTATGACGGTGCGGTCTCTCATCACACTCTCCAACCCGTGGTACACCGACCACTCAGCTCTCTGCACGCATATCTCATACAACCAGACGCAGCACATGAGCAGACACCATACAAGCAAACAACAATTACACAGTTGCCACCACTACCACTCTGCGCTAGCATAATTCACTTCCACAGGTCCCAGTCCTACCACGGTGCTCTACCAGCACGTGTCAATGCCCTTTGTGTTTTTCTGTCGTTATGTGTGAACTTTTTTTCTTGTGTAAAAAAACTGTCGCAAATAGCGCGACAGTGGCTACGAGGATAACTCATCTTGCGGGAAAAATGTCGTGATCTTATTTTTCATTATCCCTCCCACACTGACCCCCCCCCCCCTGAGCGCATCCCGTTTTGCGCTGAGCCGCCTCCCCCGGACACCTCGTGCCCACTCCGCGAAACCTTTGCACCTATCCCTCCCTCGGCCCCTACTTCCCCCATCGCACGTCGTCCCGAGCCCGGCGCAGCTCGGCCGAGCTCACCCCCGCTCGCCGGAGCACGTGCGCACCGTTACCGGCTGACGTCATAGTGCAAGATAGCGAGTGCGTCGGGTAGTCCCGAGTGAGATGCGTTCGACGGAGAGAATTGCTGCATCTCAGAAATATGCTCGCAATTGCAGATATTTGGTGCTGTGATACGTCGAATGAATGAGTTCACTGTAGATTATGCAACAATTATATGTGGCTCGTCTGGAGATCGCTGGTGAGACGTTCGGCGCCATATGGTGTCTATTTGTCTCATAGTCTAAACTCTCTATCTGTCGTTAGCCAGCTGTGTTTCGAGAGAAGATGTCTGCATCTACATTCAAGCAACTCGTGGAGATATCCGGTGGTTGCAGTCAAGTCGGTGTGCTCTGCTCTCATTTACCTATAGGCTCTGGGTGGGTAGGCATCGTATGTGTCGGGCATTGCTTTGAATTTACCTAACCGTCGGTGCAAAGCAGTTATACTCGGAGAGATCGTCGGAGCTCTGTCAGCCGGTCAGAGGGAGAAAGACTATGACGAGGAGCAGCCTGTTCGTATCGACTGAGGTAGTCCGATACAGGTTGTTCAGATAGCACATGCAATATGAGGGCACGCAGGTAACGACAATGCGTGTCTAGCGTGAGAGCTATATGCACTCTCTGACATCTGCCGCTCATACATTCTTCCGCTGCCACGAAGTGCTGGTCAGGGCTCAAGCGGGAAACTCACGGTACAGTCCTATCTCCTTGGTTCTTTCGTTACCACGTGTTGTGTCGTTCATCAGAGTATTTTGCTACGGTCGATCATGGGTTGGACCAAGCTCTCCATTTGTCCCTAAGTACTGAAGAATCACTTAGTTTCAATTTGTTTTGATGGTTAGACGCGTGCATTATTTTCTTAGGCTTCTAATTCATGCGAATAGACGTTGAACTATCATTCTGCGCCCACTGGTTAAAGCTCTCTATATAAAACCGATATAATAGCATGGTCACTAAGATTGCACCTATGTGATAGACGGCGTAGCGACCTTTTGCTCATCTCGTCTGTTATAATACTATATTGATATATGTACGTGATGCTCAAGTTAGTGTTTTGGCTGCACTGTAACATGCATATGATGCTATGTGTTCGTACGTGTAATTACCTGTAACCTGCCTGACTCTCAGAGGGATATATTTACATTGGTTCTATGTTTGATCATAGGTGTCCCGACTTTCGTTGCGGTCTCGTTCATGCCCACCTATGTGGATTATATATAAGAAATATAATAAATTACAAAAAAAATTTCTTCTCCAGAACAGCTGGCAGACTGGGCAAAACTCACGGATACTTTTCCAAGACATCAGTTACAAGTTTGTTAATTTATAATTGATAGGTACATGGTTTGGCAGCCATATTGAATATTACCCTAAAAGCTTCAGACATCTTATTATGGTTATTACTAGGTTGAAGGAAGCATAGATAATTTGCAGCAAGTAACAGAATGTGTAGAAATTTGGAGATAATAGTTGGTTAGCGTTGGTTGGTGGAGTGAGGTTGCTGAGGATACTTGGAAGTGGTGACGGTGCAGCGGTAGCAGCGGTGGTGACGGGGCAGCGGGGCGGGCGGTAGCGCGGGTGGCAGCGTGACGGATGGCAAGCGCGGGCAGTGGTGGAGATGCAGCAATTGTGAAATTGGTAGAAAATGAGGTATGGAGACAGTTTTTGTGGGTAATGAGGGGTGTTGTGTGGTTGATACATAAAAGGAAATCTAAACACAGGTGGAGGTCCTTCAGCCCAACATGCCTACGCGAACACCACACTCATCTAACTACCCAAGATCCAAGGAAGAAAATGCAAAAAAAGTTTCAAAAAATAATTAATTGAAATAAATTTTTAAAACATTATGTTTTTTTATTTTTAAAGTTTTTTGTAGTTTTTGATTTTTTTTTTCTTTTTCCCTCAGGGGAGGGGGCTGGGTTTGGTTAAAAACATACATCAACCACACAACACCCCCTTGACAAGACCCCCACCAACAGCATTCCATACACATGCACATAATCACCCATCAGTGCTTCAAACTACCTAAAAGTCTGTCAACATCCCATACACCTTTATTTCCATAACTTCCAGGTACCTATCTAATTCTAATTTAAACTTATCTATTTTTCTGCTGCCACACCTTTCCAGGGAGGCCATTCCATGCATTAACTACTCTCTGAGTAAAAGTCCCCTGCCTTGCTGCAGTCTTAACTCTCCTCTTCTTTACTCTCGGCTGTGGCACCTGGTCCGATCACTGTCTACTCTGTTGAATAATTAATCTGCACATTTTTATCTGTACCTTTCATTATCTTAAACTCTCCATCATATCTCCTGGTAACCGCCTTCTTTGCTCGTGAATAAAGCCCTGTCTCCTAAGCTCTCACTCCTCATTAGCTGAGATCGAGCTTGGCCCGAGATCAAATCTAGTAAGCCCTGCGCTTTAACCCTTGTGGTCATCTAATGTCCTTCCTGAGTTGTGCGTGACCAAAACGCACCCAATATTCCGGTGTGGCCTCACAAATTCCTGGCAGCAATTGTTACCACCACCTCTTTTGATTTATATAAATGATCTTAGTATTACTTTACCTGTAAGCGCCTGGCACTCTGCGCAACTTTTACTCAAAATCAATTACCAATCCGCCCAGATCCTTCCCTGTGTAACACACTCCAAAATTACCCTTATGCATCCTGTTATTTATTTTCATTGTTCTTTCCCATCCCCAACACCTTTCACGCTAGGTTAAATTACATCTGGCCAATCTTTGCCTAATCTTTGCAAGGATCATACTTGCTGAAATCTGATTCACCACCCCTCTCTGCGATCTACCCTCCTCCAAGCTTGTGCTCTCTGCAATTGGAAAGCTTAACTCTTTACCCATTATCGCAATTGTTAATGTAAATATGATATTGCTCAATGTGTCCCTGCATCCGCTGCATCCTCTCATCTCACTGCCTGCACCTGCTACTCCTCCCACACTGCCGCGCACCGCCTGCTTCCTCTACCACTGCCTGCACACGCCCGCTCATCCACCACTGCTTCACCCGCTGCTCCTCTACACTGCTTTGACACCTGCTACTCCACCACTGCCTGCACCCGCTGCTCCTCTACCATGCTTGCACCCGCTCTTCTCCACACTGCTGCTGCTTACCGCGCGCTCCTCCACACACCGTTTGCACCGGACCGCCCTCCACCACTGTTGCCACCTGCCGCTCCTCCACCACTGCCTTGCACACCTGCTCCATCTTACCTGGCTTGACGCCGCCGCTCCTGCCCCAACTGCTGCACCCGCCACTCCTTCCCCACTGCTTGCACAC
Organism: Eptatretus atami; assembly: GCA_035128595.1. Lineage (NCBI taxonomy): Eukaryota > Metazoa > Chordata > Myxini > Myxiniformes > Myxinidae > Eptatretus > Eptatretus atami. Next base: position 121,901,266 of record CM068959.1, read on the forward strand.
GCTGCTCCTCTACCACTGCTTGCACCCCGCCGCTCCTCACACTGCTTGCACCCGCCGCTCCTCTACCACTGCTTGCACACGCCCAGGCCTTGTCCTCTACCACTGCTTGCACCCGCCGCTCTTCCACCACTGCTTGACACGCTGTCCTCCACCAATGCTTGCACACGCTGTCCTCTCAACTGCTTTGCACCGCCGCTCCTCCATCCACTGTTCAGCGTCTCTACACTGTTACCGTCCTCTCCTCCACCACTGCTTGCACACGCTGCTCCTCCACACTGCTTGCACAGCTGCCCCACTGCTGCACACCCTCTACCACTGTTGCACCCGCCGTCTCCACACTGCTTTGCACACGCTGCTCTCTAACCACTGCTTCCGCCGCCGCTCCTCACCACCACTTGCTTGCACACGCGTCTCCTCACCACTGCTGTGCATACCCGCCGCTCCTCCACCACTGATTGCACCGCCGCTCTCACCAACTGCTTGCCACGCCTGCTCCTCTAGTCACTGCTTGCACTCGCCGCTCCTCCCGCTGTCACCGACTCTGCACCGCTGCTATCCGCGCTCCTCCACCATCTGCTGCACGCCGCTCCTCACCACTGTGCCGCTCTGCACCTCTGATGCTCCACCCACTGCCTGCACCCGCTGCTCCCTATTCTCACTGCCTCACCCGACCGTTCTCCACCACTGCTTGCACACTGTGTCCTCTACCACTGCTTGCACCCGCGCTTCCTACCCACTGCTTGCACACGCTGCTCTCTTACCACGCTTGCACCCGCCGTCGCTCACCACTGCTTGCCACCCGCCGCTCCTCACCACTTGCCTGCACCTGCTACTTCCTCCACCATAGCCTGCACCCCGCTGCCCTCTACCACTTGCCTGCACCCGCGCTCCTCCACCACTGCTACACACGCTGCTCCTCTACCACTGCTTGCACCCGCCGCTCCTCACACTGCCTGCTACCGCGCTCCTCCACCACCGCCGTTCCTATTGCACCGTCCCACCTTGCAATGTATGTTTTTCACAAGTTGTAGTTTTACCAACTCGTGCCCGCTCTTGATGGGAAGAAAAAAAAAAAAGACAGAAGGACAAAAATACAAAACTACAAAACGTAAAATAAAAAACTTTATTATCTTAAAAAACTTCTTTGCATTTTCTTCCTTGGGATCTTGTGGTGGATAATCTCGACGTGGTTCGCGCACAGACACGACGGGACCGAATGGCCTCCACCCCGTGTTAGACTTCCTTGTAAAAACACTCTACCTAAATCAACAAAACCCGTAAACAACCATTTAATAAAACTCCTTCATACTACCTTATCCCGTCATGCAAGGAATATGAAAATTCATTTCATATTATCACAATTAACGGTTTCACAGATCTTTCTCAGATGTTAAATAACAATTCCGAAAATCACCTTCTTCAATCCACTTCCCAACTGGCCACGAGACCTGCGCTGAAGTTCTGCTAAAGGATCACAGGAAGATCGACCGGAAGTTCCCTTCATCGGACTTCCACGTTCCCTCTTTTCTTCTTCATCTTCTATTTGTTTGTTTCCTTGGCGTGTACCAGAGCCGCGGGCTCTATAAACGCCACCTACACGAATGCAAGGTTTTCAAACAAAACTGTGAGAAAAATTTATATATTTGATAAAATGGAAGTTAAGAAATAGAAGTAAGTAAAAAAAACAAGCTCAGATGAGCTAAGATCCTCGTCCTCTTAATGATACGTCATAAAAAGATTGACGTCATTGGACCGTATCAGGTTTGCTGATAAATAAATTTTCTTGCTAATGCCCGCTTGATTCCGAACAAAATTCAAACGCTTGCCTTTATTTCGGAGGAATAATGGTATAGGCGATTTCCAATTACGGCGATATTATGAGCGTCAAACTTTTTTTTAGGAGAATTTCAAATCGGAGATGGTTATCTGCCTGCGCGTGGGTTTCTGATATACTTGGCAAGTTTCACGAAGATCGATGAAAACTCTGGGTTGTGAACAAAGTAAATGTCAAAAATAGGAAATGACGTCATAAAAATGATATGCGCTCATAAGTGTGCCATCATATGTGCGTGTTAATTCATGCTCTGCTAATGCTCTGTTCGATTCCCGCAAACAAGATTCAAAAAGCTTGCCTAGTTGGGATAATTTTTGTAGGCGATTTCCATTAGCGAGATATTTTGACGTCATAATTTTTCTATGAGGATTTCAAAAAATCGGAGATGGTTCTGTCTGCGCTAGGGGTATTTTACAGTATACCTGCCAGTAGTTCAGGAAGTTCGATGAAACTGTAGGCTGTGAAACAAAAAAAGTCCACAAGAAGAAAGAATGAAGAACAACAACGTGAGAGAACTTAGAGATCCTCCACGAGGATCTAAAAAAGTCGCACCTAAGAAGAAGGATGGAAACTGATAAGCTTAGAGTCTCCGCGTGTAAAATCCAAAAAGACGTATACCATAGGCGAAAGCAATCCGAGAAGATGAAGAACAACAACGTGAGTAAGACTTAGAGATTCCTCCACGAGGACTAAAAAGTCCTACAAGAAAAAGAATGAAGAACAACAACGTGAGGAGATCTAATTAGAGATCTCCACGAGGACTAAAAAGTCCACAGAAAGAAGATGGAACAACAAACACGTTGAGAACACAACCACGTCGGTGGTTGCTCTGTCGGTTTTGGACTGGCTCTTAACCGGGTTACCCAGTCCATTTGACTGGGTACCCTAATAAACAAGAAAAACAATAGGTTACCCAGTCCATTTGACCGGGTACCCTAATAAACAGAAGAAAAACAAAAGGATACCCAGTCCATTAGACTGGGTGCCCTAATAAACAGAAGAAAAACAATAGGTTACCTAGTCCATTAGACTGGGTACCCTGATAAACAGAAGAAAAACCATAGGTTACCCAGTCCATTTGACTGGGTACCCTAATAAACAGAAGAAAAATAATAGGTTACCCCGTCCATTAGACTGGGTACCCTAATAAACAGAAGAAAAACAATAGGTTACCCAGTCCATTAGACTGGGTAC
>CM068959.1:121950614-121965022 GCA_035128595.1 Eptatretus atami
TTGAAACTTGACATGTTCATGCAGAAAGCTCACGCGCAGACGGTAACCATCTCAGATTGAGGAAATTCTTCCAAGGAAAAAAAAGTTATGACGTCATAATATCGCAATGGAAATCGCATAAACAATTATCTCCGAAACAACGCAAGCTTTTTGAATACTTCAGATGGAATCGAATCGGGCATTACAGATAATTTACCGCACACCTGATACATAACTGTTAACTATGACGTCATCACTAAGAGGACGAGGATCTTAGCTCATTTGAGCTTGTTTTTTGTAATTATCTTTTGGTATTTTTTTTTTTTCGAATGTTAACTCTGTGTAAAGCAGGTAATTATTTGTTCCAAAACCGGTCCTTTCTGGTGGATTGGATGCCAAGACATCGTGAAATTGTCTGTGGAGAATACTGATCTATCTCCACACTCACGTCATCGGAGGGGGAAGCTCATATATGAAGCCATTTGTCCGCCATCTTTGTTCTCCCAAAACGAATGAATGGGACCGTTCAGAATGAAGGTGAATGCCATTTGCCGATGAAATGTGATTCTTCTTCTCCTTTGATCACCGCCGTCGCGGGATTTACAACCGGAAGCAGCACACGATGACGTTTCATGATTACGAGACCGATGCTTTATTGAACCAGAGAAAGGAGAAAAATCAATTAGGAAGGTGGAATTTTGGGAGGAAATATGCACCTTGAAGCAAGTGTTTGTATTGACGTTATCGGGGTTTTCTGTGCTCTGGGAGGAGCAATATGGCGGATAGAGCGCTTCCGGTGGCTTCAGGAACGCCCGACCAATGAACTTGAGGAACCCTTTCCAGTCGGTGTGGAGATCTGTGGTGGAGAATCGGATTTTATTAAACAGATTAAAAAAACAAAATTGTTACCGAGTGAAAGGAAAATAATTGTATCATTAGAAATAATGTGAACGTGAGTGAGTGTAAATCGTTGAAAAGGGGGAATTACTTGGTCGGAAGTGTTCGCTGATGGCAGATATTAATTTCTCGGGGGTGGATCAACCATTCGCGTGAAGGAGTGCAAAGACCTGCAGGTTCTTTTGTTCCCTCAGCGTGGTCCGTCGGTGTCTTGCCTATTGGACGGAATGCAGACCGGAGAGCAGACGGGGTTACGGTCGCGGAAACGATGTGCGAGCGGCTCCAGAGTGGTCGAGGAGAAGGCGAAGGAGAATCTGGATGACAAGGACGTGGAGCCAACGGATCGGCGGCTCCGGTAGCTGGGGATTGCTGAACAAGTGAAGGGATGGAAGGACACGTTGAATCTTCGTATTGGGACGTGTCCTGGTTATTGTCTTGTCGTTCTGTGCCCTCGCACCGGCCTTGGTCCGCAGTCCCCACCTCCTCCGTCGCCGCCGTCCCACGTCTCACGGTCCCCGCGCCCCGCCTCCTCGGTCCCGCCCGTCCCCGCCTCCTCGGTCCGCGTCCCCGCCTCCTCGGTCCCGCGGTTCGCCTCCTCGGTCCGGTCCCGCTCCTCCTCGGTTTCGCGCTCCCTCCTCCTCCGGTCCCGCGTCCCCCGCCTCCTCGGTCCCGCATCCCCGCCTCCTCGGTCCCGCGTCCCCGCCTCCTCGGTCCCGCGTCCCGCCCTCGTCCCGCGTCCCCGCCTCCTCGGTCCCGTCGGGTTCCCGCGTCCCCCTCGTCCCTGTCGCCCCCCCTCCTCCTCCGGTCCGCGTCCCTCTCCTCGGTCCCGCGTCCCCTCCTCCTCGGTCCGCGGTCCCCTCCTCCTCGGTCCGCGTCCCCTCCTCCTCGGTTCCCGGCCTCGCCGCCGCCTCGCGCGCCTCCTCGCGCCGCGTAGCCGTCGCCTCGGCCCTGCAGCCCCGTTGCCTCGGCCCCTCGGCTCTTTGGCGCCTCGGTCCCGCGTCCCCGCCTCCTCGGTCCCGCGTCCCCGCCTCCTCGTCCCGCGTCCGCGCTCCGTCCCGCGTCCCGCCTCCTCGTCCCGCGTCCCCACTTCCTCAGTCCCGCGTCCCCGCCTCCTCAGTGCCGCCGCCTCGGCCCGCGTCGACGCCGCCTCACGCCACCTCGGCCCCCGCGTAGCCGTCGCCTCGGCCCCGCAGCCTCGGCCCCGCAGCCCCGTTTCCTCGGCCCTCGGCTCTTCGGCGCCCGGTCCCGCGTCCCCACTCCTCCGTCCGCGTCCCTGCCTCGTCCCGCGTCCCCACTCCTCCGTCCCGCGTCCCTGCCTTGTCCCGGTCCCCACCGCTCGGTCCCGCGTCCCTGCCTCCTCAGTGCCGCCTCCTCGGTCCCGCCTTCGCCGCGCCTCGGCCCCGCGTAGCCGTCGCCTCGGCCCCGCCAGCCTCGGCCCGCAGCCCCGTTTCCTCGGCCCCTCGGCTCTTCGGTGCCTCGCTCCCGCGCCCCACCTCCTCCGTCCCGCGTCCTTCCTCGGTCCCGGTCGCCGCCGCCTCCACCCGCGTATCCGCCGCCTCGGCCCCACAGCCCCGTCGCCTCGGCCCCGCAGCCGTCGCCTCGGCCCCGCAGCCTCTGCCCCGTTTCCTCCGGCCCACAGCCCCGTCGCCTCGGCCCCGTCTCCCTCGGCCCGCAGCTCCGTCGCCTCTGCCCCGCAGCCCCGTCCCCGCACGCTCAGCCCCGTCCCCCGACGCCCACAGCCCAGTCGCCCTCGTCCCCGCACGCCCAGTCGCCTCGTCCCCGCAGCCCAGTCGCCTCTGTCCCGCAGCCCAGTCGCCTCGTCCCCGCAGCCCAGTCGCCTCGATCCCCGCAGCCCAGTCGCCTCGGCCCCGCAGCCCAGTCGCCTCGGCCCCGCAGCCCCAGTCGCCTCGGGGCCCGCGCCAGTCGCTCGCCCCGCAGCCCAGTCGCCTCGGCCCCGCAGCCCAGTCGCCTCGGCCCCGCAGCCCCGGCTGAGATGTATTTAAAGTTTTGGTTGATTATATATGTTTTTTCGTGCACAGAAAATGTCACAAAGTTCAAGACTCATTACTTTCATCTGCAAGTGGCTTCAGCAACTATCGTGGTGTCCTGAACTGGTGCATCATCATGCTGGTAGGAATGTTAAATCCATATTTACCCGGTGCACAAGAAGCAAAGAGTGGGGTTCAGCAATTATTTCATGTCTGTCTGTCTTATCATTTCATAATGGAGGAACAACTTTTTTTTAATTGAATGTTTATTTTGAACATTAATAGAATACAAGTTTGCTGTTTTTACTGTCCCTTGGTTCTGAATTCATTCCGATCGCACTTGCGCAGAGAGAAGTGAGATTTTTATGTTGGCTGCTTGCTTGGCAGTCAGACAAAATTGAAAGTTATTCTAAACAGGAAACTTACCGTTGTAAAGGACACATGCACCAGGCATGAATAATTATTTATGTAACGTTCGGGTGATTTAATAGACACTGAGTGAAAAAAGAAATAAAATAGACACTGGGGTATTTCATTAAAATTGAAGTACTGCAAGTCCCCAACATTCGTGGGGACATGTTTCTGGAAAATGCCGTGAATGTCGGGGTGTTGCTTCAATGGTAAAAAGAGCTATAGGTTTTAATTTTTTTAACGTATACACTTCAGGACTGGTCTCCTATATAATCGACCACTGCGGACATGAATTCAGCTTGAGAATTCTTCCACAGAAACCTGCTCTCTCTTGTGTGCAGATTCATCCCACTTTGTCAATTATCTTACCCATCCTCTCACTCTTGGTACTCTGAATCCCGTAGTGAGGCATTTGCTTTAAAACAACTTGCATTCTTCTCCTGGAAGGCAAATCTGACCAAAGACAACCTCAGATCATTCCACAAAGCCCTCAACAAGTGTGTGTCTACTCTCAGGAGAGCCAGAAAACGGCATCTGTTCAATCTTTAGCATTAACTTTAAAACTTGTCTCCCTCCTCTAAAACCGGGTGGCACCTTGTCAAGTCTGTCTCTGGTGTATGCCTCCTTTCCCTCACTTCAAATGGGAACACATGGAGGATGCCCAGTCAGTGTCTAGCTTTGGAGGCCAACTTTGAAACTTTGCCCAAGAGAGATCATGGCTAAGGGTGAGACCCAAGAGTTTTAGTGACTGAACCTCTTTGAGAGGGTTTGTGAGAAGGTAGATGGGAGGATTTGCAGTACAGGCCTTTCAGAGTGAGAGAGTGAGTTTGTGGAATTTCTCAGGATTGAAAGACAAATTCCAAGTGTTTGACCAGTTTGTGATTTTTGTCAAGGTCTGAAGAGTTAAGAGGCTGCTGCCTGTCAGAGGGATGAGAGATGTTGAGGCAGAGAGTGAAGTCATCAGCAAAGAGATGAGGATTTTCCAGAGTCAGTGAGATCATTGATGAAAATTAGGAATAAAATGAGGCCTGGAACACGGCCTTGTGGTACTTCTGCCTTGACAAGGGGAGGAGATGAAAGGGTTCCGTTGAGGGCCACACGCTGGTTATAAGCGTGGAGGAAGTCGGTAATCCAAGAGTGAGGTTGGCCTTGGATTCCATCGGCAGAGAGTTTGGAAAGCAAGACAGGATGCCAGACTGTATCAAAAGCTTGAGATGTGTTGAGAGACGGCACTGATCTCATGACTGATATTGAGGGCCTCCATCCATTGTTGGATGAATAGAAGCGACATGTCTAAGGTAGAGTGACCAGATCTGAGTTGAGGCTGTTGGAGAAAAGGTATGATTTTATGTCAACTGTGATGATTGATTCCACAACCTTGCTGATCATTGTAAGTTAGCTACTTGGTTTGTAGTTAAGGGGATCTGTTTTTGCACCTCGTTTATGTAATGTTGTGTTGGCTGGTTACCGAGCAGAGCCTACCCGTTATTTCTCTGTCGGATCAATTGGTCATCCTGTTTTGCCAAAAATTGCTATACTGGTCACTTTGGCATCACTTTGCCTCTGAGGCCTTAGCCACATAACCCATGTTACTTCCCTCAAAGTTGTATCTATACCCTGAGTTTCTCCTTTCACCCCCCCCCCCCCCTTCACTGGCTGTACATCTCTTGCTGCCAGAAATGTTTCCCTCCTAGTTGTTGTTTTTCCTACTTTGCCAAGCCTCTCCAAATATATATATATATATATATATATATATATATATATATTACACACACATCGTGAAAGTGCAAGAGCAGAATTTTAGCAAACATTACCTGATGCTGTCCGGTCCAGTTGCAGAGTCAGAGTCTGGGGTTGCCAGAAACTTTTCCACTTTTTCAGGTGCAAAAGACAGAATTCAGGAGCAGTTAGGTACGACTGTGAAGGACGGGTACAGAGAGTGAAGGTGAGGGACACTATATTTTGAAGCAAATTCAGAATTGAGGCATTCGACCTTCTCACGAGTGGAGTTAGCTGTGGTACCATATGGAAGGAGAGCAAAACACCAGAGACAGACTTGTCAAGATGCCACCAGGTTTTAGAGGAGGGAGACCAGTTTGAAAGCACATTCTTGAGATTGAACAGATGTTGTTTTCTGGCTCCTCTGGGAGTAGACAAACATTTGTTGTGGGCTTTGTGAAATGATCTGAGGTTTCCTTCGGTCGGATTTGCCTTCCAGGAGAAGAATGAAGGTTCTTTTAAAGCAATTGCCTCACCACAGGATTGAGTACCAAGAGTTGGAGGATAGGTAAGACAATTGAAGAAAAGGTGGGATAAATCTATGTAAATGAGGGAGCAGGTTTCTTTGTAAGAATTCCCAAGCTGAATTCATATCAGTGGTGGTGGATACAGGAGACCAGTCCTGAAGTGTAGGAAAAAAAAAAACTACTAAAACATGAATACAGGAACGCTGAAGGTCTCAGTTTATAAACTCTGAATACGCGGAATCTGCAAATGTCGAGATTCCATCGTACTGTGTATGTACTTGAACACTGCGGTGGGGGTTTCGTCATGCATTCTTCTGTCATTGATGGGGAAGGGATCATTTGTTGACCATTGAATATCATTTCTTGTGTGTGTATAATGTATATAAGGGCTATTCCAAAAAGATGATAAATTCTTAGTATGAATGGTGGTTGAAAGCTTGGCTGTAGAAATCGAGACACAAATAAATAAATAAATAAATACATATATTTTGCTCCGAGTGGGAAATGGTGGATTAAAAAAACAAAAAACTACTTCAGCTATACTTTTACAGGAAAATGCCCAGGCAGACAAACTCCAAAAGTTGGTTAAAATAAAGTAGATAACTGTTGATGTTCAAATACAGCTTTGTTAAGCGACTTGTCACAGGAGATTCCAATAATTTTGAGGGCTTTAGATTGCTGAAATCACAAAAGAAACAGACGTAATGCTGGGGTGCCAGCCCATAATACTCCATCGAGCTATGTATAAGGGCCTTAAACTATGACTCGCTGTGATTTTTCCGAGGAAAGACTTGTATTCACAGAGGATGTCCACTTTGCATCTGGCTTGAGGCCAGCTTTGCCAGCAATGAGTCCAGATCTAAATCCCATTGAACACCTGTGGGGAGATCTGAAAACAGCAGTTGGGAGAAGGCACCCTTAAAATCTGAGAGAGCTGGAGCAGTTTGGACAAGAAGAGTGGGCCAAACTGCCAGTAGACGGGTGTAGGAAGCTCATTCATGGCTGTAGGAAGTGCTTGACTGCGGTTATTTTGGCCAAAGGCTGTGCTACCAAATGTATTAAGTTGAGGGTGTCAATAATTTTGTCAATGCCATTTCTTTTTATTTTCTGATTTTAAAGGATATTTTAAGTTCTGTAATATTAACAGTGAAATAAAGAATTGTGGAGACCAAATACTTTTGTCAATTTCAACTTATTGTTCGAGAAAATTGTGATTTCTTTGAAAAAAGTGCGAGGGTGCCAATACTTCTGGCGATGACTGTAGAATCCATCCATCCATTGGGACCATACTCTGTGCAGAGCGTTGGTGCTGCCTAAGCAGTCTCCTTGGCTATTGGGCACAATCCTGGACGGGTCGCCGCTCCGACGCAGGATACCAGCATGCTGACACTCATTTTGCCGACCTCGGAAGGATGACCGGCAGAGTCGACCCCACCTGGTATTAATTCAACAGCCAAGCGGGATTTGAACTCAGGATCCTGGGACCCCAAGCCCACCACCCTAACCATGAAGCCAACACCAGGCATTCTGTGTAGAATGATATTCCAAAAATGTATTGGGGGCCCGATATGTTCTCTTGGATCAGGCATTGCGTGGCGGAGGTATGCGCTCTACCGAGTGCCCATCTAGTTGGGGATATTTTACTCCATGGTGTTAGACATCAAAGCAAATTGCTTGGAAAAAAAATTAAAATTAGCTTTCAACATTTGTTTTTTTGTTAGTTTTTCAACATTTTTGAAATTATGTGATGGTGAAGAGGAAGGGATCGAGATGAAGAAACAAAAATGCTTTGAGTTCGTGACGGACAATCTGAGAATGAAACATTTTATAATGTCATTAATGGAGGAGGAGGAGGATGAGGAAAAATAGTAAGTTGATAAGCATGAAAGGAGTACATCCAGGTTAAACGAAACAATATGTCAGGCTAAGTCTTATGAGGGATGCTCACTTACTGAGTCCTGGAGAGAACAGGTTCGACAAGATATGATCAAGGCGGAGCAAATAAGACTTGGGAATGGGTTGAAAACGCGATTTGACAACACGGAGATCTTGGCTTTGAGCTTCCACCAAGCTCAGACCTGGAACTGGAATTGTGCTTTGATGCTCCCTTCTCTATGTACACAATAGAGGGAAAGAAAAGACAGGATTTTTCTCTGAATTAATAGAGGAATATAATAGGATTTTATCTGCAAAGTAATCCGTCAGATCAGCCTATTTGTTTTGTCGTGGGAAACGAACTGCTTCATGGTAATGTTCTTTGCGCGTCGTCACGGATCTTCTATTGAACTGTGGCTTGTCTGTATCCCATACATGCTTGTTCTGTCTGTCCATATGTGTGTCCGTTTTTAAACACCTTTTGCTTCGTAAAATTTCTGGTGAAGGCTAATGTAGTGATGTGCTCTTCTTTCATTTCAGATCTTGGGGAATGCTCGACTTTTCCTTGAGAACATAATGAAGTGAGGTTTATGTCATGTGCAAAGCTAAATCCTTGTATCATTTGTACATTACTTTTTTGCTGAAGAAATTCTTTCATTTGCCTGATCTCATGTTCCATATTGTTCCTCCTGATGTCATGTTCCTTCTCCTCCTCCATGTTCTAATAGTCATGTTCCATATGTCTGGAGTTTTAAAGGTTTGTTCCGAATTTGTAAAGATTTGGAACCATTTACATTTTTGAAACGTTTGAGAGTTTCTGAATCTGAAAAGCAATGTTTCCATTTGATTTTGAAATTTTTTTCATGGCCGCCTTCTTGGATTTCAATATTGCTGCCATCGGGGACCTATTTTTGTCAATATCACAAAGTAAGCCATATCGGAAGATGATTCCAGCGACAATATCCACATTTTGAGGGGCAATGAATATGATAGTTACTCAAAATTATCTGTCCACACAGTCTTCATCACTCCCATCTGTGGGCTGTCATGCAGATCATCATCATTAATCTGCCACTTGGTGCTGCATAAGCAAAGATCGGTGCATACCAAGTTGGTCGATCTGCAGCTACACATTTGTGATGAGCATTCTCCCTTCCAATGGCAAACTATTTCAATGATGGCCTTGAGTCGTGGTAAAATATCTGTTGTACTGTGCTCAAGTTGTCCATTTGTGTCTTTGAGGAATCAATTCTGTAGTGGGTCCAAGAATTCTTGCTGCGTGATGCTGGTTTGACCCCATACCCTGGCCTGAATATGGACTCTTAAATGTGCTGCTTTCGGGCTCCCATCGTCGGTGGAAGCCTGTCACTTTCTGCCCTGTATTTACAGAATAGATACCATTGTAGATGTGGTGGTTGTATGGTAGCTTAGCTGCCGGGGTAGCTATAATTTCTTGAAGCACGACTGTGTCGCTGATGCAGTGCTCCTCTACCAGTACACACACTGGAACTGGTACTCATTTTGCCGACCTCGGAAGGATGACAGGCTGAGTCAACCCCCTGGTGTATTAATTCAGCGGCAGACGGGGCTTGAACTCGGGACCCTAGGAACCCAAGCCGCTACCCTAACCACTGAGCCAACACCAGGCTAACCATTGTAGATCAGGAATGCTGTTGATCTCGATCCCTTTTGGGTTGAATGCGACACACAAATGTAGCTAGCCTGGTCAGCTGCTGCTTGCTGACTTCGTTCTCATCAGACAGCCTCGCTCGGACCTCGGTGACATCACTTCCTGATTTCAGGAAAACTAAGCCACATTGCCTTGTCTATTCGATGAAGCCCTCCCTATGTTGTCCGCTCCTGAAAATGTGTGGAGGACATGGAGCGCCTTGACCTTCTGTTTTCCGAGAGCTGTTGCATTTGGCTGTGTTTTGATAAGTCCTGACCCCAATGATATAGAAGTGTTTCTCGGAAGGAGACGAGAGTTTGCCCCGACTAGCATAAGCACATCTGTATCTGGGGAGAAGAATGTCAGTTGTGTATCTGGTCGGTTTTGATTAGATGCCAGCACTGCTTGAAAGATCAGTAGTGTATCGGCTTCTTCATGATTATTGTCCTCTGATCAGACCACCATTGTTCCTAATACATCCTGATGCAGGTGTGATGACCAACTTTGAGTCCTGGTGGTATAATAGGATTTTCTCTGCAAAGTAATCTGTCAGATCAGCCTTTGTTTTGTCATGGTGATGTGTTCTATGCTTGTCATCACAGATCTTGTATTGAACTGTGGCCTGTCTGTCGCCTTGCTTCTCTTGTCGCATAATTCAATGATGAATCTCTGTATATCAAATTCTCTTGTCATGGACATCATTGAAGCTTTTCCTGAATTCAATGACTGTCGTCATTGTGGCTGACCTTTTCACTTTCTGCCCCAAAACCATGCTGCCTACCACTGCAATCTCTTTGGTCCAACAACTTTAGTTGCCAAGTCATCCATGGGTTCTTCATCTGATGAATCTTGATCCACCACACTTGTAGCCTGAAGCTGCACCTGATCTTCTTGATCACAATTTTCTTCCCTTCCGACCATCTCAAGAAGATGAATCATCAAACTTGATTTGGCTGTGCATGGAAGCATTGTTCCATCTGGGGCAAACGGTGCTCTTGATGCAAGGGTGAACTCGTGGTTGACGATAGCATCTTTCCGATCGATATCTCTGCTTGACTTTGCGAGGACCATTAATCTTCCAAACAAATCTTTTGTCTCCTTCAGATCTACAGTCTTGTCTCGAAGCTTAATGGTGGTCTTCTGGTTACCAGACATGAACATCTTATCGCCTTCATTTATGATTAGCCCAGAGGCTGATATTTCCATTCATTTGCTCAGAAACATAATATTCATACAGCTTCTAATCAGTTGTTCACATTCAGGATCTGTTTTGTTTTGAGGGGGGTTTTTTTTCCAAATCAAATGAAAACATTAATTTTTGGAGTCTGAGACTCTCAAGCTTTTTAAAAGTGTAAATGGTTATAAATCTCCACAAAATGGGGATGGGAAAGAACAATGAAAATAGAGATGACAGGATGTAAGGGGTAATTTTGGAGCGTGTCACACAGGAGAAGGATCTGGGTGGGGGTGGTAATAGATATGGGAGGTAAGCAGGCAGCACAGTGCCAGACAGCTATGGGTAAAGCAAATAGGGTTTTAGGCTGTATAAGGAGGGGGATCATTTATAAATCAAAAGAGGTGGTGTTAACATTGTACAGGAATTTAGTGAGAGCCACATCTAGAATATTGTGTGGTTTTTGTCACCACAGTTCTGGAAGGACATAGCTGCCATAGAGAGGGTTCAGCGCAGGGCTACCATATTGATTCCGGGTCTAGCTAGACTCAGCTATGAGGAGCGGCTCAAGGAGACAGGGCTTTATACACGAGAGGGACATCATTTATATATAAAGTCTAGATGCCATCACTGGTGGTGCTCTTGATGTAATTCTCTTTATGTAATTTGTCCATTTTCATAAATCTGTTGGCAAATTTGGCCCATTATTGTCGTATTGATCTGCAATATCCACAGTGCCTTCAGAAGTATTCACACCCCTCGACTTTTGTCACATTTTGTCGTGTTTCAGCCTTAAATTTTTTTTTATAAAATTTTGTTTCCCATGGAATTTTTTTTTTTTGCATTTTCTTGCTTGGATCTTGTGTCGATAGATTAGTGTGGTGTTCGCTCAGGCATGATGGACTGAATGGCCTCCACTTGTGTTAGATTTCCTTGTAAAATTGCATATGGAACCTGACTATAAGTTGGACTTTATTATTCTCACTGTGGAAGGAGCCCCACCCAGAGGAGTTAAAATATCTTCATGGAGATTTGCAATGCTTTAACTCTATTCATTTGTTTCCTTGCAAGTAATTCCTCATCATCTTTTGTTTTATGGTGCAATATTTGGATTTTTATGGATGTTGTTTTATTTTGTAGGTACGGCATTTTAGTGGACCCCATACAGATCATCTCTTTATTCATTAGTGACCCTTACAACTGGCCAGCTACCTGCTTACTGCTTGGTAAGACTGCAAGCATCAATTCGCTTGTTATACATGTATATTTGTGAAGCGGTAGTATTGTGGTAAAGTGACAAAACGGCAGACTTTGAGACTCGTATGTTTATAAGTAAAGATTAGGATTTTAATGTGGCCACGCATGCTTCTCATTTAGGGTATAAAAACTTTATAATTCCGTGTCATCCTGGTGGCTCAATACGCCCTCCAGGGGACACGGAGCAATACAAATGCAGAGGGATGTTATGCCGGGCGAGTAGAGCCTTTGATGTGGGGGAGAGGAGACCCCTGTCAAGGGTTTGGAGGGTCAGCACATGCAGTTTAGGGTGTGGCGGTGAGCCTGAATTTCATCTGTTTGCTGCAACCTCCGTCTACCTGAACTGTAGTTCATGGTTGAAATTATGAGTTCTCTGCTGTGCCTTGGTGACAACTGCCCCTAGAGCCCAAGACTAGGGCTTAATGTGGTTGGGTGCACCAGATCGGATCTCATGGAACAGCACCTGAATGGCTTCGGAGGCGTATGGCCTGAGGAGCACAAGGGTGCATCCTCTCACCACCCAAATTTTGGGGAGGGGGTGGTGGAGGGGTAGTTCGTTTCGTTTTTCTGTCTTGTCTGGCTACGCTGTGGTCCATGTCTGGTCGTGATTTATTGGAAAATTATGCATTTTCTTGTAATTTTTTTCTGTTATTTTTGTTCAATTGTTTAATGTGCATGTATCTGCCATCTCACTTCTGTTAGCTTTGGCAGAAGGGCTCTGAGTTTAGCAAAGAATCGTTTGCATTTGGGGCATGAACTAGTTATGTTACAAGTAGCACCTCTGGGTTCAAATTCAGTCTACTGGGGCAAAGTCGCGTTAACATAAATAAATTTTTAAATAAATATTTTGTGTAAAACGTCCATTTTCATAAATCTCTATTAGCAAATTTCGCCCATTATTGCTGTATATATCGGGCCCAATACATTTTTTGAAATGTCATGCTATATATTGTTTTTTGCCCTATCTCTCAATGGTGAATCACTTAAAAATTAAATAATTCTCATATCCAGATTCAGATCTTCACCAAAATCAAATCAATTTGTCCTTTCCTCACATCCAACATGCCCACCAAGTTTCGTCCAAATCAGGACAACTTTTTGAGATATATCATATATATATATATTGTTACAGTTGTGGAATTCACAGAACACAATTCAGGCTTCCCAGAGATCAGTTATGTCGATAAGTGTGTGTTCAGATTAGATTTCCCCACCGATGTCTAAAGGGAATTATTCGTGTAACTGGGCTGTGATCTTTGAGGTAGTATTATTCTTTTGCTATCTTTATTTTGGAACAACCGCATCTCAACCACTACAACCACATCTCAACAACCATGCCATCCCCACCACAGCGCCAACCATGACATCTCCTCACATCTCCTCAACAGCATCTCCACAAATGAACAACATCGCCTCACCTTCATCTCCATTGCGCCGCCATCTTTTCGCCAGCCACGGCGAATCCCGAGCGGCATCTCCGCCAAACACGACGGCTGCCTCGTTGGGGCGACGGCCAGTGATTTCTGCCACGTCCGCTTTCCATGGCCGGTGATCTCTGCAACATCCGCTCTCTCCGCGTTTGGCGCCGAGATCGGATCAAAACACCAAAGGGGCGGAGCCAGCGGGGGGTGAAAGGTCGAAGGTGGCAGATAAAACTCACCTCCCCGGACCCCATAAAAAGGTGCGCTGGAACGCCAAGCGAGTCAGTTGTTTTTGCCTGCAGTCAGTTAGAGTTTTTTGCCTGGAGTCGGGTGGAGAGCGCCAAGGTTCGAGTCCAGTGGAGGGCAGTCGGGGTCATCGGAGCGCAGCCAAGCCGGCAGTACCGTGCCGAACTGTGGGTCGGTGGTGACGGCTGGAGAGGGGTCGCCAGCCAGCGAAACGCAGACGACGGAGCAAACTCTGAGGAACGGGCGGCTCGTAAAAGAGCATCAACTATTGAAAGAGCAAAGGCCCGTTCGTTCCTCTGAGGCGTCGTCGGATAGGCCCGATCGACCAGGCCGCAAGGCCCGGACCAACCGAGTCGCCATTACACCAACCACCGTGTTGACGGAACATCGAGGGTCGCTCAGCGAGTCACCAGGAGGGTGGCAGGTAACCAGCCCGGTCTCACGGAGCTCCTTCGGTCCTCCAAAGCTCCGTGAACATAAAAAGCCTACGGGCCCTGTTCTTACCCTTTCTTTCCTGGGGTTTACTTTGTATGAAAGTTGTGGTGCTGTGTCCGCTAAGTAGAATTGTGGTTAAGTGATTGTGTAGATAATAAATAGATACGGCTGCAGGTCTTTGGTTTGCTCGTGTCTTGTCCCTACCCCCATTCGTTGCATTCATTCATTGCATACGTGCTTGTATATCTGCATTGCTTCATTGACTGCATACGTGTGACAAATAAATGTCCTTGTTTGAATGTTCACACTGCTCATTGTGTCCTCTTCCTCCATTGAACTGCCATACTTGCGTTTGGAATATTAGCCGATAAGAATAACGGGACCTCGCCATAATGCACCGCTCGGCAAATCGCAAACGGAGCGAGCTGCTTAAAGCGGCTCGTTTCCAAGCAGGTCCCGTTGAGGTACAATTTCTCGATAGTCCTGCCGCGCGAATAATTAGGTAATCGATCATTTCGGCGATCGGACCCTGTAGCGCGGTAAGAGTATTGTCAAGGTTGTGGTGTGCTTTAAAAACACACCCGTAGCTGGATTTCGGCGTTGATCTGGATTGCCCGTCCGGTGGGCGCGTGCGGCCGCGATTAGTTAAAAGCGGTCGCCCGCACGCCGAACGGGTGGAAACCATAACAATATATATATATATATATAATTATATATATATATTATATAATATATATTATTGGTTTAGCCCTGTCTCTCAATGTGAAGAATCACTTAAAAAAAATTATGGGATCCAGATTTGGAATCTTG
>CM068959.1:121973713-121985520 GCA_035128595.1 Eptatretus atami
TATATATATATATATATATATATTATTGGTTTAGCCCTGTCTCTCAATGGTGAAGAATCACTTAAAAAAAATTATGGGATCCAGATTTGGATCTTGACCAAAATTGAATCGCTTTTTCCTTATCACACACCGAACCTGTCCACAATTTTATCCGGATCCGTCCACAACTTTTTCAGATTTCCTGCACACACACACCGACAGACAGAAAAGGGTGAAAACCTAATCAACTTCACCTTCGGTGGCAGAGGTAAAAACTTGGAGAACCTGCTTCAGAGTGCAAAATACTTCAGACTGTGGCAAAGATATATGTTCCAACAGGGCACTGACCCCAAGTATACAGCCAAAGAAACACTGGAATGGCTTTAGAACAAGAACATGAAAGTCTGAGTGGCTCAGCCAAAGCCCGGACTTTAATCCCATTGAGAATCTGTGGAAAGACTTTAAGATTGCTGTTCACCGACGCTTCCCATCCAACTTAACAGATTGACCAAATCTGCAAGGAAGAATGGGAGAAAATCCACAAATCCAGATGTGCAAAGCTGATACAGATATACCCAAGAAGACTCGAAGCTGTAATCTCTGCCATAGGCGCTTCTACAAAGTATTGATTCGGGATGTTGAATACTTATTGAAGCAAGACATTTCAGCTTTTCATTTTTCATTGATTTGTAAAAAATTCAAAAAAAACATGTTTTCACTTTTTCATTATGGGGTATTTTGTGTAGAATGGTGAAATAAAAAAAACATTTATTGGTTCACGAGTCAGTAAGTGTCCACTATATTCGTTATTGGTGTGCGTGTCTGTCTGTCTGTCTGCCCCGAGCATAGCTCCGTGGGTTTTGATCCGATCCTGATAAAATTTTGGTGTTTACTGCCCTCGCTCCTGCCCATGAGTGTCATCAATTGTGGTCCTGGCTGCCGCTGGTCCTCTCCCTGCCTTGGTGGCATGGTGCCCGTTCCCGTCCTTTCTGGTCTTCCGCAACTTTTGCCGTGGCTGGGTCCCCTCCTTCGTGTCCCTCGTCACCGCTGCACCACGTGTCCTTTTTTATTTGGGTTCGTGTCAGTTGCCTTCAGACCTCCGGCTATGCCTTGTTTCCTGTTGGTGCTGCCGTTCCTTGCCGGGATCTTCTCCTGCACTCCGTTTGGTCCCGCCTCTTTGCCCCTTCTCCCTGCTCTTGCTCCCGCCTTGTTCCTCTCACGTCGTTCCTCGTGCTTGGGCTCTACTCTCCCCCTAGACGGCCCTTTCCTCCTCTTCCATTTTCATCCTCGCATTCTGCTTCCCACTCTCCTGACCCCGCTTTCCCTTCGGCTGCAGTCTTGACTGCTCACCCTCCTGATGCTTGCCGGCCCTTCTTCGACATGTCCCTCTGTTTTCTTCCCTTGATTCTTGTGGCTGCCTTTTGGTCCGCCCACTGTTCTCTCCGTTTCTCTCTCCTGTGGGTCATAGTCTCTGGTTCTCTCCGCTTTTGTCGAGCTCGAGCCTTTGCGCATGCGTACTTGACCCCGTGGTCGTTCTTCGCGTTCGCATTCACGCCCTGGCCACCACTCTTCCCCACGCTGTCCCTTCCTCGCGCCCGGCCCCACGTTTTTTTTTTCGCGGAGTGAGTGTCCCTCGCCACCACTCCGGGTTTGTTTCTTGTTCTGCGTATTACCCTGCACTGCCTGGTGGTCCTCGCCATCACTGCGCACAGCCTTGGCAGTTTCTTCGTGCCCTCGTTTTCTCCCTTCCTCCGACCCGCTCTCCGCTTTCTTCTTCTGTTGTTCTGGATCGCACACGTCCGGCCGCGGCACGACAGGGCATGTCCTTTCTGTCGTCTTGGTGTCTGTACCCGTTTCCCGCCACCCAGTGCTCTTGCTCCATTAGCCTCACTTGACGGGCCTGTCGTTTCACTGGTTGCTTACGCTTCTTGCGTGCTGACTCTTGTTCTGTCTCTTCGCCGTTGTCATGCCCTGCTGAATGGTTGACCCTGTAAGTTGTCTTGCGCCTGCCTTCTCGAGCGATTTCTTCAACCCCTTTCGGAGTGGTCGTCCCCACCTGCGCTCCTATGGCTCGTAGGTCCCCGGACGCCCACTCAGCCTCCTTGCCTGCCTCCCCCGGCCCTCTTTTGTTCACGCGCGCTCCGATTCTGCGACCTCAAGGGTCGTCTTACGCTAATTACTGCTCGCTTATGCTTACCTCTGCGTCTCTCGCGTGCTGGGCTCGTTTTGCCTACACTGTTGGCTTGTCCTTGCCATTCTTTCCTGTCTTACATTGTATTTCACTGGCCTCGGCCCCCCCTTGCCGTTTGTTCCCAAGGCACGCATTCCCGCGTCTGCCGTCGTGATCTGGTTCCGGAACGTCCATCTTCATCTGGGCAGCCACCCCCCTCCTGCTTGTCTTTTGTCAGGCCTGCTTAAGCTGCCATCCTTCTGCTGTCGGCTAGTCATTTTCTCGGGTTGGGGGTAGGACAGTGTACGAGGTGGCTACTCTTCGCGGCCTTACCTGGTCTCCTCCTTCGCCCCTACATGGTTTTTGCAAGTTTAGCTCTGCCGTCGGTCTGGTCCTTTTAGGTTTCCCTGTACCCTCCTGCGTTCATGCTCCTTTTTGTCTCGACGTCTTGGCTCTGCGCTGGTAGATTTCCCTTTCTTCCTCTACCTTGCCTGTTCCCCCTGGCTGCGTGGGCTTTTTGCAGCTGTTTTCTCGACCCACTTCCCTCCCTACAGTGGTTTCATTTTCTGTTGCCTTAAGATGGTGGGTTTCGCTCCCCTTTTTTCGCTCCCTTGCCTGGCCTGAGTTGGGCATGCGCGTCACGACCTCCCCCTTAAGGTGCAGCCCGCGCTTCCGGATGGGTACAGCGCGCCCCTCAGTGCGCCTCGTGTGTCTTCGGCTCCTGCTTGCCAAGTGCTGGCCCCACGGCGTGCGTGTCCTGCGGGCGTAACTCCCGCCACCCATCACAGGTGTGTTGCCTTGGCGGCGATGCGGCGGCGCTTGCGCCTCCCGCCGGTGGACCGTGTATCCTCTGCCCCCTCTGCCCTTCTCTGTGCTCGCTGGTTTGGGCCCCGGCCGCCCGCGGCCGCCTCTCCTCGTCAGGTCCCGCGTCAAATCTCACTTGGCTGCAAAGTCTCGCGTCTGCGCGTTGCGCTGGCACACTTCGCGACTGCTGTGGGTCTGCGTGTCCCGCCGTGGGGGGCTCGCTTCACTCTGACCATCCGACGCGGTTCCTCCCCCTCCCCCGGCCCTTCGCATCGGCTTGCCTGGCCGCGTCGTGGCGCATACTGGCGTCGCTTCCGGCCCCCTCCCCCGCTAGAGTACGTCGAGCCAGTGGGTGTCTCGTCTCCGACTTTTTTTCCCGTCGCGGCTCCGCGTGTCGTATCCTTTGCTCTTGCATGCTCATCTGGACTGCTCCCAGGTGTTGTTCACTTTCGGGGTTTACCCAGTCTTTCGTCTTGATATCATTCCACACATTGGGTCCCAGGTGGGCCACTTTGGGCCTCACAGCTGTGCCCCTACGGTCCCTCCTTCCTCTTCTAGCCCGTCCCTCACTGTGGTGGGGCGTCCGGTGGCTTGGGGTACGCGTGGGCCACCGCTACCCCACGGTGGCGTCATTAATCAATCGTAAAGGCTCCGTGTTTGTCCGATCTTGGCTTTCTCCCCCGCCGTGGTTTGCCACCCAGTTGCGCCACGGGCTCTGTCATCACCAGCTACGGCCCCCCCAGTAGGGCTCTTGCCCCGGCTTGCTTGCCGTTGTACACTACCACTTGTCGTAACCGCTGTAGCCCTTCGGGTGGCCTGCCGCCCCGCCCTGGGGCCCTTCCTCCAGCAGGTGGGTTTTGTGGTCTACGTGCGACCCCTGGATGCCCCGCCGCTTTCCACCCCCACCACCCCCCGTCTGGCTCACTTGCAATTGGGTCCTCTGGTTCCTTGCAGGGACGTCCTACACTCGCATCCAATCTGCCTCCGCTTTTCCCTGCCCCCCCATCCGCTTGGGCCGTCCCCGCTGACTACGCTCCTTCACGCACTGGAGGATATTTTCCTTCTTCCTATTCTTCATCTTTACCCCCCTCCTCCATCTCTTTCTTCCGTGCGGCCTCTGCGCACTTCACATTTTTTCCGTTGGTGCGCTTTCGCGAACTGTGCAGTCTCTTTCTCTCCGGCCCAGTGTCACGTGCTGTGTTGGCTCCTGTTGGAGTGGTGGGTGGTAATTTTCGGTGGTCTCCTTTCCAATCCTGCTTTGTTCTTGCATCGATCCCGGTGTGGTTGCTCGCCTGTCCTCCTTCTGAGGTCGGCCCCTGATCCCCGCTTTGCTGGCTGCTTGAGCCATTCGCGGGTGGTGCCCTGGTTTTTGGCACGGCGTGGTGGGACTGTCACCTGGTCCCTTGCACGCCAAATTCCCTGCAGGGTCTCTTTCCTTCCCCACCTCTGCCAGCCGCTCCCCCCGATTGGCGGTAACCCTTCTCCACTTATCTTTCCCACGCACAGCTCCTACGCACGTGTCTTCAGTCCTCAAATGTCACCTCTCGCTCCATGCGCAGGGGCCATGCTGCCCCCCGTGCTCAACCATCCCTCCGTCCCCACGTCGCCTCCCGCTGCCTCTCGTCCGGTCTGTGCGACCTCTGCCTCTTTTCACTACCTCCAGGCTGAGGCCTGCAACCGCCCGATTCCCACGAGGTTTAGGACCCACGCGCTGACTACACGCACCTGCACGTCGGCACTTTGCCGCTTCGGTACTTTGCTCGGGACGCCACTCACCTCACATCCTTCTGGCCATATGCCGACTCTACAGGTCCAGTCACTCCCCCCGGGCCTCTTCTCTTCTCTCAGCGGTGATCGTTTCCTGCTCCCATCATGGAAGGCACGATCACGTGTCCGGTCCCCTCTCTGCTCGCGCCTGGCTTGCCTTTTGGTGCCTCTTCCCCCACTTGGGGTGGCTTGCTGTGGGCCTGGTGCCCGTGGGCCTGCTGGTCTGCCGTGCCGTCTTCTCTTGGCGTTGACGACTCAGGTCGGTTCGTTCGGTGTTTTCCCCATGTTCCTTCCGCCCTCCGTTCTCGCGCCGACGGTGAGGTCGGGCCCGGCAGGTGCCGCACTTCCGGGTTCCTGCGGTACGGTCCCCTTTTGTCTTCCCATGCTCGGCGTCCTCCGACTTTAGCCGTCTGGTCAACTCTCACACCCACGGCCTTACCAGTGTCGGTTCGTGACCTGCAGGCGTGCTTCTGCTCGCTTGTCGCGCTTCTCGCTCCGGCGCTTTGCCGGCCTTTGCCGCTACTTCTGACCACAGGGCGGCTGGGCGCTCGGCAGCGCAGCGCGGTCTTCAGTCCGACACTGTCTATGCCTCCGCGCTGTCGCTGACCTGTCTGCTCCGTTGGCTTTGATTGTCTGCCTGCTTGCCTTTTCCCTCCGTGGTCCAGGAGCAGCCCGAGGTCCCTGGCCCGCGCGACTCCCCTGCCGGACCGTCGGCGCCCGGACATGGCCCGGTTGGGCTCCAGCGGTTTCTGGATGTGCCTATTCCCCCGGATCCGTGCCTGTTTCCATCCATGCCGTGCTCCCTTCCCTCCTTCCCCTCTCCCATATTCTCAGGTCTGACGAGAGCTGCGTCTGCCGTTTTCCACACTGTTGCACGGCCGGCCTGGGCTATGTTTTCCACCCAGTTGTGCACGTCTCCTTCCATGCGTGACCTTTTCCCCACCCTTCTGCTTCACCTACCTGCACACCTCTACATTCGCTCGTTTTCTCTCTTTCTGATTCACCTTGGACTTTCCTTTCTTTTTCCTCAACCGCTCTCTCCTTTATTCTCAACAGCCTGTTGTTTGTCTCCTCCTATCTTCTGCTCTGTGCCGCTGTTTTGTTTTTCTTTGCTGTTTTTCTCTTTTTTCTTCCGCTGCTGTTTGAGTTGTTTCCTTTGCCCAGGGGTCTCCCTGCGCTTCCTCCCCCCGGCCGCAGGCTTTCCTTCGTCGTTTTCTGCATCTCGTTTCCACTCCCACAGCACTTCCACAACCGCACTCTCACGAGGGCACACACCTGTCCATCCACCTACCCTTAGAATCCATATTCTTTAATACAGCTTCTCAATTAACAAAATTCACCTCTTCAATTTGTTTCCAATCCCCGTTTTCTCGTTAAATCGATATAGTAACTATGCTGAAAATAATAAGGGATGGTCCAACGGTTATGCTTTCTAACAAAGGATTAGACCCTGTGACTGGAGGCGAGCGAGGCCCATGACGCAAAACACTCGCTGTCAGAGAATTGCTTTCGAACTGGGCAAAACATATTTGGCCCGTCTACAGCTATACCGGGTACGGAGCCAAGTACCTTGTAGATAAGCATACGAGAAGAGTCTCCCACCGAACCAGGGGAAGCTTTTCTTATTGACACCATCCGTATTTGACAGCACTACGGTTCAATTCTTTTGGATATGTGTTAAGATATATCAGTCATTCAGGGCGCCGGCGCGCATAATTCCCCATGCTGTGCGAGGATTATAGGGGCTGCGATTCAATCACTGATCTTACTGACCACGTAGATGCAATGCGTCCAGATTAATTTTTATTACAATTCTCTCCTTGAACCATAATAAGTAAGATGAATCATACAAACTTGATTTGGTGTGCATGGAAGCATTGTTCATCTGGGGCAAACGGTGCTTATGATGAAAGGGTGAACTCGTGGTTGACGATAGACATTTTCCGATCGATATACTCTGCTTGACTTTGCGAGGACCATTAATCTTCCAAACAAATCTTTTGTCTCCTTCAGATCTACAGTCTTGTCTCGAAGCTTAATGGTGGTCTTTCTGGTTACCAGACAATGAACATCTTATCGCCTTCATTTATGATTAGCCCAGAGGCTGATATTTCATTCATTTGCTCAGAAACATAATATTCATACAGCTTCTAATCAGTTGTTCACATTCAGGATCTGTTTTGTTTTGAGGGGTTTTTTTCCAAATCAAATGAAAACATTAATTTTTGGAGTCGAGACTCTCACAGCTTTTTTTAAAAGTGTAAATGGTTATAATCTCCACAAATGGGGATGGAAAGAACAATGAAAATAGAGATGACAGGATGTAAGGGGTAATTTTGGGAGCGTGTCACACAGGAGAAGGATCTGGGTGGGGGTGGTAAATAGATATGGGAGGTAAGCAGGCAGCACAGTGCCAGACAGCTATGGGTAAAGGCAAATAGGGTTTTAGGCTGTATAAGGAGGGGATCATTTATAAATCAAAAGAGGTGGTGTTAACATTGTACAGGAATTTAGTGAGAGCCACATCTAGATACATTGTGTGGTTTTTGTCACCACAGTTCTGGAAGGACATAGCTCCATAGAGAGGGTTCAGCGCAGGGCTACCATAATTGATTCCGGGTCTAGCTAGACTCAGCTATGAGGAGCGGCTCAAGGAGACAGGGCTTTATACCACGAGAGGGACATCATTTATATATAAAGTCTAGATGCCATCACTGGTGGTGCTCTTGATGTAATTCTCTTTATGTAATTTGTCATTTTCATAAATCTGTTGGCAATTTGGCCCATTATTGTCGTATTGATCTGCAATATCCACAGTGCCTTCAGAAGTATTCACACCCCTCGACTTTTGTCACATTTTGTCGTGTTTCAGCCTTAAATTTTTTTTAATAAAATTGTTTCCCATGGAATATTTTTTTTTTGCATTTTCTTGGCTTGAACTTGTGTCGATAGATTAGTGTGGTGTTTCGCTCAGGCATGATGGACTGAATGGCCCCACTTGTGTTAGATTTCCTGTAAAATTGCATATGGAACCTGACTATAAGTTGGACTTTATTATTCTCACTGTGGAAGGAGCCCCACCCCAGAGGAGTTAAAATATCTTCATGGAGATTTGCAATGCTTTAACTCTATTCATTTGTTTCCTTGCAAGTAATCTCCTCATCATTTTTGTTTTATGGTGCAATATTTGGAATTTTTATGGATGTTGTTTTATTTTGTAGGTACGGCATTTAGTGGACCCCATACAGATCATCTCTTTATTCATTAGTGACCCTTACAACTGGCCAGCTACCTGCTTACTGCTTGGTAAGACTGCAAGCATCAATTCGCTTGTTATACATGTATATTTGTGAAGCGGTAGTATTGTGGGTAAAGTGCAAAACGGCAGACTTTGAGACTCGTATGTTTATAAAGTAAAGATTAGGATTTTAATGTGGCCACGCATGCTTCTCATTTAGGGTATAAAAACTTTATAATTCCGTGTCATCCTGGTGGCTCAATACGCCCTCCAGGGGACACGGAGCAATACAAATGCAGAGGGATGTTATGCCGGGCGAGTAGAGCCTTTGATGTGGGGGAGAGGAGACCCCTGTCAAGGGTTTGGAGGGTCAGCACATGCAGTTTAGGGTGTGGCGGTGAGCCTGAATTTCATCTGTTTGCTGCAACCTCCGTCTACCTGAACTCGTAGTTCATGGTTGAAATTATGAGTTTCTCTGCTGTGCCTTGGTGACACACTGCCCTAAGAGCCCAAGACTAGGGCTTATGTGGTTGGGTGCACCAAGATCGGATCTCATGGAACAGCACCTGAATGGCTTCGGAGGCGTATGGCCTGAGGAGCACAAGGGTGCATCCTCTCACCACCCAAATTTTGGGGAGGGGGTGGTGGAGGGGTAGTTCGTTTCGTTTTTCTGTCTTGTCTGGCTACGCTGTGGTCCATGTCTGGTCGTGATTTATTGGAAAATTATGCATTTTCTTGTAATTTTTTTTCTGTATTTTTGTTCAATTGTTTAATGTGCATGTATCTGCCATCTACTTCTGTTAGCTTGGCAGAAGGGCTCTGATTTAGCAAGAATCGTTTGCATTTGGGGCATGAACTAGTTATGTTGACAAGTAGCACCTCTGTTCATCAGAGGGCAAAGTCGCGTTAACATAAATAAATTTTTAAAATAATATTTTGTGTAAAACGTCCATTTTCATAATCTCTATTAGCAAATTTCGCCATTATTGCTGTATATATCGGGCCCAATACATTTTTTGAAATGTCATGCTATATATTGTTTTTTGCCCCTATCTCTCAATGGTGAATCACTTAAAAATTAAATAATTCTCATATCCAGATTCAGATCTTCACCAAAATCAAATCAATTTGTCCTTTCCTCACATCCAACATGCCCCCAAGTTTCGTCCAAATCAGGGACAACTTTTGAGATATATCATATATATATATTGTTTAACGGTTGTGGAAATTCACAGAACACAATTCAGGCTTCCCAGAGATCAGTTATGTCGATAAGTGTGTGTTCAGATTAGATTTCCCACCGATGTCTAAAGGGAATTATGTTGGTAACTGGGCTGTGATCTTTGAGGTAGTATTATTCTTTTGCTATCTTTATTTTGGAACAACCGCATCTCAACCACTACAACCACATCTCAACAACCATGCCATCCCCACCACAAGCGCCAACCATGACATCTCCTCACCATCTCCTCAACAGCATCTTCCACAAATGAACAACATCGCCTCACCTTCATCTCCATTGCGCCGCCATCTTTTCGCCAGCCACGGGCGAATCCCGAGCGGCATCTCCGCCAAACACGACGGCTGCCTCGTTGGGGCGACGGCCAGTGATTTCTGCCACGTCGCTTTCCATGGCCGGTGATCTCTGCAACATCCGCTCTCTCTCGCGTTGGCGCCGAGATCGGATCAAAACACAAAAGGGGCGGAGCCAGCGGGGTGGAAAGGTCGAAGGTGGCAGATAAAACTCACCTCCCCGGACCCCATAAAAAAGGGCGCTGGAACGCCAAGCGAGTCAGTTGTTTTTGCCTGCAGTCAGTTAGAGTTTTTTGCTGGAGTCGGGTGGAGAGCGCCAAGGTTCGAGTCCAGTGGAGGGCAGTCGGGGTCATCGGAGCGCAGCCAGCGGCAGTACCGTGCCGAACTGTGGGTCGGTGTGACGGCTGGAGAGGGGTCGCCAGCAGCGAAACGCAGACGACGGAGCAAACTCTGAGGAACGGGCGGCTCGTAAAAGAGCATCAACTATTGAAAGAGCAAAGGCCCGTTCGTTCCTCTGAGGCGTCGTCGGATAGGCCCGATCGACCAGGCCGCAAGGCCGGACCAACCGAGTCGCCATTACACCAACCACGTGTTGACGGAACATCGAGGGTCGCTCAGCGAGTCACCAGGAGGGTGGCAGGTAACCAGCCCGGTCTCACGGAGCTCCTTCGGTCTCCAAAGCTCGGAACATTAAAAGCCTACGGGCCCTGTTCTTACCCTTTCCTTTTCCTGGGGTTTACTTTGTTATGAAAGTTGTGGTGCTGTGTCCGCTAAGTAGAATTGTGGTTAAGTGATTGTGTAGATAATAAATAGATACGGCTGCAGTCTTTGGTTTGCTCGTGTCTTGTCCTACCCCCATTCGTTGCTTCATTCATTGCATACGTGCTTGTATATCTGCATTGCTTCATTGACTGCATACTGTGACAAATAAATGTCCTTGTTTGAATGTTCACCTGCTCATTGTGTCCTCTTCCCCATTGAACTGCCATACTTGCGTTTGGAATATTAAGCCGATAAGAAAACGGGACCTCGCCATAATGCCCCGCTCGGCAAATCGCAAACGGAGCGAGCTGCTTAAAGCGGCTCGTTTCCAAGCAGGTCCCGTTGAGGTACAATTTCTCGATAGTCTGCCCGCGCGAATAATTAGGTAATCGATCATTCGGCGATCGGACCCTGTAGCGCGGGTAAGTATTGTCAAGGTTGTGGTGTGCTTTAAAAACACACCCGTAGCTGGATTTCGGCGTTGATCTGGATTGCCTCTCCGGTGGGCGCGTGCGGCCGCGATTAGTTTAAAAGCGGTCGCCCGCACCGCCGAACGGGTGGAAACCATAACAATATATATATATATATATATATATATATATATATATATATTATATATTTGGTTTAGCCCTGTCTCTCAATGGTGAAGAATCACTTAAAAAAAATTATGGGATCCAGATTTGGATCTTGACCAAAATTGAATCGCTTTTTTCCTTATCACACACCGAACCTGTCCACAATTTATCCGGATCCGTCCACAACTTTTTCAGATTTCCTGCACACACACACACCGACAGACAGAAAAGGGTGAAAAACCTAATCAACTTCACCTTCGGTGGCAGAGGTAAAAAACTTGGAGAACCTGCTTCAGAGTGCAAAATACTTCAGACTGTGGCAAAGATATATGTTCCACAGGGCACTGCCCCAAGTATACAGCCAAAGAAACACTGGAAGGCTTTAGAACAAGAACATGAAAGTCTGAGTGGCTCAGCCAAAGCCCGGACTTTAATCCCATTGAGAATCTGTGGAAAGACTTTAAGATTGCGTTTCACCGCGACGCTTCCCATCCAACTTAACAGATTGACCAAATCTGCAAGGAAGAATGGGAAGAAAATCCACAAATCCAGATGTGCAAAGCTGATACAGATATCCCAAGAAGACTCGAAGCTGTAATCTTGCCATAGGCGCTTCTACAAAGTATTGATTCGGGATGTTGAAATACTTATTGAAGCAAGACATTCAGCTTTTCATTTTTTCATTGATTTGTAAAAATTCAAAAAACATGTTTTTCACTTTTTCATTATGGGTATTTTGTGTAGAATGGTGAAATAAAAACATTTATTGGTTCACGAGTCAGTAAGTGTCCACTATATTCGTTATTGGTGTGCGTGTCTGTCTGTCTGTCTGCCCGAGCATAGCTCCGTGGGTTTTGATCCGATTCTGATAAATTTTGGTGGAGGTTTATATCATTATCTAGTTGTTTTCCTGAGAATGGGCATGGTGCGCCATTATGGGCGGAGCCACGCCCAAAAAACATGTGTTTTTTAGGGGGGT